>CM068841.1:78446263-79646263 GCA_028554795.2 Sinohyriopsis cumingii
AGTTTAATTGTTTTTTCACTTACCTCCATTCCACCCTTCAGACTATTTCACTGGTTCTCCTCCAAGTCAGGATCTCCAGTGCTGGGCTCATTCTGGAACCTCACCTGTGGTCCCAAAGATAATGGTTCAGCATATATTGGTAGACAGGCCTGGAAGATTACCAGAGGGAGGGACCTGCTATTGCAACACTAGGGGATCTCTTTTTCACAGCAGTCCATAGATTCTCCACCTTCATATCTGGCTCATATCAAGCTATCAATCTACCCAGACAATGTTTCTCACAGAATTGTGAATGGCATTGCTCTGGTGAAGATGCAGTTTACTTCCAGGCTTTTTGATGCAAAGTGGAGAATCTTCTGTCCTTAGTGCAGTAGGAGACATGTTGAGTGCAATTGCAGACTTTCCTCTCTTCATGGTCAATGAGAGATTAATCAATCTCCACAATCAGAGCTGTAGAGTAGCCCAGTCTAACACATTCAAGCTCTCCATGAGTCTGTCTGTCGGGTTGGGCACTTATCTTTCTGATGTTGTTAAATATTTTGTACTGCAGAGACTGGTATCTCGTTCACTGATGCTGAGATGGAATCCCTTGTACATTTTATGGATTTTGTCAGAACCTTTTTTCATAAAAAGATTGTGTGATGCTTCATTTGGGAACCTTACTATTAAAACTGTCTTCATGCTTTGCTAAGCATCTGTGAGGAGAAGGAGTGAGCTTTAATTCTAGTCCATAGACACAGGTTGATAATGGTTCAGTGGTAATTATGAGTTGGTTTCTCACCTTTATGAACCTGTGTTACTGGTAAAGAACGAGCTTCTTATAAAAATCCCCAATCTCTGTCATGTCCGTGCTGAAGATCTTGACAGGCTTCTATGCCTAGTTAGGGTTTTAAGGCTCTTTTTGGTCGCTTTGAATGGAAGAAGAAAGGTATTAAAGACTCAGCTGATATTCTTGCATCCATCATTTCCAGGTAGATTGTCCTTGTGATCAAGAGACCTTACCTCACTGAGAGGGACTTTCCTTCATGAGGATAAGTTCATGGAGTTATAACTATGTCACTTCCTAGACCAGTTTTAATCATTCTTCAGCTGAGGATGCTATGAGAGCTGCATTTTGGCAGTTACGCCATATTTTCTCCTTCATTTACATTCATTCGTTGGTGCATCAGAACAAAGTCATTTTTTTGGTTGGCCCTATAGTAACAACTTAAAAGTGCCTCAACATCTGCCTGATTATATAAGGGTAATTATATAAACTTTATACCGGTTTTTTGAGTCAGACATCCTCCATTCAAACTTCCAAATTCAGCAGAAGTATGGTTGCCAGAGAGGCCATATTGACTAGAATTCTTCTCCTAAATGGATGGTCATATTAACATGGGCTTGTCATTGAAACAATTTTTTATATGATGTCTATTTGTTTCTAAATGAAAATGGTACAGGGGTGGCAATATGATATATGTGTATCACCATAAAATATTAATATTCCCAGTATGTGTCAGTGCATTACCTGAAACGTTAGTCTGATAATGAACCTTCATAGTTGGAGATGAGTGTACAGTTATGTTTTAATAAGTGTACATGCACAAATTAAAATGTTCATTACTGTGCTGT
Source organism: Sinohyriopsis cumingii (assembly GCA_028554795.2). NCBI lineage: Eukaryota > Metazoa > Mollusca > Bivalvia > Unionida > Unionidae > Sinohyriopsis > Sinohyriopsis cumingii. Next base: position 78,447,878 of record CM068841.1, read on the forward strand.
ATTTTATATACTGTATTCAACATAACATTTGAACTTTGCCCTTTAAAAATATTGGGGGGGGAGTAATTTTGTAATGATGAAATTCACTATCATAATTTCACATTGATGAAATCAGTGTCCCTATCACATGTGTACATGCTGAAAGAGTTAGCTTCCTTTATATTGAGAACTCTGCACTGAGGAAGATCTTTTTCTCTTTAAATTTGGTTTGCACCAAGTAAAGCACATGTAAGAAGACTTCTTTTTGTGACTGTTTGAACCAACAAATATAAACCTGCTTATAATTCAGATCTAACTTCAGACCGCAGACCCAGACCTGCTGCCACACACTGGCAGATCTCGATCTATGTAGTTTATCTAAGGACACTGATCAATAAACAATGTAGACCATGATTGATTTACTGGCACATTATCCAATGGCAGATCAGGGTCTTTGTTTGAAGTTGGCTTTGTTGTTGTTGTTGTTGTGGGGTTTAACGCCATTTTTCAGCACACGATAGGCTGTGCATGGTGGCCAGTATTAATGGTGGAGGAAGAACCCGGGAAAACCCTGGGAAGAACCACCGACCCACGAGAAACTACTGGCAAGCTTTCTCACATACCCACATTGGCCGAATCCTAGACTCGAACCCACGCAGACGGAGGTGAGATAGCAGTGATCCGTAACGGAGAGTGCTTTAGACCACTCGGCCACTCAGGGCCTCTGGCTTGGATTTGTGAGTATGTACGGTAAGTGAAAAGAAGACACTAAAATTCAAGGTGATATTTTCCAAGAGAATAATGATGTTCTAAGCAGGTTTTAACAGCCATCTCCCTTGGGGCAATTTCAGATTGATAAACATTCATTTAGCAGTGGATTCTTTTTTTAGCTAGCATAGACCAGAAAGAGAGGGATGTGTACTTGCTTTGCCATGTGTGGTTTATTGTGTCAAATACTGTAATTTTAGTGAAATTTTCATTGTGTACTAAATTGTGTACTAAAAATTACACTGATTCCTTATTTATCAATGTATAAAATTCACCCAACAGTACAATGCATATACCCAGATGTTCCATGACATACTACATCAACAGATCAAGGACCATGCTTATATTCTAATTAAAAGTTCAGTTAGCATAATTTATGTATATATGTCTAGAGCAGAATTTCAAAAGTCACAAAATGATTTATAAAATCTTTCTTTCATTTGATTTTAATTGTATAACTTTATTTACACGTTTTTCTTTTTTTTCCTTGGTAAAGGTATAGAAAAGGTTTTTTACAGTCCAGTATCATTTATCTGGTATTTGTTTATCCAGCAGTTACTTTTGTATGAAACCATAAATTAGACTAATTTCATTTGAGTCATTCATATACTGAATCCATTTACTCAACAGTTACCTTTAGCTGATATTTTTTAATGGAAACATTTTGTGTTGAATAAAGATATGAATGCAGTTTGCCTAATTTGTGAAGAAAAATTAATGCAACAAAAATTAAAACAGTAAAACCTGATTTGGGGACCAAAATCACCATGCAGAGGTACTGTCATCAGGAAACCGCCTGTTGAATGTGTCCTGTGATAATAGTTTTTACCCCAATTGTGTATTTCAACAATGCTATGAATGACTATCATAAAACCTGATGTAGACACTTCAGACTTTCATTTAATCTTACATAAATGTGATTGATGAATGCCTTGATGCACATTGTTCTGAACTAAGACATATAAGGCTTGATGCTCAATGTTCTGAATTAAAAAAAAATAGTCTGGTTACCAGTTTCCTTGAGCTACATAAAGCACCATATGCTACAGATAATAAACCAGCCTAAACTACATCTCATTTGACTGAAATCATATCAATTCCCATTAAAATAGACCATTCCTGTTCTTAAGGAATCAGTCATGGAAGACAGACAAGAACTTCAAAGGTTGTATTGATCCTTTGTCTTAGTGAAAGTGGAAAAGTGGCAATAATGTGTTAGTGAGAGTTTGTGATTCATCCTGTTTTTGCTGTAGGTTCTCATGTATAAATTTTGATATGAAGTTGTTACATAATGCCTGGAGTGAATTAGATCTTTGTCTCTTAATAAGTTACCTAGTGCGTTATTCCTGTAGTCATTGTAAAGGATCATATTAGAGATCACATCATACTGCTGGTGGTGATATACCAAAATTGGCAAAAATGTGAAAAACAAACTCCGATTAGTATAGAATAAAGCTAAAATGTGTAAATAATCTTGAACTCAGCTGAAGCATTAGCTATTTTAGCTTTGAACTTACAGAAATGCAGGTGGGTAAGGTGAAATAAGACTAAATCGTGTTCTTAAATTTTTTTAATGAAAAATATCCAACTTACCTGAGCCAGAGAAAATTGTGGAAGCTAGTGATCATTTCTTATCAGGAATAGTAAATGCTAAAAAAAAATGAGCCTGCATTAGTCTAAAGTACACTATCTTTAGCAGTTATTAAAACAGGTGAAACAAATTTTGACAGAATAGACAATACCAGCTTCTGATAGTTTAGTGAATGAATTCCTAAATACATCAAATTTAAAAAAGTTATCTGCTTTTTGTTTTACAATTTACCTCAGAAGTCCAGCAAGTAAAAATGACCAAGCAAAGCTAGCAGTTTTTTTTTTTTTTAATGGAGCCCATCTGAAGTAAGGCCAAGCTGTGCTTTATACTCTATAACCCTTATTACACACATCAATAATACACAAAAATAAAGGGAATTAAAAGTTCTTTGAACTATACCTAAGATATACAAGATCTTTTTTTAAATAGGCAGTATAACCAGTGATGAAAACCAGGGAAATTCTTTTTCTTTAAAAATATATCCCTATGCAAAATACAAAACCTTAGAGTGCCACCATAATGCAGAGGTACTCTTCATAATGAGACCTTTTCAATTACTTGCCTTTGTGACACTATCAGCCATCTTTTGAATCATCTTCTCTGCACAAAACTATTGGAAATGATACTGGTTGTTAAATTCATTTTTTTTAGGAGCACTATCTTTTGTTTTGTTTTTTGCCAAAAGTACTTTTTTAATAAGTTTTTATATTAGTAGATATGTCTCTGACAGAAATGGCATTTTACAATTTTTATTTGAATTTGTAGAAACAGCAGAATTCCAGAAAAGTGATAATACAACCATGCACTAAATATTATTACTACGTTGTTGGGTCCCAGTTGCCAAGTGGTCTAAAGTGCTGACCTTTACAGATCACCTACATTTCACCTCTGTCTGCAGGATTGGCCAGCATGGTTATGTGACCAAGCTTACCAGTAGCTTCCCCTGGGTTTGGTGGTTCTTCTCAGGATTTTCTGGGTTCTTCTCTGGATTTTCTGGGTTCTTCCTCCACCATGTACTATCATGTGCTGAAAAATACCATTAAACCCAAAACAACATTGCATAATCAATAGATTTTGTTATATGCACTATTCAATATGAAACACCTGGCCACTGACCTCAGAAAGCAGGTGATCATGTACATAACATTTGTAAAGGCAAATGGAGATGATTAGAAAAACCATTGAGATTAGGTGACTTTATACTCAGTAAATCAAAATTACACACCTCAATATATTTATACAAATAATGCTTAATAATACAAATAAAGGTGACCCTTCCGACAGGTTTAAATGTACATTTAGACAATTTCAGATGTTGGCATTGATTTTTAATGTACCATGATGCTTTACAGGTAGCATCCTTAAGCTATGTAATATTTTTAGCTGACCTGGTCAATAGGCCAAGTGACCCTGCATCTATAGTTCATCAACATTTGCAATTTTCAACTTCAGACTGGACAAATTTCAGCCAGATTTGACAGGATCCAGACATGAAAGAGCTTTCAAGCATATTTTTTTTTCAATGATGCAAATTCACCATAAGGTAAATCCACCCATTTTAAAAATAAAGAAAAATTTATATGACTTATTAAACACTGCTCAGCAGAACTTTACCAGATTTGATGGCATCATGGCACAAATTTTATTTTTCATATTTATACAAATAATGTTTTTTTGCCAACTTATAGCTGCAGTTATTAAAAATAGAAAATACAGCATTATATATATATATATATATATATATATATATATATATATATATATATATATATATATATATATATATATATTTTTAAGTAGACAGTAGAATTTGCCTATATATGACTGAAAGTGCCAAACATCTGCCTGATTATATTATGTCATTGTTGCTAAAAAAAAAGAGAAAACTTTCAGTGGCTTCTTCCAAAAATTACTGAGCAGAATTTGATCCAATTTAGCTAAAATCATCATGGAATGAAGGACTTTTAATTCTTTTAGGAATGATGCCAATTTTTGAAATAAATATATAAATATAGAAATTTGAAAATCTGGTTTGTAAAAAATAAACCTGAACAGGAACATCAAAAATTGACTAAACCTGACAGGAAGAATCTAACTTTGAACCTTTCACATTTATAGAAATTATGTGAATCTGCTCTGGCACCATTATTAAAAGTCTTAATATGTTCATGCAACTTTATTATCTCGAAAAATGCTTAACAGAATTTGACCAGCCTTGACAGAAAACATCATGGCATACAGGCCTTCCAACATTGGACAAAAGAGACATTAACAGAAAGCATCCTGGCATACAGGCCTTCCAACATTGGACAAAAGAGACATTAACAGAAAGCATCCTGGCATACAGGCCTTCCAACATGGGACAAAAGAGACATTAACAGAAAGCATCCTGGCATACATGCCTTCCAACATTGGACAAATGAGACATTGACAGAAAGCATTGTGGCATACATGCCTTCCAACTTTAGACAAATTAACTGAAAGCATTGTATCATTCAGGCCTTCCAACATTGGGTAAATGAGACATTGACAGAAAGCATTGTGGCATACAGGCCTTTCAACGTTGGAAAAAAAAGACATTGACAGAAAGCATTGTGGCATACAGGCTTTCCAACTTTGGACAATTGACAGAAAGCATTGTGTCATACAGGCCTTCCAACATTGGACAAATGAGACATTGACAGAAAGCATTGTGGCATACATGCCTTCCAACATTGGATAAATGATACTGTTATGTCATCAGATGTTGTGGAATATTCCCATTAAAATAGACAAACCTTGTTTTCATAACATATGTAGTTAACAAAACTGAATATATTTTTGTGGCAATCATAATACTGACCCATATTTCTTGGCCAACTGCTCTGGCATTTGGCTCTTAGGCAGATGCCCTTCAGGTCAGCAATCTGTAACCCATTTTTGCCTCTTATTGCCCTATTCTTCTGCATTATTCCCCACATCTTTGAAATACTGAGGACTCTTTGAACCTGAATTTTATCTCTCCATTTGCAGATGAATGAATGAAAAAGATTGCATGTATGCTTAATATTGGACTAGTTTTCTCCCAGACTGTTTACAATAGCAGCATTACAACTTGAGATAAATAGAGACATTTGCTTAAATCATTTTAGAATTGAAGTATCATTACAGCACAGTTATAGAAATCTTGCACAGTTCCAAAACATAGTACCATAGTGATCCATGCAGTGCCAACATTGGAGTATCAATACTAACACACTTACAGAAATCTTGTGCCATTGCAAAACAAGTACCATAGTGATCCATGTACAGTGCCTATGTTGGAGTATCAATATTAACACAGTTATAGAAGTCTTGTACCATTGCAAAACAAGTACCATAGTGATCTTTGTACAGTGCCTATGTTGGAGTATCAATACTAACACAGCTATAGAAGTCTCTTGCCATTGCAAAACACGTACCATAGTGATCCATATGCAGTACCTACGTTGGAGTATCAATACTAACACATTTACAGAAGTCTTGTGCCATTGCAAAACAAGTACCATAGTGATCCATGTAAAGTGCCTATGTTGGAGTATCAATACTAACACAGTTATAGAAGTCTTGTGCCATTGCAAAACAAGTACCATAGTGATCCATGTACAGTGCCTATGTTGGAGTATCAATACTAACACAGCTATAGAAGTCTCTTGCCATTGCAAAACAAGTACCATAGTGATCCATGTACAATACCTACGTTGGAGTATCAATACTAACACAGTTACAGAAGTCTTGTGCCATTGCAAAACAAGTACCATAGTGATCCATATGCAGTATCTACGTTGGAGTATCAATACTAACACAGTTACAGAAGCTTTATATGATTGCAAATCAAAGTGCTATAGTGATCCATGCACAATGCCTATTTTGAACATCATACATGCAAATCTGCAGTTGTGCGCTGTCAGATCAGTTTCTATGCTTTTCATCTGAAATCATTAGCATAATGAAATGCATAGACCCTAACCTGCCATTGCAATATGCATTAACACACCATTAAAAATAGTAATTGGCCCTATGCTTTGCAGCAAATGTTTTGTTTAACAGCATATACAACTCCAGCTTTGATCTCAGAACCACTTTTACCTCATGTCTGTTTTTTATTTGTTTTATTTTATCTAGTTGTTCATTAAATAAAGCACATTCTTTGGATAGGAGGTTACACTATTCAGATTTTTATAATTACAAGTCATTATGAGTGTAGAAATTTGTCTTACATGGATGCACATATAAAACAGAAAGTAAAGATATTTCTTTGGGACAGTCATCTTGCATATGTAAAAATTGATGTTATTTCATTTACCAGGCTTCAAAATTTTTGGTTTAATCACAAAATCTTTGCTCTGGTCTTATTTTCTATTATTTCTTGCACAATAATTTTGTTAATTCTGTTTTCTCATATATTTTAGATAATCAAAGGAAAGAGAGAGGGCAGCAGCAGCAGCAGCAAGCCATGCAGCAGGCTGCCATGACAAGTGGTATGGTGCCTCAGTCCATGGCAACAGGGATGCCTCAACAGAGTGGAATGCAAGATCCCATCAATGCCCTGCAGAACATGGCTATGAGTGGGACAGGCAGTCTGATGCAAGGTCAGCAACAAGGTACTGTAACATGTGATAGACACAGTATACTCTACATTGCAGTATGTGGTGGGACAGTTTGTTGTTGTTGTAGGGTTTAACACCATTTTTCAGCACAAGATAAGCTATACATGGTGGCCAGTATAACTGGTGGAGGAAGAACCCTGGAAAACCCCTGGAAGAACTGCCAACCCACAAGAAGCTACTGGCAGACTTTCTCACGCGCCCACTTTAGCCAAGCCTGAGACTCAACACATACAGATAGGTGAGATGGCATAAATCTGGAACAGTGAGTACTTTAGACCACTTGGCCACTCAGGGCCCCAGTAGGACAGGTAAAAAGTGCTTCAAGATGAGATGGTAAATGGTGCTTTAAAGTAGGACTGGCACAGTATGCTCTACTATGCAGTACGAGATGGAACAGGTACAAAGTGCACAATGAGTAATTGGTACTGTAAACTGGGACATACAGTATACTCTATAGTATGTGGTGGGATGTGTACAGAGTGCACAGTGAGTAAATGTTACAGTAAACTGGGACAGACAGTATACTCAACAGGATGTGGTGGGACAGGTACAGCATGCACAGTGAGTAAAGGGTACTGTAAAGTGGGACAGGCACAGTATATTCTACAGTGTAGTATGAGGTGGAATAGATATGAAGCTCTTCATGATGCACTGAGTAATAATTGTACTGTACTGTAAACTGGAACAGAATATACTCTGCAGTGTGTTGTGGGACAGGTACAAAGTGCTTCATGATGAAATGAGTAAATGGTACTATAAAGTGGGACAGGCACAGTATACTCTACAGTGCAGTATGTGGTGGGACATACAAAGTTACTCATGATAGGATGAATAAAGGGAAAAACAAATTAGGCGAAATCAAATTACTTTCAGATCTCAACAGCCAGTAGCTAACATAAAGTGAAATATATATATTTTTACATAACTTAACCAATTTATTAAGTTCCATGACCGTTCTTATGTTATAACATAAGTAGTAGTGATATAACAGAGGGTAATTAAACTGATGGACAACTGTACACTGTGCTGGATGAGCTGACCTTTCATCATTCTAATTTCTCTTACAAGGAGCCCCATTAGAGTGTGCAACCTCTGCAGCTGATATACATCTTTTCACCTTCTTATTAGGTATGATGATGGGGAACCAGTCTGTTCAGCTGCAGCAGCAGCAGCAGCAGCAGCAACAACAACAACAACAACAGCAACAACAACAACAACAAGTGAGACAGCAATTATTACAGCAACAGATGATGCAGCAGAGAGGACAGACAGTCCAGCAAACACAAAGACCACAACTCACTGTAAGTGTTGAACTAGTGCTGTTGCTATTAATTTTGGTGGTCGAGCATTAGTCACTGGCAATGAAACTATTAGTTATTTGATTTTGATTTCTGTGATCCATTTGAGGAAATATTACATTGGCCAGTTTCTCCCATCATGATCCAGGCAGTTAGAAAATAACTCAGTTTGTGGCAAGACATCATGTGGACAAATTAGCCAATTATATATCAGTGATTGATCGTTAATCATAAACAGATGATGTGTGGTAAAATTGTATTCAGTTCCCAATATTGTTTGACATCCTTGTCTTAAGGAATGGGTGGTATAAAGAATTTCCTGTCTGTCCTTCGTTCATTATTTGCCCTCCTGATTTATGTTTGAGTGCAGTTGCTGAGACAAAACTCTAAATATATGTGAATCTTGGGTTGAAAATATATCTGCACCAAAACTGGGTCACTGTGAACCTCTTTCCTGGCTTTATTCAGTCTTAAATCCAGCTCTAAGTCCTATATATATTTATCTGTTGCAAGTATAGCTGCATCTGGACATATCTTTAAATGAGAGTGTTTATGCACCAACAAGTATTGTGCCCTACTTTCCAATGATTTTTCAAGATAGCTTAAAGTACTGTCTTGTGTTGCACAAGTGTCCTGTTTCTGAGGGTCTATTCAACAGTAACTAAAAGTACATGTACTGATTATTGCCACAAAAGTGATCTACTTTCTAGGTTTTTTTTTTTGGTGCATAAATAGCTAAAATTACCAATTCATGGCACAGAGATGGTCTTATTTCCAGGATTTTTTGCTTAATATTAACCTGAAATACTGACTCCTGCTGCAAAAGTACCATATTTTCTAGGGCTGTTTAACATTAGCTTGAAATACTGACTCCTGAAGCAGATGTACTCTATTTTCCATGGTTGTTTAACATTAACCTGAAAAACTACTCCTGATGTACTCTTGTTTCTAGGGTTGTGTAACATTAGTCTGAAATGTTGACTCATGATGCAGAAATACTCTTCTTTTCAGGATTGATTAACGTTAGCCTGAAATTCTGACTCTAGCCACAGTAGTACCATTCTTTCTACAGTTGTTTAACATTTGCCTGAAATATTGATTGCCAATGCAGAAATACCCAACTTTCTAGAATTGTTTAACATTACCTAAAATACTGACCCCCAACTAAGTACCCTTTTTTCAGGGTTGTTTAACATTAGCCTGAGGTACAGGCCCCTGGCACAGAAGTACCCTGCTTTCCATGTTTTTATTTAACATTATCTAAAGTTACAATTGATACTGCAACAGTAGGTGAAGCTTGTGAGCCCGTACTGACTAAAAGTTATTATGTGGCGTGAAATACCTTGTACATGTTCTTCAGTATAGTTTGCCTAGTTAGACATCTATGCAATTAAAACAATTTTTATACATCACTATGAGGCATATATATAAATAAACACTCAAGACCGAAATCCTGTGGAAGCAAGTAAAAATGTCAATTTTTAGGGATTTTTGGTTTATCGAAATTTTCAAATTTCAGCAAAAATAAAATGCAGTCAAATATGCCCCATAATTTTAACATAATGTGTATATTGATAAGTGCATACTTTAATTTATAATAATACAATGATCTTTTTTCTATGGATATTGATACTGTGTTTACATTAATTTTGTTTCAGTGCTTGCATTTATACTTTGAAGTAAACTTACTCAATTTGATAGTGTTACAAGCCATTAAATATGAGAAAACATTGTTGCAAAGGATGAATCAATTCATGCTTATCTTTGAACATTCTGACATCTTGACATGCAAGTGAAGATAATCAGCCATCATAGCTACTTAAAAAAAATTCTCAGTTGAAAATTTAGTGAATCAAAACATCAAAGATTAATATTCTTTTGTTGGTCTTTATCAATAAAAGTGTCAATGGTTGGGGTACAGGACTTGTTTTTAAGTCCAGAAGACAATTAATTAAGAATTATTTAGGTGTATAGTGTCAACCATAGTTGATCAGCAAATCAACATAATCTACTTCGATTTACACAAGCACTGACACTCTATTACAATTTACATTGAAAGCTGTCACTTGATCCAAGCGTGAAGAGTACTGATTATCTTATTACTTATACTGGCTGTACCAGTGCATGTGCTGGGCTTTGCTTTATTTCATGCATGACCATAGACTTTATCTTGACTCTCGGCTGATCCTTTAATTGAGTTATGGCAGATCTTTTAATTGAGTTATTGCAGCTACCCTGGTAAATTTTGAGTAAGTTTCATTTTTGTGGGCTACGTTTCATACTAATAACTAAATCATGAACCAAAATTATGTTTTAGTTTTGAGGAAAGAGAGATTTCAGTTTACTGAATGATATTTATTTAAATTAAGAACATATTTGAGACCAGGATAATGTTTTGGTTTCAAGATGATTTCAGTTCAATGAAGTTTTGGTCTTGGGAGGTTTCACTATATTGCCTTAACTCTATACCAGTCTCTATGTCTATATGTCCATCCTGTCACTTTAATTAGGCAAACAAATAATTGTGTTTCAGGTTGGCTGACTGTCTCTGTTGTTTATTGCCAACCCTAGCACTACCCTCCCCTCAAAAAAAGTTTTCCAACAAAGAAAAGAAAATCCAAATTGATTTGTGCATCTGCTTGAAGTGCTTAATATGTTAAAACTATCTACCATGAATTTAAAAGCAATGCAGTATGAAACAAATGTGTGTGTGTGTGTGGGGGGGGGCAGGCCTTCAGTTTAACATTTAGATAAGTTTATCAGCCATTGCTAACATTAATCATGCAACACTGAATGTGGATGTAGCTTGGTGAGTATTACACATTCACACAAGAAGTGGGTTATTGTGTCCTAAATTTTCTGTTTCAGTGACTTTAGTTAAGTTTTGTGTTTAGGTCAGTTTTGGCTATGTTGTGGATGCATCTGGATGAGTAAAACACCATGTGACCAGAATTAGGTCACCTTTTCCCAATTTTCAGGCTTCATTGACTTTGATCATTTTTTGTGTTTGGCTCAATTTAGGCCATAGAGGCTTTAAACTTTTAGTGTGGGTGCATCTTGTTGAGTACAACACCATGTAACCAAAATTGGATCACTTTTATGTAAATTTGGAGCATCGTTGATTTTTTCTGGCTTGAAGGGACTCATGGCACAAATTTAGCTTACATAGTAAACCAGTAGAAATATCATGATATAAAAGTATAATAACTTTAAGCTTTTAATTGCTCATGCTCAAACCAGTATTTATTAATACACCACTCCCTCAATAACGTGCACCCTGATAACTTGCTAACCCGCTTATTACGCGGGGTCAGGCATTGATCCCATTTTTTAAACCAGAAAATACCCCAGAATTCATCTCTATTTCTTGAATTTCAAGAAAATCGTGATCCAAATTGGTAATAGAAACTTTTATATATCACTCGTTTCATAGTCAAAAACAGCAGACAGGACCTGGAAATTTTAATCAACATTATGAAATATCAACTTTTAAAAAGAAGTTCTATAATTTGTTACATTTTCTTTCCAAACAACATTCTTGGTACACTGTGATTAACAATATTCAAGGAAATTTTGATCAATAAAAATGTCACTTACACCTAGTGGAGGCAGTACTTTAATAAATAAATACCAATTAAATATTTTTTTTATCAAATGAAATATATGTTCAGGTTCTATCATTTAGTTCCTTTTGAGTGTAATCATCATAAATGCAATGTGTCCTCTTGTAATTAAATGTAAAATGTGTCAATCCACCGTAACAGCTATGTCCGCAAGCATTTCTCTGAGAAACTATTAAGTGCCGACCGGAAACATTTGTTGTATTGTTGCACTATATAAAAAGCTGGCCTCCTTTTCTATTATTACTTTAATTATGTCTTTTGAATCAAATAAAGCAGGTGGAATAAGCAAAATAAAAGGCATACAATATCCTACATGCTTAAGAACCAGCGATCCCAGTCATATATTGGGTATCTCATTTCAACCAAGCAAAATGGTTACTTCATAAAATAAAGAGCTTTATTTCACAGATATGGTCCATTGTGGGGAAGACGAGTTTCAGAGAATTCCTTAATTCGGATGTAGAGATATCCTTAAGGATGATAAGAAGTTTCACTATTACTTGCAATGAAATCATAGTATCAATATTTTACTAACTGAACAATACAGAAACTGAGTTTCAACGTAGATGATTGTCTCATGAAATAAATGTTGCATGTTCTTGATAAAAGAATTTTGTTTGGTAATGTATCAACCGTTAGTCTGGTTTCCTGCTTCATAGACTCCATGTTTCGCAAAATACTTTATTAAACACCACTACAGGAACCAGACTCATCAACAAAACGAAAAGCCATGAGATAATTCACGAATGTTTTCCAATATCATGTTATTTGTTGAAACCAGTTGTTATCGATCTTTCAGATGTTGGACATTCTGAAAATATATGTAATTTATATGGAATAACAAACAACTTCTTAAGAAAAAGCACTTTATTGACAATAATTCTCGATGCAATTATAAATTGAGGATTCAGGCATTAAACATCTCAGGGCCCCCCCCCCCCCAACCCTGTGGTTCTTTGGATGTCTAGAGGATTTTTGGGAGGTCCCTCAGTAACTTGTGCCCTCTATGTTTTTGGGCCCTGATGTGTGCGAGTTATCGAGCGAGAGGTGTATAGACATATCCTTGATGCAAGCTTCTCTGTAGAGAAAATCATATGAGCTGCATCATTTTATTATCAACATGTGTTTGAAGTGTGTGTTTTCATTTCTGCACCAAAGTCAAGTGCTAATTTTAGTAATGAATCTTTTAAGGTAAAGTCTGTAAAATAACTGAAATCTCATCTATAAAACATTGGATATATTTTTTAAAGTTACAACTAAGATAAACTCTCTAAAAAATTTTTTTAGTAAAATTGTACTTTTGTTATCAATCGGTCCTAGCCAGCCATGCCAATATATATATTCTAATTTATGTTCGCCTATTTTTTAGACTGGTTCCCATTTTTTTTTTCCTTGGTACGATAAGTCCTATAGTCACTTTATCAGGAATTGTTAGCTGCAGAGTCAGTCAACTTTGTTAATGCATCACTATTTTTGACAAATATATCACTGTGGTCTATATTTAATGCATCAGTTACTTTGGGTATGTTTGACATTTAGGTCAGTTGTTCAGTTTGTTTGGCTGCAGTGTCATATGTATTGGAGTTGGGAAGACATTTCTGTTTCTGAATACATTGGAAGTTTCTGTTTTATGTACATCTGCCATAAGATGAAACATATTATGTGATGACATATGTCCATGCATTTCTCCATCTATTATCTCATTTCCATGAAATAAATCTGCCGCTACTGAACACTGTGGATTGCTTGTATTCAGGCTAAGGAGGAAATTTATTGAACTGGGGCTTTTAAAGTTGAGGTCAGTGTGACTGAAAGAAACGAAATTATTTCAGCACACTAACTTCAGTTTTACATTAGAGGCCTGAACTAAAACTTTGTGGGCTGCTTGCAGAGGATTAAAGTTTATTGAATTTGGAATTTTAAGATCCAGGCTACAATGAAAAATTGTATCAGTTCTAAACCATATGCTTTCACCAGTTTTGTGGATAACTTCACATTTTGAGTTGGATCAAGTCAGTTGATTCTGGGGGTCAACAAGTCAAAGGCCAAGTTCCTCAATTTTTTTCATTTTAGGGCTAGGCCAGCCGTTATAAACTGTTAATTGTTGGTGACTTCACCATGGTAGGCAGGGATACTGAATTGCCTTTTTGTATTTTTTCTTGGAAAAGGATGACATTTTAATTTTTTCAGAGGCAAGATGCCTTCATCGTGACGTCGGCTCAAGCAGTGCAACCAATTGCCCAGCCTGTTCAAGTTTCTACTACCACTGCCACAAGCAACGTATGTACTGTTGTTTCATGCCTCATTGTATATGTTATAGTTTGTCAATCAGTTTACCCATGCATCCTTCCGTCCCTCAGTTCATTAATCTATTCACTCACTCAGCAAAATGGTACATGTCTATCCTTGTAACCTTCTATTCTGTGGTTGACATAATTGCAGAGCAAAATGGTTCTTAAAATGCTTTAGGTGTAATTTGTTACTTACGAAATGCATACTTAATTTTTCACTAAGTTCTGTTGACCCTTCTAGCAGTTTCTACATCCAGACATCTAGGCATTCATCCAATACATCCTGAGATCCTTCGGTCCATCGTTTCCATGAACTGTTACCATATCTACTCACTCAAACCTTGAGTCCAACTCCAAACTGCACAGACCCAGCTCTGCCATTGCATAATGTGTCAACAGACTTAGGTCTCTGCAGTGTGTTAGGAGCAATCAGTAGAAGAAAAAGTTGCAATATTCCTTTAACTAAAGTTAGCAAAGAGAAACAACTGTTATGTTCTACATCATGTCCATTTCTTCAATTGGCCAGTGAGAAAGCACAATAAAGATCATAGGCATTCAGTTATGTCAAGGCAACGATGAAAGAAACAACAACAACCGTATGTGGGTGTGTTGACAAAAGAGAAACATATGTAAGTCTTGGGGCTTTATAAAATGCTGGCAGATCTGGGTGTATGATGGCATATATGGATGTATGATGGCATATCTGGGTGTATGATAGCAATATCTGGGTGTATGATGGCATATATGGGTGTATGATGGTATATCTGGGTGTGTGATGGCATATATGGGTGTATGATGGCATATATGGGTGTATGATAGCAATATCTGGGTGTATGCTGGCATATCTGGGTGTATGATAGCAATATCTGGGTGCATGCTGGCAGATCTGGGTCTATTGTGTTGACAGTTGAATTTGCATTGTATATGAATAATAATGGTATTTAAATGGTAGAATGCAGAATCAATTAAATCTTTGTTAATGTAAATAGGTACCATTTTAATTTAAGTTTACAATGTTTTTTATTTCAGCAGATGAATTTCCAGCAGCCAATCACAGTTCAGACAGCACAGGTACCTAAACAGAGTCCTTATGGTATTAGCTCTAGCCAGCAAGGCTTTCCACAGGTAAGATTTATGTTCTTTCCTTCAGTTTCCCTTCCCTCCCCTTCCCTTCTTCCTTCCTTTCATTCTTTCTTTCATTTGCAGGGGTAATACCCAGTAATGATCAGTTCTTTACTTCATCATCATCATCATCATCATCATCATCATCATCATCATCATCGTAATAATATTAAATTACAATAAATAATGTACAACCTATTTAAATGTCTTGAAAAAACTCATGTACATGTATGTTGCTGCTGTGTCAAACTAATACAGCTTATAAAAGTCAGCTTCAGATATGGAAAATGGATTGTAATGTACGATCTCATTAAGTATTTTGAGCTGCAGTATCTGTCTTTGACCAAAACCCACTATGAACCACTAAATGAGGTTTCCTTTCAAGACCTCACAGTTGAAAACTATTTTCACTCGCCTTGGTGTCTACTAGAAAATGGAGTAAGCTTCATGCAGTGTCTATTTTTTGTACTTAATTGGAGAACATTTTTTCCATGCGAAAAATTACATAAGATAAAACTATTCGGATGACATAATCCATATACACCGCTCCCTCGATAACTCGCGCCCGGATAACTCGCGATCCCGCTTATAACGTGGTGTCCATCTTGGCTCCCGATTTTTCCCAGAGAAAATGTATTTAAAATATCTTTAAAATATGCTGAACATGAAAAAATTACGATAAGAATTGATAAATTAAACCTTGATACATTGCTTGTTTTATCATCGAAAATGGTGATTAAAGCCCGTAAAAATATAATCCATATTTTGAAATTTGCAAGTTCTAAAGAAGAATTAATTTCAGAGATCTCGAAAACGCTTAATTACGCGTATTTGGATGCCAATTTTTGATCTGGGACGCAGAAAATCACTGAGGCGGGAGTCCTCCATACGCATGTAATAGGTGCGTGGGAAAATTCAAAGATTTGCCGGTCCTGTTTCACCCACCTGCTTTGTGGGAAAATGTGTTGATCAGTTAACTGCTGATATTTACAATGACAAAATTCAGTGACTGAAAGACTCTTTGATGTACTGTTGCCATTTTATAAGAGTACATTAAAAAAAAAAAAAAGAACATGATGCAACAGCCAGGCGGCTAGTTCAAAGGCTTTGACTAGCGGCCGAGTGAGAAAATGTACTGATATTTAGTGATTGAATTCAGAGGCAGAAAGACCCAGTTTTACAATCCTAGTGAGACCTCTGTTTAAAGATATCATATATTATGTAAGTTTTTATGATAAATAGTTGTCAGTATACTGTAAATAAACAGTCTGGTGAAATAGCAATCAATGAAAACTTCTGGTAAATGCTAACAGGTGGCAACAGAGAATGAAATAAACACCAATTAAACGTCTTCCTGTGTGAAAGTCACGTTCTAATCCTTTAATTCCGTTTCAGTGTAAACATTATAATCACAACATATTCTGTTCATTGAAAACATGAAAAGAGTCAATCGACCGTCACATCGAAACCCGTGAGTACTTCTGTGAGAACCTAATTACATGTACATGCTGGCTTTGTTTTGATCAACTTCTTGGGGAAGTGTTTGTTGCATTAAAAAAAAATCGATTACAAGAGACCTCGGGTGCTGGATTAAGGGTCTTGGAGCTGCCTTTGACGTAAAGCAAAACAGTAACAGAGACAACGACGATGATAGTGACTTCGAATGTTTCAGTGAAACTGATGTCATTAATGCCGAGGCTGTTAGGGAGAAATTCGTACAGACTCATGGTCCTGAGATGGGCGTTTCTCTTGATGATATGGAGGAGTGGATTTGTGCTGACAATGATTGTCCCACAGCCGAATACATGTCAGATGAAACTATAATTATTTCTATAGCGAACAAATTTGCAGCAGAAGACGATTCTAACTGGAGTAACACAAGTGTTGAAAGTGATGCAGACGCAGAGTTTGCACCCCCACCCCTCTGCACAGGAAGCAATCAAATATTTTGATATTGCCATAAGGTGGCTGGAGACCTGAAATGTTGACTACGTAAAGCTCATGAAGTTGAGAAATCTGAGGGATGTTGCTCGGTGGCAGAGAAACCAAGGAGTAACACACACACACAAAAAAATAACTGATTTTTTTCAAAAAGTGAATTGATATTTGTCAAGCGTGGCACAAACGGCAAGTATTAACTTGTTCTAATTTACGTTGTTTTAAATTTGTAGACCAATTAAATATGTCTGTACTGATTAACCCTTGTTTTTTTTTGTTTTCCATTTTACTTCTATCACATTCAAAAATATTTATCTATCTATCATTCGATCAACACTGTTTCTCGAAAAGAGTTGATCATATGTGTATAAAAAAACGTCTAATTTGGATTAAACAATAAAACTAGAATGTATCCAATTCAACATAAAAATTAGTGACGAAGTACAGAATGTGTGAAGTGGTACACATGTTAAGCGAACGGAAACCCACGTGGAATAATGTTTTCGATGATCGCCTCAATATACTGTAATTTATCCTGAAATTAATGTTGTCCTATGAGGAAATAATAAAGTACACCATTATGAAGAGATATTTATTAACATTTAATCTCAGAACGATTATAAAGTGAGTATTCAACAGTATAATCTGCCTACCCCCCCCCCTTATTTCTCCATTATGTCGTCAATCACTTTATTGGTTTTGGGCTTATTTTATAGGTCCCTCAATAACTCGCACCTCACTTATAGTGCGGTCGATGTTTCTGGACCCCGATGTATGCGAGTTATTGAGGGAGTGGTGTATAAGACAATTTGGAGTATAAAATGAAGCTAAGATATTCTGGCCAAAAAAAATTTCTTATAGGCTGGCAGATACAGTACATTGTAATAAATTTATCTGAGTAACCATATAACATTATTGTAATAATGCTTAAACAACTATCCTTAATCAAGATTATTTTTTTTTTACTTTCTAAAAGTGCAGAATAATGGCACTTGAAAGATTTCTAAATACATTTGAAAGAACCCCTGTACCATGTATATGAGGACAAATGCACATGTATCTTCAGATCATACTGTTCATCCAAATTTCTTTGTTGCAGATAAAACATTACCATAACTATTCATACACAACACACTGAAATGTATAAAATTACAGACATGGCTCCTTTATATTCGGTGTATGAACTAAACCCTTCTTTCCAACAACAGTCCATTGATAGGATTGCAGATTTGTGGTTTATTTATTTGTCTACATTCTTGTAGTAATTTTAGATATTGGTTAAATAGTATTTGCTTCACTGCTTTTTTCCCGTATTTTCGCAAATACGAGTCCAGACGGAAAACAACCTTGACCTTACAGAGCTTCTCACGAAGTCCACAAGATAACATTGTTTCTGATCTCCATAATTGCATTTGAAAGCTAAATCTTCAATAACAAAATACCTAAGCTCTGCTTTTCATGAACTGTATATTTTTCTGATTATATTTACCCAAAAGTTTATGAAAACAGACAATCTAATAAACTGGTACTTCCTAGACACAGCGATGTCTGCCATTGTTTCATTACTTGTTCACTTACAAACTAATTTTATGATGAAATATTATATAGGAGGCAGTTAAAATATCCAGATCACCAATTCTGTTCTTAACACATTAACCCCTAGCGATGACTTTATGGGGCAGGAGGTAGTAGCCTACTATCGAGCTCTGTAGCATCATGGTCATGCATGATACACTAAAGTGGGTGGTATTATAGAAAAGTAGACAGATGTAGCTCTACAATGATACCAAATAATCTGGAATATCTAGTTGCACTACAAAATGCAGATAGAAAAACCTCATTTTTTGGACCTGACTTTTTTTAAACCCAAAATTCGCCCGTGGTCGGAATCCGATTTTGTGTCCGGATTTTAGACTTTTTGGTCTCAGATCTAAGGCAAACAGGTATGAACTGCAAACAGAGAGATGAGCCTTTGCAAAAAGTAGGAAAAGGTGGCATTTGGAATAAAGAGTGGTCTCCATACAAAAATAATGGCTCCATTTATCAAAAAAAAAAGAAAAGAAGTCCAACTTTTACCCTTCTGCTCATGCGTGAGTCAAATAGCCAATGAAAATCGATGTTTCTAACACCACTAGGCAGTATGTTATTGAAAGATGACTGGGGATTTGGTGTTTTTGAGTCTATTCAGAAATAGCTTTCAAAATGTGTTTCCTACTCGATTTTCAGGCAAAAATGACAAAAAACTCCAGGGGTTAATGTATTAAACAGTCCATTTTGATGACGTCACAAAATTTGAATATTCCTTGCGTATTTAATCACTTGTGCATCAACATTGCACATAAATTACAAATTTAGCAATTCCCTGATGATTTGTAAAAAAAAAAAAAAATTCTTGTTAACACATTAACCCCTAGTGACGACTTTACGGGGCAGTAGGTAGCGTCATGATCATGTATGATACACTAAAATGGGTGGTATTATAGAAATGTAGACAGATGTAGCCCTACAATGATACCAAATAATTTGGAATATCTAGTTGCACTACAAAATACAGATAGAGAAATCTCATTTTTTGGACCCGACACTTTTTAATCAAAATTTGCCCGTGGTTAGAATCCGATTTTGTGTCCGGATTTTAGACGTTTTGGTCGCAGATCTAAGGCAGACCAGTATGAACTGCAAACAGACAAATGAGCCTTTGCAAAAAGTAGGATAAGATGGGCATTTTAAATAAAGAGTGGTCTCCATACAAAGATAATGGCTCCGTTTGACAAAAAAAAACAAAAAAAAAACTCCAACTAATACCCTTCTGCTCATGCGTGAGTCAAATAGCCAATGAAAATCGATGTTTCTAACACCACTAGGCAGTATGTTATTGAAAGATGACCGGGGATTTGGTGTTTTCGAGTCTATTCAGAAATGGCTTTCAAAATTTGTTTCCTACTCGATTTTCAGGCAAGAATGACAGAAAGCTCCAGGGGTTAATGTGTTAAACAGTCCATTTTGATGATGTCACAAAATTTGAATATTCCTTGCGTATTTAATCACTTGTGCATCAACATTGCACATAAATTACAAATTTAGCAATTCCCTGATGATTTGTAAAAAAAAAAAAAATTCTTGTTAACACATTAACCCCTAGTGACGACTTTACGGGGCAGTAGGTAGTAGCCTACTGCTGAGCTCTGTAGCCTCATGGACATGTATGATACACTAAAATGGGTGGTATTATAGAAATGTAGACAGATGTAGCCCTACAATGATACCAAATAATCTGGAATATCTAGTTGCACTACAAAATACAGATAGAAAAACCTCATTTTTTGGACCCGACACTTTTTAATCAAAATTTGCCCGTGGTCAGAATCCGATTTTGTGTCCGGATTTTAGACGTTTTGGTCGCAGATCTAAGGCAGACCAGTATGAACTGCAAACAGACAAATGAGCCTTTGCAAAAGTAGGATAAGATGGGCATTTTAAATAAAGAGTGGTCTCCATACAAAGATAATGGCTCCGTTTGACAAAAAAAAACAAAAAAAAACTCCAACTAATACCCTTCTGCTCATGCGTGAGTCAAATAGCCAATGAAAATCGATGTTTCTAACACCACTAGGCAGTATGTTATTGAAAGATGACCGTGGATTTGGTGTTTTCGAGTCTATTCAGAAATGGCTTTCAAAATTTGTTTCCTGCTCGATTTTCAGGCAAAAATGACAAAAAGCTCCAGGGGTTAATGTGTTAAACAGTCCATTTTGATGACGTCACAAAATTTGAATATTCCTTGCGTATTTAATCACTTGTGCATCGACATTGCACATAAATTACAAATTTAACAATTCCCTGATGATTTGTAAAAAAAGAAAAATTCTTGTTAACACATTAACCCCTAGTGACGACTTTACAGGGCAGGAGGTAGTAGCCTACTGCCGAGCTCTGTAGCATCATGGTCATGCATGATACACTAAAGTGGGTGGTATTATAGAAATGTAGACAGATGTAGCCCTACAATGATACCAAATAATCTGGAATATCTAGTTGCACTACAAAATACAGATAGAAAAACCTCATTTTTTGGACCCGACTTTTTTTACTCAAAATTTGCCCGTGGTCGGAATCCGATTGTGTCTCCGGATTTTAGACTTTTTGGTCTCAAATCTAAGGCAAACTGGTATGAACTGCAAACAGACAGATGAGTCTTTGCAGAAAGTAGGAAAAGATGGGCATTTGCAATAAAGAATGGTCTCCATATAAAGATAATGGCTCCATTTTACAAAAAAAAAAAAAAAAAAAAAATCCAACTAATACCCTCCTGCTCATGCATGAGTCAAATAGCCAACAAAAATCTATGTTTCTAACACCACTAGGCAGTATGTTATTGAAAGATGACCAGGTATTTGGTGTTTTCGAGTCTATTCAGAAATAGCTTTCAAAATGTGTTTCCTACTCGATTTTCAGGCAAAATGACAAAAAGCTCCAGGGGTTAATGTGTTAAAACACAAATTGCTGTTTACATATGTTACTTTCTTTAGGTGCGAATAAACAGTAACACAAGCAAGAGTGAAAACAACAAGCTTTGAAATAATATAATAATTTATTTTCCTGGAAAATTCTGTAAAAATGAAATAAATATGAACTTAAGGTTTTAAGAATCAAATCCAAAATAATTCAAGAATAATCCACGAATACAATTTTTGAAGTCATAATAACAAAATGTTCTAATGATTTCAAGTTCGAGTCCCGACGAAGAATCCAAGATGGAAATTTTAATTAATTTTTACAAAAAAATGTCCTTATTCAACATTTTCACATGAGCAGACATATTTTCCAGGTAAAAAGAATTAGTCCTTTTTGAATCCAGTAATTTGAAATAACTCCAATCCAAGTACATGTAATTTAAAATAACTCCAACAGCACAACATACAATTTCCAGTGTAAGAGAATGCCCAGCTGCAACTGAGAATAACTTTACAAAACAAAGGTTATAGCATCTTCTAAAACGCAAAAAGGTGGTCATGTGATCATATTCTAGAAGAACGTAGAAATTAGGTACTTGTTAAAGTTCATGTACACCCAGTGTGGCCCTGAAGAAAACAAATCATTTTACTCTAAGAAATAAAATATTAAAAAAATTGTTTACATCTTAAACACATAGTCCCATCATGACCTCGACAACAACCAATCATTTTAAAATAAAAATAGAACTTATTTACGTGGTTGCTACTAATTTTGAATCAAGGTCAGGATCTAAATCAACACTTGATTTTTATAAAATGAACAGGCAATGTCAAACTATTTTCTGAAGAAAGTATCATCTCTAGTGAATAAATTTACATTACAATAGCATGTAATAAAAAATATATAAAAAATAAAACTGACAAACAATTAAATTGAAATAAATATATATTAAATCAGATATAATTAAATCAAATATACATAACACGTACTATTGTTAAAGTTTCGAAACACAAGCTTGTATGCTTTTATCATCAGAGGATGACTTGCAGAAATCGGGCGGTGATAGATGCTAACTTACTCGGGAAAGGGTTAATTGTCTATCAGCTCTCAAAACACATGCCTGTGAATGTGTACGAGTTTGTTTGTCAGCATATTTCATATCAACACTAGCTACTTGATGGTTTGATGAATACATTGAGCTACAACACCACACTAGAACTATGGTTAAAGGTGAGAGGGCAGTGCAAAACTACAGTCAGTCAATGTACTTCTAAAATAAAATCACAGGGTGAAGTCGTTTTCACTCTCCTAACAGAAGAAGGTGAAGTTTATATTTTTTAGGCGACTTAGTAGCTCAGATTGCCTGGTAGCATGATCCCTGAGCTTCAGGTAAAGATTACATAATACAAATTAGTTTTACCCCCATCAAAAAGCTACATCTCATGGCAGTTAATGGAATCCTTCATATGCATTGGTATAGGGTAGAAAAATACTACTTGGAAGGAAACCCATGCTGACCTAATTGCTGGTTAGATGGCTGTTAAAATACTTGATCATGTTGGCAAGCTTTGATTGATCTAGAATGAATATTTGATCATCTTTCTGGTTTTGAAACTGTTTCTTTGTTTCCTGTATAAGAGATGATTTATTGAAATTTAGCTATTCCATACATTAACAACAGTTTTGGAAGAGTAATATAGTTGTGATCATTTGAGAGGATTTATTTATTTCAATTACAGAGGGCTCAGACTTTGGATTTAATAGCTGAATTGGAATCACTGTGAATTCAGTTAAAATACTTTGGATTATATGATTGTGGTACATCAAGACTATTGGCACATCAGCACAATGAAGTGAAATTCATTTGGACTTGTGATAAATCTTTTGGACTACCTATTTAGGTTTTTATTCACCATATTGTAAGTTATTTGCAATTTTTCACCTTGCATTTTATGCAGGTTAATTATATTTTGACTTTTACCAAACTTGTTAGTTTTCACTCTTTTCTGTTGCTTAGTTTTAAGACCGTATAGTTGTAACAGAAGAAATAGTATAGTTTCCTCATGCAGGGAAAACCTTATCTAGAACAAAGCTGAGTGTGGTAGCACAGATGCCTAATGACCAAATCCTTTACATTGTACAAATACAAAACAACTGCCACAGCCACAGGCACTCATTTCTCACAGCAAAAAAGGAAACTATTGACAACAACCATTCACCTTCCACAGATTAACCAAGGTGACTATATGCAGTTTGGAATCTGCTTTTTGATTCTGTTAAAATTTTTGTTATATCACATTGGCACATTCACTGATTACATGTATCAGCATAAAAGAAGACATTCAAAACTTTTTTTCATGTTCTATTTAAGTATTTAACACATCATTTAATAGTCACTTTTCTGTGAAATTTCTCAGTTGCTTTGTATATATTTGGATACCATTACTTCCAGTGTGTCAGTGTGAATAAGCTACAGTTCTGATTCATGGTTATTGTTTTACACTGGACTTGAACAAACAGTAACTACCAATCAGAATTGAATGTAACATGACATTTAAGAAGTGTAGGCATCTAATTTGATCCAAGTAGACAAAGATGTGAAGCAACAGAGAAACTTTACATATAAATGGTAATTAGATAGTAACATACTTAAATCAAACATGGGGAACAAATGTGGAGTGTTTTCTTTACATTGATATATGTTATCAATGGCTGATGGGATAAAATAATTCACGTCAAATTTGTGAGGGTGGTTGTAGAAAATCAAGGTAAAAATTAGAAAAAGAACTTACGGTTTTACGAAACAAATCCAAAAAATAATCCAGGAATTAAAAAATAGCAGTCCTGTTAATAAAAATTCTTAAATAAATCTGAGTTCGAGTCCCGATGAAATTCAACTGGAAGGTGATGATGTATGTTGTGGTCAGCGTCTTACTGATGTGTCAACAGTTCTTTGTTGAATCGCAGAAAATAATATTCCAGCTTTTTAATTCTGTGTAAATTTCAATAAACGTCTTTGTCCAAAATTTAATTTAAAGCACTAGTATTTCCAGGGAAAACAAACGTGAAATCCAAATAAATTGAAGAAAACAAAATAATTAGCCCAAAACTGGTCACAATATAAAACACATTAACTTCTCAAGTGTTAAGGCAAAAATAGCTATTATTTCTCAAAACAGCAGTAATAAATCTAACTACAGTGCAAAACAGATGCCTTTATGTGGGTCATTCCTGTCACATACTCTAAGTATGGCCTCAAATCCACTTTATGAATCTTACTCTGAGAAAGAGTTTTTTTTAAAAAGTTGTTTAATACAACTCTTACTGGTTCTGAATCAAGGTCAGGAACTAGGTCAGCATTAATATATGTTAGAACTGAACTCTATTCCAGTAAATAAAGTTACATTATAATAGCGAGTAATGAAAAAATTAAAACTCACAAACAATTAAATTAAATCAAATATAAATAAAATAAAATATACATAACAGAGAAATCCAGGTGACAATGTCAGTTGAATGATAGACTTGTCCTTTTTATATCAAGAAAGTGATCTTGTTTGTATGGTCAAAGAAAGAAGATAAATCAGACCATTGTTAATAGACCATGTATCAGCTCCAAGCTTTTATTACCCCTCTTCAATTCTAATGCCTGTGTGAATTTGCATTTTCAAGCTGATATGTCATTGTGCAAGTGAGCCCACTTGGACTTGTTGGGATAGCATCAAAGTTACAAAGGTTTTGCTCTTAGCTCCATTTCTCAGAAGTGGCTACATTTATAGCAGTGAACCTTAATGAGTACATAGAAATTTTTATAAAAACCTGCTTTTAAATCACTTTGTCATTGCATGTTGTCCCATTTCACTGACACAGTTGTGTGAAACTTGGTAGGTGTATTAATCTCAAGTGCTAATATGACTATCAGAGTAGGTCACAATTACTATTTAATAGTTGGTCACAATAACCCACTTTTCATGCTTTGTTAGTTAGTTTGGGTATTTTGGCATGGCATTCATGATATATTATTCCTTGAAATTGTTTTCTAATTAGTATCCTTTGCTTGACATGTATTCATACAAGGTTGACAAAGTTTTAAATTTGAATGTAATTTTGTCTCCTTGTCATTTAAAACCCTGACTAAAAATAAGTTGAAAAATGTTGTCTTTTATCTTTTCAGAGCAGTCCACAAGTCACTAGTGCATCTAATCAATCAAATCAACCTGTGACCATACCCTCCCCAATTCCAGTCAGGTAGTGTTTTGTCTCACCTGCTTTGAATGCTTACAGTTATATTTATATAAATTTCACCTCATTATTCCTCATCATATTTGCTCAAAGAATTGATGAAAATAATTCGCTAATTGGTTACATGAGCTGTATATAATCCATCAGGAACTTCTTGAAATGTGGGATGGGCCTATTTGTGCATGCCATGGGGATCAGTGGTTAAACATTGTCATGGGATATCACAGCGCACAGTCTTCAATATTTCATTCATTTCACTCTTATTTTTCTCTCAAATTAGCTCCGCTTGAAAACCATTTTCACAACTATTTTATTTTCTTCATATGAAACTGAGTTACTAATTAGTATTGACCATAATGTATATAGTAATTAGAATAAAACGTGTTTGTATAGCAATTATGTCCTGTCTTATCTAAGATAAGGAAACAGGTTGTTCATTGCACACTTGCTCTCACTTCCATGACCTTAGGCACCTGAGAATTAATAAACATAATTGCCATAGATGCATGTGCTATCCTGTGTAAACTATGATGAGCATAGATCCAGATATCTTGATAGTAAATCTGGGTCTATTCTATCACACTTTGATGTATACAATAAGTATAGGTAAGTAGAGAATTAATTAAATAGTGCTGTATATTTCAGTGTTACATGCAGATTATGCCAGATAGTGATACATGTAATTTATATTCTCGTCAATAGCACATACAGAATAAAAAAACAAGCCATGCCATGTACATAGTCTGGTCCAAGAGCAAACCACACACTCGGATCTGCCTTCACATAATGCACTGGCAGATCTGGGTCAGCATGGTTTGTTATGGGTAATCAGTAGAACAAATGAAATTTAAGAATAAGTTAAATAATTTGTCTTTGTGAGCAAAAGATTGAAATTATTTGACAGGTTTTTGATAAGTTTCATAAATTTCATTTAATCTTAAGTACAAAAGAAAGATGCTATTTATGGCATGAAATAAAATAGTTTTTATTTTACCAAACCACAGCATAGTGTGGTGATATGACTTCAAAATATATTAGGAATCTTTGTTCACTATGCCTTTGTATTACATGACATCATGTTATCATTTGTGATATCATGAGGTATTATTATGTGTGTTACATATATGGAAAAATTATGATATCCCCATATAACTTAAACAGAACAGTGGTCATGTGATTGATTAATGTCTGAGATAGTTCATGCATGAAAAGTTTTTAATTACACTTTTTTCCCCACAATTCCTCCACCATGTCTGTACCAATTCCATTAGAACTATGTTCCTTAAGATTTTTTTGATGATTGCTTTATTAATAATTATGATTGAGATTGCCCTTAATAATTACTTAGTTTTCCATTTCATCAGTCAGTCTTAGACATAAAAAGAATGGACAGTGAAATGAACAAACTGAGAGGTGGGGTCATTTAAGGGACTTATAACATACACTGGACGGACATGACTGTGGCTACTTACACTCAGCACTGATGTACTTTTTAAAGGTTTGCAGTCTGGATCAAGTAGTACATCTTTCCACACATCATGACTTCTGCAGAGGACAGTTTACTTTCAGAAGGTCTCAATTTTATGCTTACACTGGAAAATAGGGATGCTTCATATGAAGAAATAAAAGATTCTGAAAAGCATTTGTCGGTAACATTTCAGTTTAATGTGGGTATTACCTTACTTGTCAGCATGATTAAGCTTTACCTTTCTGCATTGGAAATAACTTTTCCATGCTAGATGTACCAAATCTCTATGCTAGAGATTTCTTAGAACACATGCATCTACTGAGTCTGGCTGATGTCATTGGCACATGTGCTATTGCACATCCTCTTTCTATTTCAGACGACTTTTGAGTCAGCGCATGGAAAATGCTATGAAGAGAAAAAATATTTACAATTGATGGTTTTTCAAAATACCAGGGCTTGAGATCCATAATTCATTTTAGTAAAATTATCCTCAGTCCATATCTATAAAATAAATAGTTTCATAAGATTACCGGGATAATTTTAATTAGTGCATTTCACTCAGTGAGCTACCTACCCTCCCCAAATTTGTGGGACAACGCAGTAGGGTCATCAACAAATGATCCATTCATAATTTTCACAACAACATTTATAATTTGACAGGGATTACAGTATTATTTGGTTATTGTAATTAATCCAGCATCCTGGTCACAGTGCAAAATCTCCTCCTTGGTTTTTAGTAGTCTCCTTCTTGTTGGTTTTTAGTAGTCTCCTTCTTGTTGGCTTTTAGTAGTCTCCTCCTTGTTGGTTTTTAGTAGTCTCCTTCTTGTTGGTTTTTAGTAGTCTCCTTCTTGTTGGTTTTTAGTAGCCTCCTTCTTGTTGGTTTTTAGTTTTTAGTAGTCTCCTTCTTGTTGGTTTTTAGTAGTCTCCTTCTTGTTGGTTTTTAGTAGTCTCCTTCTTGTTGGTTTTTAGTAGCCTCCTTCTTGTTGGTTTTTAGTAGTCTCCTTCTTGTTGGTTTTTAGTAGCCTCCTTCTTGTTGGTTTTTAGTAGTCTCCTTCTTGTTGGTTTTTAGTTTTTAGTAGTCTCCTTCTTATTGGTTTTTAGTAGCCTCCTCCTTGTTGGTTTTTAGTAGTCTCCTTCTTGTTGGTTTTTAGTAGCGATTCCAGGTGCACCAGATGTTTCTGTAATGTTCCTAAAATTACCATAATTCAAACAGTGATATCAATGGAGCTTCTTCACCTCAGTCAAGATATAGCATTGGATTCTTGAAAGTGTTTGCTAAACAAAACACTTCTGAGATCTGCAGCCTGGATTCTGATGGCTGCACCCCGGATTCTGAGGCTTTATTTGGCAGTCTTGTCCCAACCATTGCATCGCAGAACCATCATCATAGGTCCTTTGCATTGCTTGCTGGCCCATTAAATCTTGCCAATACTACAAAACAACTTTACTGAGCCATGGGTCAGACGCTATTCCAATGGCTGTGTTCTTTGCCCTACAAGGGTGCATAGATCATGTCAAAGGGCATTGCTTCATGGTCTCTTCGTTACAACATGTCAGTGGTTGCATAACTCAGACAACAAGGAGGTACTCATGCTCCCTGTGTCTGCATTGAAGTCTGGAACCTTGTACATGGGAATGGAGGGATTACACTCACATTTTCTCACATTCCAGGAAAAAACAACATAGTTGTGGACAGTCTGTCCAGAACAGTCCGGGTAATCCTACCAGAATGGTCTCTACATCAAGCAGTTGGAGAGTCTCTATTTATCCTGTAGGAGAAACTCTGGTGGATTTGTTTGCAACACAACTCAACAGTAAGCTCCCATTTCATGTTTCCCTGGTCTCAGACCAAACACCATGGACAGTTGATGCCTTCAGCCTCAACTGGGATCAATTGTTCACTTTCGCATTCTCACCCATTAGATTCATTCCACAAGTATTGCATGAGATCAGGACAATCCTAGCATTGGATCATATTGATTGTACCTCAGTGACCTCAAACAAACCAATGGTATTAAGGCCATGGGACAATCTAATCTCACAACACAGAGGTACTATATTTCACACAGATCCTCACCATTTTTGCATACATGCTTGGCTTATCTTTAGCAATCTTTCTGTGAGGCAAATTTTCAATCAAAGTTACCAACTGCATCATCCAGGCTTGTCAACATTCCAGTGGTGAGACAATCTACTCTCATAACACAGAGGTACTATATTTCACACAAATCCTCATCTTCTCTGCATACATGCTTGGTTTATCTCAAGCAATCTTTCTGCCAGGAAGTATTTTCAATTAAAGTTACCAACTGCACCATCCAGGCCTGTCAACATTCCACATCTACAGTCAATGATGCAAAGTGGAAAATCTTATGTAATTTGTGCACTTGAAAATACATTTTCCTTGCTGACCCTCTCCTTCTGAAGTAGCAGATTTTCTACTCTTCCTCCCAACCTCAACAGTAAATGGTATAGGGCTGCTGTTTCAGACACACTTAAATTCTCCATAGGTCAGTTCGTTGATTCGGATCTTGGCAGATCTTATAAAAGTACTTTAGCTACAAAGACTGTTGTCTTGATCATTGAGACTATGATAGAATCTTTCATTTTTTTATTGTGAGCACTGACCAAAACACTTTTGGAACATTTGAGCGAGGCCCTCTTTGAAACATATTCTTAAACAATGTTCTAGCTGTAATGTCAGTACAGAGAAGAACTGAACTATCTACCTGATCAATTAGTGGGAATTGAGATTTGGTTTCCTTTTAATGTTAACCAGGTTTTCTTCCATCAGCACCTCTATCCCCTGGCAGAGATCTCCAGTCTCAGTTGCATCTATGCTGGGAATGATCAGGATTTACTTCTTTAACCTGTTAGGGTACTGAAATTCTATTTAGCAGTTATAAAAGGAAGATTGAAGATTAGGAAAGTTTTTTTTTTCCCCTTAAGGGGCTTAGCTGATATGTCAGCATCCCTATCCCTAGTTGGGTTTCATTCAGGATCAGGAGAGCTTATGGGTCTCAAAAAGAAAGAAATTCTCATTCATAAGGATAAAGGTCCATAAAGGAAGAGCTATTTCGACTTGCTGGACCTACCTTAGTCATACATCTTGGATGATATTATGATGGCTGTGTTCTCTTTTCACCTTTGGTCGTTAGCAGATCAAAGACAAAGTATATTTTATCTGGATCCTGTAGTCGTTTCACAATCAGCGAGCCAGACTACTGCTGTATGACTGCAGCAGTTGATTGGGTAGTGTAAAAGGTGAGTAATTTTTCAATGTTTATTCCTTTTAAGTCTGTCAGCGATCCCCCTTACTGACATAATCAGTTTGGGGCCCCGAGTGGCCGAGTGGTCTAAAGCACTCTCCGTTACGGATCACTGCCATCTCACCTCTGTCTGCATGGGTTCGAGTCTCGGATTCGGCCAATGCGGGTATGTGAGAAAGCTTGCCAGTAGCTTCTCGTGGGTTGGTGGTTCTTTCCGGGGTTTTCCCGGGTTCTTCCTCCACCATTAATACTGGCCACCATGAATGGCCAATCGTGTGCTGAAAAATGGCGTTAAACCCCACAACAACAACAACAACAACATAATCAGTTTAATAATACTGACCAGACATTCTTGATGAAGAATGAGGATGCACTGTAGCGCATGGGCTGATGTTGTAGGTCAGACTGGGTCATTACAAATGTTCTAAGAAATCTCTAGAACAGGAAAAATTAGTGTCTAGCATGGATGAGGTATTTCCATTGTGGAAAGGTAAAGTCAAATAATAATTACAGGTAAATATAACATAATTAATATCAGTTTTACTTACCCCAAAACTACATTTTGCCATAAACATCCTCATGAATTCAGATTAATAAACAAATCCAGTTGGCACCCTACTTATATAATGGATGAAGTATGAAATTGCGTTAAAAACAAAAGCATGCCTGCATTTTTCTCCTGAATTCAAACGTCAGTAAATCAAAAATTATGGCACAGGAGAATTAACCAAAAAAGCAGTCTTTGGTAATAAAGAAGGCAGGCAATGGAAATGTAACCATTGTCATGGAGCAAGGTAAGTATGTTTTGGAAGTAGAGGAATAATTAAATGATCTGGAATGTTGTCATCCTGCTTCAAAGCCACTTTACCATGGTGGAGCACTGGAAGTCAGATGTGAGCTTGGAAAATTATGTGAAGGTGTGGTACTTTTTGGAGATAGGCAAATTTACTTACTTGATTCTGATTAAGTCAAGACCAAGGTATTTTTATCTTTCAAAAATTCAAAAACCCTCTGAAAACTGGACTGTATCAAGGGAAGTTCTGCTGGGGGGGGGGGGAGGGAGCCAGTTGTTTCAGATTGTTCAAGTAAGACTGAGTATATCAGTTAATGGATAGGTTTTTATTTGAATCCTTTAGTTCAAAAACTGTTTTCTTATGTTAAAGATACAATTTTCTTGATAAAGTAAAATAAAACTTTTAAAAATGGTATTCTACAGAAGATATTGATAGGCTTTTATAATAATATTGAGCAAAATCATGGTTTGTCTGCTTGCATTAAGGTAATCAAGATCCAGATTGACTGGATGATACAGTTTTAAATTAATGAAAATGTCTTGAAAAGAATGAGTTTATGTTTAATGGAAAACTTTATTATAAAAAAAAAGGTATGGCTATTGGGAAGAAGTTTGCTCCATCATCTACTATCATTTATGTAGCTGAATAGGAGAAAGAAATATTTGTTATGGCCCCGAACTGTCATTTTTATGTGCTCATGTTTGTTTTCTTTATTTTCAGCACAGGACAGATGGTTCACTCTCCAATAACTTCTTTGACTTCTCCCTCTCCTCAGAGTGGACAAGTTCCTTCTCCCCCTTCCAAAAACATCACATTGGGAGACCCCTCTCCCAGCAGCTTGAGCACACCAGGTTAGTGAAGACATTGCCATCATCATTTCATGTTTAATTCTCAGAAACAATCCATAGGCAATGTTTTATATCCCCTTATACAAGAAACTGTCAAAACATACAGGAATTTAAACGGCTGCAAGTTAAAGTGAATGAAGCAGCTAATGTTGAATAATTGAAGGGTGAAAACAGTAATATGTTTTTCAAGAAGAGAATAAACTTAGAACATAAGCATCTTCAGGGTTATCTAGTCTTTTTTTTTTTTTGTATCTGCCATTTTGGCAGAGCATATTATGGTATGAGCCAGACTATTTGTCTGTCTATTAATTTTTAATTTTCCACAAGATAAGTTCAGTTCTACAGTACATACTTTCACCAAACTATGAATAGCTTGCATTGAGGTAAGGAGAGAAGCCAAACAATTTTGGTTTAAAAAGCTCAGAAGTCAGGGTCACAGATAAATGGTTTCTGCACAATTCTTTGAGTTCTACATCAATTTCACTGATGCCTACTTTCACATCCCTATTCACCCAGCTTTGTGAAAGTTTCTTTCATTATCTTACCACAACAAAAATTACCATATGATTCCTTCCCTTTGGTTTAAATACCAGCCTCTGAGACTTCACCAAAATTATGGATTGTGTGATCAGTGTTCTAGCTGACATCCTCCACAGCAGTGGCAGCATATCTTGTTGATCCGTCAAAAGACATGGTAGTGTTCCGTCCTGTTTAAATCATCTTGGTTTTCTAGTGAACTTGGAAAAATCCTGTCTTCACCCATCTAAATGTTTTGACCCCTGGTTATGAAGTTTATAACCAATCTCAGTCTTCATGCGTATCATTGAACTTAGAGATGATTTCTAACAAGATGTAGATTTTAGCGAGAGAGTTATTGCATGTCCTCAGGTTAATTAATGCAGCGGTGGATCTGATGACACTGGGTCACCTTTACATGCCCCCTTTACAAATGATTCTGCTGGCTCACATTTTCCAGTCTATTTGCCCAGAAGGCCAATATCAGTATATATTTTTTCCACTAAATTATGCCTTCCGCATCACTGTATTCGGATTATGTGTTTTCATTATATCCTGCTCCAAAAAGATTAATAATTTGTTTTCTCATTTTTATTAACATCCCATTAATCCCACAGACCATATTCTGGAAAAGACGGCTTCTAAGTAACTATGACATAAGAGAACACTTGTCTGAAGACTTGCATACACTTCCTAACAGTATTATGTTCTATTTATAGCAGTTGCCCTATTTTCAAGAAACATGCTGATTTCTACTTTTGACCTCAGTTTCTATTTATAGCAGCGGGGCCCCAAGTGGCCGAGTGGTTTAAAGCGCTCACTGTTATGGATCACTGCCATCTCACCTCTGTCTGCGTGAGTTCGAGTCTCAGGCTCGGCTAACATGGGTACGTGAGAAAGCCTGCCAGAAGCTTCTCGTGGGTTGGTGGTTCTTCCCAGGGTTTTCCAGGATTCTTCCTCCACCAATTATACTGGCCACCATGTATAGCCTATCTTGTGCTGAAAAATGGCGTTATGCCATACAACAACAACATTTATAGCAGCTGTATGGCTTAGTTTTGACATTACAGACTGGTTTTCTAACTTTTAATCTTTGCTTGCAGATTCTTTGTTCTTATTCATATCTGGTACAGAACCAGTCTGTAGGTATTTGGTGTTAAAAGTCAAGTCAGATTTATTCTAGTTGATGCATGTGTTAGAGCAAAAATATGTTTCAAATAATTCCACAGATGGATTAGGAAAAGACAAAAAACCAATTCAGAATACATGAATTACACAATACAGCGTTCCATTCAAGGGCAGCTACACACCCCTTGCAGGCTACATGGAATGGATTTTAATATTGGTCATGGTGGTAAAACAAAGAAACCTTGAATTAGCTCGTTTTACTAACTCCAATACTAAGGTAACTTTTTTACAGCAGAACTTAATTGTGGACATGAATTTTATAAATGCAGAGGCATTATCTACCAAGTTCTTAATAGAACATGGACTACCTCTAGCAGTAGAAGAATACATTGGTCCTTTATTCAGACTGATGTTTCCTGATTCCAAAATTGCAAAAAATATGTATGTGCAAGAACAAAAATCATCTAATATTGTTAGATGTTTAGCAGAAGATACTTCACTTAAAATTGCAGAAGCCATGAAAATTGGGCTGTTTGTAGTGATTATGACAAAAAGTTGTACCCACTCTGTGTAAGAGACTTTGACAACGAAAAGGGCAGAGTCATAGTGCTCTTCCTTCATTA
This sequence comes from Sinohyriopsis cumingii, assembly GCA_028554795.2. NCBI lineage: Eukaryota > Metazoa > Mollusca > Bivalvia > Unionida > Unionidae > Sinohyriopsis > Sinohyriopsis cumingii. The sequence continues at coordinate 78,482,459 of CM068841.1, forward strand.
CCAGAATTAACATTAGATTCCACTGGAGAAAGCATTATTTTTATTTGCTTGATATTGCTTTGAATGAACATAAGTTGGCAGAACTGTATGGGGTTTTCAGCTGATACTGCATCAGTGATGACTGGAATTCATAAAGGAGTTGCATTCTATATTTTGAAAAATGTCTCCATCATTGCACATATCAGGTTGTCTCTGTCATATGTTGCACCATGCTGCACGAAAGGCTGCTGATAAATTAAAAGGAGAACTACTGAAGTATCAAGTTGGCAGTCTACCTGACAATGTACTTCATGCGGACAGAGTTGATTTTTTTCATCTTATTTCCCACCCAAAAGACCCAATAGCTGTAAGATATAAATATCCTCTTCTTTGTCAGGTTATGAAAGGAATATTGGTTCTTTACCATTCTAATGCTGACTGTGAGAGATTGTTCAGTATTGTTAACAAAAATAAAACTGAATTCAGATCCAGGCTCTGTAACCCAGCACTTAACACTCTACTGGTGTGCAAAACATTCATAATCTCAGCTGGTACAAAGTGTTTTGAAATGCAGTATGAGAGTCTGCTGCTTTTTAAAACTCAAAGCATTATATATGAAAACTTGAAGCACTAATTGATGTTAAAAGTCCAGAGGGATAAATAAATCATTTTGTACATATGCTCATTGAATTTTTATCATGTTATATGTGTATTAGTCTTTTTCTGCTTGGATTGCTCTTTTTGTCCACTCAGATTACACTTTTTCCTCTCCAGGAGTTGGCATATAAGCTTACATATGGTTGAGGAACTCACTTGTTGCCAGGCTTTGATATGGTCAGTAGTAAATGGGGAATGGCCTCCTCAATCAGTCCTCGAGAAATGAAAGCTGTCATAAACACGTTTCAGTTCTGTAAGGATCAACAACGCAGAAAGTCAGCCCTGATTATTTCAGACAACTGGTAGTGGTGACTTACCTCCTCAAATAGCGAGGCACCGAATAACCTGACCTATGCATGCCGATGTACAAATCAGACACATTCCCAGGAGACACAATATTCTGGCCAATGTTCTTTCCAGACTGGGCCAGATTATTAAGACTGGTCCCTTTATCCGTTGGTTTTTAATTGGATTTGTGCTTTAGGGGCATTCGATTGTTGATTTGTTTGCAACACTGTGGAACCTCAGGCTGAATCTGATATGTCATGTGGCTGTGGTCCAGATTACCACCAGACCTAATTAAACCATCACATCCTCTTAGCTTTGCTGGATTGGTCAGTGAATTTTGACAGAAGTTTTGAATAATCATCATTTTAACCTGATAGAGCAGTTACAGATCATGTGACCATAGACTGTGTTGCCTTATGCAGGAGAATGGGTTATCATTCACATAGTGAATCCAGTATTTCTTCACTAGAAGTATACACGAGATATAAGTTGGATTCTCAGCATTTTCTCCACCTTTTACTTATTCTGTTAATGTTATTGTGATCAGGCAGTGTATTCATAGGAGAAAACAAATTATGTTTCTTCAGGAGTACTTACCTGATCACATTACTTGAGGACCTTGCCATTCACCCCACTAGCTAACATCTTTATTTATTTAACGTATGCAGTTCATGCCCAGCCATTTAACATCGTCATCATCAGCACGGTAAAGAGCCTGTAGTCCACATGGGAACTTTGTCCATGGACATTGTTCAGAATGTGTGACATGGTCTGTAGAGCACCACAGCTACATGAAGAGTCAGTTGCCAGGCTCCATCGGACAAGGCTGACTGCACAACGTCCCTGACCTGTCCAGAAAATGGTTCAGCTTGGTTCACAGATGTTGTGGAAGGTTGAAGTCAGGAGGGCAGCCAGATGGCTCAGCTATGAATGAGTGATTTACAACATCTGTTGAAGATCACTCTTCACTCCATGCTGAAAGTCTGTCATATCCTCTGGCAACAGACCTAACCAGATTGGATGTCTCGAAGCCAAGTGGTTTGCTGTGAATGTGAGGTGATGTCCATGTACAGTTAAAGTTTCTCACTAGCATAAACCTTAGCCAACCATTTTGTGGTTGACTTCTACTTGATAGTTTGCTCAGCTTAAAAACTGGCAACACCTAGAGGTGCCAAATTAAGGTAATGGGCATGAGTTACTTCTTTTTCTCTATATATGAGATATACAGAAAAGATAGATTTTTGTTTTTTCAGTCAGGCTCGATTTATGAGGTAGCAAACTTATATCCCTGATGTTAATGTGATTGGGTAAGTATACTATGGGAAACAGAATTGACTATAACATTTGTATTTTAATTAGACATAACCATTATGATTACAGTACTTGTAAACTACATTTTGTTTAGTCCATCCAAAACTATGACAGTTTTGAATGGTTTCAGCCAGTGAAAAGTCGCAAAGTAAATGACTTTTCATGTGTACATGTCATAGAATATTGAAGAAATCAGCTGTTGAAAAGCTTTTCTGATAATGTTTGAGAAAGTAATTTCAAAACCAAGTGTGTTAGAGTGCAGTGCAGACATCTGATCACTCAAAAAGGGAATAAGAAATAATTTTAATTGGGAATGTCAGCAGGAAAAGGACTATAATGTTTTTTTTGTGTCAGACTACATTTGAAAATAGACATTCCAGGATGTGTAATGATCACCATATGAAATGACAAGATTATGTATGGGTTGTCAAAAAAAAAGAATTTTACAAACATTTAAGGTTGGAAAAACATGGTAATGAATACAAGAGCAAAATGAACCCAGTGCAAGAAATATTCATTCATTAGCTACAGGAGCAAGAAAGACAATTACACTCTGGTCTCTATGTTATTAGACCACCCCTTCTGCAGAATGAAAGTAGCCTTATAAGAGGGGTGGCCTTTCTAGAGTGAGTGGTAATTAGATATGAAATAAAAGTCAAAACTAATTCTGATATGTTTAATATTTTCAGTTAGAAATCACATGCATTTGTAAAATCAGTGTGATACAAACTGTCCCTAATGTCATTTTAAAAAGATTATTAAGAGTAATTCCCAGTATCTGATTATGATTGTCTTAACATTGTTGCCTTGACATATAAGTATACTATTCTTGACTTGTAATACAAAACTGTTCAAAATTTATAATTTACATCAGATGTAATCATCCCTTGGCTTCTCCATCCATTCCAGTTTCTCATTTCTGCATATTTTCATTATCATTTATGGTGTTCTTTGTTTGAGTCTTTCTGACATCAGTTTTTTCTGCAAGCATCCTTGAACTCTCCCCCTTTTCAATGAGTTGAATTACTTTCACTTTTTCTTGTAAATTCTTTTCTTTGACATTTCAGACTTTCACATTGACTTATTCATATGTTGCCAATTACAACATCACTGTTAAAACAATTTTTAGCATTTAAATGAAATGCCCTATGTTTGTTAAGAAAGTGATCTTGTCATGTGATTTATTGGTCATATTCTTGTGTCCTGTTGGGTTGACAGTTCTTTCCTCATTGTGGGAGAACCCAAAAAGCTATCGTACTGTTTTTGCATCATTCATATTTATGCTGAACAATACAATGCATCACAGCTGTTAGCTTTTGTAATCTTGTTAATTATTGTCAGTAACTATAGCCACCAAATATTAAACTGAAAGACCACTTTGGTGGCCTGAGTGGTTAGAGTATCTACCTCGGATATGGGAGGCTGTAGGTTCTAACCCCGGCTGAGTCATACCAAAGACTTATAAAAATGGGTACTATTGGCAGCCTCACATGGCACTCAGCATTAAGAGGTTAGTGTCTTTCAGTTTTTTTCAGTTCAGGCTACTTACATCTCTGATTGGGAGAGCCCTCAACTTTGCTAATGCTTTTTAGTAAACTTTAATATCCTTGCTAATTACTAATTAATGATGGATAGGTCAGTAGGTATCCTCCAGTCCATAATGAATTGTACCCATCCTCCTGTGTTTGAAAGTTTTTACCTGGCACATTTACAATCTAGCTGAGTATTTAATATCTTCAAGCCATAAAAATTTAAAACCATGCCCTGTTCTGTCAGAACAGAATATTTTAGTTTGGAAAAATAAAATGGTCAGCAGAGAGTGCATTGTTAAAGAAATAAATGTTATTTTTAGTTGGTTGTAGCAGACTAATGTACATCATAAGGTGTATGGTTGTGATGTGGAATACCTATGTAGAGTTATACTTTTATAATATGGTAACGTTTTACTACAGTAAAATATTATTATTGTAACATAACAGGATACACTAAGTGTGTTTTTGGTCAAATAATTTAAATTTATATCATATTGAATACATATATTATTTAAATTTATATCCTATTGAATAGATATATAATTTAAATTTATATCATACCATGCATATATAGTTGTGGGGCCCCCAGTGGCAGAGTGGTCTAAAGTGCTCTCCATCACAGATCACTGCCATCTCACCTCTGTCTGCGTAGGTTCGAGTCTCGGGCTCGGCCATTGTGGATAAGTGAGAAATCTTGCCGGTAGCTTCTTGTGGGTCGGTGGTTCTTTCCGGGGTTTTCCCGGGTTCTTCCTCCACCATTAATACTGGCCGCCATGTATAGCCTATTGTGTGCTGAAAAATGGCATTAAACCCTACAACAAGAACAACAACAACAACATATATAGTTGTATAGAAATATCTGTTTGTTTTAACATGCACAGAATAAATACATATTTTTTTAAAAATAAAACAAAATAAAATATTCTAATGTCGGCTTAACTCTGCCAAGCCAAATTATCATTGTTCACAAGCACCAATAACATAACTTAGAGTTTACTTAACTAAAATATTGTTGTATTTGGCTGATACATGCCAATAAATAGCCCGATCAAAATGAAAGTATTGTGGTGTGTCACTGAAACACATCAATGAATAGTTGCCCAAAAGAAATGGTGCCTCCCCCTTTCTCACCCCCATCATGTTGCATGTTGAAGAATACTGGCAGTTCAAGCAAGAATCAGCCTATTATGGACTTCATTAGGAAATACGGACAATCAAAATGGAGGCATCACATGGAAATTTTAGGTGCATCACAGGTATGCACAATAAGGAACTGAACATCCAGTGAAAATGTGATGCTTATTTGATGCCAGACCTCAAGTCTTTGAAAATCTGCATCAAATATGACCACCATTACTAAAAGTAGAATATCCTTGAAATGACTTCCCAAAAACCACTTTATCAAGTTTGACAGAAAGCATCCTTGCATGATAGACTTTTTAAGGTCGTACAAATTATGTTTATCCACCATCAAACATGGCTGTTGTTACTAAAATTAGAAAACCTTTAATAAATCACTCAACAGAATTTGGCCAAATTTGACAGGAAATTGGCAGAAATACAGATTCAAGACCTTTCAGATTTGAACATACGATGCTGATCAAGCATACTATATGGCCACATTGCCTCAATTTTTTTCCAGGTATGACCATATGTTTTTTTTTTACAAGAGATATCGGGTGTCCTGTGTATGCACTGGATGAAGCTAATTATATTCTTCCCATATCCCATGCTACATCTTGTACATTTAGGGGAAATAAAAGAATTTTCCAGAGCCATTAAAACTCCATTACTGGCAGTTTGTTAAAAAAAAACTAAGCAAACTCTGAATGGTTTAATTTGCATAAAACTGAGGTGACATACAGATAAAAAAACTATAGTCTGAGAAATACGGGATAAGACAGGTACACTGTGGTTGCACTTTATTTTATACCCAAAACTACATGAACGCATGTCCTCACTTGCCACCTGATTGAAATAGCAGTATGGGTCATTTGCATTCTTCGATATTATAATACTTGTCTTTGAATTATGACAAAACGTTCTAATGAATAAATCATAGCTCTTTGATGATATTCTCTTGTCAAAGTGATAAATTGATGAAGATAATCCTCACAACATTGCCCCCTTTCATGAAATTTAAATGATTACATCAAAAGACATGGCAACAGCCTGTCATATTTATTGACTCCATGTCAGTCAATTAAAAAGAAAATACTTAATTTATTACTTTTAATTAAAAAATGCATTTAATTCATTGCACTTCAAAAATGTTCTTAAATATATTAAGGTCTTTTAATTGCAGAACCAGACACACATGGCTTGTTTAAAGTAAATCTTTCATGAACTCATTAACCCCTGGTGCCACGTTTACGTGGCAGGAGGTAGTAGCCTACTGCCGAGCTCTAAAGCGTCAAGGTCATGTATGATACACTAAAGTGGGTGGTATTATAGAAAAGTAGACAGATGTAGCTCTACAATGATATCAAATAATCTGTAAGTTCTAGTTGCACTACAAAATACAGAGGGAAAAACCTAATATTTTGGACCTGATTTTTTTCCACCCAAAATTCGCCCATGGTCGGAATCTGATTTTGTGTCTGGATTTTAGATTTTTTGGTCTCAGATCTAAGGCAGACCAGTCTGAACTGCACACAGACAGAAGAACCTTTGCAAAAAGTAGGATAAGATGGGCATTTGGAATAAAGAGTGGTCTCAATATGAAATTGATGGGTCTGTAAAGCAAAAAATAAAAAAATGGTAATACAACTTTTACCTTTCTGCTCATGTGTGAGCAAAACAGCCAATGAAAAACGATGTTTCTAACACAACTAGGAATTAGGTTAATGGAAAATCACTTGGAAGTCAATGTATTAGGATGTATTCAGAAATAGCCCACAAAATGTGTTTCCTACTCGTTTTTCAGGCAAAAATGATAAAAACCTCCAGGGGTTAATGAGTTAATGGGTCAAAGTGTTTGTCATTTTTGTGAGGATGTTCAGGCCAATATATGCAACATAAATACTGCTGTCTTTGATGAATTTCTCCCCAAAAATTATGAAAATTGGCTCATGCAGTCTCTACCACAGATTGCATTTATCAATCTTCTAAAATGAGAAATACATATAAACAATTTTAATCTTAAAACACTGAACTGTCCAGTATTGGACAGATGATGCTGATGTACCATCAAATATAAATGAATATGCCAAAAATAGAGAAACTTTGTTTTCATCACATACACAATAAACAGCATTGGAAGAAATTTCTATATAAAGCATCATACTGACCCAAATACCTTGGCTGACTTCCTTGCATATGGCTGTTTGGCAGATGTCTCTTTGGCAAGAAGTGTCAGGCTCAAATGGGTCACTTGTTACATGTACTGATATTTTCTTAACCCTTTGATGGATTCTGCTTATATTGGGAAGTCTTATGTTCGAACAAAGACTTTTCATTCTGAAATGCACTTGCTTTACCCTTTGCCCACGGAGGGTCATCAAGAGGATTTGCAGGAAGGCCTCAGTCTAAGTTTTTAATTTACCTATATTTTAGCAATTTTTTGATTAATTCTGTTTATTGATGGTTTTGTCTCACTATAAAACGAAAATAATTCATTCTGCTTCAGACTTGCTGCCCCATTGACCTTTGGTTCAAGGTTACAGACAGAAAATAAAGCATGAAAACAAAAAAGCCTTGCTTCAAACTTTGGCTCAGTATTTTTATCTGAGGATTTTAGATAAATGAAGGTATCCAAATGGATACTGGAGATAGATATTATTGTTTTTCAAAGTTAAAGGTTGTTAGAACCTGTAATATCAGCTCTTATTACATGCTCATTTTTTTTCTCTGTTAACTTTACATTGTCAGAATCATTCAGTATTTTACGATATTGCACACTTTCATATTGCACTCACGCGCAGGACACATGTTCCCAATAAAGTATTAGGAACTACTTTGTAAACAAATCATGTACACTCATGTAGCAGGCGCTTTATGTTTTGGTTGATTAAATTTGTTTCTGAATGAACTAAAGCAGATGTTTTGTGGACTGCCACATACCAGCTGCTTTGCTACATTCTGAGTTAACTTTTTTGATACAATGTTTCTAATTTTGGTGATAGATCCCAGATTTCATAAAATTGCTTGGCACCTACAAATAACATGCAAGTTGCAAGGCATAAACTGTCTCCTTTAGCTGGTAATAAGAATGGCAAAAAATATACTTAGTTTTACAGCCAGAATTTCCTCAAAATGTACTTTCTTAGTTCTGCAAATCCGAATTACATGAGCCATGTCGTGAGTTCTCAAGCTTGATTACACATTTCAAAATTCTACTGTAATTTCAACTATATTCCAAGTGCAATTACATCCTCCTTACTGCACTCAAAATGAAATAAACATTAGATTCAATAGTCTTTTTGATAATTGCAATTGAAAGACTTCATATTTTTCCCATGTTATGATTTCAAATAGTCAATGACAGAACAAACACACTTGCAAATGAACTGCTCCAGTGGCCTAGTGGTTAGAGCGTCCGCCTTGGATGCGGGAGGTCATGGGTTCAATCCCTGGCCAAGTCATACCAAAGACTTATAAAAATGGTACTAACAGCTGCCTCGCTTGGTGCTCAGCATTAAGAGGTTAGTGTTAGGACTGGTCAGCCTGGTGTCAGGATAATGTGACTGGGTGGGACATCATCCTGCATGTCTGCGACATGATGCCCCAGTGCTAGACATCACTATAAACTGCCACACTGCAGGCATCGTAGCGATATGGCTGAAAAATTGTTAAAGCTACATTAAATCCAAATCACACACATACACTTGCAAATGTAAACACGCTTCTCCTGCGCTGCTTCAGTGTGATGTATTTCATGTACAATTTGCACAGTTGAATCCAGTCCATAATCACAAAATTTCATAGAATCAATAAAAATAAAAAAATCTATTCATTCCAGATCAAATGGAAAACTTGCTGCAATGCGCATTCATTCACAATATGACTCCAAATTTCAATTTTAAGTAGACAAAAATGTCATTTTCTTTTGAAACTTATGTCTAGCGCGCGACAATTTCAAATTTATTTGGGCGGAGTTTTGTGCGCATTAATAATGTTGTTGTGTAATGATGAATCTGCGCTTGTGTATTTAGTTTGGAATATGGCATACATTCATTTACTTTGTTCCTTGTAGTGTATTTTGTTTATATAATTAAGCCTTAGGTAGAATAAGAAAATGAGCATATAATAAAAAGGTTACTGCATTTGTATGGGAAAATATTAACTCATTTTGTCAGATGGTTATACTACACTCCCAAGGTCATGCAGTATTCCATCTGAAAAACTTGTTCATATTTTCTCATACAAATGCAGTAACCTATAATTATCAATTACTTCATGTGCTGACTGCATTCATTCTCTGCAAACAATTGAAGCCTAAATGGTGCCTGCTTGAAACCAGCCTTTATTCCACAGCTGAAAGTTTCAGCAACAAAATTCTCTAAACTTTCTTTTTGTATCTCAGGGTCAGTAGGTACAGTTGCCAGTCCAGCCTCCCAGTCTGCAGACGAGAGAGCGTACATGGAGAAGCTGAAGCAGTTATCCAAATATATTGAACCTCTCCGTCGAATGATCAAGAAAACTGAAGAGGGTAAGAAATTTTGCCTTGAAAATAAAGAAAGGACAATTACTGTTGTAATTGACCTATTGACAACTTTTAATTATTTTACTACTTATGGCCCTCTTACCAATTATCTTATTGTGGTATGTCAATCAAATTCCAACATTTGTTGATGCCTGAAGATTGACCAATATTGCTACTGGCAATGGTGTGCGGCATTAAGTAATTACATATGGTACTGAAAGCATGTCAGACATTCAGGTCAGATGTCCATTACTGACCGACAGCATAAGTCCCCAAGGGTCATATATTCAGAGTTTTCAACCCTTTTTTCATTAATTTATAAGTACAGTGACATTGGTCTTGACTGCTTCTTGAATAAACACTAAACTTCAGAATTGCTAGGTAATTGTGGTACAGTTAAACCTTTCTTGAAAGATCACTGGTATGAAAGAACACCTGTTTTGAGAGACCATGTCTTCAAAAAGCACAGATTGCTTGATTATATAGTAATATCACCTCTAATGAGAGACCACTTGTCTTGAGAGACCATATTTTTGGGGCAGAAGGGGTGGTCTTTCAAGACAGGTTCTACTGTACCAACTTTGCATGTTTTTTAGGGAGTAGAATAGTTAATAGGTGCTGATATGCATTGAGTTCATCACGGATTCTGCAACTCCAAGGCACAGAATCTCTTTCTCACAAACATACACATGAACATCTAATCAAAAGTACATGCATATCAGTCATGTTGGACTTCCTTCAGGGCATGGGACAGATAGTGCTTTTTAAGTGTACCTGCTCACCACGTCATTATGATGATAAAACTGGCTAGCATGGTAGCACAGTGCTAGCCGGGATGAATCATTGGACTTTAAGGCCTAAATAAAGATGACCCCAAGGCATTCACATTGGCAGTATAATAATGTTTTTTTTCTCAGGCTCTGGCTGCATTTTTTTGAGTATATCAGAAAATATTGGTGTAGAAAGTAAGTTGCTGATATTATTCACTCACCTAGAAAAAATATATTTTAAAGAAAGTCAGTTTTACCAGTAGATCACATCAAGACCTTTAAATATTTTCTTGAAAAGATGGTATGCAAGAACATTTGGTTTCACAAGTTTGTTTCATTTATATATAGTTACACACCAAGAAATTTAGGTCAATCCATATTCCTACAACTGTTGTATGCTTTTTATATTATACAGTATGCATTGGATACCATTGTCATATCACAAGTCATCTCATGATTTTATGCCATGGACAAATACATTTTCTGCCATGTTGTGACAGAATTGTTCCAGATAAGATAAAATCAGGATGATTGTACTCTGTACAGTGAAACCTCTTATAACCTGCTTCATTTTAACACAAATTTGCTGTATAGTCTTGAACTTAGTAATAGAAAAGAGCGAAAGCAACAAGTTTTGTAAAATTCAACAAATAATTTATTTCTCTAGAATACAACAAATAATTTATTTCTCTAGAATACAAAGTGGAAATTTAAAAACAACTTAACCATAATAAGATCCCAAATAATTTTTTTTTTATCACAAGTCCAAATGTATAATGTTCCTACTGAATTTCAGTGGTTTTCCAAACAAGTGTCAGTATTGAATGTGCTGATGTGCCTGTAGTCTTGAATATACAGTTGTGCCAGTGTCCTGTAGTTTGGCAATGTGCTAGGTCTTTTGATGTATTACAATAATATAATCCAGAAATGTTCCGGTCAGAAATCACTATAATTCCAAATTAATATGTCAGTCCAAGAATGTTATAAATGAGCACTTTGTATTTCCAGTGAATTTGAATAAATAATTCCACCCAAATGAAATACTAAACACAATAATAAGACTGATTCTGCCTCAGATGTTAAATGCAAGAATGAGCAATTTCTCAAGTAACAACATTATATTAAAAACTAAGACACAAAAGTGGAACCAGGATAACAGTCAAAAGTTCATTTCTAGAGTATTATAAGTTGACTAAAACATAAAATCTATTACTAACATTGTAATAAAGAACATGGTAAACATTATGTACAACAGGTTTATCATAGGGAATACCAATGTCCTAGACTCAGATTAAGATAAACATGTTTATGTTAATAATGATCCTAATATTTATTCCTCAGTCATAGAGAAATATTAACTATGTATTATTTGTTTACAAAATAATAGTTACTGGTCAGATATACAATGACCTTGACTTTTGACAAGATTAAGTCCAAAATACAATTTTACATAACATATAATCATAGAGAAAAAATTATCAAGTACAAATTAAATATAAACAATAATTTCTTGTTTAATATGCATCAGGTTGGTAACTTTGTCACAGAAGTATATAGATTTGTGCCATGGCCAGCCACCCCACCCCCAGCCTTTGTATAGTTAAGGTGATACATCTGCTATATTTTATGCATTTAACTTTGTTGGATGGTTCAACAGTACATAGAAGGCACCCATCTATTGTGTTCTAGTAGGATTTCACTGTATTGTTAGTTTTGCTGATATATATATATATATAGGTTATATTTCTGGAGTATTTTATTTTATTGTTTGTGCTGACAAATCACCAATAAAACTTGATTTGCATCAGGATAGTCACCATTATACATCAGTAAATCTGAAAACATAATCCTGTTACTCATAAAATATTTCATTTCCTTTTCAGATCGGACTAAAGATCCTGAACTTCGGAAGAAGGACATCACAAAAATGAAGAATCTTCTTGATATCCTCACAAACCCCCACAAACGGTATTTTTAAATTCTTTTCTTCCTTTCTTATTTGGTTCCTTTCTTTGTTTTTTTCTTTCTTTCCTTCTCTCTTTCTTTCCTGCATATACCAACATCCTCACACTTTGAGGATCATGGACAAGTGTGCAAAGGTGCGCTTAATGGCAAACCTCCGTGACTCATCAGGTTGCCATTCTTTTTTAAGGCTAATGGATACATTTTTTTTACATGTGCTGAACTATCTGTTCCATACAGAGGACCAGTATTTAACATGCATGCTTTAGTTTACAAACCATTTATCATTACAATTGTTCCCACCGATGATATTAATAGACATGCAAGATAACAGGTTTTTGCCCCACCTGGTTTTGAACATGAGACTTGGGCTCATTGAAGTCATGACACTTCTCTTAAGATCACTATATCTTTCTCCAGTTTTCAAACAGGAAGAAGATGTTAAAAAGATTTTTATTTTTACTTGCTAAGTTTATCTTTCAACTCAGAATGCATTGCTTAGAAATTGGGTAAATTAAACAAGTGAGCCAAATAATTAACTTAAGTATCATCCAATTTCCTGTTTACATTACATGATTGTACTTTTAAAAGCAGTCCAGTTATTTGTGAAGTAAAATGTCCATGGTATATGTCTTAGACCAAGTAGAAAAATTTATTGAAAAAGTTTTAATTATTCAAATACTGGAAAGCACTGCTGTTTATTAGTGTATATAACTAGGGCACTGTCAAGATACTGGAGATCTTTAGTAAGCATATTTTCTGTCCTGCCATTCTTTTCACCAGTCTGTCAGTTCAGACCTTAACACTTCTTGTAGCCATCAAAGCTATATAACCCTTACACTGTCATTTGATAGAGGCATCTGCTGTTACATGTAGAAGTGCCTTTTAATTGTTCCATCTTTACAGGTCCAGTTTTTATGGAGTTATTTCCCTTTCTCATCAATTTTTAATTCTCCACTACAACTGTGCTCCTTATAACCAGCATAGCTCCAAAACCATTCAACATAAGGTGATGCAATTTGGTTTGTACATTGTCGCATAGACCTAGATGTGTCTTCTCTGTTTTTTTTTTCTTCTTCTGATCTGTTATATCTTCATAACAGATGTTGCATATAATCAACTTTATGGCTCATTCAACATATATAGATGGAATTCGGGATGAATATTGTTTCATAGACCTAGATTTGCTCTTTGTGGGTTTTATCTTCCTGGCTCCATTTTTTAATGGAGTTATGGTCCTTGACACTAAACTGCACATTTTTTTTATGAAATGTTGCTTGTTACTAGCATGGCTTAAGAAATAATCAACTAATGACATGATTCAGTTTAAAAATTGATTGATCAATTTGTATGTGCCTTTTATGGCTATAGTCTTGCCTACTCCAGTTTGGAAAGGGTAATGCTCCTTGTCTTCACATGGAGAAATGGAATGTTGCTTGCAGTCAGCATAGCTCACACACTATTCAACATATTCTGATAGAATACTGTAAGAAAATTGTCTCTTAGACCGAGACTTGCATGTATGGTCCTTATCTTTCAATTTCATCTCTTTACAGGGGATATTTCTTGCAATCAGCATAGGTTTAGAACCATTCAACATGTTCTAATGCAGTTTGATGTAAACATTGTTTAATAAACTTAGATACATCTTTATTGGGCTTTGTCTCATCTACTCCATTTTTGGGCAGAGTTATTGTCCTTGTCAATCAGCTTCATATATTTTCATGGGATGTTGCATGTATTAACGATTCCTTGCAAGAGTTGGAATTTAAACAAACCATGTCATCATTTAGAGGAGTCATTTCTCCAAAATGTGCATCTTCTAACTTATATTTCCCAATACATGATGCTATGTTCAAAGTTTTATGGTGAACATGGGCTTTTATGGTGCATCCATTACTAATAGCTCTTGGAATCATGTAGTGTTCCTTATATTCATCTTGCCATTTTGTCACACATTTCATTTCTGTTCAATAACATTTGAAGGGATTCATGTATTTAAAAAATCTGGTTTGATGTCTTATACATGTGTTTAGAAAATCTTGGTCAAATTCACCTTTTGCCATAAAAAAATTATTGACTGACTTAGGTCTCTTGTTTGAGAAAACATTTAGCATTTGCAACATGAATTTCATTTCCTCACATTTGCGCTAAATTTCTGATAAGGCTTAATATCAAGAATATCTATGTGAAGTTGAATTTTCGCCTTTTGTTATCACAAATTTCACAGAGTTATGGCCCCTGTTTGACTCTTCTGTTTGCCCTTGCTGCATAAATGTCATGTCCATTAATTACCTTTACAATGAATGAATTTTAACCAAATTTGTTGCAGATCACTACTTAGATAACCCAAGTCTTTTCTTCTACTTTATTAACCTTTGAGTTATGGCCCCTGTTTTGTACTTCGCCTTTGCATTATAAACTAAGGTTTCTGCTATTGTACCATATTGGCAAGGGTAACAGTATCACACTGATACATTTCTAGGCTTTTTCTTTTATTTAGAGACCACATGATGAAAAATTCAGCTGAGGTGTAAGTCATATTTATTTTGGATGGAAAATATGTTTGCCAACTTTTTGTTTGATTGTAACTGAAAACTCGTAAATATTGTTTTTTAATTTTCAGGGTACATATGCAGACCCTTATTAAATGTGAACAAGCGATGCTTACATTTGGTCATAAAGCTGTGAGTACACAGTTTTCAGTGCCTTGATTTTATGGCTGTCTTTCCATCTTTCACCAATACACCTTATCAGAACCATGATTATTTTGTCTTAGAGAGGCTAGATACCAAATGTTTTCCTCAGGATATGTAATTGCATGAATATATCCCAAAATTCACTGATCCCCAGTGAAAATGAGTGATACTGTGAATACATGCCCAAATGAACAGATGCCCCATTGAAAATGTGTGTGTCTGTGTGTGAATATGTGCCAAAATTCATATACCCCCCCAGCTGAAAATGAGTGTGTGAAGATATACCAAAATTCTTAGATTTCCCATTTAAAAAGAGTGTGAATATCTGCAAAAATTCACATATCCCCTGTTGAAACTATATGAGTGTGTGAAGATGTGCCAAGATTGCAGATTCACAATATAAATGAGTGAGAGTGTGAATATGTTCCAAAATTCACAGATTCCTGATTCGAAATGATTGAGTGTGAATATGTGCCATAATTAACAGATTCCCCATTGATAAGGAGTGTGTGAAGATGTGCCAGAATTCACAGATTCCCCATTGAAAATTAGTGAGTTTGTCAATGAGTGCCAAATTAACAGATCCCCCATTGAATATGAGTGAATGTGTCAATATGTGCCAAAATTCACAGATCTCCCCATTGAAAACGAGTAAGTGTGACATGTGCCAAAATTCACTGATTCCTCATTTAAAATGAGTGAGTGTGTAAATATGTGCCAAAATTCACAGATTCCCCCATTGAAAATGAGCTTGTCAGTATGTGCCAAAATTCACCAATTCCTCATTAAAAATGAGTATGTCAGTATGTGCCAAAATTCACATATCCCCCATTGAAAATGAGTCAGTGTGAGAAGATGATGTGTAATTGATCTACATCTGAATCTTTAATATCAATAGCCCTTTATGCTCGTTAAAAGATCTATGTTCAGATGTTGTATCCTTGGTTTGTGTCATTAATATTATCAGACAACTAATTAATTGGTGATCCCATTATGGCAAGAAATAAAATATGGCAAATAAGAACAGCATTTGATTGATAGATTATATTTTGTTAGTACTTAAGTTGAATGCAGGAACACCAACATGTTAAGCTGTTATTTTTCAGCCTCCAGTCACGACAGCAGGGGCTATGATGCCCCCAACACTTCATGTTGCTACAGGATCTCACATGTGTCAGCCATTGATAGATGCTGTTGCTGCACATATTACATCCCCCACATTCAACCATACATTGCAAAGAACATATGGTCCAGCAATCTCAACCCTCTTTGGCACACCAATAAGGTAGATGTTAATTCTTAGCATATTTTGTTATATTCAGGGTTTTGTTTAATTTGTGTTATCTTTAATTTTTAAAAGGACACCTTAACAATGCATTTCATTGGAGGATTTCAGCAGTTTAAATTTGTGTAAAATATATATTGATGTTATTGTGAAATTAGAACCTGAGATTTGGAATTCTTTGGAAATCAGAGAGGTGGGGTTGTTCTATGCAAATTAAAGTATTTCTTATTGGAAGCTAATGTGATGGAATGGGGGTCTACTTTGAAAATATTTTGAAAAGTGGGCATGGTCATGTCTTTAGTAAAAGATTTCCTGCATTGAAATTAGCCAAAATTTTAAAGAAGTAAGAAATGATCTCATAATCAGGGATTGATTCCTTATGGGAAACGTTTGTGCAATTTCAGATAATTGATAATTATAAGAATACCATAAGGTAGATTGTATTAAGTTATGATATCCTTAGATCCATCCAAATGTTACCAATTTTGTTAGTGCATAATAACTGGATCTCTCAACCAAAGACTTGTTGTGGAATTTGACCAAACAGTGTTGATTGCTTGCACTTTTGGTAATTAATCCTATTGATTTGGGGGTCAAAGGTTAAGGTAACTAACTGAAAGGAGAAAAATGGCTTCTGAACAATAGCATTAGTTCTACATCACAGACTTGGACAAAACTTTGTGGATAGTTGGCACTTGTGGTATGGAAGAAATCTATTGACATTGGAATCAAAAGATCAAGGTCACTGTGACTGAAAGAAGAAAAATGTTTTCTGCATGGTAACATTGGTTTTGCTTCACTTTATAGATGGCTGGCACTTGAAGTAAAGAAGAAACCTATTGATTTTGGGGTCAGTAGGTTAAAGTTGAAGGTCACTGTGACTGAAAAAAGGGATAAGGTTTTGGGAATTGCAGTCCCTGCATGCTTATGGTATAGTGTCCATTCTTTTTTACCAAATATAGTTTGTATTACTTGTAATAGTAACAAACTTTATTGAGGCAATTTATATAAATGATAATAATGCCTCAGGATTTTTGGAGCACCACTGAAAGTTGGTGAAGCACAGGTTAGATTTAAAGTCAAGCACAGCAGAGAAAGTGAACATGTTTTTACATGCTGTTCACCAGCTTGGATTGACATTTAGTTTTGATTCAGTATTGAGAAAGCCATGTACTGCCTGAAGAGGATTGCTGATAAAAATGACTTCTTGTGTGTGCTGAAAGTACATATTTGAAATAGCGCGGAGTACACTAACTTTACCTTTCTTTGAAATACAGAAATGAATTTTCACATTGTAAGAATTACTATTTTCTAAAAGTGCACTTATGACATTTTAGAATATCAGCAAAATAAAAAAAGTTTCAAGTTCACTAAAAAAAAAAAGAATTTATGGAAGTTCAGGAAGTGAAAATAGCCATGCAGGCTAGCAGTCTTTTATGAGATGCACAGTGGAAATATGGCCTAGCTGTGTACCTTCAAGCTCCTCATCGTTCAGTTATCAAAATGAAGAAAGGTCGAAGTTCGTTTAAGTCTACCCCAGGATATGCACATTTCTCTTTTCATAACAATGATTACCAGCTGGCAAAATCAGGGAGATAACTCTTATCCTGTACAAAAATGTGAAACCAGAACCTATACTTGAAACAATAGTAGAAAATACTTTCAAATCAAATCAGAGTAATTTCTCAAAAAATGTATCAAATACAATGATCTCCCTGGAATTTTTTATAGCATTTGGTAAACAGGTGGAAATATTTTTACTGTCAATGAAATGTAAAATAAATACATATAATTACACAATATTCTTTATTTCCCTAAATTATTCATGGTTTAATGCCAAAACTTATTATTCTTTAAAAATGTAAATAAACTAGGAAACTATCAAAGTTAATTTATTCCAAACATTAAAGACATAACGTAGTTTTAGGTTCATCTTTGGCATTTACAATGATTGTAGAAATAGCTCAATGATTGAGGTTTGCAAATAAAAAGATGAGGCATATTAATGTGGCAATATAGTGATTAAAAATATCAACATTTAATTTATAAATTAATACATTCCAATTGCAAACTAAGTGTTTATTGTTGGCAAAAGATTTTAAATATAAATGAAGAAATAATCAGTTTTTAATTACTTGCTTTCAAAATAGGTAAAATTGAAAGATCAAAAAATTGCTCCTGTCTTAACTTGGAAAGACAGATAAGAGTCATTCATAGGGCAGCACCCACTTAAATGTAGGTTTATTGATGAAACGTTTTGTTTTTTCTTTTGGATTGTATAACACGTAAATATAAGAGCAGTTCATGTGTAAGATGCAATTTTCATTTAAATAATTTTCCTACTTGCATGAATAATGAGATCAACAACAATCAAAAAAAGTATGATAACAACAACTACTGCTATTGCTAACTACAATAAAAAATAAAACTGATTGCAATAGTGCCAAAAGAAATTATACAGCATCCCCCTCCCCTTCATCCCACTCACTGGTAGCTATGTAGATCTTGACCAAAATTTAGCTGTATGGAGGATTTACCATTTTACTCCAATTTTCACCCAAGTATTCAATTTACTTTGAAACCTGTCTTTCATTTCACATGATCTTTCATAGGTGAAATTCCAGTATTTGAATCAGAATCATAAATCTGTGATTTTCACAACCTGGCCAATTTAGGGTTAGTCTGCTGCTGGGTAATTTTTAATTGTTTTGAAGATTGTGTTTCCATTTTTCAAAATCATTGTTAGTAATTTGCTTAACTTAAAATAATGTAGGTGTAACATTTTTTGTTGGTAGTTTAAATGAGTAGACTCCATCATCACTGGATGATATGTGACTGCATGAGTGCAACAATAAAACCGACATTAAAGGTCGTGCACCAGCAGTCTGTCCTAGATATAAAAGAAAATGGCTGCATGAGTGAGCAGTTACCTGATTACCTTAATTATGTAAAATGAAGAAGATGTTGAAACAGGTGTCATTTGAGTATCAGGTCTTCTAATTTGATGACAGGAGTCTTTATTACAGATTAATTTTAAAGAATTTGATGACGCTTAGCTGCCAACCCTCACTAATTTGGCGTGAATTAAAAAAATTTTTCAGTGATTCACAGATTCACGCCACAAGTAAAAAATTCATGAATTTGCCAATTCTCAATATTTTAAATCTTTAAAAAAATAACCAATTTCCCGTTAAGCACTAGTCGTGATATTCGCAGTTGCTGAAACAGTCCGGCACTGCTGGTCACGATCTTAGTAGAACTACAGCCGATTAGTACAGTTGGCCCGGTGGCAAACATTTGAGCCTATTTTAATCTATATGTATAAGAGTAGTTTTACAAATGCTTTTGAGGGGGCCCCGAGTGGCCGAGTGGTCTGAAGCGCTCACCGTTCTGGATCATTGCCATCTCACATCTGTCTGCATGGGTTCGAGTCCAAGGCTCAGCTAATGTGGGTACGTGGGAAAGCCTGCCAGTAGCTTCTCATGGGTCGGTGGTTCTTCCCTGGGTTTTTCAGGGTTCTTCCTCCACCAGTTATACTGGCTGCCATGTATAGCCTATCTTGTGCTGAAAAATGGCGTTAAACCCTAGAACAACAACAACAACAACCAATGCTTTTGAGAGAAACTGGGGCCGAACCAAAATTTTGCTCTGCATGCATCACCAACACTGATCTGCATTGCATGTAAGATCTTGAAAATGTCATCACCACCAAGGAAAAAGAAATGTATTGCTCAGAAGGTGAAGTTTAATTTGGAATATATCAAAATTGGCCGTGCATTCTGCCATTAAAAAAAAAAAAAAATTTAGAATCGGGAAAATTAAGAATTCACAGATTTCAGCTCTGGAATATTTTAAGCCATTGGCAGAAGACCAGCAAGCTACCAATGCTGAAGCATTATTTGTGGGTTTTCTTGTCAAACACAATCTACCTTTATCAGCTGGAGACCATGCTAAACATTTGTTCCGACAAATGTTCCCGGACTCGAAAATCTCTTCCAAATTTTCCTGTGGAAGAACCAAAAGTGTTGCAGTTCCTGTGCGTTCTTCACAGCAACAGTGACAGGGAAATAGTATTTTCTCTAGTGAGGAAAAATAAGATGGACTTTAGGGCCTCCTTAGCTGCAGAAAATTTGTCAGCAATTTTAGTCACCAAGATCAACCAGCAGGCAAGAAGTCTGAACTGTTTAGAAAACAAGTTTACGATCAAGCAGTTTAGGAAGTTCAAGTCTGCCACAGTATCATGTCTTGATAATAAATATTTCTGCATATATGTAGTGTTTTAGTTTTATATTGCGATCTTGATATAGTGTAGGATTGACGGTCAGAGTGGATGGAATTATTGTCATGGTATTTTTCACTAATTCATGTCCCAATTCACGACTTTGTATCCCTATTTTCACTAATTGTGAGCCTGGAAGGTTGGTAGCTATGGATGAAGGGACTCTTTATTACAGATTAATTTTTAAAGAATTTGATGACAGGACTCTTTATTACAGATTAATTTTTAACGAATTCAATGACAGGACTCTTTGTTACAGATTTATTCTAAAGAATTTTATGACAGGACTCTGTTACAGATTTATTTTTAAAGAATTCTATGACAGGACTCTTTATTACAGATTAATTTTTAAAGAATTCTATGAGAGGACTCTTTATTACAGATTTATTTTTAAAGAATTCAGTGATGGGACTCTTTGTTACAGATTTATTTTTAAAGAATTCAATGACAGGACTCTTTATTACAGATTTATTTTTAAAGAATTCGATGACAGGACTCTTTATTACAGATTTATTTTTAAAGAATTCGATGACAGGACTCTTTATTACAGATTTATTTTTAAAGAATTCAATGATGGGACTCTTTGTTACAGTCTGCTTTTTAATGAATTTGATGACAGGACTCTTTGTTACAGAATAATTTTTAAAGAATTTGATGACAGGACTCTGTTGCAAATTAATTTTTAAAGAATTTGATGATGGGACTCTTTGTTACATATTTATTTTTAAAGAATTTGATGATGGGACTCTTTGTTACAGAATAATTTTTACAGAATTACAAGACATTACTAATTGTTACATATTTATTTATAAATAATTCAATGACAGGACTCTTTGTTACAGATTAACTTTTAAAGTATTGGGGGAAACATTAAAGTTCTGCTCTAGCACATTGCATATCAGAAGGTTCTAAAGCATTTTGGGTTTAAATGATAGCTAATGGGATTGGTACAGTTAAAGGCCAGACAGCTGGAGTCCTAAAATAAATTGTATGATTATGAAGATGGAAAGGATCATGAATAACAACAGTAGGTCTGAGTATGTCTGATCATGGTAATAGAAAGTATGTCTGACCATGAATAACAGTATTATTATGATAATGGAAAGGACCATAAATAACAGTAACTCTGATTATATGATGAAAAGAACCATGAATAACAGTATGTTTATGATAATGGAAAGGACCATAAAAACAGTAACTCTGATTATATAATGAAAAGAACCATGAATAACTGTATGTTTATGATAAAGGAAAGGACCATAAATAATAGTAATTATGATTATATAATGGAAAGAACCATGAATAACAGTATGTTTGATTTTATAACTTAAGGAACCTGAATAACAACATGTAAGATTATGATAATGGAAAGGACCATGAATAACATACAGTTTGTCTGATTATAATAATGGAAAGTACCATGAATCAAACAGTATGTCTGATTATGATAATCAAAAGGACAATGAATGTGACAGTATGATTATGATAATGGGAAGGACCATGAATGACAGTATGTCTGATTATGATGATGGAAAGGACCATGAGTAACAGTATGCCTGATTATGATGATGGAAAGGACCATGAATGACAGTATGTCTGATCATGATGATGGAAAGAACCATAAATAACAGTATTTCTGATTATATAATGGAAAGAATCATGAATAACAGTATGTTTGATTTTATAATTTAAGGATCCTGAATAACAGCATTTAAGATTATGATAATGGAAAGGAACATGAATGACAAACAGTTTGTCTGATTATAATAATGGAAAGTACCATGAATAACAGTATGCCTGATTATGATAATGGAAAAGACCATGAATAATAGTAGGTGTGATTATGATAATGGAAAGGACCATGAATAACATTGTGTGGGATTATGATATGGAAAGGACCATGAATAACTGCATGTCTGATTATGATAATGGAAAGGACCATGAATAACAAACAGTATGTAAGATTATGATAATGGAAAGTGCCATTAATAACAGTATGCAAGATTATAATAATGGAAATCACCTTGAATAACACTATGTCTGATTATGATAATGGAAAAGACCAAGAATAGCAATGCACTTTGGAGTTGTATTCTTGCATCTGACCTTGTGTAAATAAGTATCACTTTGATCCTCCAATCCAGTAGTATTCTCAGTACTTTGATATTGTAAATAAGTATCACTTTAATTCTCCAATCCATCAGTATTCTTAGTACTTTGATATATAAATTAACATCACTTTAATCCTCAAATCCAGTAGTATTCTCAGTACTTTGATGTGTAAATTAACATCACTTTAATCCTCCAATCTAGTAGTATTCTTAGTACTTTGATATTGTAAATAAGTATCACTTTAATCCTCCAATCCATCAGTATTCTCAGTACTTTGATATGTAAATTAACAGCACTTTAATCCTCCAATCCATCAGTATTCTCAGTACTTTGATATGTAAATTAATGTCACTTTATTCCTCCAATCCATTAGTATTCTCAGTACTTTGATCTTGTACATTAACATCACTTCAACCCATCAAGCTATCAATGTTCTCAATACATGGACAGCATAATAACTTTCATTCTAGACCACATACCTTGACCAAAATGTTTGTAGATTGCTTGCGTTTTTGGCATGGAAGAGGCCTATTGATTTGGGGACAACAGGTCTAAGGTCCAAGGTCTAGTTAATTATGGTGCAAAGAAAAATATGTTTTGCAGAAAAGCTGTTGTTCAAGAGAAACCTTCTTGACCAAACCTTGTGGATATTATGTTGTTGTTGTTGTGGGGTTTAACTCCATTTTTCAGCACACAATAGGCTATACATGGCGGCCAGTATTAATGGTGGAGGAAGAACCTGGGAAAACCCCGGAAAGAACCACCGACCCATGAGAAGCTACTGGCAAGCTTTCTCACATACCCATGTTGGCTGAATCCGAGACTTGAACCGCCGCAGACAGAGGTGAGATGGCAGTGATCCGTAACGGAGAGCGCATTAGACCACTCGGGGCACCCTGTGGATGTTATGCACTTAGGGTAATAAAGAAGTCTTTTGATTCTGTGGTCAGAGCATTCATTGTAAGTCACATAAAATAATGGTTTCTAACACTGTAAGTTTAGTACAAGACCATATACCATGACCAATGGTCCAGCTCCTTCAGACCAGTTGGTCAATGATATCCAGAGTCAGCCATGCCATGCTAGTGCTTACATAGAGGAGTTTTAAAAAATGAGGCAGTTGAATCATGGTACTCTTGTACATTTTAACACATTAACCCCTAGCAATGACTTAATGGGGCAGGAGGTAGTAGCTTACTGCCAAGCTCAGTAGCGTCATGGTCGTGCATGATATACTAACATGGGTGGTATTATAGAAAGGTAGACAGATGTAGCTCTACAATGATACCAAATAATCTGGAATATCTAGTTGCACTACAAAATACAGAAAATAAAACCTCATTTTTTTTGGACCTAACTTTTTTCTACCCAAAATTCGCCTGTGGTCATTGTCTGATTTTGTGTCTGGATTTTAGACATTTTGGTCTCAGATCTAAGGCAAACTGGTATGAACTGCAAACAGACAGATGAGCCTTTGCAAAAAGTAGGATAAGATGGGCATTTGGAATAAAGAGTGGTCTCGATACAAAAATAATGGCTCCATTTAGCAAAAAAAAACAAGAAAATAAAGAAAAAATAAAGAACTCCAACTTTTACCCTTCTGCTCATGTGCAAGTCAAATAGCCAATGAAAAATTATGTTTCTAACACATCTAGGCTGTATGTTATTGAAAGATCACGGGGGATTTGGTGTTTTCAGATCTGTTCAGAAAAAGCTTTCAAAATGTGTTTCCTACTCGATTTTCAGGCAAAAATGACAAAAACCTTCAGGGGTTAATGTGTTAGTATGATGCTGTTTTAAGTACATATTTAATCCATGTTGTAAACTTAAAACTCTCTCGGGTAACATGCATTATTGCTTTCTTGGGTATATTACATTATGTCCACCCAAAATGCCTGCAGATCTCCTGAGAGCATATCACAGTGTTCCCATTCATAAAAAAATGTACATGAATCATGTATTAATTGCACTTGGCACATACAAAATATTTACCTGATATACAGAGTTCACATACAGAAATTGAAGCCTGGTGCAAGCATGAAATTAAATCTGAAAACTGTTTTTTGTAACTGGATATTGGTGTTGCTCTGTTTCTACCTATTTCTCAATGATTACAAAGAAGACCTGATCAGATTTGGCAGATGTGTGCAGTTTTTATGACACACATTTGAGGTAACTTTAATACGGTAACCATATTGGGCACGCCTAAGAAAAACTTCTATATGGATTGTTTACAGTTCCCTGTCAGTCTAGACAAAGAGTCAGTTGTATGTGATTAACAATAACATGGACTGAAGTGATGTTAACATGTAAAGATAAAATACAAATAAGTTTGTGATGAGGAGTAACCAGCTACAAGAAAATTGATAGACAACAAGGCAACATCGGAATAATGAGATTGCTTGATCATCTTTTATTTGCTGATCGTGAATAGCTTAAATAAGTGTGTAAACATTTGAGACAATTTTCCATTTGCATGACTAATAGTGAGTTACAACTGTGGTGTACATTTAAAACTTACTTTGCACAGTGTATATGACAAAAGTTGAATAATTTTAATTACAGCAATCTTTGAGGCAAATACAGTAATTTTAATGGGCAAACAGAAATATATAGTATGTAAAAAGCACAGAGGTTTTGATATATATATATATATATATATATATATATATATATATATATATATATATATATATATATATACACACATTTATTTTATATGTTTTAAACACATTTAAAATTTATCTTATTTTAACCAGTTTAAATATAGAGCAAATAAAAATTATTGTTACTTTGTCCAAGTTTTGACAGTTAATCAGGAAAAATGACTAAATCAGTCTTTCCCCCAACTCCAACCCCTTAGTTACTATCACATGCTTTTGTGCAACTGCTTCTTAAACCTTTAAAAGTTATTACATAATGTCAGATATATGAAATAGTTCAATAAAATTAGTACAAGATACATTTCTCCACTGCCTCACTCAGTTTTTAAACCCCATATTATAGAGCTCCATGCCATCCAGCCAAAAAGATGAAAATGGAGGAGAAGCACATAGTTCCTGACATTATACAAGGAGAATTGGCTCGCCTTGATCGCCGCTTTAAAGTGAAGTTGGATCCTGTCCAACACAACAGTTCCAGTGCAGTTCATCTTATCATCAGGCTTGGTGAGTACCTAGTGGTTGGAAGCTACGATAATTGTAACAGTCATGTCAACAACAGTATTGAAAATTTTGCATATTATTGCGAAACATCAGACTCAACTTTTCTGTTCCAAGATTGTCAATGTTACATCCACTTTTCCAGAACTACTTGCACTGAGGGAGCCACAAGACTATGGAAAAAATACTTGCTCTAAAAAATATTTGTAAACAGAGAAATTCTTGAAATTATTAATTAATTTCTGCCTTGTTACATTTTTGTAACTAAAAGATCCAACTATGAACTATTATCTGTAATGTGATAATCCTTTCTTTCGGAATAAAGTGACTTTATTTTGTTACCTAAAAGTTTACACTACTTTTGTTTAATTATTGTAAACCATTATCATATAAAATATATATTTGCTTAGCAATAATATGCTAAACGCTTTTTTCACTAATATGCTGAAGTGAAAGGCTTCCCAAATGTTATATTGCTAAAATTATGATTTACAGTAAATACACAATATATTTTTTGTTACATGAAGTTGTTGATACAGTATCATAAACCCATATTGTATTTCCCTCTTTAGACATGATGATTATTATGTTAATATAATGCACATAGTTAAAAAGTAATGTCCTAGACATTAATAATACACATTGTAATAAAAAGTTCATTCACCATTATTACTGTATATACTCACTTAAAAGTCAAGCCAAGCTGCAAACTGCTGAGACCCAAATCTGGGTCTGTACAGTTTGTTAGGAGTAATCAGTAGGAAAAACAACATAGACCCTGACCTGTCGTTATATGATGCATTTTACAGTCATATCTTTAGCAGTGAAATACCCATTTCTTTACATTCCTATTATTAAAATTTCATACTCATCAGGGAGTAAAATTTGCATGTGTTTTTGGATTTTTTGACGTAGCTTTGTTAATTTGAGTCATATCGCTACAATATCTGCAGCATGGAAGTTTGTAGTGATGTCTAGCAAGCACTAGACATATAGCATCATGTCCCATCCAGTCACATTATCCTGACACCAGATCAACCAGTCCCAACACTGACTTCTTAATGCTGATTGCTAAGCGAGGCAGCTGTTAGTACCATTTTTATAAGTAATTGGTTTGAACCCACCTTCTTCCACATCTGATGCAGATACTCGTACCGCTTAGGCCACTGGAGCAGTCCTCTGGAAATACATAGTACTCAATAATATTTATGGAAAGAGACATTAACTGAGTTGTAGTGAGTTCAGACAAGGAAACCTTGGATTTTATTAATGTGATTCTACAAAGACTGTTGGTACATCCTTATAATTGAGACCATTAATACATTAGAGACTACTGACCATTACAGGCACATTAAAACCTGAAATACCACTAAAGTTTATTTAGAACTTTTCTCATTTGGACTTGGATTGTAATTCTAGGATTCTTTGGAATTGAATTTGCAATACCATAAGTTCATTTTACAATATCCCTTTTATTCTGGGGAAATAAATTACTTGTTGCTTCTCACCCTTTTCTGTTACTCTAAGACCCATAGCCTTGTAATACAAAGCACAGAACTTGTTACACTTATTTCCTAAATTATATACAAAAATGAAAATGTATTTAACACTATTTATTTGTTGGGGGTGGTGGCTTTTCCCTTAAATAAATCATATGATGTTATAAATTAACTTAAATGTATGCTACTCTGCTATTTATGTCTGAAATTAAACAAAATAATGAACATTTATCCAAAAAATGTTTTTAGCACAACAAATAATTAATCACAGGTTTCATTTTGGACTTAATTGCTTATTTGAAAATTAGAATTTACTCATCTTCTTAAAAACAGTGGCGGGTCCTCGAGTGGCCAAGTGGTCTAAAGCGCTGTCCATTACGGATCACTGCCATCTCACCTCTGTCTGCGTGGGTTCGAGTCTCGGATTCAGCCAGTGTGGGTATATGAGAAAGCTTGCCAGTAGCTTCTCGTGGTTGGTGGTTCTTTCCGGGGTTTTCCCATGTTCTTCCTCCACCATTAATACTGGCCACCATGTATAGCCAATCATGTGCTGAAAAATGGCGTTAAACCCTACAACAACAACAACAAAAGCAATGGCTGGAAAAAATAGGGTGGGGGTGAGGGTGGTGGAGTGGGAAATTTGTGAAAATGAAATATTTAGAGCCATACAAGGGACCATTGGTCATGAATTTGCAATTATTGTTATCAAATTTGCTGGTGTTTAATGCACATCAAACAGAATAATCCTGGATCTACCATCATAGATTATATCAGTTGATCAGAGTCAATTCTGTTCATTGTATTGATAATTTAGAGTGTACAACATCGACCCAGTTTTGCTGGTAAAGCAGGCAAAAGCAGAGCCAAGACTATGATGTTTGTAGTTGGCTATGCATTAGACAGGGTAAATTCATTCCTCCCATCCCTACAGCCACTCCACCCACCATACAACCCCCATCTCCCAAACTTGGTGCATTCACTGAACCTCATGCTGAAACTCAACATATATTATACCTGTTCATTTAGGGGCCCCAAGTGGCCGAGTGGTCTAAAGCGCTTTCAATTATGGATCACTGCCATCTCACATCTGTCTGCATGGGTTCAAGTCTCGGATTCGGCTAATGTAGGTATGTGAGAAAGCTTTCCAGTAGCTTCTCGTGGGTCAGTGGTTCTTTCTGGGGTTTTTCCGGGTTCTTCCTCCACCATTAATACTGGCTGCCATGTATAGCCTATTGTGTGCTGAAAAATGACACATATCACAAAAGCCAGCATGGTGGCCAAATGGGATATAGTGAAAGATAAATATAGTCAGGTCAAATCAAAAATGTTTGGAAAAATCTGAATTAAAAAAACATAAATGTCTTTTTGTTTCTTCTAGTATATGGTAATGTGTAAAGGACATGTACTCCTTTGTGAAATTTTAGATCATCCTAGGAATTTCAGGAAAGTAGTTATTTTCTGTTTCAATTTTATGTAATTTCTGTAATTATTTGTTGTGTCAGTATGTTATTTGCTGAGTCAGCATGTGGTACATTTACTGGCCCTGTCTTATAAATATCTAGACCGTGTGTTGGCATCCTACAGAATGTATCCATGCCTGTTATATCAATAATACAAAGTAAATTGTAGCCTTTGGTATCAACATTTCCTCAACAAGCTTTATAATGGTAGGACAATGTCATTCACAGGGTGTGAGGTACAGTGTAAGGTTATTGAACCTACTTTATTTATTTACGGTGTTTAGATCACAACTTATGCAACCATTAACCTACATATAGCATAGTCATCTACTAAAAGCTGCTGATGATTTTAATTTTCAAGCTGGAGGGGCTGTGATTTTTTTTGAGCTGAGATATTGTATTTTATGTCAAGATTTTTATTTTGTAAATAATATAATGGATTAAATATGGTGTTATTTTGCTACAAATCAGAGCAAGTTATTTTCTCAAGCTGTTGACAGATTGGAGGCAGAGTTGCTCAGTTTTGTAACTGACAGTGATTTTTTTTCTCCCCATAAAAGGTAATATACTGATATCCATCCAGACCCTCACCCCTACCCCACTATTTCAAGCACATGTCATACAAATTCATGTTGATGAATCATGAAGAAAAAAAACGTAAATCTTCATACATGGATACGACTCCTTGGAGTTAAAAATTGAGAAGTACTTTACTCCCATGATCCAAAATAATTTATCAAGAGAATTTTCAAATGGTTCAGTTGATAATTTGGTAGAAGGACTAAAGAGAAAGAAATGTTGCTAGATTTGTAGACTCACTTACACCTTCGGAATATACATTCTGCTCATGTAATTTTGCCTCACTTTTAATTGGAAATGGGAGATACTAAATTGAACCAGTATGTCCGTTCATTTATATGCAGTAACTCCCTTAATTATTTTTGCGTTTCAACCCGATTTATTATGCAACTTGGTACTGATGGATCCTTTTCTGAGTTTGAGCTTTCTGCATCATTGTTTAGTGCAGTTAAGGCCCCTGAATGCCAGACCTCCCCACTCTCTTTTCCGCACAATAACTTAATTATTATTCAGCTTCAATTAAATTCCAAGTTGATGAAACTTTGGTTGAGTTTGATCACAAACATTCTGCATCATTGTTCATTCGAGCTATAGCCCCTTATTGTCACTTCATCACACTTTCATTTCCATTAAATAATTACACTAATTATTCTTGCACTTGAACAAAATTAAAACACAGCTTGATATCAATGAGGCCTTTTATTAGCTCTATTGCCAATATTATTTCATTTTCTAGCAGTTATTTTCACATACGCTGTTTCTGCTCAATAAGTCCCTCAATAATTTTGTGTTTCTACCAGATTTAATAAGCATCATGATAATATTGAGACCTTGTTTGAGTTTAGTGTTTAGCAGAGTTATACCCCCTTATTGTCTGTCTCACCTAATTTCATTTCTGCACAATAACTACCTTTATTATTATTATTGTGTTGCATCCAGATTTGATGTTTTGCTTGATACTGATGTGAGTTTGATTTTGATTTTTTAATGCATCATCATTTAGTGGAGTTATTATCAGTGATTATCAGATACACCCACTTATAAATTTGCACAAAACGTACCCAGCTTTATTT
The DNA here is from genome assembly GCA_028554795.2 of Sinohyriopsis cumingii. Taxonomy (NCBI): domain Eukaryota; kingdom Metazoa; phylum Mollusca; class Bivalvia; order Unionida; family Unionidae; genus Sinohyriopsis; species Sinohyriopsis cumingii. The sequence goes on from CM068841.1 coordinate 78,512,749, forward strand.
ATAACACATTTCAGCCAAACTTGATATTTATGGCCCTAACTGAATATAATTATGAGCATTCTACATCAGCCTTTAGCAGAGTTGTTAACTCAGTCAATTGAATTTGAACCAGATTTAGCAGGCAGCTTGATACCAATAAGACGGCCTTTGATTGATTGTTTAAATGACCCACTTTCCTTTCTATTCATTAGAGTGGTCAAAGGCACTCACCTTTATAGTCCTGTTTAAGAAGGGTTGTTACCTCCCTTGCGCAAATTATTGTTATTTGTTAAATCTACTTCCGGTGAGCAAAAAATCAGATGAAATGACGTCTAACAAAGGAATCTCTAACCCATGCTTTTTTGGCAAGCTATCAGTTCATGAATTGAAGGTCTATTTAAGATATAGAGGTGCACTTATGTCAGGGAATAAATATGAATTGATCAAGCGTGCTCAAGGACTTGTCAATTTAGGCACGCGTATGCTACATGAAATACAAATAGATGACAATGAGAATGACAAGAAATGTCATGCAGAAATATTTTGTATGCCTCTCGGAATGCCATATGCTTTCAGTTTCACTTAAAATGTAATATTCTAGTATGGATATGTATTTATCTGAATATCAATATTTTCCATGCTTATTTTTTTTGTACATGTTTGCAGGTTTAATTTGCTGAAGAAGAAAAAGGTTATGTATGTTTTGAATGTTATTTATTTTGGGCAATTGTTGACCAGTGGTTAAGGTAATTGCTTTTGGATCAGAAGATCCTTGTTTCCAGTTCCAGTTGACAAGTTTTGCTAGATGAGATTGACTGTCAACTGCCATAATCCCCCATCAATCTCATATACTGTACATTGAGTTTGTGAGATATGGTGGCCTAGTGGTTTAGGTCCTTGCCTTTGGATTGGAAGGTCAGAGTTCAAATCCTGTTGTGACATAAATTTGTCTCAGATTTAAGCTAACCAGCTATAAATGGCTGAAATACTGTCCATTGGCCTTAAAACCCAAGTTGTACAACCATCTGTTTCATTTACAGCAATCTTTAGACATAACCAGTTGTCAGTTTCTGACATACTATCAATAGGCCAAAAACCCAACTTGTCCATCCACACAAATAGTTAAGTAAATGAACGAAATAGAAAGAAAGAAAACAATATATTCTGACCAAGAATATATTTATTAACCTGAAATATATTATCAACATGTATTTACACTTTTTAATACTCATTGTATTATAAAACAATGACTTATGTGATAAGTTGCATAGAACAACCTGATGCATAAGTGTCCTTCAAAATATGGAAGCTACAAAGTGTACTGAATAAAGTCATTGTTATAAGCGTGGAAGTAAAAGCACCAAAATGTGGCAATCATTTGAAAAATAACCACATAATACTATAATAATATTTCTCATCAGTAAAGTTCAGTTCTCATCACCATCACTGACTAGTGGTGGTAGAAGATTTGACAGTCGAACACATATTTTGAAAAATTTTTAAGCTTGTTGTGAAAGAGTAATTGGCATAATTCCTTGAAGAATACAAAAGTTTTTTACTCTTTCTATTGCCCTTTCCACATCAGTCCTGAGATTGGCAATTCTCCTTGTTTTCTCAACTTGACGGCGGTTAAATCTTTTATTTTTTAATGGTGGAATTAAAAGATGAATGCCCCTTGGACTTGTAAGGTCAGATATCAGAAAGCCCTTATCAGCCATAATAGCATCACCAAACTGGCACAAGTCCAGAAGTCCTGATTTAGTAACTAATTGTTTATCACTGATGCTTCCTGACCATAAGTCGGACACATTCCTGATGGACTGATTCCCAGCAATGCCTTCCATGTCATATGCGACTTGTAATGTGAATACATTAACGATTTATTACCTAATGACTGTGGCGTTTTGGTATAAAATTCTGTACAATCAATAATAACTCTGCAGTTCAGATATTTATATCTGAATTTCCTTGTCATTGTTGACAATACTGTAGACTGCATTGGCCAATGTGTTAGGCTTGATAGTTTTATAGAAAGATAAGAAATCCATCGACTTGTAATGTTGCTAGCAGTAGATTTGGACACATGAAATCTTCTGGCTAAGTCTTCCAGCAGTAATCCAAGTCTTAGTTGCATCAACACAAGAAATAATTCATCAACTAATCTTAATGATCTTGGCCGTCCTTGATTTTTGCCATTGCCGCTACGGTGAGTTCTTATCTCAGTGTCTAATTCGTTGAATAATAGATTGAATGTGTCTACATTTGGTTGCCCTGTATAAAATATACACATTTCATTGCTTGTAATATCTGAATATTTAGAAACCGATGCAATGCAATTATTCTGTTGTTAACACATTTCCCTCTGTAATTGCTGCATACACAACATCTGTAAGAACTACGAACTGTAGCGATTTCTCTCTTAGATACATTATGTTTTGCATCTGCCATTTTTGCTCCCCAAAATTTTGTGAACAGGTCAATTTTATCTTTATTTATGAAGAACATGCTAGGGGAGGTAATAAATCAGGGGAGGTAACAACTCTTATTGAACTGGGCAATATATCATTGAGACATCTCACCTCTGCCCATTTAAGTTCAGGTCTCTGCTTGACCGATGTGAGTATTAGAGAAAGCTTGCCAGTAGCTTCCCATGGGTTGGTCATTCTCCCTGGTTCTTCCTGCATTAAATATATTGGCTGCCATGTATAGCTTATCATATGCTGAAAAAATGGCATTAAACCCAAAATAATCAAGCTAAACCTTTATGTAGTATAACTCCCTTAATTTAAATTGAATTTCAAATAAATTTGTTATTTTTATATTTATGCTGATGACATCTTGGCTGAGTCTGCATTTTCAGTATCTGATTTCTATCATCATTGAATTGCACTATGGTTCCACCTGCTTTGTTTCCACATCAAAATTCCCTTCATTATTATTGGATTTCAATAAAAATGTTATGTACAACTTTGCATTGACATAAATTAAGCAGATATTATTCGCTTCTTATGCATCATTAGAATTATGTCAGCAGAATGTTTGACCCACATTCTTGTTTTGGCAATGTAACGCTCTTATAGTTAATGATATACAGGTCATGTAGGCCTTCAGAACCGACTGTTTCAGTAATGTTTGTCATTTGTTAGAATTTGATTACACATACCTGTAAATGGCAATTTTTCAATTTGTTTCGAACCTCATACATTCATATTCCTTTGGAAGGTCATTATTTACATGGCCCAAGAAATAGTTATGGTTAAATCAATGTTAAAATAAATTAGACATTTTTAGACGAGATCAGAATGATTCAATAAAAAGACAGGTTGGATGATATGCGATGTGAAGTCACAAGCAAAGCAGCATATGTTGAAAACAAATTCATAAAATGCTTTTATTTGATATGACTTGAAGTCCTCTTTTCTCAACCCAGTTTAGTATCATGCTGCCATTGTTCAAGTCCATAGCAATCAAACATTTTCATCGGGAAGCATTTTTATGACATTTAAGGTGCAGAGCATTCAACATTAACGATTGAATAGGCTTTGGTTGAACTGTTTTAGTATGAAATTTTAAAACAATTTAATTTTATGACCACATTGACACATACTTAAATCATGTTTAACTTAAGCAAAATTATATTATAGTCTTGTGATGCTGACTCATCTGGAATAGACTTTTCCACATTATCATTAGTGTCTGCCTTTACCTGGATTAGATTTTATTACATTATCAGTAGTGTCTACCTTTACCTGGATTAGACTTTTCCACATTATCAATAGTGTCTGCCTTTAGCTGGGTTAGATTTTTCTACATTATCATTAATGTCTACCTTTACCTGGATTAGATTTTTCTACATTATCATTAGTGTCTGCCTTTACCTGGATTAGATTTTTCTACATTATCATTAGTGTCTACCTTTACCTGGATTAGACTTTTCCACATTATCAATAGTATCTACCTTTACCTGGATTAGACTTTTCCACATTATCGATAGTGTCTGCCATTACCTGGGTTAGATTTTTCTACATTATCATTAATGTCTACCTTTACCTGAGTTAGATTTTTCTACATTATCAGTAGTGTCTACTTTTACAAATGTTCCTTAATTTCTTTACTATTAGCATTGACACCTTGCTTTTTACTCTGTAAACCTGGTGGAAAAAACTTTAAATTTTCTCCTCTCAAGAGGACACTTAATGGGTTTTGAAGTGGAGATCTCACTGATTTCTTAACACAATGAAATTTGTTTTTACATGCCGATAAAATAATAACTTTAATCCATGCAAAGAGACAGGTAATCTAATTATCCTTATTGCTCTGTGTTCATTAGATGTCAGGTTTTGTCACTGCTGATTACTGGTTACTATTGCCATCAATAATTATCATGATGATAAAAACTAATTGTTGAGAAGTATGACATCCAATGCCACAAAGTAAAATGGTATGTTAGCCATCTTGGCTTCTCTTGTTTCTTAGGTTATGAAATGTATTTGAAAGGGTATTAGACTAAAAACCAGTTGATCACATGACAAGCTCACTTTCATTTGTAAACTAACAACACTGTGTGATAGTTATAAATTAGTTTAGTTGTCAATGCAGTACAGTAGTTAGATGCTGAAAAAAGTTCAAACTGTCATCAGCCATTCTCAGTTTAGATAGTTTCACTAAACAAAGACATAAATTGCTTTTTGCACTACTGAAACCACTGAAGGATTCAAATAAATGTTGGGTATACATTCTGTAGCAGTGAACAAAAAGAAATATTTTCAGTAAACAAAATACGTGTAGTTTCATGACCAGTGTAATTGATAGACAGTTATGGTTAAATTATCAATAAGGAAGAGTTTTACTGATACGAATTGCTATATCATAGTGTACCTGCATATACTGATATATATAGTGATAAACTATTACACCACTGGTATAGGTAAAACCCATTATAACACGATGCTTGGGGCCAAAGAATAACATCGCGATATAAGCGGGATCACGTTACAAATTTTTTCCAAAAACTTCTCCAGAGAAATTGTGCATTGAAATTTCACTGTCATCTCTTTATCATATATCATTTATTTTGTTCATCAGGTTTCATAAGACATCAGATATACTTCAGTTTTGAATTGTGTACATGCCAATATGTGGAAACAGTGCATAGTGTAGTTAAGGCAATGTTAAACACAGTACTGGGATTAAAACTCTGCAAGGGATACGAATAATTGGCTTGTCCGAGAGCATGTATTTAGGATGTTAAAATGAGATGTCACCCTAAATTTTAAAAAATGGGAGCCATGCTACCATCACATTATAAGCGGAATCGTGTTTTACCTGTATTGAGATTGTATGAGTAATACCAGTAGATCAGTTGAGTCACCATTATGTAATATTGGCATGGAAATGTACATTTAAGGAATATTATGAATATGGGACTAAATTAAGTGATTGTATTCAATAAAATTTGGAATCTCCAGCCTGATTAAAATCATGATCTCATCAGTAAGTAGACTTGATTGGTATCAATACCAGGTCAAGTCCATTTGACCTTTTGATTCACCTCTCAAATTTCAACTTTCATATTGCTCATTGTAAAGACATACATTTAGATCATATCATTGCTAACAGTAATTGTCACTAACAGTAATTGTCACTAATTGGGACAAACACTGTCGTCAAAATTCATAGTCATCATCAACAATTACAAGGTCATTTTAGGTAGTGGGGGTGGGGTGTCTGAGTTTGATTTGCTCGGTTTTGGAAGAACTCTTGCTTCTATGTCTCTATGCATTTTTTATATTATTGGCTTATCACTAAATAAATCCTGCGATAAAGGCTTTAAAAAACATAATTTTTTCTTTAGTCACATAACTTGTATTTTGCTTACATTAATGGAAACTGAAACTGTCATCTGCCATGCTCATGTGTAGAACTTTAAGCTGATTCTGGTTCATGTCATGTTACATACATGTAGCAGAAAAATGAATGCAGCAATGAAACTATATTCCAGTCAGGCATAACCAGCATGCTCATGTGAGGATAACCCAATACTTTATCCTGGTTCACAACTACTAGCTACTTAGTGACATTTTCTTGCATGTGGAGGAATAGTAGTTTATACGTCAGATTTTCATGGTTCCAAGCAAGCTGGGATGAACAAAGTGACATCTGTCTGAGATAGGCTTGCTTTTATTAATCATGATTTGAGTGTACCATATATTTGGTTGATTCATTTAAGCAATTTTTTTAAATAGGAATTGTTGTGAATCTTGCAATTGTGCATCCTAGAGTAGACCCTGCAGCATAGACCCAGATCTGCCAGCACAGTACTGTATGCAGTGGCAGGTCTGGGTCCTTGTTGCTAAAAGAGACAACTCACTAGATTTACAGATCTCCTTGCAGAAAAATGCTACATGTAAATGGCTCAATACTGACGGAGAATTAATCAGTTTTATCTAAGCTGGTTGTAAGCAAAGTACTGTTTATACTCATCTATAAGAGACTGGCCCCAGATCTGTCATCACATGATGCACTGTCAGAGCTGGGTTTAGGCAGTTTGTTAGGAGATTATCAGGAAAACAATATAACAAGAGACCATCATACAAAAGCCAATCAGGGTCTTTGTTTTTTGCAGTTGGACTGGACTTGTACATGAGTATATATGGTAGATGGAAAGGGATGTGTAATTAAGAAGCTTCTCATAAGTTTTATAGTTATGTAAGACTGAATGTCCTTTGGCATCTCATTTTATGTGCCTGCAGAAGAGAGCTTGATGGTGTAAATTTCTACAGAGAAATTAATATCTTGCTGGATCTGAAATCATTTACTTGCTGGCAGAACTAAGATCTCCCTGGACATAAAATTGTCTGTTTGTTGGCAGCATTAAAGAGGCATTGTATTTGTACAGGAATGACCCTAGCCTGCTAGAGGTAATTAAACACAGGACTGACACAGATGATGTACATGAAGTATCTCAAACTCTAAAACATACAGAAACAATAACAGGAAAAAGTGTTTAAGTGTTTTCTAGATGCTTGTGACTAAATAAGTTTAAACATTCAAATTGATAATAAGATCTTAAGAAGATGCAGGGAAGCATTATTGTTAACCCAACAGGCCATACTTTAGTTATTGTTAGCCCAACAGGCCATACTTGAATTGTTAGCTCAACAGGCCATACTTGAGTTATTGTTAGCTCAACAGGCCTCAGCCAATGTGGGCATGTGAGAAAGCTTGCCAGTAGCTTCTCGTGGGTTGGTGGTTCTTTCCGGGGTTTTTCGGGTTCTTCCTCCACCATTAATACTGGCCGCCATGTATAGCCTATCTTGTGCTGAAAAATGGCATTAAACCCCACAACAACAACAACAACAAGCTCAACAGGCCATACTTGAGTTATTGTTAGCTCAACAGGCCATACTTGATTTATTGTTAGCTCAACAGGCCATACTTGAGTATTGTTAGCTCAGCAGACCATACTTGAGTTAGTGTTAGCTCAGCAGACCATACTTGAGTTATTGTTAGCTCAACAGACCATACTTGAGTTATTGTTAACTCAACAGACCATACTTCAATTATTGTTAGCTCAACAGGCCATACTTTAGTTATTGTTAGCTCAACAGGCCATACTTGATGGATCTTGCATCTAAATAGCTGTGCTTGTTACCACTCTGGAAGTCATATTGTTAATTCGGTTTTGATATCATCAGAAGCATGGATTTGATCATCAAGAGCTTGAACAAGTTCAGTAATGAGCAAGATCCATGCATATAAACAGGGTGATCTTCCATCAGATCTGTATTTATTATAGGATTTTGATCAAACTTGGTATAAAGACCAATATCAAGCTGTCAGTTAAATATAATTGTGCAAGATTCTTGCATATTATTGATATGTATTTGCATCTGATTAGCTGAGCTTGTTGCCATTCTTCAGCTATATTTCTGACAAGATTTTGATCACCTTGGTACCTAAGCATTTATCGTCATTGTCTTAGACTGGCTGTATAATTAGTGTGAACTACATTATTAATGAGATGATACTGCATCTTGGGTTGGATGTCATACCAATGTAGATCTTGAGACCTTATCCAGTTTCATTCCACCTTTTTGAGAAATAGGTTTATATAATGATCCTTAATGAGTTTCATTATGCCTAATTTGCATCCCCATTCTAATTAACACCACCTCCTGGTTTTTAAGAACAAAAAATGAAAAAGATGCTGTACAAGACCTGTGAATTTCAATACCCATCAGCTTTAGATCCATGATTATAACAGAATGCTGGAGCAGTCTCAGTTGATCATTCTGATACAATGTATTTATCAATGTATAATTACTGAAGTCAATGTATAATTACTGAAGTCAATGTATAATTACTGAAGTCAATGTATAATTACTGAAGTCATAGGCACAGGTGTTCAAGGTGATGCAATATCTGGGCAGTATGTTCAAAGATGTACCAGTCCTACTAATGCAGCTGAGTTGGAAAATGTGTTGATTGACTGATTATTTTAACTGTGTGGATATTTACAGTAACTGAATTCAGTGGTAGAAAGTTGTAGTTGTTGTAGGGTTTAACGCCATTTTTCAGCACAAGATAGGCTATACATGGAGGCCAGTATAATTGGTGGAGGAAGAACCCTGGAAAACCCCGGGAAGAACCACCGACCCACGATAAGCTACTGGCAAGCTTTCTCACGTACCAACATTAGCCGAGGCTGAGACTCGAACTCACGCAGACAGAGGTGAGATGGCAGTGATCCATAACGGTGAGCGCTTTAGACCACTCGGCCACTCGGGGCCCCAGTGGTAGAAAGAGCCCAAGATGTACTGGGAGTGTTAATTAGGGAATGTACAGTATTAATTACATCCTTATCTTGGGAAGCATTTTTAGCTAACTTGGTCCAAATGCCAAGGTATCTTGTGGTATGGTGCTGTGTCAGGCTGACATCATCCTTTCATAAACATTTGTTTGTTGCCACTCTGAATGCCATGTTTTGGATCTGATTTTCATCAGAGATACATGCTTATATCATCAAGCTTCTGGATGAGTACAGTAATGAATCATTTCTTTGTATTTTTATTGTTCCCATAATAGGTTGACCATGGGGCCAGGGAACCATCCAGAAGTCACCTTATAATCGTACATAATCTAGGGACAATAAATGTAGTGTTGGAAAAAATAATACACACACATGCAAGCAGATGTGCATACATTCATATAGTACACAATCTCTTTTTGGACAATTTTTGCAAATACAAAAATACAGCATTTAGGTGACACAGACTTTGTGATATTATAGTCCTTTGTTTCTGTTTACCATCAAATCAGACTCAATGAAATTAATTTTGGTTAGCTATTAGCTTATAATGCAAATACATTATCCACTATAACTTGATGCTGTTAAACATGCATTTGAATTATAAGACATCATTCTTTTTTATTGGTGGAATAAAGGTTCCCACTAATCCAAAATCAGCAAATGGTTTTGTTTTTAGATTTGATTGCACTACATGTATAATGGTCTTTGTAGTGGTTTCTTTATAATACAGTGGTCTTTAAGAAAAACTTTCAACCCATCTAATCTAGGCATATGTCGTTTCATTTTACATATATATATTCAGTATTTGTTTACAAGAAATCAAAAATAAAGTTTCACATATTCCATCTCTTCCTGTATCTCACAGTATAACATTTTTTTGCACTTGGCACAATATCTACGTTCACTTTATTCCGAATCTAGTGGGACAGGTCATTCCACAGCCTGATTATCATATTAAATTTCCGAAATAAATGCAGTATTGTTTCTGGGTCATTTTTACAAAAAGTACCTTTATCAGTATCAGACAGTTTTATTTTATACAGAAATGAATTCATTGGTAAAATTCTGTTTGTATCACAGAATTGAAACCATTGTAATTTTGAGTTTCTTTTTATTTTAAAAACTTTAGCACATATGTCAGATCATATATCCATATTCAGATTGAAAATTTAATTCCATTTATTTTCACTACCGGTAGTTGGTATAACATCCTTTTTAAAAAGTGATTTTGTAATAGTCTTTACATTCTTTATTGTTATTTTTAAACAAAAATCCTATTGGAAAGGGATATATGGTTTGACCAAAGTCATTATCTCTAACATTTTATATAAAGACTCTTCACATTAAATTATACCTTAAAATGCAAGGAAATTCGTATTGACATTGTATTTAGCTTTAAAGGAATCAAAGGTAGTAATAGTTGCCTCATCTATAAGGGTATCACCAATATAGATTACATTATGAACAAACCATTTCCTATAGAAAATGGGTACCTTGTTCACCCTTATAAGGGAGTGCATTCATAAACATGTTTTCATACCATCTAGTGATCTGACATCTGTTTGGCTGAGCTCGCAACCTTTCAGGAGTCCATATTTCTGATCTGATTTTTAATCAGTCTTGGAACATGAGCTTATATCATCAACTCTCAGATAAGTGTGACCCAGATGTGTGTGTGTGTGTGTGTGTCATGTAAGCTTGATAATGAGTTAGACACATGCATATTAACAAGGTGATCTTGTATCTGATTAAGTTTGTTACCTTTCTGGAAGCCATGTTTCTGATTTGAAATTAATCAGACTTGGAACATGATCATTTTATCATCAGGTCCTTGGATGGGTTCAATAATGAGTAAGATCCATGACTATTTTGCTTCCCATTGACTGGGCTTGCTGCCACTCTGTGGGCCTTATTTTAGATCAGATTTTGATCAAACTTGGTATGTAAGTGAATATCATGAAGATATCCAATGCTTTATATTATGAGCAAGATCTTTTAAAATAGCAAAGGGAAGCAAGGGGTGTAACTCATGACTATTGAGAATCACTGTTTGAGGTTATTACACTGAATTCTTTCCCTTGCATAGTATTATGAAACCAGATTTAAATAGAACAAATTAGCAGAATAATATACCGTAGGGACTAAAATGAATAATTTTTCATTTATAACTGAAGAAAAGTCTACAATAGAAATATTGTTAGAGTAAAATTACAGTTGCAGAACATATGTGCATTATTATTACTAAAGATCAGAAATTCCTTACAAAATTATAGGTACATTTAAAAGCAATTGTAATTTTTGTCAATATTGATTTTACTCCAATAAGAACATATTTCTTGTAAAAATACATGTCTAAATTTCTAAATTTAATTGCAGAGAATTATTTCTGAACTTTTATCCACTTTTAAAGTTTTTAAATATTTGGGAGCGAGTTTGATATGCATGGTGAAGTAGAGTTTGACTTGCTGGCATTGCCATGTTAAAGTGCCAGAAACATTTGCGATTTTTTTTATTGTCATTTGTAATATGTATTATTTTTTTGCATTTCATATTCATTGTAATTACTCAAAGTTTTATTAAACTTTATATTTTGCATATTTAGCTTTTTTTTAAAAAAAAAATACTCCAGTTTACTTTTCTCCTGAAGCACTTCCAGATTAAATTATCAAGAGTAAAGAAACCCTTTGCGTTCACAAAATTACCCTGTAAATTTCAATTTGCATGAATGGGAAAATGCTGTAATTATGGCACTTAAAAATTCTGCTTAAATCATTGATCAGTTCGAGATCTGAAATTTTTCATGATAGGTTTTCTTTCAAATCTATTCACATTTTGAGCTCTACTGATCAAAGACAGAAAAATTGTGCTTGATGGAACTTAATCTGCACAATAAATGTGTTCCAGTTACTTTGGAAAATGTAACATCTATAAGATGCCAATTGCTTTTATTTTAGTTTGGTGCTGACTTCCTTTGATGAAAGGTTATTCGTTTTTATTGAAGCTTATAGTCTGCTTTCTTGAAGGGTGAGTGTTGTTGAAGTTACTGCTAAAGGACAGCTGTGAAGGACCAAACAGATGTATGTTTTTTATTGTGGAGGCAACATCGAATCATTGTAGAACAATAATTGAGACTGATTCTTTTTTTCATTTGCTTATTATTTATACATAACGATTAGTGCTTCAAAGGTGATTAGTTTTCTTTGATGTTTCAGCAAAACTATTTTTTTCTGGATACATTTAAAAACAAAAGGAATAAGCTGTCATTTGACCGATTGTAGCAGTTACTTTTCCTGCCTTCAAAAGTTGGTCGGTTGTAGCTAGTCCCGGTAGCATAGATAGACAAAGAAGTAAATCTTCAGTTTTTTTTGTGGGGGGGGATTTTAGGTGGTGGATGCTGCCTTCTGTGCATGTGTTAGACATTTTAAAAAAATAGTTAAACAGATGATGAATACACAGGTGTTCTGTTCAGTTCTGTAAAAGGATTACTACAGAAAATGTTTGTGTTCCGAAGAATTCATATAATTATATGAATGAAAAGAAGAGGAATTTACTTTCCATTCACATACAGAGGTCAGTCAGAATAATATATTAATTACCAGCGAGTGGCCAATAATCCAACACTATTTCGTCCGAAAGATCCATTGTGAGATAGTGCCTCATCCAGTTGACCTCTGCTACCAGAAATGTTAAAAATAAAAAATTAGCAGAGATCTCACATTATACAGTACTCAGGCCAGATGTCAGAATAAGTGGATTATGATATAACAGAGCACGATTAAGATGGTTTGTCAATAGAAATAAAGAATTTGTTTATCTAACATAAGATCAGTTCTATTGCATTTTATACCATGTTTGCGGCTTTCTTTCACTTAAAACCCATGGTTGTATATACAAGTTTAAACAGTCAATAATGTTTGGGGGAAAAAATAGCTGGATGGTATATTTTGTCACCAGTCAGAAATATAAATCACAATTCGCAACATTGGCGAAGCCCAGGGTGATCCCTGAATAAACTTTTTACACATTATTTTTAGTACTTTTAAGAAAAAACTTTTTTGAGTACAGTAAAAAGACATATATGAAATTTCATTAGCCATGCCACAATGATCTTATATTAGAATTCATGCACAATATCTTCCACAAAAATGATAATAAAACTTTTAGCAAGTTACATTTCACACTTTTAAGAAAGGGAAAAAAAACTGTGTATAAGACAAGTACATGTATATGCAATTTTGGGAGCCATACTACAACCGTGTTATATCTGAATTTCAGTTATAATGGAGCGTGCTATAGTGTGTTCAAGCTGTATATTGATTTAACCAGACTTAGCATGAGACATTTCACCTGAGAATTTCATATACTTTCAAAAAGAATGCAGTTCCTATAGAATTTTTTGTGGTTTATTAAGGATTTTCCATCTGTTAGCTTTGATTCTTTATGACATTTTAGATGTTTTTGGAGCATCTTTACCTTTTACCTTTTGTCACAAAGTACATGTTTACTTTTCTTCAGATCTTGCCAGATGTTTGCCATTGCAAGTTTTGCTAAATAGGTTTTGTTTGATGCCGTACAGCCAGGATTGTCACTATTTCAAGATTTGGGAACTCTTTCTGTTGGAGTAGTCTAAGTATAGTTTTCAGTTTATTGTTTAGGAAGGGGAACCATTTTTTAAACAGTTTTTTTAAAAAAATTGTGGAGAAGGAAGATTTATTCAGTAAGAACATGCTCAATCAAGTCAGTCTGACAGTGATTAGAAAAATGCTTTGGAAATCTGACAGAAGACACTATCACATACAGATGTATATTATTTACCAGTGATGGTATTTGACATGGTATTTGACATCACACATCATAAAAGCATTCATGAAGCCATTCGTCAGATAATGTGATTTCCATCTGGCCAGAACATTATGAGCCTCTCTTTTCAAGTTTGAACTACCTGGTGTACTTAAACATTTTGTTCATGTTCGCTGACATTTTGTTTGTTCTATGGCATTTTCTGGCAGTTTCCCCATTTCAGTGTACCACTCCAGTGAAGTATCATAAAGGTGTAACTCCTGTATACATGAGTGGGTCAGTGATAACTGAGAAAAGCATGCATATAATGTTGTTTTACTTCTAGCCTTACTTTTTGATTTAAAGAAAACACCATGGAACCAGATCTGCTGACATGTAATGCAAAAACACATAGGCTCATCATTGTTCACAGTTAGGCTTTTATTGTACATGGAGTAGATACAATAGTTAAAACTGGTACACTTAGGGATTTGTTGAAGGTGGAGCATGGTATGTTGTGAGGTTGACCATGCATCCATTAACCTAATGCTAATTTATATCTGCACAATAGACTGATTAGTCTACTATCTACAGCTTCCTAACTTTGTGGATGGCTTGTACTTAAGTATAAAAGAAAACATATTGATTTGGGGTTAGAAATCAAGGTTTATTAGACCACTGAAAGAAAAATAAATTATACACAAAGATGTATTTAGCAATAATGTACTTTCACTAAAGTTTGTATGGATAATTTACACAAGGGTAAGAAAGAAACCTACGGAATATTGGAGTCAAAAGGACAAACAAACAAAGCCTGCCAGTAGCTTCTCGTGGGTCGGTGGTTCTTCCCTGGGTTTTCCAGGGTTCTTCCTCCACCAGTTATACTGGCCGCCATGTATAGCCTATCTTGTGCTGAAAAATGGCGTTAAACCCTAGAACAACAACAACAATGCCTTTAGCTTAATAGCTTTGTTTCTAGTCTACATACCTTGACCAATGTTGTGGAGGACTTGTACTTAAAGAATGGAAAAGGTCTATTTATTTGGAGGTCAAAAGGTCAAAGTTCAGGGTCATTGTGGTGGAGAAAAAAACTCATGAAGCAGAATAACCTTTGTTCCTTGACTTAGTTTTGTGGATGGCTTTTACACAAGTTAATAAATCTATAGATTCTGGGATCTAAATGTCAGAGGTCATCATAAGTCTAATATGAAAATAATGGTTTCTGCAAATTTAAGTTTTGTTCAAGACCACACATCTCCAAGTCATTGAGACCCAGTAGTCAATAATATCCATATTAAAATAGATCATTCTGGTGCCTGCATGGTGGACTATTAACCCCAAAATGTGCATATAATGCACTGTTCACAGTACTCTTTCAAGGAAAGTTATAGTAGCTAATGGATGATCCAGTACAACACAAAAATGTATGTGTAATGATCGGGGGTGGGGGGGGTGTACAAAAATGTTTGTTTTAATATATCAACAAGTTTATGGGTTTATCAATGTTTACTTGAATTATTTTTGCCATGCACAAATTCTGATCAGTTACAAGAGCTATTGACCAACTAATATTACAACAACTATTGACCAGCCAATGCTCTAACAAATATTGACCAACTAATGCTCAAACAACTATTGACCAACTAATGCTCTAGCAACTATTGACCAACTAATGTTTTAACAACTAATACTCTAACAAATATTGACCAACTAATGTTCTAACAACTATTGACCAACTAATGCCCTAACAACTATTGACCAACTAATGCTCTAACAACTATCAACCAACTAATGCTCTAACAACTATTGACCAATTACTGCATATGAAAATAATTGTGGATTGCAGGCCTTACAAAAGAGTGTGTGATTACCTGGATCTAGCATTTCTGAAAAGAAATGAATGTTCTAATTTTCCTTAGTATCCAGTGATAAGAATTAACCATATGAACCAAATATGGTTTCTCTTCTTTTTTGCTCAGAAAAATATACATTCAGTGCACAGTATATTTCTAAGGCCACTTTCCAGACCGCTTATGATGAGATGCATTTTGAAAATGTTTGTGTTCTACATTTCAGAGGACAAAAATTTGCCAAGTGTGCCACCAATTCTAGTCACATTACCAGAGGATTACCCAGAGAGTAGTCCAGAGTGTGCCACTTCAGGAAAGGATTATGGTAAGTTTCTTGTTTTTAATAAGGTCAGATGAGTTGAATTTTGCTTTCACGTTTGGCTGAATGCAAAGCAGTTCAGGGCACAATGGATGAATGAAGATATCTCCAGAGCACCATCTGTCTGATTACCTGTCTCTCCATTGATCCATCTGGTATCAACACTGAGGTTAGCATTTGTGTTTGAGTCATTTTTTTGAGACAACTTTGCTTGCACATGATTTCGTAAGTGAATGTTTCATGAGGAGTGCTTACAAGCCAAAGGTGAAAATTAGGTCACTGTAACTTATATTTAATTGTTCAGTGATATGCGCATACCTTTGTTTTTAGCTGTTTCTTTAGGTCAGTGGTTTTTAATGTCAGATAATTTTCTCAGACACAGAGTCACTTAAGATGGTATTTAGGTGTGTCCTGTCAGTATTTCATTCATCACCTTTGATTTTTGTTATTTCGTTATCTCAGGCAATATTGGAGTCACATAACTTGGGATTTAAATTGTATCATGAGGTGGTGCTACAGCCATCAGTGAAAACTAGGTCACTGTAACCTTCTAGCCCCAGGTGTTTATGGTATGGCCCTGCATCTGCATCCACTAACAACTGCTTAAGACATTTCTGTTTCAGTTTTGATGTAACTTATATGGGCTTGTATCATGACAATCTCAAACAAGTTCATTACTGATCTAGATCCACTCATATTAGGGAGTTGATCTGGCATTTGATTGTTTAACCCATTACCTCATGCATCCGTCTTTGGACGCCTCTACAAAAGTTGCATCAAAGCGCCTTTTGACACCTCTACAAAAGTCCCATGGAAGCACCTTTTGACGTCGGCTGTAAACATCAGCCATTTTAAGCCAGTTTTCGTAGCGCCACCTTCCGGGAAAACCCCTTATTAGATACTACGTTCATTTCTGCGAATGACAATTATGTCAGATCACTGGTCACTGTTTATGTACTGGTCGATATCTGCTATTTAAAGTAACTGGGTCGTAATCTCCACTGTCCAAAATGGCGGTCGCAGATTTCATTCAGTACATACAAATTTTTCACGATTAGAATCACAACTATGAAAGATTCAGTAACCTAGGTAAAGGCTCTAATGTTGATGTAGGCAGCAATTAGTTTTTATAAATTATCAAATTGAGATGACTTAGTGATGTAGACACAGACGAAAAACTTGTAAATTTCAAGTATGAGAAATGGCAGCTATGGTTGGTCACACGGCCTCACTGACATGGCGGTGAACAAGTTCTCTCCAGATTTTAAAGCACATAACAAATTCTTCCGTGATAAGTAATTACACAGCTATAACAATCGGACTTTACTCTTAAATTGTTCCACATATAATAGATGTGTACCAAAAATGTAAAATGGTTAAAATTGCTGTTAAACGTAACATACACTACATTGCTTAACAGTTCACAGGCAGGCTATGCGTATGCGGTCGACTAGGTAACATACGTTCTATTTATAACGTGCTGCACTTTGTCACTATGCTCAATGAGGTAAAGGGTTAAGCTCATCCCTACTCTGGAAGATTATTTTCTTTTCTTGTTTCGATTTTGATCAAACTTGAAATGTGAGCTAATATCATTGACATATCAGATGAGTTTGATAATTGTGAGATTCATGTACATGAAGGCAGTGATCCTGCATCCTATTAAGCTTGTTACCACTCAAGAGACCATATTTCTGATCCATTTATATCTTAGGGTCTTCATCAAGACCTCACACAAGTTGAATAATAAGCGAGCTCTAGAGTTATGAAAAAGAACTCAGAATACTCCAATTATGAACTAGATCCACACCTGTTAATGAGGTTATCTTGTTTCTGATTGGCTGCTTGTCAACACTTTAGCAGATCTATTTCTGATCAGATTTTTATCAAATTTCTTACATCAACTTGTAATATTCAAATATCCTGTGAGTTTTATTATGAGCCAGAGAGCCACAGTAGCTCATTTGGTGGAGAATCGTAACCATAATCCATGTGTTGTTGGCTTGATACCCTCCCAGGCCTGTCTCAGTGTTTCTTTGGGAAGTGCATAGAGCTGATTTCTTTGGCAATAAAGTGTTGACAGTTCTGTTTCAACTCTTGAGTAATATCTGTAAATATTATCTGACTGACGGAGCTTTTACCAATCGAGATATAATATTTGTGACCCAGTCGTAATCAAACTTTTCTAAATAGGTTAATATCATCAAGACATTGGTTGAAATTTTTTTTGAGTGTGACCTTTACATATTGATGAGTTGTTCATGCATTTTATTAGTTTTATTTAGCACTCCGTTGATTGCATTTTTGATTGGTTTGGTTGTTTTATGGCACAACAACACAAGCAGGTTATTTAGTGCCAAGTCGGTTGGCATTTTTAAAATAGGATTTTGATAAATATCATAGGCTTATCAAGATCTTGGTTGAGTACAATTATGAGCAAGAGCCATGCATATTAATGATGGATTCTTGCACTTGATTGGCTGTGCCTGCCACTGTTCTAGCCACTAAATTTCTCCTCATATTTCACAGATCAATCTTGTTAAATAGTCTTGTTTCATCAAGATCCTGAATAAGTTTTATTATGTGCAGGATCTACATATATTTGTGAGGCAATATTGTATCTGCCTGGTGGAGCTGGTTACCACCCTGGAGACCACATTTGGGTCAGATTTTGCTTCATCTTGACAAGAAAGCTTGTATTATGATAGGTTCTGTAAAAAGTGAGATTTCTGCATATCAGTGAGATGATCTTGCTTCTGATTGGGCGTGCTTATTACCTTGTGATCTGAGGATTATTTTTCTTATCACTTGGTAAATAGGTTTATGTCATCAATATCTTGGAGGAGTTTGATTTTAAGTAAGGACTATGTACATTAATTGTGTCTTTAGTTTCGGAAAGAATTGTATCAGACTAGAGTAAAATATGGAAAATAAAAAGTTATAAATTGTGTGCACTATTTACACAAGGCTTTGTGTTTACAATACTATACAACTCTGCATGATGATGGTTGGCTCATAAGTTTTGTAAGCCAAGAAAATCATTTGCGATATGTCTATTCCTCCATTGGCTGTTACTTGTTTTCTCTCTCTCTCTCTCTCTCTCTCTCTCTCTCTTTCTGTATATATATATATATATATATATATATGGAGAAAAAAAGTAACTCTCCTAATGAACAATTTCATTTGAACTGTGCATTGCAGCCTTCTAAAAAGTTTTATTTTGAAGGAAAATTCCTTGGATTCTCCATGAAATTTTTATTCCATTATTTCTACACATGTCTGAAGCTACATGCCAGTAATTATGATGTTACTTTAATGAGGGTTAGGTTTAAAACATGCAGCCATTGGGCATAAATCAAATCTGTAACACTAACAGTAGGTAGGTTAACAGTTGCTATAACTCCAAGAATTATTTCAGGATCCTCCCCAGTTGATTTGGTATGCTGGCTGCTTAATAGTAAGATTGATGAGACTGGTAGTTGATAGTTGAGCACATATGACCATTCAGAACAGGTCTGTTGAGTGATGTTAGACATGAAACATAATTAGGAAGTAGCACTGTGTTCACACATATCAGTAGGTTACCTGCCCTTAACCTGCTGGGGTCTAAATTCCTGTTCATAGAGGAGAGGGAGAGAGTAACATAAGTATGTTTGTTGCATTGCAGGTGTGTTTACTGATATGTTGATAAGCCTTTTTATTATGATACACAATAAATATTGTTATACTAATTTCATACATGAGCTCAGAAAGGAAGCTGGAATGGAGGGATGTCAATATAGCTTCCATCGACTAAGACCAGTTGGCTTTCCTTCGAGATTGGTTATGCCCAGAAGCAAACTCTCAGTTCCAAACCAAAGATTTGTATTTTTTAAAATTGAATTTCTATATAATAAAGCTATGCAGACAAAAAATAGTGGCATCAGTTTAAATCTGGAAAGGCATATGATCTGTCATACAACTTGGTGAAACAGATCCTGTCCACTTTTTCAATCACAAAATACACTATTTGCATAAAGTACTTTAAATTCATTCACAGACTTGGTTCCCAGAAAAGGTTGCTTTTTTCATACATATCAAATCAGTTGACATTTCCAGAATCAATCATAATGGTAAACATATTTTGCATTGTAAAGCAGTGATCACTTGCAAATTCATAGCAGTTATACATAAATACCTGGTGTGGTAAAAGACAAGACAGAAGGTTAAGGTATGCTACAGAAGGGGAATAGTGTATTAGGTTTTGCTTTTTTTGTAATCGTACATCTTCATCTGTTCTTGTCTCAAGACTATCTTGGGCTGTCAGCATTGCAGGCATTTTTCTTGCATTTTTACGCCATGCATTTCTCCTCTTTCTCTTTTTGTTCTGATACCTGTATAGCATTGTTCAAAAATTAGATGAATCATTTAAAAGCTGTGAGCATCATAAATGATGTTCAGTCTTATTGTCCCCACAGTTGTTGTTGTTCCCCACTGTTTTGCCAAAAATATGGACACTATTCACATTTCCATCCATCTGTCCATCCATTTCTGTTTGATAATGTGACCTTTTATGTCATTTGAGATAAATTGATAACTCGTTATACACTTGCTGTATATACTTTCTTGTTAAGTCTAGTTCAAATACAAATGATATAGACCATGATCTGGGTGGCATAATGCACTGGAGATTAGGGTATGTGTTGTTTGTTCTACTAGATGCATACCTGGTGGTACATTATGTGACAGCAAATCTTGGCATACCTTTAATTAATTTATATAAAGACACACAACTTTAATTAATTTATATAAGCAGACATGCCTATGATTAATATATATGTAAACACACATACATATAACTAATTTATATAAACATACATACCTTTAATTAATTTATATAAACACACAGACCTATAATTAATTTATATAAACACATATACATATATTTTCTTTACTCAATGGATCAGAGCTCAACCTGAAAAACAAAGGGTATTTTGTGGTGAGTGTGCTGTTACGATTCGGCTTTATGTTTTAGACTGCAAAAACAGCACATTTCCTGAAATGTAGATTCTAATCAATGTGACTGTGCAAAAGACTAGAAAAACTGGAAACAGTTACATTACATTAATTGTCCCTACAACACATGCAACAATTACAGGACAGCAGATAAGATTTGTAATCGGATTTCAAATACAACCCCTGGTTCATGGTTTTGAGGTGGGTGCTAGGTTTAGGAAGAGGACATTTATTTGAAAAAGTGTGAGAATTATCTATGCAATTAGCTATAGTATTTTTAATATCATATTTATGGAAACATCAGTATTCTTTGGACATATCACTTGTTCTATAAAGTAATGAAGCAAGGATTCAAGTTCAGTGGCATTGAAGAAAATGCCAGTTGGTTTATTTTTGTTAACTCATTGTGCCCAATTTTACATTTTGTATTTTAATGTATTTTTAGAGTCATCATGAACTAGCTTGATAATTCAAACTCACAATCAATACGAAGCAAGGTTCTATGAATGAAGATCATTAACTTGCAGGCTGTTTTTTTATAAAAACACTTTACACATAGATCTTCTGAAGTATATAGCACTAGTTGATCAATCGACACTCTTTGCAACAACTTATTTACTTGTAATATTATTTTCATCAACATCTTCTACTAGACTGTTTGTAATTGACCAGACATTGAAGTCATGAAACAGACTCGGCTCAAAAATCAAACTCAGATTGAAATTGCCAAAATGAAAAATCATAGTTATGGAAATTTGGTGTGTATGTAAGCATTTAAACTTTAAGATCATGTCAAAATTTTCTTTACTCAAACTCATCTTGGAGCAGATTTACATAAGATGAAAAAAAATTAAAATGGAGGAGGCAGATTTTGTGACTGGGGGCTTGTTAATTGAACAGTAACACTTTCCTCTAGTTATTGTCTTTACCCCACTCCCACCTCCCATTACCTACCAGACTTATAATAGATGTTATTATGACTTACCATATTATCCGTAATATTTAGTAACCTCTAATTTGGGTCCACCAGTCCATGAAGCTTAGACCCTCCATTTTTTGTGTGTAGAAAACCTTTATTAATGTTATCAAATGTTGGCAAAAGTTTGTACATCAAATTGGCTGAAGATTATAGTTTGTATTTTATCTATAGTTATTTCCACACCAGATAAAAAGCGTTTTTAAAAACTATGTGAAACATTACAGAAAATATGGTAATAAAGCACTTTATACAGAGTTGAGATAAAAACAGTGTACTGTTAATTGATCAGTTCTTATTGTTGCTTTCAAGATATGGCCTGATGTGTATCTTGAGTATTGTTCATTCACCTTTGGAAACCTTGATAGCAATCAATTTGGAACTGGGCTCCAATTAACACAGGAATTATTCTTGTGTTCTGGCACAGACACAGACCCCCATATTCAAGACAAACATTTTTTTTCCTCCAATTTCCTCATCACATCAAATACTTGGTTATTTCTGTTATTTTTCCTTGTCTTCTTTTTTGATCTGTCAGTCTGAGAACATATGAGAGTATACTCTATCTCTCTCTCTCTCTCTCTCTCTCTCTCTCTCTCTCTCTCTCTCTCTCTCTCAGGTTTGCATTAATAAACCTTGCTTAAAATTGTAAATAAAAAACAAACTATAAATTATGAACTAATTTGAGAAATAAAAAGTATAAAATAATCAGAGAATTAATAAGTAAAAGTTTGGGAATATTTAAACTTAATTCAGGGAATTTACAGAAGTAATTTTTTTCACTTATGTAGTAGTATCTATCTGATGTAACTGCGCTAAGGGGAATTATTCACAAGCAAGAGGTTTTTTTTCTTCTAATTTTTATGTAACCCTAATGCCTACAGTTCTACATGTTGACTCTCTTGCACTGTGTTTGACCAGGCTTATAACAGTCCTAGTGGCTAGTGGGATTTCAGAGAGAGCATTCCCTGAAGACCTTTTCTATAGCCAAACTTACCATCTGATTGGGGGTCCAGAGTGGCTGAGTGATCTAAAGTGCTTTCCGTTACGGATCACTGCCATCTCACCTCTGTCAGTGTGGGTTCGAGTCTTGGATTCGGCTAATGTGGGTATGTGAGAAAGCTTGCCAGTAGCTTCTTGTGGGTTGGTAGTTCTTTCCAGGGTTTTGCCAGGTTCTTCCTCCACCATTAATACTGGCCGCCATGTATAGCCTATCATGTGCTGAAAAATGGCATTAAACCCTACAACAAAAACAACAACAGCAATCATCTGATTGTGTCAGTTGCAGACCTTTTATCTAACTCTACATATTAGGATCCACCAAATCTAAATTATATAATCCAAAATAAAGCCATGGATCCACTCTCCACACACATCCTTTTGCAGCTGATAATGTTTGTTGGAATTTCCAAAAATATTATATTGAGTAGGAAATTACTTGTAAAATTTATCCTTATGAGTTAATTTATTCCAAATTAAACTGTAACTACCCAACTCTATTGTAAGCACTTTGTATCGACAAAAAGAGATTTTAATTTCCCAACAACTGGTCACTAATTTAAATGTTAAAGCATTAAGGGAAACCTGCCATCATTGATTTCTGTTAGGTTTACATACTCATAATCCAACTGCTATACTGACTTCTTTGTTTCAATTTCTCTGCCCGGACTGGAACCTAACACCATTGCCCCTGACCGCTGCTGATAATATCATATTTTTAAACCAGAATCACAGCACCTAAATTTAACAGTAAATAAAGATATACTCTTCAGTCATAGATATACACTTATTAAATTTATGGAGAGAATTTAGAACATTCATATACAATTGTATCTACTCTTCTAAAACTTATATAAATACCATACCACCTGAAATAACTATATCGAGCCCTATAACACTTAACTGATTTTCAGTAGATATATAGTTGAAATCATTGTGATTTTTCATAAAGTAAAATTTACCCAAATGCAAGCTGTGAAAAAGGGTCTGCACATGAAAATGTTTTAAAAAATAGTGGTTAACTATTTAAAGGCTATTTACTTTTGCTGTGTTATTACTGGGTATATTTTGTGTAACATTTTTTTCCATTTTGTTGCTTTGAATTACCACGTGTACTCGCTTATAAGACAAGCCAGCAGATCTGGGTCTGTGCAGTTTGTTAGGAGTAATCAGTAGAACAAACATCATAGACCTTGATCTGCAGGTGCATTATACTATAGCAAATGAGGATCTTTGTTGTTTGCAGTTTGACTTATAAGTAAGTATGTATGGTAGCCGTGTGCTATAATATTGAGCCGACCTACTTCAGACTATAATGAGAAGGATGGTGCCTGAAATATAATGCAGATTTGATCGATTGCCCTAGCTCACAAAATGCTTGGGATGGGGTGTTGCTGCATGTATGTACTACTGCATGGCATGATAGAAATTCTTGCATTTTCAAAGGATATATTTTTCATGTGAAAATAGAGGGATGAAAAATATGAAAATTTCACTAATAATTTTCTACATTTAACTCTTTAATATATAATGTAAGTAGGGATTTTTCTGTACTAAATTAGGATGCATTTATTTAATGAAAATTGACTGCATAAAGTACATGACAGTTAAGATTTTATTCTTCTTTACATACAGTTGCATCATTCAGTTGCTATTTTATTTTTAAAAAACTTTTTCCTTTTCTTCCTTTGTTTCTTTCTTGGTTTCTATTTTTTAATCTATAGTATTCAGTTGCATACTGAAGGACTGCTTGTTTATTGGTCCATTTTCACATTCAGAAGAATTCCAGACTCAACGCAGATATTCATTCTTTCTGCACTTTATTTGTAGAACTTTCCAGATCTCATTGCCAGCTTACCATGGTGCAATTATAACAATTTCTTGATTCTGACAACACTACACACATCTAACAACATTCCTAGTTACCATAGTTACTGCCTTGTCATACCTAACATTTTCTGACCAATCAGTGTCAAAAAAGAATGGGAAGATATAATGTATAATTCTGCAGCATTTTCATCATTGTCAGGCTTGTGTTTATCTGGAATGTTCAGTGTTTTTGTTCACACCAAGTCCTACAGGATTACTGTAATTAGGTTCCTGTATCAAGTTGTGTATGCCCCATAGTAAGCCCTTTTTCCATCCAACCATCTGTCTATTCATGTTTCTATTCATCCTTTTATGGGGAGCCAAGGTAGCTCAGTTGGTAGTGCATTAGACTTATAATTAAAAGGGTCACAGGTTTGATGCCAGCCAGGTCAGCAGTCTCAGTGTTGTGTGTGTGTGTGTGTGTGTGTGTGTCTGTTTGTGTGTGAGAGAAACTTAAAAAAATTTCAGTCATATCACTATGATGTCTGCACTGTGGCAGTTTATAGTGATGTCTAGCACTGCATGGAATGTGATGTCGCAGACATGTAGCAGCATGTCCCACCCAGTCACATTATCTTGAAACCAGGCCCACCAGTCCTAACATTAACCTTTTAATTCTGAGCAGCAAGTGAGGCAGCTGTTAGTACCATTTTTAAATAAATCTTTGGTATGACTCAGCTGGGGTTCAAACCCACAACTTTCTGCATCTGAGGCATTCACTCTAACCACTTAGGCCACCGGAGCATTGGAGCATTCTGGGATATCCCACTGCTGAGTTTTACTACACATCTGAATGTCTTTGTGACCTGTTTAGGATATCCCACTATTAAGCATTTTACTCATGGTACTTATCCTGCCAGTTATTGAATACTACTGACTGAGTGCTAATCATGGCTGATGAAGCATTCTGTGTATGAAATTGTGTTCTGCAGGTGATAATTAAAATAAATCATTCTTAGACTGAATAAGAACCTTGCCGTTGGACGGAATAGCTAAATGACCAAGTGTCAGACATGTACATATTTATTGCATAAACAATCAAACATCATTAATGGTCAGAAGGCAGACAATGACACTGAGCTATTTCTTTCCAAAGGAATTATGGCAAAAATCGAATGGACTGTATGAATTGATATATGTAATTCAGTCTTATTAAAACAAATAACTACTTTCATTTGACAAGAAGTGTCTACATGTACGATTTTACAGAAAGTTTTAGGTTTTCATGGTGCTCTTATGTGTTTTATTAAACTCAGACATGTTCCCTATGAAGACAGGTGCCCACATCAAAGGTTAAAAATGGTCAGTACCTAATATTTCATGCTGATTGCCCAATTGACCCACTAGCACAAAAATTAATTCTCAGTGTTACTTTTTAAGGTTACGTATTGTCAGCTCCAGTTTTGATTAAGTTATTGCCCTTTTTCCATGATTACCATATCTCCAGTATTGCAGGTCCTTTTAAGAAGCATAACTCAAACTGTTCCACATATTGTGAGGCAATTTGGTGCATACATTGTCTTATTGATGTAGATGTGCCCTTCATGAGTTTTGCCTCATCATAGACATGGATAGGCCCTTAAAAGGCTTTGCCTCATCATAGATATAGATATTCCCTGTATGGGTTTTGCCTCATCATAGACATGGATGTTCCCTTTATGGGCTTTGCCTTATCATTGGCATGGATGTGCCCTTTATGGGCCTTGCCTCATCATTGACATTGATGGGTCCTTTATGGGCTTTGCCTCATCATTGACATGAATGTTCCCATTATGGGCTTTGCCTCATCATAGACATGGATGTTCCCTTTATGGGTTTTGCCTCATAATAGTTTTGGATGTGGCCTTTAAAGGTTTTGCCTCATCATAGATATGGATGGACCCTTTTTGGGCTTTGCTTCATCATAGATATGGTTGTGCCCTTTATGGGCTTTGCCTCATCACAGACATAGATGGGTCATTTATGGGTTTTGCCTCATCATAGACATGGATGGGCCCTTTATGGATTTTGTCTCATCATAGATATGGATGGGCCCTTTTTGGGCTTTGCTTCATCATAGATATGGTTGTGCCCTTTATGGGCTTTGCCTCATCATAGACATAGATGGGTCATGTACGGGCTTTGCTTCATCATAGACATGGATGGGCCCTTTATGGATTTTATCTCATCATATACATGGATGGGCCCTTTATGGGCTTTGCCTCATCATAGACATGGATGGGCCCTTTATGGGTTTTGTCTCATTAGCTTTGTTTTTGATAGAGTTATGGCCCTTAACTCAAGCATCACTGAACATCTGATGCAGTTTAGTACTAGCGTTGTCTCATGATGTGCTTTGTACAGGTTTAATCATATGTCCTGGCAGATAATGGAGTGTGCTTTTCACTGGAAATCAAAGTTGACCGTTGACCATGATCTGCTGTTGCATTAGATATTGACACATCTGAGTTAATGCTGCTTGCAGTTGGATGTGTGCTATAAATTACTGAATTTAGTAAATTACTATAGCACATAAAAAGTTAAAGATCTTTTAGAATTTAGATTTTATTTATAACTGATCCCATATCAAACAATCGTGCTGTTTATTATCAGTTTGTGTAATCCCTATTGTATTTTGTTCTCAAGTTTTATTCAAACCATCTTAGAAAATTGGCTTTAATTGTGGTAGCCTGATTCAGTATTGAATTGATTTTTCTGTTTGCTTTAATTTCTTCATTTGCACAAGATAACAGTGCCAGAAGAGATGCAGGTTGGGAACAAAAGCCAATGACTTTCAGTTAATCTTTCAAAATGCCCACTACCACAGTGCATCAAAATTGACCAGTACATGAAGCACTACCAGATGAAATGACCAATGAGGATTACATGATTAAATCCTACCACATTCAAGTTTTTGGATGGAATACTGCACGACCTTGGGAGTGCAGTATATCCTTCCAGCAAAACGAGTTCATATTTTCCCATACAAATGCAGTAAACTTTTTATTATATGCTCATTTTTTTTATTCTACCTGGTTTAATTATATAAACAAAATACACTACAAGAAACAACATAAATGAATGTATGCCGCATTCCAAACATAATACACAAGCTCATATTCATCATTACAAAAATCAGCATTATTACTGCGCATATAATTCCGCCCAGATAAATTTGAACTTAGTCGTGCGCTCGACATAACTTTCGAAAGAAAATGGCGTGTCTAGTTAAAATTGAAATTTGGAGTCATATTGTGAATGAATGTGCATTGCAACAACTTTTCCATTTGATCTGGAATGAATAGATTTTGGTATCTTTCTCGATTCTAGGAAATTTCATGATTATGGACTGGATTTGTATGTGACAATTCCACATGAAATACATGAGATTGAAGAAGCGTGTTGACATCTGCAAATGTGTTTCTGTTTCTGTCATTGAATGTTTAAAATCATAATGTGGGAAAAATATGAAGTCTTTCAATTGCAATTATCAAAACGACGCTATGGAATTTAATGCTTTTTTCATTTTGAGTGCAGTAAGGAGTATGCAGTTGCACTTATCATCGAAATTACAGCACAATTTCAAAATGTGTAATCCAGATTGAAAACCTATGTCATGGTTCATGTAATTCAGATTTGCAGAATTAAGAAAATACATTTTGAGGAAATTCAGGATGTAAAACTGTAAGTATATTTTATTTTGCCATTCTTATCACCAGCTAAAGAAGAGAGTATATGATTTGTCACATATGCTATTTGTAAGGACCTTGCGTCTGTTATATACTGTAGCTAGCCTAAATCCGTAACATTGTATCAACGCGGAATGTGCCAAAGCAGCTGGGATGTGGCAGTCCATGAAACATCTGTTTTAGTTCATTCAGAAACAAATTTAAACAACCACAATGTAAAGAACCTCTTACGCGAGTGTACATGATTTGTGTACAAATCAAAAGTGATGGCATCTGCATCCTTTGTTTGTTTGCACGTGAATGCTATATGTGTATTGTCGCGCGGATTCAATATCGGGTAATACTGCATGATTCTGACAATGTAAAGTTAACGGGGAAAAAAATGAGCATATAATAACACTGATTATGGAAGGAACATACGTATAATAAAAATAATTTAACTGAAAGTTAGCAGGAAAGTGATATTCACATGGCATGAAATTAGCAGGAGTCCATTAGCTAGGGACTGGTAAATTTGATGTCAGACTGGTACTTTATTGTACTTTTAAAAATATATTGGCTAGTAAAGTTTCTTTGGTTACCAGTCAGTATTTATGGGAAGGTCTAATGAGATTCAGCAGTCATAGTGAATTTTTCAATCTACCAGTCCTTCTGGAAATGGAAATTCAGGTTAAATTCTAGGTTTTTATTCATGTCACCAGATATTGTTGGCAAGAGGTTCAGAGTATTTGATTTTGTAGTTGATTGTCATTTAGTCCAGAAAGCCATGGTGTTTTTTTTAGTTTGAATTTATATATACCTGGTAATAATGTTTGAACAAAGGTCCAGTGTAAACACTGGGGCCCTCAGTATTTACTTAGGGCCAACAACAGCAACAGCATGTCTAATGAACCATAAACACTAGCAAAGAACCTTGATGAAGCTACACTGAAATACATAATTAATGATGCAGTTCTTTTCCAAAATGGTAAAACACAAAGAATAACATACTTCAGTTCACATTTATTTTTTCCATCAGCATTATGTAGTTGACTACCATATATATGTACTTGCTTATATGTCGTGTCCAACTACAAACAAAATGGATCCTGCTCTGCCATAACATAATGCACCTGCAGATCAGGGTCTGTGTTGTCTTTTCTACTAATTACTCGTAACAAACTGCACAGACCCAGATCTGCTGGCACATTATGCAACAGCAGATCAAGGTCTGCAGTTTGCAGTTGGGCTCATAAGCTAGTACTTATGGTATATTGTGATAATGTTATATATGGACCTAAGAATTCAACCCCAGGTGCAAAATTCTTGACCTGTTCAGAACAGAGAAACAAGTTTAAAGGTGACTGTGGAAAGCAGGGGTTTTGTAGCTGACAGTTTTCATTAAAATTAGTGAATATGCCAAAAATATGCATCTGTGTAGGCAGGGGTTTTGTATCTGACTGTTTGCATCAAAATTGATGAACTTGCCAAATAGTTATGGCATGTAAAGTACATGTATCAGCAGTGTTCTCCTGTGTAAGCCAATTAATAAAAGATTACTGCTATGTGTGAAGTTTATTAAATCAGCATAGCAATATGTGAACTTATGGATTCTAAAAGTAGTGCAGATTTCCACAATAAAAACAGTTATAATAACATATTTGGATACCTCTGTTTTTTCCCAGTGATAAATGATAGAATGGTTCTAAATTTTAATATGTTTACTATTCATTGAAGCTGTCACCAGTCTTATCATTTATACCCATAGGCTGAAGACAAGGTTTCCAAATGAAACACTGTTTCCATCAGTCACTGAATACTCAAGAGGGGTATCTGTATTTGAATAAAGATTTCTCTTCTAAACCAATTAATCAGCCAGGGGGAATGTTAGTGGTGAAGTTTGGATCATTTTCAAATCTACCACTATACAATATCATTTTCTGTAAGATCTGTTTACAAAGTATTTTGGCAGTGATATGGAGCAAGTCTTGCTTGAATCAAATTTAAAATGGCCAGCTTTAAGACCCTATCTTTCTTATACCTAGGAATTATGTGTTTGTACAAATATTAGAAAAGAATTGCTAGATGCCACATAGAAATAAATGTGCTGAAGCATTGGCATACCATTTAGGTCAGTGAATAGTTTGATTAAAATAATCAGGATCTACTTATCAATAAATAGATCTGACTGTTACCATTACCAGGTTTTACCTTTTGTTTCTACAATCAAATTACAGCTTTAAGTGAGAGATACTAATCTGCCAATGCTCTCAGTGAGAAATATCATTAAGAACATATGATTGATAATGATAGTTACAGCTTCATACTGCTCTAAGTGAGAAATATCATTCAGAACATTGGTTGCTAATGTAGTAATGATAATTACAGCTTCATACTGCTGTGAGAAATATCATTCAGAACATAGTTGCTAATGCTAATTACAGCTTCATACTGCTCTATACTGCTCTAAGTGAGAAATATCATTCACAATATATGGTTGATAATGATAGTTACAGCTTCATACCACTCTAAGTTAGAAATATCATTCACAATATATAGTTGATAATGATAGTTACAGCTTCATACTGCTCTAAGTGAGAAATATCATTCAGAACATTGGTTGCTAATGATAATTACAGCTTCATACCACTCTAAGTTAGAAATAACATTCACAATATATGGTTGCTAATGATAATTACAGCTTCATACTGCTGTGAGAAATATCATTCAGAACATAGTTGCTAATGATAATTACAGCTTCATACTGCTCTAAGTGAGAAATGTCATTCACAGTATATGGTTGCTAATGATAATTACAACTTCATACTGCTGTGAGAAATATCATTCACAGTATATGGTTGCTAATGATAATTATAGCTTCATACTGCTGTAAGTGAGAAATTTCATTCACAATATATGGTTGCTAATGATAATTACAGCTTCATACTGCTGTGAGAAATATCATTCAGAACATTGGTTGCTAATGAGAATTACAGCTTCATACTGCTTTAAGTGAGAAATATCATTCACAAGATATGGTTGATAATGATTATTACAGCTTCATACTGCTGTAAGGAAGAAATATCATTCACAATATATGGTTGATAATGATAACTTCCCTAACACTAAATGTAATGCTTTATCAGATAGCTACAAAAAATAAGAGGACAAAGGAATTCCAAAGGTTTACAGAACTTGAACTTATAATGGTGCCTGTCAGATCTCCATCATGTCACAAATCTTGATTTTAATAAGATTTAATCCATGAAAGTACTCTCCAAAATCAGTAATGTGTTATTTTAGAATGTTTCTCAGTGATCCACCTGCTGTCATGACCACTGTAAGAATATTTTCCCATATGTGTAAACTGCATCACATTTTCACAAATTATATGCTGTCATCTGTAATATTTTCTTACATGCATATGAATTTGTTATTTTTATTTTCAGGCCATTAGATCAATTTTTAGCTTACTTGGCCATTAGACCAAGAATAGATACCATATACACTCGCTTATCAGAGAGTCAAACAGCGAACAGAAAAGATCTTGATCTGCTGAACCATAATGTACCTGCAGATCAGGGTCTTGTATTGTTTGTTCTAATGATTATTTCTATATAAAAAAAACTGCACAGATCCAGATCTGCAGATGCATATTGCACTTGGATTTGTCTTATAAGTAAGTATATATGGTATGATACAGCCCTGCATCTATTATGCATCAGCCATCAACAATTAATATTTTCAATATCTTCACACACACAAAAACAAGCAGACCAATTTCAACTAAACATGGCACAGTGCATTCTGGCATAAAGGCCTTTCAGATTTGTTCAGATGATGTCAATCTGCCATCAAATGCTGTCAGTGTTTCTTAAAATATAAAGAAATTTTAAACAACTTCTTATCCAAAACACAGAGTACAATTTGATCAAATTCCACTAAAAGCATCCCAGCATGAAGATCTCGCAGTTTAATACAGATGATGCCAATCTGCCGTATAATAGACATACTGAATAAAAACAAAAAAATTTGAAACAACTTCTCCTTCAAAGTCATTGAATAGAATTTGACCAAACTTGAGAAAGCATCCTGGCATGAATGACTGAAAATTCTTTAAATGATTTCTTCTCAAAAGCTTCTACATAATTTAACCATGTTGTACAAAAAGCATTCTGGCATGAGGTGGTTTCAAGTTTGTACAAACGATATACTAATCTGTGGCTGCTGTTACTCTGGGGAAAAACTTTAATAGCTTCTGTAAATAAACAGAATTCGACTGGCAGAATGTGTCCTAGCTTGATTACCTTTCAGATTTCTACCAATTATGTTATTCCACCATCAGATAATGGCTGCCGTTACTAACAGCAGAAATGTTTTACACAATTTGATCTCCAAGAAATGCTGAACAGAACTTTACCAACGTAATCGCAAAACATCCCACAACAATGCAGTCAACAGCATTGGAAGAAATTTCACCATGAACCATCATACTGGCCCAAATTTTGTGACCAACTGTTTTTCATTTTAATTTCTCCGAGTTGTTAGACCAAGTGAGCGTATAGTATGGCCCTACATCCCTTGTGTATCCATCCATTAACAGTTGCCTGTTATCACTAGTTCTGTTCAGATTTGATCAGACGTGGAATATGCACTCGGATCATTAAGGTCTCAAACGAGTTCAGTAATGAGCAGGGTCCATGAATTCTAATGATCATGCATTTGATTAGGTAAGTTTGTTACTGGTCTGCAGATCACATTTTGATGCACATTTGACTGAACACAAAATCCATGCTCATCATTAAGATCTTAGGCAAGTGCTGTGATGAGCCATGCATATTAATGAAGTAATCTTACATCTAAGTGGCTGACCTGGCTGCCACTATGGGGACCAAAATGCCAGTTTGCATATTATTTAAAGGGAAGTAACCTATTATCAGTTAGGCCAGACAAAAAAATGTGTTTCCGGTTTAACTGGTTTTAAAATTAGGGTAGGCAGGTGTTTTTTTTATATAAAATTATATATATATATATATATATATATATATATATATATATATATATATATATATATATATATATATATATATATATATATATATATATATATGTGTGTGTGTGTGTGTGTGTGTGTGTGTGTGTAATTTTTTTTTTAAACTATGGGGGAAAGAGTTTTAGAATGCGCAATGAGAAACGGAGAGTTGGCTGACTGGAAAAGCATGAGTGGGGTGGCCTTACATTGAGAATCACCCTTTTTGCATTGTGAGGAGAGTTCTTCCCTTTAGTAATCATTTCAATCTGACAAGAATAATTTTAGAATACAGAGTACATGAATTACAATGCAACAAGTTGCATAAATTAGCAAAATAATACACCTTAGGGATTAAATTAAATATGTGATTTGAAGCTGAAGAAATACATAAAAGAAAAATATAAAAGAAAAAAGGAAGTCAGTATTTTATATCTAAGTTTGAGAATGAATTTGCTTATAATTTGAAAAGAAAAGAGAAAAAGTCTTTAGTAAACTAATACTTTATATTAATGAAATGAAATCCTTACAAAATGAGAACACCTTAGTAAGTAAAGTGGTTGCATGTATTAGGAAATTTGAAAAACTTGGGAACTTTTGGGTTGATTGGGCATTTGAAAAGATTCACCTCGATAATGTCTTTTATATATAATGTTGGAAATGAATTTACTATGTTTACTTAAAAATCAGGCAGGTATTTGTGCATCTCAGGTATATGCCAGTACCCTCAACAAAACTTGAAAGTCACTAACACCTTACAAAGATATTTCTGAAATATTTTTTGGTTCTTGTCTTATCGAATGTATGTTCCTTCTTTTATGGCATTTCATCTATTAAATGTTACTAGTCACAGATTATTTTAATTATTTTATGATATTTTTGGCCTTTAAATTATGTTTTAATACTCAATGGACTTTTCTCTTGAATCACTTTCAAATTTAATTACTGTCATTATCGTAAATATAATGATCAACCAATGTTCTGAAAGCAGGTACTATATATATATATATATATATATATATATATATATATATATATATATATATGTCTATAGAAGAGAATAAATAAAGTACTAACAAACACTTGCAAAATTATCTGAAACTTGTGACCAGACAGTATTTCATATCATTCATAGGCAGCGGTATTGTACAACATGCTCATTTCAACATTTACTTTTTCTACCAATATTTATTTGCACCTCCTAGACATAGACTAAAAAGCATGATTCAGTAATGACTACCTTTGTATGCTGTTTGCCTATCTTGGCTACCTTTGTATGCTATTTGCCTATCTTGACTACCTTTGTATGCTGCTTGCCTATGTTGGCTACCTTTGTATACTGTTAGCCTATCTTGGTTACCTTTGTTTTCTATTTGCCTATCTTGGCTATCTTTGTATGCTATTTGCCTATCTTGGCCAGTTCAAATTTTACAGCAAGTAATTATGTAAAGAGTTTATCTATGTATTGTAAAACATCAGTAATACTGACAATGTCTTTTCTCAAGGGAATCTGATCGGGTCATGCAGCTAGTTTGCTTTGAGTAAATGGAGGGGGAAAAGAGCTTTTTAAAATCTTAATTGGACCAACCAATCATTTTTTTGTGTGGATGAAACCAGAAACACTCCTATTTTGTTAGGCCGAACAGGCAATGTGGCAACAGCGTGCTCCAAAACTTTTTTCACTTGACATTTTAACATGTATGAGTTTGCCTTTACAAGTTTACATTTGTCAGTTACCAAAGTGATAGATGTCAGGCCCACTTTATTTTTTTGGGACAAAAACACTGTTAGCATGATTAAGTAAAAGTACTTGAGGTAGGCCATGAGGTTAGACTTATTAGGATTCATGTGTCCATGATTTAACTTTCATGCCATTATAGTAATTTTTCACACTTTCCTATATAAACAATTTTTTTGGGACTTGGACATTTTGGTTTGCAATGAGCCGGGGGTGGGGAGCATAAGTGTTTTACAAACACAGATCTGGTTGTCTTGTCTTAAGTTCAATCTCCCTAAAGCTGTTGATATTCTGGTGCATTGCTTTTGCACCTGTGTATGGCAATCTATAAACAGTCTGTATGCAATTTGGGGAGGAGGTTCAGAGGCCAATTTTAATCACAAGTTGGGGAAACAGATTGATTGCAGATGTAAATCTGCATGAGCATCAGGTGTAAAACACACAACATTCCAACTGATGATGTGTTGCATTTTTTAAAAGAGTGCAGATTCAAATGGAAATTTTGACGTTGTAGTTGTACAGTTGTACCCTTTTGCCTTATCTGCCTCTTGTTTGCCCTTTTGGGAATTATTGCAACATCTTCACCATTATCTTTTGTTTCATAGTGCAGTTAACTTTTTGTTGGAGAGTTTTTTTCTTCCAAATAATTTTGGCAAGGTTATGTCTTTATCTTTGCTACCCATGTCTTTGTCTACCACTGAGCTAGGATTGTGCTAATGTGCCATTCAACCATAAATACACACACACACACAAAGCACAGACCTATTCAAAATCCTCAAAGCCGGGGTGGTGGGGGGGACTGTAGTTGAAATCCTCCAAACTTTTAGCCAGAATATGGCATATTGTATGCGTAAGAGTAGTGAATGAGAGATTTAAAATCAAAATATAGAAAATCATAGAAATATTATGCTTTCTACAAACTATGAAAGTATTTTATCCATAAATTTAATGGAATCATGCCCCTGATAAATCCAACATTTAATAAACAGACTGAATAAAATCTAACATAGAAAAACAAATAACTTTTACTTTCTGTATACCTGTATTCAGGTTGAGACTGGACACAAATTAAATTCAAGATCGGGAGTTTAATAGGTTTTGTTTTTGTGTTCTTTGTCACAGCAACACTTTTAATGTTATATCGGTGGTAGGAATCAAATCCATGCCTTTTTGTTCAATTTAAGGAATTCATGAGCTTTATACAGTGGAGACTTAATGCCAGCGAGGAGGATATTAAGTAATTATCAGAAGAGGTCAGATTTCACAGTACTGCTTTACAGTTAAATCAGTACAACTCTTATTTATTTTTAGTTCAGGGTTTTGTAACCAAGTTTAATTATTTGTACAAGTGTGCAAGAATATGAGACAAAACTTTGTTCCTCACCTATAGGAAACTTGAGAAAAAGGACTACAAAAAAATGGGCTTTATTTCTCTTTAAAAACCCTTTAATAAGTCATCACAGGATAGACCCTTTTCAAACGCTATAAAGAGCACCAGCTGCTACTAATTATTAGACAGCAAAATATTGGTGACTGGTGACCTACCACTATACACTCTACTCATTGGCCCACAGGACTGTTTGCTACAAACAGCTGGTGAAAAATGTCCTGTTGCAGTCATCTTCCTATCGGTGCTGATTAGCTTACTTGTATTTTCTAATACCCATTATTGGTGAATATGTTAAAATTTTTGTTTCCACACAGTAACTTCAGTTCTTCACTATTTACTGTTACCAAACGTTGCACATGCATGTAGCTTGCAAGTCTTGGGGTAAGGAAGAAGCCTCTAATTTTCTGGGTCAAGAGGTCACAGGTAAAGGACATGTGACTGATAGGGGGAACATGGTTTCCACACAGTTACATTAGTTTTACATCACATACCTGGACTACATTTTATGGATGGATTGCACTTGGGGAAATAAAGTAGTCTATCAATGTCGAGCCAAAAGGTTAAAGGTCAAAGTTACTCTTTATGAAAGAAGACCAATGGTTTCTGAATAATCAACATTAGTTCTCCATCACACCAGGACTATACAGTACTTGTGGATGACATGCTCTTGAGGAAATGGAGAAGACTATCATTTTTAGGGTGCAAAGACCAAGGTCACTTTGGCTACAAGAAGAAAAATGGTTTCTGTACAGACATTTCAGTAACTGACCATGATCCTGCACCAAAGTTGGTACATAACTTTACGTTATTTTATGGCGTTTAATGCCATTTTTCACCAAATGATAATGGCTATACATAGCAACCAGTATATTTGGTGGAGGAGGAACCCAGGGAGAACCATTGACCAAAGGAAAGAGGGAAGCTACTGGCAAGCTTTCTCGCATGCCCATGTTGGTCAAGCCAAGACTTAAACTCACATAGACAGATGTGAGATATGTGAGTGATATGTGAAATTGAGTGCCTCCGACCTCTCAGCAACCTAGGCCCCTAAGGCAATTGTGAAAAAAAACAAATAGTTTTTTTTATAATAAGTTCTAGACCATTTGCCTTCCCCAAAGTTTGTGAAGGGCTTGCACTTGATGTTTGGAAGAGGTCTGTTGATTTTTAGGTCAAAATGTTAAAGATCAAGATCATATTTAGGTTTTGCAGAATAATTTTTTTTAAATAGTAATTTCTTTGACTAAACATTGTGGATGGCTTATGCATGAGCTAATAAAGAACCTGTAGATTATGTGGTCTCAAAGTTATGGTTATGTTGTTGTTGTTGTTGTTGTTATAGGGTTTAACGCCATTTTTCAGCACACGATAGGCTATACATGGCGGCCAGTATTAATGGTAGAGGATGAACCTGGGAAAATCCCGGAAAGAACCACCGACCCAAAAGAAGCTACTGGCAAGCTTTCTCACATACCCACATTAGCCGAATCCGAGACTCGAACCCATGCAGACAGAGGTAATATAGCAGTAATCCATAATGGAGAGCGCTTTAGACCACTCGGCCACTCGGAGCCCCGTTATGGTTATGAAAAGTCTCTTAAGAAAATATGGTTTCTACACAGAAAGTTTAGTTCAAGACTTTGTATCTTGACCAAAGGTCAAGGTTATTGAAACCCATTTGTCAGTAATCTCCAGAATCAACCATATCCTTCTAGTGCCTACACAGAGAACTGTTAATATGGTGGGGATGTATAATATGCCATTTATGATATGTTGTTTTTGTTTTCAGAAGAATAAAAAACATTTGCATAGAAAGTTTAAAGCAAAAATTGGGTCAAGATTCTTTGTATATATTGGAATCAAGGGTAAAGTAGTAAATTTAAACATGTACAGATGTTTGTATGTCATTATGACCTATTTGTGGATAAGACACATGGTTATGTCAATCAATTCTAGCATTAATTCATACTTTTTTTTATAGGAGTTAAAAGATTTTATACATGTGTAAAAACTAAGGCCTATTTTACATCCTTTAATTTATAATCTGTAGATATGTCCCCCATCGAAAATATAAACACTGCGCTAATAGACTGCAGACACAGAGTAAACCTGCTTGTAATGTAGATACTGTAAAAATGTTACCTGCATGCATAATGAAATAAAAGTAAGGCAGAATAATTTGTATAACAAAAGTGGCATGAACGCAATTAAGGGTGCATAAATTGAATTAATCGAATATTTTAAATAAAATGTGCCAGCTATTTGATGACAGTATCAGCATGTTTTGTTGATTGTCATTTTATAATTATGATGCATTTGTTGATTGTCATTTTAGAATTACAATTGCATTTCTTGATTCTCATTTTAGAATTATTGTTACATTTGATGATTTTTATTTTAGAATTATGATTACATTTGACTGAAATGTTAACAGGTATCTCTATAGCTTTGAAAATAATCTATGGAAAGTTGTTGACAGCATTTGGTCTTGCACCAAAAACAGTTCATTCATATTGATAGAATTCTCAACCAATCTCTTTCTCTCCTTTTTTTGTATGTTTATACAGAGAGAGATAAAGAAAAAGAGAGATAGACACACACCTAGGTAGCTCATCCAATTAATAACCAGTTGTTTTTGTTATCACAGCATATGGCAATATGGCATATTGCAATATCAGATGCCCCAAACTTGTGTTTCTCCCAGTTACTGTCTGCACTCACTTAGAAATCAAGTCCAACTGTGAACTGCACAGACCCAGATCTATCACACAATGTGATGGGTGATCTGGGTCTCTGCAGTTTGTTAGAAGTAATTAGTGGAACAAACATAGACCCTGATTTACTGGAATATTATGCAGTGGCAGATCAGGGTCTGTATTTTATGCAATTGGATTTTATTTATAAGCAAGTATAAGTGGTAATCATAACCAAAGCAGGGGAACCAAAGCACTGAACAAAACATTTATGTCTTCTCAAATCCTCAGTAGAGCTAGCCTTGTTTTAAATTGCTCTAGGTTGGATACTGTCATGTCTGAGCATGCCAAATACACTGTACTCAATTCACAAACGTGAAATACTATTTTACATATTTGAAAATATTTAAAATATAAAAGCTACAGTGGTTTGGCATACACGACAGATATTCTCTAATTTAAAAAAGTATCTTTAATATATTTCTTTAGTGAACAGCATGCATACATACTGACAGACAGACAGATGGACATACAGCAGAGGGGCATTAATTTTTCTTAAGTCTGTTGTAAACAATAGACTTCAAAACATAGAAACTATCCTTTTCTGATAGGAAAGCACGTGTCTTTAATCCTTGGTTACTGAAATTAAAACTGTGATCAGGTTTTGGATGAGGCACAAAGCTTACCAAATAATAATGCACTATTCACAGATAAGTAGTCTCTCTGTGCATTTTGAACCAGTTCCAACACTGTGGTATAAAATATATAGATCTGAGAAATTCAGTGTATACAGAGCATTTTTCTTTTGCTCTTGGTTTGTTTTAAGGACTTAGAATAGTCAAATGTGCACGAAGTTATGAAAAAGATGAATTGTACTAGATTCATTCTAAAATTTGTACAGGGTCTTGGTGTTGGACACTTTGACCATATAATGGTACTGTACAGGCTACATCACAAAAATACAGATACATAATGGTACTGTACAAGGCTACATGACAGTAAATACAGATGCATAATGGTACTGTACAGGGCTACATGACAGTAAATACAGATGCATAATGGTACAGTACAGGGCTAAATCACAATAAATGCAATGCATAATGATACTGGCAAGGGCTACATCACTGTAGATACAGATGTATGGTGATACTGTACAGGGCTACATCACTGTAAATACAGATGCATGGTGGTACTGTTCAGGGCTACATCACAGTAAATACAGATGCAGAATGGTACTGGCAAGGGCTACATCACTGTAAATATAGATTCATAATGGTGCTGTACAGGGCTACATCACAGTAAATACAGATGCATGATGGTACTGTACAGGGCTACATCACAGTAAATACAGATGCAGAATAGTACTGTTCAGGGCTACGTCACAGTAAATGCAGATGCAGAATAGTACTCTTCAGGGCTACATCACAGTAAATACAGATGCATCATGGTACTGTACAGGGCTACATCACAGTAAATACAGAGGCATGGTGGTACTATACATGGCTACACCCCAGTAAGTACAGATGCATAGTGGTACTTTACAGGGCTATGTCACAGTAAATGCAGATGCATGGTGGTACTGTACAGGGCTACATTCCTGTAAATACAGAGGCATAGTGGTACTGTACAGGGCTACATCACAGCAAATACAGATGCATGGTGTACTGTACAGGGCTACATCACAGTAAATACATGTGCATAGTGATACTGTACATGGCTACATCACTGTAAATACAGATGCATGGTGGTACTGTACATGGCTACATCACTGTAAATACAGATGCATGGTGGTACTGTACATGTCTACATCACTGTAAATACAGATGCATGGTGGTACTGTACAGGGCTACAGCACAGTAAATACAGATGCATGTTGGTACTGTACAGGGCTACATCCCTGTAAATACAGATGCATAGTGGTACTGTACAGGGCTACATCACAGCAAATACAGATGCATGGTGTACTGTACAGGGCTACATCACAGTAAATACATATGCATAGTGATACTGTACATGGCTACATCACTGTAAATACAGATGCATAATGGTACTGTACAGGGCTACATCACAGTAAATACAGATGCATGGTGGTACTGTACATGGCTACATCACTGTAAATACAGATGCATGGTGGTACTGTACATGGCTACATCACTGTAAATACAGATGCATGGTGGTACTGTACAGGGCTACAGCACAGTGAATACAGATGCATGGTGGTACTGTACAGGGCTATGTCACAGTAAATGCAGATGCATGGTGGTACTGTACAGGGCTACATCACAGTAAATACAGATGCATGGTGGTACTGTACAGGGCTACATCCCTGTAAATACAGATGCATAGTGGTACTGTACAGGGCTACATCACAGCAAATACAGATGCATGGTGTACTGTACAGGGCTACATCACAGTAAATACATATGCATAGTGATACTGTACATGGCTACATCACTGTAAATACAGATGCATAATGGTACTGTACAGGGCTACATCACAGTAAATACAGATGCATGGTGGTACTGTACATGGCTACATCACAGTAAATACAGATGCATGGTGGTACTGTACATGGCTACTTCACTGTAAATACAGATGCATAATGGTACTGTACAGGGTTACGTCACAGTAAATACAGATGCATAGTGGTACGGTTCAGGGCTACATCACTGTAAATACAGATGCAGAATTTATATAATTGTAATTTCACTTTATATGCCTGTTTTATGTTTTTGTAAAATAAACTGGATTCAGATATTGAATGAAATTTAAATATTATGTTTATGGTTTAGCTGACTTAATAATGATAATAATAATAATAATAATAATAATAATAATAATAAGATGATGATGATGATGATAACAGTTTATTATTATATATAGAGAGATGGTAATCTTACATGTTATGCGTGAGAGTAACAAGCTTATAAACTATAACTAGTTCAGTAGTAATGACATTTGTCAGTATACAGCCATACTGCCTTGGGTCATACACAGAGGCAGAACCTTTTAATTCCAACAATGAATAACATTTTATCAAAAGTAGGTAAACTGTATATATCTGCATCAAAGTCTGGTAATTCTGTTCAAATAAATGCAGATGTGAGTTTATATTGTTGGTTCCCATGGTAATTGATTTGATCTCTGTTTGAACATAATGCCAAATTCATGTTACTAAGTTTCCCTTATCCATAGTTATCAATGAGTGTTCAAAAGAGCAGGTTAAGAATTCACTTTATTGCTATAAATAGGATTTACTCACAAGACCACGTGCACCGCCTTATTGGTCATGGACAAACAACAAAACTGGAGCATAAACATTGTGATGCCTTATGCTGATCTATGCCTTATATATTGTGAACTTTATTGTTCTTACATCAGTGTGTACAAAATAGCACTGACTGTTAGGATGTCAGGTAATTCTGCCCCATAAGCATTGTCTTCAGTTAAATTTACTAATTGAAACTAAGCATCCATGTTACAAAGTTTGTGCATAGATGTTAAGACACTGACTACTTTAGGGCTATTCTTAGGTATGTAATAATTACTCATGATGTCACATTCACCTAATCTAACCTGCCCTATTAAAATGTCACCAACCATCTTTAATTTGTCAGAATTTTACAAACCTGACATAGCAACTTTTCAGCATTTCAAAAATGTACAATGTATTTTTTATTTGTCTTCTTCCTGAAGCACTGTTCATGGTACACAAACTTGATTCCCTCATGAACACCCATAAATTGCCCACATACAAATAAAACCGAAGATTGGATCATAATGAAAAATAGCTGGGTTTTACAGAAAACTAATTTCCTTAGCATGTACATATTTTTAATATGATCCTCCTGATGTTATTTTATACAGGATATGGTTACATTTAGGCCTAGAGGAGAGGTTTTAACAATTTTTTTTCTTAGATATGGATTTTTCTGATTTAGAAAACAAGCTTACATCATACCGAAATCAGATTGTTTGTCAAAATGGCATACT
This sequence comes from Sinohyriopsis cumingii, assembly GCA_028554795.2. Classification (NCBI taxonomy): domain Eukaryota; kingdom Metazoa; phylum Mollusca; class Bivalvia; order Unionida; family Unionidae; genus Sinohyriopsis; species Sinohyriopsis cumingii. The sequence goes on from CM068841.1 coordinate 78,555,814, forward strand.
AATCTGCAAACTTTGATTACTCTATATCATTTTTAATTATGTTGTAAAATTTATGTCTTGGAAATTGTTTCAGATTCTTTGACTGTTTGACTATAGAAACTCCTGAAAATGGACACAACCCATTTGTATATGTATTACACCAGTGGATCTAAAACTGTTTGCACCCATGGCCTACTCAGAGCTCAATTCCAGGTATTCTTTATATGGCCAATACATATTACCTGAAGCAAGCCCACCGCCTTAATTTGAGAACATGTGCACTACACAATAATAAAAATACATAAAATGATAATATATAAATACAAATGCGATTCCACCAAAATCAGATACCCTGCAAACAGACAGTGCAGTTATCGTAATGGTCACTTATTTGTTCCTATGGTGACTCATTTGGTTTGGTTTGCTTTTACAGCACAGAAACATAAGTAGGGTGTTAAATGCCAAGGTAATTGGAGTAAGTGTCTTGCCCGATCACACTGGTCTGATGATAGGATTCTAACCTATGTCCTTTAGATCACAAGTCAAGCATGCTAACCACTGAACAACCATGACTTAGCTTTCATTTGCTGCCACTTACAACAGACAGGAGGGTACATCAGACCTATTATACATCCCCAGGCCTATAGGAGGTGGCTATTGTGGAGACCAAGGATCTCACCAGAAGTTCATTAAATTTGGCATTTATTCAGTGAATTTAAAAATATGTAGAATTAAGCAGTTTGCAACAAGTTGCTTACTGGATTGTTCAGTAAGTATTTTTACTCCTTTGATAACTGTATGTGGAGCCACGTAGGCAACTGAATGTGTGTGGCTTCGAATCCTACCATCAAATCAGCTTAGGCCAGCTGCCATGTTGTGTCCATTGGCAAGACACTCGACTCTAATTGCCTCAGAACTAAATAACCTACTCTTGCAGCCATGACCTAAAAGATGAAACAAAACCAAAACTGATGACTCATTGAATGCAAACTTTGTTCATGACCCTGTTTATGCAAAGATAAACCCATGGTCAATGATGAGCCCCCACCCCTTCTTCTCAAACTGCAAAACATTTCTCAAATATTTTACACAGGATAACTTTGTTTGATGATTATAAGCCATCTCCCTATTTCTTAACAAATATATTAGGCTGTCTTCTGGTCTTAATATGCAACATATTCTATACATAATAATATCACACAAATATATTAGGCTGGTCTCCTGGTCTTAATATGGGACATATTCTGTACATAATAATATCACACAAATATATTAGGCTGGTCTCCTGGTCTTAATATGGGACATATTCTGTACATAATAATATCACACAAATATATTAGGCTGGTCTCCTGGTCTTAATATGGGACATATTCTGTACATAATAATATCACACAAATATATTAGGCTGGTCTCCTGGTCTTAATATGGGACATATTCTGTACATAATAATATCACACAAATATATAGACTGGTCTCCTGGTCTTAATATGGGACATATTCTGTACATAATAATATCACACAAATATATTAGGCTGGTCTCCTGGTCTTAATATGCAACATATTCTGTCCATAATAATATCACACAATTTGTATTACTCAAAAATGTTTATTAGAGTTGTTACCAGTTGCCGTACTGTGACACTTATGAAGTAAACAGTTTGTGTAATATCTGTATTAAACTCATCTATTGGGTCTTATGTATTTGATTGCTTCCTTGCACAGTCAGTGTAGGAGGCAGTCTGTATTCTTTACTCACACCAGCAGATGCAGGGCAGCATTACTTTGCAGTAAGGAATGTTATTTAATGCTACAATACCATGGAAATAGATAATTGGTAACATATGGGTAGTGTACAGAAGTTCTTGGCTGCTGTGTGTATTGACGTCAAACCAATTAAACAGATCCAGAAATGTTCTCACTCTTAATGCAAATAGGATATTTTTTATTTGTTTTAACGTGTTTGCTTGTTATCCAAAACGGGTCTCTTAATACAAATGCAGATGTATATTTCGTTACAATAGCTTATGCTGCTGTATTACACATTTCTTGATATATATACTCATTTCAATCCTGAAGATATATTATTACGTGATTCCCATGACTTTTTCATTTGCTGACAGGTCATGTGGTTTGTGATAATTTTCATGATATTGTACCATCACAATGTCATTACATATTTTTCAAACATCATGGAGTTTTAAATGGCATGTTACAATACTAAAACCAGTTGAATTTGAAATGGTTCCCTTGAATCATGTAATAAAACAATTATAGACCTTTGTTTCAGTAGATATTAAGTTTTATTAACCAGTACACCAATGATATTAACCTCTGCTCTGTACTGGTCAATATGATGATTGCTGTCATAAAACTTGATATTCACCATAACAAAGGTGTATATTGGTATAATCTTTAATTTCTGGCTCAATATATCAAGCTGTAAAAAAAACATACCTTTTCATACAGACATGTTAAATGATTTGTAAAAGTTGAATCACAACTATCAGAACTCATTCGAAAGTAAAAAATATTATTTCAGATTTACAAATAATAAGTATCTTTGACTTTTGCATACCATTAAAAAGTTGTTTTTTGTAATCAAAAATATTTGAGTTGATTTTGTCACATATGTTTAATTCTTACATGTTTAAGTCAACAAATCTGTGGAAGTCAGCATAATATGAAGACGTTCAAGATATCAATCTTGACCAATATTTATCTTAGTCATAATTCAAATACATAACATGAAAGTTACTGCAGTTCATGTGGAACAAAAGGAAGATTTTTTCATTGCAGATTTTTAAATTTAAGTGATCATTTGGGAATTGACCTTGCGCCAGAAGGTAGATCGCTCCGCCTACCGAGCACGTGACTTGACAACGTCTTAACTGCCGACAAACATTCTGTGAAATTGGCGTGCATGATAACATTAAAAGATTTACCAGACAATATTGGTGAGCAATATTTTCCATATGAAACAACATTGAGACAGAGACAGAAAGCGAGAGCATTTATCCATTGCTTGCACTTCTCTACGTTACGTCGGTATGCGGAGAACTCGCCCCCAAGTATCTGGAGAAGTCACCCCAGAGTGGTTGGAGATGTCACCCCAATTGGTTGGAGAAGTCATCCCAAAGCTTGTCACCCAAATAACCTTTTTATAGCACAATGAAGTCATCTTTCACGTGATTTTTATATATATATATATATATATATATATATATATATATATATATATATATATATATACGCGATCACACAAGAGATATTAACTAAATTAAAGCAATGTCATAGTAATATTTATAAGGACGAAATTCTGTATCTTATCTAATGACTGACGACAGTATAGTGATTAAAAAGGATGATAAGTCAAACACTATTATTATTGTGAATCAAGATGATTATTTTATAGAAGTTGAACGTCAATTAGAAATTAAATAAAAAATTTCAACATGCATTAATCAGATCGCTAAAAATAATAATTCCGTATGTGAGGAATTTGATACTTTCCCTCTTAACATACGTACATCTCAAAAATAATAATTCCGTATATGAGGAATTTGATACTATCCCTCTTAACATACGTACACCTCAATTCTACATATTGCCCAAAACTCATAAAAATCCTGACCATAATTTACCTTTAAATTTTCCAGAACGACCAATTATGTCAGGTTGTAATTCATATACTGAAAACCTATCCAAATTTATTGATAGTGTTTTACAACCTTTAATGAAATCACTTCCTTCATACATTAAAGATACAACTACTTTCATTAAAAAGTCGAAGTATATTCCACATCTATCTGATAATTTAAAACCTGATATCATTAGATGTAACATCACTATATACCAACATTCCACATGCAGATGGTATTGAAGTGTGCAAATATTTTCTTGATAACAATCCTAATAATAGCTCACTATCTACCGAAGATATTTGTAAAATAATAAAAACTTATCTTGGAAAAAAAATTCAATTTAATAATGCGAATTACATAGAGATAATGGGTATTAATATGGCTCATATATACTCTTTCCCTTCATGGGTGAATTAGAAAAGGATTTTATTCAAAGTGAAAAGTTTAATCCATCTCTTTGGTTCAGATTTTTAGATGACATATTTTTGATCTGGAAGCATTCAACTGAAGAACTGAAAAAAATTATTGATATCCTGAATCATTTTCACCCGACGACTAAAATTTACTTATACTGCATCTAGTACGCATGTTTCATTTTTAGATTTAAATGTAATACAAAATATTGATAACACTATCTCTAAAAATATTATTAAAATGCATCTAATGATTTGAAGAGCAGAGCAAAAGGGACAGATAACACTTATTTTTCGTTAAGTACAGAAGCGGTGTTGATCAAATGGAAAAGTTGAAAAATTGCAAATTTTATATATTTAATAAGTTATTAAGTTGAAGAAAAACAACAACAAATAAAGCCTTAACCATGTGGCTATATCTCAGAATTACTATATATGATCCTTGGGGCGACTTCTCCAGACGAAGTGGGGCGAATTCTCTGAACCGTTGCGAAATTTGTAAATATATACAACAGCCGAGTCAATATCGACAGAAGCAGCTTGTCGGAGGAAAATGGCAGACGTAAACAGTGTCTGGAGGTGTGTATAATAGCGCTCGCTGATTGGTCAAACGAGCAGAATGATTGACAACTGGCAATAGGTCAATTGTCTTGCTCAGTGCTTAAAATCTGGGAATCTTCCAAAATCTTAACAAAGCCATGATGTGCTCTTAGCTCTATTACCGAGCTATGTTGTCTGTATGCTAAGGAATGAATCTGTTCCAGTGCAAAGATGGATAAACAAGTTGGTGTCAGAAGTGAGATACAGTGCTGTACTTTATGACATTTATCAATTGTTTTATTAGTTTGTTTGCTATAAAGAAATAACACATTGCTTACCTTGACTAATTAGGTTGTGACCACTTATATATATATATATGTGTGTATGTGTGTGTGTGTGTGTGTGTGTGTATATATATATATATATATATATATATATATATATATATATATATATATATATATATATATATATATATATATATATATATATAATCATTTTTTATCTTAGTTCTAACAGGTTTTTCCTTTCTTCTTAGCTCCACTAGTTATATGCCAGTTGAGCTTATGGGACAGTCTGTTGTTGATCTGTCAGTTAGCACAAGTTTGTTATGACTACTCCTCTTAAACTACTTAGAGGATTACCTTGAAATTTTACACACACATTCATCATACGGTCTAGTTGGTTTTACAAGTCTAGGCTCTTACAAAAAGTAACAGGAAAAAAGTGAAGACAGCAAGCTTTGTAAAATTTAACAACTAATTTATTTCCCTAGAATATCACGTGAAAAATTAGAAATAAGAACTTATGGTTTTACGAATCATATCCAAAAATAATCCAAGAATTAAAAATATAGGAGTCCTAGTAATAAAAAGTCCTGAATGAAATTGAGCTTGAATCCCGATGTAATCCAAAATGGAAGACGATGACGTCTGTTGTAACCTGCAAAGTGCTGCCATGAGAACAGTCTTTTCTTGAATCACAGAAAATATTATTCCAGTTTTTGAATTCTGTATAAATTTTGATAAATGTCCTTGTCCAATAATTAATTTAATTTTAGAGCACTAGTATTTCCAGGGAAAATAATCACTTGAAATCCAAAAATTTGAAGAAAATAAAATCTCAGCCCAAACTGGTCACAACAACACATGTCAAAAGTTTAAACCCCACTCCTTACTTCTATACAAAACATTAGGTATAAGGCTAACTTAAGACGCAAAACAGATTCCTGGATGAGGGTCACATTGTCATCTTTCTAGAACAAAATACATGCCTAACATCACGTACTCCCAGTGTGGCCTTAACTGAAATCAATGGTTCCTGGAAAGAATTATACAAAGAAAATAGTTGTTTACCAGAACTGCCACTGTTTCTGAATCAAGGTCAGGAACTAGGTCAGAATTAGATACAATGTCTCTATTATTAGTTGTTTATGTCAAAAATAAAAAAAAGTCAGAATTGAACTCTATTCTAGACATTATCCAGCCGAATAAACAAAGTTACATTAAAATAGCATGTAATAGAATTTTAAAAAATTTAAAAACTCACAAACAATAAAATTAAATTAAATATACAAAACATAGGTCCTAAATGAAAATGATGCACTTCACACACCCAATATACCCACCACAGTGGCCATCTTTGAAAATCTTATCACTACTCTTCCTGAATGGATGGTCATATCAGCATGGGAGGTTTTTACTAAAAGACTTGTTAAGATGTCTAGTTGGTCATAAAAGAAAATGGTGCAGATCTGACATCCAATATTTCCACTGTGGCAACCATTGTGAAAATCTTGTTATTGCTAACCCTAAATGGATGGATCGTATCAGCGTGTAGCTTTCACTAAAAGACTTCTGATGTCTAGTTGGTCCTAAATGAAAAAGGTGCTGATTTGACTTCCAATAAGGCTGCCACAGTGACCATCTTGAAAATCTTTTTGCTACTCATCCTGCAGAGATGGTCATATCAAACATGGGGGTTTTCACTAAATAAACATGGTGCTGATCTTATGTCTTATAAGGTGAGCAACCTTTATGATTCACTTGATCAATATTATAAAGAAAGAGTGCTGTATACACAGTAAGTGCAGATCAAGTTGTATTTTAATGATGATAATGCATAAAGGGAATTAATCTGAGCTGGTAATTTAGAATATCATTCATTTGTCATGCTGTACTATTATTATGCCCTCAGTCCAAAAACTGTCTGAACCATAATGAATGCCTTATGTCCACTCTCCCCCCCCCCAGCCATCTGTTGGTCATTCTGTCAAATTTTAGAGTTGGGTAATTGACTCAAAGCTTTACATGCATTACCTTGAACTTTGCAGACCAATAATTATTCCATTGTTTTTTTTTAAATGTACATGGTATGTGATAAGTTTGATAAATTATAAATAGTATATAGTCATATTTCAATTGATCTTCACTGCCCATCCACCCCCACCCACCGCCAATACTAAATTTTGTGTTGTCAGCTCTTCCAACAGTTTTCATCACACTGCTTTGAAACATTGCTCAGTTGCTTTGAAACATTGCTCAGTTGCTTTGAAACATGGCTCAGTTGTTGAAGACATATTTGTAAAAGACCTGATCATTTTGAGGGTGCTCTTTGATTTGTTTTATGTACCATGTTTGCAATGTCTTATTTTTCAAGTGACCATCCCATCATAGATCCTTAATTCATGTAATTAAATGTTAACCCAGTTTTCAGTTCATTGCTTCATGACTTTGTAGATTTGTTGTAGACAAAATGTTGATATGCACAATGTATTGTGTTTAATTTGTCAAGTTGTCATGTGACCTAGGGTTTCAAATTCCATGCCACCATCCCAATTTTGCATGCATAATAGAAACATTTCTTTTATACCGTGAATTCTTTCGAGATCTAAACCCCTGGGAATTTACATTAGTATTTTTAGTCTTAAGGGTTTTGAGTATGGCGAGGATTTTTATTGTCATGAAAGAATGAAATATGATTAAGTATCTTCTCATATATACGAAAAGATTTGGTTTGACAAGGCACTCAATTTGTTAAACAGATATCTGTGATCATTAATATTTCATCGCAGATACAGGTGTTTTCATGCTGGATTTAATTTTATTCTTCATGGCAGTTAAAAGACCTTTGTCTGACCAAATGCTTTGCTAAAGGTTCATTTTTCTGTATGGGACCAGACATTTAATTTGCATCTCAGAGTAGAGAAGTTTCCATTTAGTGAGTTGAAGTAACGAAAGAACTAAACATGTCATATTTCTTCCAGGTTACTACTTGAGCCACTTACTGAAGAAGGGCAAGGGTGGGGGTGCCTGTGTCCTATGGACACATTTATGTTAATGATGTGCAAGCATTATCAGCTGGTAGTTTACTGAATATTAAATGAATTGGATTCAGGCAAACAGCTTTTTAGGTAGGCTGCCTGCAACATAGTTGCATCTTGTCTTAATCATTTTTATTTGTACACTGGTAATTATTTCCACACGAAGAGGGAGAGCTCTATTCTGCACTTTTTGTCCTTGAGCTTTTCAAAAGAAGGGCAAGCAGTAACAGCTAGGTTTTCCTTCCCACCTTTTCATTCTAACTTGTCTGCATACATGTTGCTGTGATATTATGCAGGCATCAGTCTTGGATGTCTTGCAAATTATAGAGAGTTTAGCATTTTCCGAGGTTTTTAGTTCACCAGGCCAAAGCCAAATGAGCTTATGGTATTGCCTTTTGTCCATTGTATGTTGTCCATCATCCATGTGGTATAAATTGCTCACCTTTATTTATTACTGCCATCTCACCCTTGTCAATGTGGCTTCAAGTCTCAGGCTCAGCCAATGTGGGTATGTGAGAAAGCTTGTCATATCTTCCCATGGGTTGGTGGTTCTTATCAGGATTTTCTCAGGTTGTTGCTCCACTGGTTATACTGGGTGCTGCATATGGCCTGTTTGCTAAAAATTGGAGTTAAACCCAAAACAACAACAACCAGCATCAATGGACAATTGATATTTTCAACTTTTTCTCAAAAACTGTTTCAACCAGACTTTGTACAGAGCATCATGACATAAAGGCCTTTCAAGTTTATTCAGAATTTATCTCGTTATTAAAAACAGAAGAACCTTTAATTGATATATTCTCCAAAACCAATGAATACAATGTGTCGTTGTTGTAGTTATTGTTGTAGGGTGTAACGCCATTTTTCAGCACACGATAGGCTATACATGGCGGTGAGTATTAATGGTGGAGGAAGAACCGGGGAAAACCCCAGAAAGAACCACCGACCCACAAATACAATTTGTATCAAATTTGACAGAAAGCAACCAGTCATAGCATGCTGTACAAATGAAGTCAGTCTGCTATTAAATATGGTCATCGATATTGTAAATTAATGACCAGTCTATTGTCCTTGAACGATTTCTTTTGCAATTTTCGTAAACTACCAGACTATTTCAACTTTAGTTGGCACAGATCATCCTAGCAGAAAAGACATTTCAGTTTTTTACTACTGATGCTTAATCACCATCTACAAAAAGTAGAAACACCTTTAAAGATCTCCAAAATCAACGAACAGAATATGATCATATTTGACTTACAGCATTCTGGTATAAAGACTTCCAAACTTTATACAAAGGATACCATTCTGCCATCTAAAAGCAGACAAACCTGTCATCCATCAACAATTTTTATTTTCAACTTCATCCCAAAAACCTCCTGATCCTCTCAACCAAACATGGGATGGACCATCCTGGTATAAAAGGCATTTCAGGTTTATATCAAAAATGCCAGCCCACAATCATATGTGGCCACCATTACTAAAAATAGGAAAGCATTTAAAGGAGTCTTCTAAAGAAATGCTCCACAGAATTTGACAGAATGTATCCTGACTTTAAGACCTCTCACATTTGTACAAATTATCCACCATTAAACATGGCCATTGTTTATAAAAGATAATAAAAGCTATGAAGTCTTTCTTTTCCTAAGCTACTGAATAGAATTTGAATTAGGACATTCAGCTTTATGCAAATGATTCCAATCCATCATCAGATATGGCTGCCATCATGAAAACTAGAAAACCTTTGACAGCATTCGGTCATAGAGGGATTTCAGATTTATAAACCGATGTCAATCTGCCATCAAATACGGCAAACATTCCTAAAAATAGAAAAACCTTTGAATAAGTTCCTTTAAAAAACCATTAACATATTTTGACAAAGTTTGACATAAACATTCTGACTGGAAGGGATCAAATTTACATCATTTATGTCAAATGATGCCACGATTATGAAAAATAGAAAAACATTGAAAATAATTCATCACAAAAACTGCTGTATTTTGACCACATAAACGATTTTGGGATGGAGAGCTTTCAAAGTTATACAAATTACACAGTCTGCAGTCAGATATTGCTGTAGTTACTAATTCAGTGTTAAAGATAAACATTTAAATTACTACTTCTAAAAAAACAGCTATTACTGATTCAATATTAAAAATAAAATTTTAAATTACTACTTCTGAAAAGCAGCTATTACTAATTCAATATTAAAGATACAATTTTAAATTACTACTTCTGAAAAACAGCTATTACTAATTCAGTATTAAAGATAAACATTTAAATTGCTACTTCTGAAAAACAGATATTACTATTTCAATATTAAAGAACAAATTTTAAATTACTACTTTTGAAAAACAGCTATCCAGAATTTGACCAAACTTTACAAAAAGCATCCTGGCATAAAGGGCTTTCAGATTTCTATAAATTATGCCTATCTACCATTCAGTATGGACACAGTAACTAATAATATAAACATAACAACTTTATATGAATTCTCAGAAACTGATTGCAAAATTAATTCAGATTTGACAGAAAACATCCTGGCATTTAGAACTTTCAAGTTTTACAACTTGTGTCTATTCACTAACAAATATGGTCACAATTACTAAAAATTGAAAATCTTTTAAACAGCGTGTCAAAAGCACTCTACAGAATTTGAACCAATATACAATATAACATTAATGGATAGGAAGTTCGTGAGGAAAGATAGGAGGAGTTGGTAATGAATAGGTAGGGAGTTGGTGAGGAATGGATAGTGAGTTGTAGGGAAAGTTGGGGGTATTGGTAATTAATAGATATGGGGTGTTGGTAAGGAATGAGGAGCAGGCTGATGACACAATCATTGGTGTTTGTACTAGTGTGTTGTCCAGGAATCTCAATTGTGCAACATGAACTATGTAATTAATATTGGTCAATGAACACTATATGTAATTAATATTGGTCAGTGAACACTATATGTAATTAATATTGGTCAATGAACACCATATGTAATTAATATTGGTCAAAATGGTCGTGTGAAATAAATCCTTTCCCTAGACCATGTGCTTTGCCATTAAACCCCTAATCTTCATGGCTTTATCTCTCTCTCTTTCTCTCTCTTTCTCTCTCTCTCTCTCTCTCTCTCTCTCATATTAATCGTCCAGTAAAATTAACATAAAAAAAGTCTTTATTTTCTTCTTTCAGAGTCAACCCCATTCTTAAAGGCAATTATCAGAGCATTGTCCACATACCTTTTTGAAATGCCTGGTCAGTTTTCACTGACATCATTGCTGGATATGTGGGTAAGTTCCCTAACTTTTTACCTATCAGCTATACTTTCCAGGGCTGTTCAAATTTCTTAGAACGCAGCTTTGCCCATTAAGATTTGAACTTATCAAGTTTCCTCTTTTTTGCATAGATATGCTAGCAGACTTGTCTCTTCAGATACATGAACAATAATACAAACTATACTTGTGGAAATTAAAGTGGGTTTTGAAGGTCTTGGACTGAAGAGTTCCAACAACTTGTGAGCCATCCATTAGAAGTTTTTTTTTTGTCACTACTAATTGATGGAGGATTGTTATGAAACTTTACTCCTTTATTTGATATATCTTGTCTAAGTCAAGGGTAAGTACATATATTTGAATGAGAGAGGGCATTTATTTAAGTGGATTATGTTATGTACTTAGAGAAGGTAGATCAGTATCTTTAGGATGTGGTAAGTGTTCTATTGCAGAAAATACTTGGGTAAAACAAATATTTACCAGAACTAATTAATATGTACTCGGGGTAACATTTTAAAAAAATGCTTTTAAGTATTAATAACTGTTAGGTCATTAAAGGCTGTCAAATTCTTTCAATTTTCAAAGAGATTGTGTTAGTAGAAAAGCAGTTTATGTTCTTGCTAATCCCATTTAATGGATTTTGACTCAGTTATTTTTTTTATTGGCTTTGTATATTTCCTTAAAATTCATTTGCAGGTTCAAAAGAAAGTGTCTGAAAGAATTGTGTGCATTTTGACATGGTAAAAATTTGACTACCATATGTACTTGCTTATATGTCATGTCAAACTGCAAACAACAATAATCCTGAACTGTTGTAATATAATGCACCTGCAGACCAGGATCTATGTCATTTGTTCTTCTGATTATTCTAAACAAACTGCACAGACCCAGATCTGTGGGTGCATTATGCAAACAGCAGATCTGGGTATGTGCAGTTTGCAGTTGGACTCATCTTATAAGCAAGTACATAAATTTTAATGTTGGTACATAGTCTGCATTAGACAACCAGAAGTTATTGTTGGATGGTAAATTTTTTCTTGACATTCTTGCTGTTTTCAGTGTTTTTATTACTTTACTGAGAAAAAAATGAGTAAAAATAACTCTGAACAGAAATCTATACAGGGATTAATTTATTGTAATGGTTCCTGCTATTTGTTTCATTCAGTTTGACAGAAAGTTGACAAGAAAATGTTTATTTTTTAATGGTTCATATTCAGTTTGTTGGATCAGAAGGTTAGAATTCAAGTGCACTATGACCAATTCCAAAGATTAGTCATTTCCACACAAAAATATTTAGTCTTTTATTACTAAAAAGGGAAATAATTTCTGAAATAATAAAATAAGGAATTCTCTAAATACATGAAATAAACATTCAGTGGTCACTTAAGTTCTGCTCATGATATTCTACTTTTAGAGGGGGATTAATGGTGATTATTATTATTCTTTACACAGGTGTCCATGACTCCAGAATATTGTATATTGAATGGTTCAGACTATACGGGCTGTTTGGTCAAACTTTTTCAGGGGTCAGTGATTACTGTTACCCTTGGTTAGCAATTTATTTTCAGTACTACTTGGATTTGAAAAGAAGTATATATTAACCTTATCAGATGGCTATAAATAGTAGAGTTAGGTCAGAATCAGCCAAAAATAAGCTTTATATTTTTGCATGTTAAAAACAACATTGATTTTACATACTTTTCAGATTGCTCTGTTGTTTTCAGTGGATGAATCAGTATCAGTTACATTGCAAAAGTTGAGAAAACAAGGTTAAAGGTCAGGGTCATTTGTTTTAGACAACATTTTTACAGCTAAGATTGTCATCAGACTTATTGCACAGTTGTGCTAAAGGACATGGAACATCTTTGTGGATAGTAAAATGAAAAGGTTAAAGGTCAAGGGTGCCACTAATCTTTGTCACATATATGTCTGGCCTAATGGCACACTTTAAATTTTACACATCACTTCTTACACAGAAGGAGTAAAGGTCATTATTTGTTAAATGTAAAGTGCATTTTTAAAGAGGTTTCTTGAATTTAATTTGATAGTTCATCAAAAGTCTTTGATAGAACTTGGCATAATGTAAGAAAACAAACTCTTGTAACAAGGTACCAAGAATCAACTTGGCACCAGAAAGTCTTGAAAGTTTTTTCAAACTGATGCTGATCTACCATCACTTATGGCCACCATTACTAATAATATGACAACGTTTTAGATGATTTCTCAGTGTCCACCCAAATATAATAATGTATTGTAGCATGGATGTCATTCATTTTTATTCAAATTTTGCAAATCTGTCAAATATAGCTACCTTTAAATGACTTCTCAACATCCATCTTGGGCACTCTTTATTACAGATCACTCATAACTCACCTGTCTTTGTGGGTTCTAGTCTTAGGTCAACCAGTGTATGTGAGAAAGTTTGCCTGCCTGTAGCTTCTATAGGTCATTGGTTCTTCCTGGGGTTTTCCTCCACCAAATATACTGGCTGCTTTGAATAGTCTATCATGTCCTGCAAAATGATGTTAAGCCCCACAAAACTAAGAAAACAAAACAAATAAAACTGCTCAGCACAATTAGGCCCAAGTTTGAAAGACAACATCTTGGCCTGAAGTCTTTTAAGATTTGTTCAAATAATTCTGACTGACTCTAAAATATAACTCCAGTTACTCAAATAGAAAAACCTTTAAGCAGCTTCTGAAAAATCACTAAATAGAATTTTAACAAGTTTGAAAGAAAGCTTATTAGCATGAAGGTAATTTATATTCCTTCAAATGATGCAAATTCACCATCAGACATGGCTGCCCTTACTGAAAATAAGTATGCTTAAACATGTCAAAAACTGCTCAATAGAATTGGACCAGATTTGAGAGAAGCATCCTGACATACTTGGTTTTAATTTTGTACTAATGGTGCTGATCAACTGTTAAATTTGGCCACTGTTACTAGAAATAGAACAATTTATAAACTATTTCTCAATTCAAATTAACATTTTTTGCCCAAATTTGACGAAGCAACTTAGTATAGGTGGCTTTGTATTTGTACAATTGATGCCCATCTTCTCTCAGAAATGGTCAGTTGCTTAAATGTTTTGCTAAAAAAATGACAACTTCTTCAAAACCACTCAAAACGGTTTGACCAAGTTTAAATGAAGTCATTCTTGAACGAAGATCTTTCTTTCTCGTTTGTTAAAATGTTGCCAATCCATCCTCAGCTATTGGCACAGTTAATAAAAATTGCATCCTTTAAATGACTGTTCAAAAAGCACTTAACAGACTTTGGCCATATTTTAAAAAAATGTGACCTGGTCTGAAGGTCTTCAAAATTTGTTTAGATGATCTTAATCTGCCATCAAACCTATCCATTGTTACTAAAAATAGAAAATCATTGAAACTACTTCACAAAAATTGCTAAACAGAATTTGACCAAGTTGGAAGGAAGCATTCTGGGAAAAAAGTATCCTGGCCTGAAGGTCATTTAAAATTGTTCCAATGATGCTGAAACACCATCAAATAAGGCCACTGTTAACTAAAATGAATTGAAAAACATTTAAATCAAAACTGCTGAACAGAATTTGACCAAATGTTATATAACATCCTAACACAGATAGCTTTCAACATTTTTATAAATGATGCTCATCCATTGTCAAATATAGTTACCGGTATTAAAAGAATAAAAACATAAAAACAACATCTGCTCAAAAAATGCCCAGCAGAATTAGGCCAAGTCTGAAAGAAAGCATCCTGACCTGAAGGTCTTTCGAATTTGTTCAAATGATACAATCCACCACCAGATGTGGTCACCATTACTAAAAGTAGAAAGACATTTAAACAAATAACACTACTCAGCAGAACTAAATAAAAATAGACAAACTTTAAATGACTTGTGTGGCATCTCATATATTCAGTTCCATTCATTACTTATTACGTTTATTTTCTTTATTTTAGCTTTCAGTTTTAAAAAAAATGCTTTTTTCCTGAAACACTTTCCAGTTTAATAAGTAAAGCAAATATACTTTGGCTTTACAAAAATCCTGTGATATTTAGTAGTTGATTTGATGGTGATAATTCAGTTGAAACTGTTGCATTCTTTTGTTCATGGATCCAATGACCAAACCACCCATCTGCCACAGCTACCCAGATGGGAATCTCAGTACATGTAGTTTCCAACTAATAAGGCCATGGAGACCCAGGAATTCATGCTGACAAAATAGATTTACTCCTTTTTAGTGCCGAGTGCAAGAATTCTATCTTAAATGTTGAATATTGATTTTTCTTTTGTAGGAAATGAGTGTTCGGAAAGCCTGTGTGCCATCAGTCTGAAGATTTTCGTATAGTTTTCAGTGGAGGATTCTCTTTGTGTTGCCATGCCAAAACCAGCGTGGTTGTCAGAACCTGGCCACAAAGTCAGGTTGTCTGCATTTGGCCCATTGCTTGTGATTACCTGAAAGGTCAAGTTTTAGGAAGTAAAGTTTCTAATATAACATTCAGAGAAATTTTTTCAGCATATCCTTTTGGTCATTTGGTTTAATAAACATAAAATAACAGTTCAGTAATGACTTTAGGTCTTAACCACTGATTGATGTTGATGCCATTATGTCATAATGGATAATATTAAGCAAGGTGCCCCCAGAAGGATTTGAAACAATAAAATGCTAACCTGATTCTTTGTTTCTTCTCTGTTTACAAAATCAATGTATCATACATTTTTTGCATAAAAATGAAGAACAAGAGCCTATAGTCCATATTGAAGCAATTTTTTTTTACATGATTGATGTTTACAGCATCACTGAACAGGTGAAAAACATATTTTTTTTAAGACCAGCTGAATCCAGCTTCTTATTGTTATTTTTGATGACAATAAAACTAAATTTTATAATCTGTTAGAACACAACTGGTTCATTTCTGTTGATGTAATGCAAGGAGTTAGGCTTGGCATATATGGATATTGCACACACAGCAACCATAGACAGTTTCATAATGATCTTTTCGCTGAAAACATAATTTACATCTGTTCTTTAGGCCAGGTAAGCAAATATATGCATGCTGTTGCTGATTAGATAGCACAAGAATCTCCATGGAATCGCCATTTTCTGTCACATTTAACTGCTTTTGGCCACAAAAGTTGCCAATTAGATCTCCCCATTTCCAGGATGAAGTTGGCACGTGTGTGTCGGACAGTGTTTACCTGCCTGGTTGATACCTTTTTGTAGGTCAGGTAAGTATTAACATGACAACAATGGATGATGAATCAAATAATGCACCTGGTGTATTCTGGACCCATCTCCCAGCAGCATATTACTTTCTGAACGAACAATAAAATCCCATCACATGCTTATTGTACAAAATAGTCTTTCCCTGGGTCATTTGCTTATTGTACAAAATAAATAGTCTTTGGCTGGGTCATATGCTTATTTTTTACGAATGAATAGTCTTTGCCTGGGCCATATGCTTATTGTACAAAATGAATAGCCTTTGGCTGGGTCATTTGCTTATTGTACAAAATAAATAGTCTTTGGCTGGGTCATTTGCTTATTGTACAAAATAAATAGTCTTTGGCTGGGTCATATGCTTATTTTTTATGAATGAGTAGTCTTTGCCTGGGCCATATGCTTACTATACAGAATGAATAGCCTTTGGCTGGGTCATTTGCTTATTGTACAAAAGAAATAGTCTTTGGCTGGGTCATATGCTTATTTTTTTACGAATGAATAGTGTTTGCCTGGATCATATGCTTATTGTACAAAATGAATAGCCTTTGGCTGGGTCATTTGCTTATTGTACAGAATGAATAGCCTTTGGCTGGGTCATATGCTTACTATACAGAATGAATAGCCTTGGGCTGGGTCATATGCTTATTGTACAAAATGAAGTCTTTGCCTGGGTCATATGCTTGTTGTACAGAATGAATAGTCTTTGGCTGGGTCATTTGCTTATTGTACAGAATGGATAGCCTTTGGCTGGGTCATATGCTTATTTTTTACAGATGAATAGTCTTTGCCTGGGTCATATGCTTACTATACAGAATGAATACTCTTTGCCTGGGTCATATGCTTACATATGCTTATTGTACAGAATGAATAGCCTTTGCCTGGGTCAAATGCTTACTGTACAGATTGAATAGCCTTTGGTTGGGTCATATGCTTATTGTACAGAATGGATAGCCTTTGGCTGGGTCATGTGCTTATTTTACAAAATGAATAGTCTTTGGCTGGGTCATATGCTTATTGTACAAAATGAATAGCTTCTGGCTGTTTCATATGCTTATTGTGCAAAATGATTTGGGGTCAGAGATGTCCAAATCACTAGGTGAATCCTTGGCACTAAAGGCAGGTAACTCAAAACTTCAATGCTGTTCACGTTGCTGTCATTGTCAGAATCATAATATGCCATTTCATGTCAACAAGGTGGGTACTCATTGATTTCCAGTTTGTAAAGCACTATGTATAATGTTTAAAATTCCCATCTTTCAAATTTTGTCATGAATTAGGACAAGACTGTTTTCTTTTAAATTGATTGGCTGAAAGTAAGAATGCCCTGCTTTACTGATAAAATCAACTCCTAAACATTTTCTATTACTGAACTCACTGAATGCCATCATTTGGTATATACAGTACTCATCAAACAATCATCATATTCAGGAAAAGGGCACATGTTTGTACAGAAGGAAAGCAAAAGAGGCATCATCATTCATCATTAGGTCATAATCATCACTCATCATTAGGTCATAATCATCATTCATCATTAGGTCATAATCATCACTCATCATTAGGTCATAATCATCACTCATCATTAGGTCATAATCATCACTCATCATTAGGTCATAATCATTGCTCATCATTAGGTCATAATCATCGCTCATCATTAGGTCATAATCATTGCTCATCATTAGGTCATAATCATCACTCATCATTAGGTCATAATCATCACTCATCATTAGGTCATAATCATTGCTCATCATTAGATCATAATCATCGCTCATCATTAGGTCATAATCATTGCTCATCATTAGGTCATAATCATCATTCATCATTAGGTCATAATCGTCACTCATCATTAGGTCATATTCATCACTCATCATTAGGTCATATTCATCATTCATCATTAGGTCATAATCATCACTCATCATTAGGTCATAATCATCACTCATCATTAGGTCATAATCATCACTCATCATTAGGTCATAATCATCACTCATCATTAGGTCATAATCATCACTCATCATTAGGTCATAATCATTGCTCATCATTAGATCATAATCATCGCTCATCATTAGGTCATAATCATCACTCATCATTAGGTCATAATCATCACTCATCATTAGGTCATAATCATCACTCATCATTAGGTCATAATCATCACTCATCATTAGGTCATAATCATCACTCATCATTAGGTCATAATCATTGCTCATCATTAGGTCATAATCATCACTCATTAGGTCATAATCATCATTCATCATTAGGTCATAATCATCACTCATCATTAGGTCATAATCATGACTCGTCATTAGGTCATAATCATTGCTCATCATTAGGTCATAATCATCACTCATCATTAGGTCATAATCATCACTCATCATTAAGCCTTAAAGAATGAAAGAGCAAATGCCTACCCACACAGAAAATTAAAACAGTTTCTGAAAATACAGTTAAAGCTACCATTCTGAACATGTCGTTGTGGTTACTCTTAATTTAAATTCCTTTTACTTGGTATTCATTTTTTTATATAAAAAATGCACATACTATTAGTATATAAAAAAAGAAAATATCATTCTTGAATAAAGCAAAATATGCCACCTAAAATAATAAGTTCCATTTACTTACTTCATAAAGGAAATGCCCATCTTGTTGAATGAATCTGGTGTTATTTTCCTATACCCCAAATTTCATTCTTCTGTTTCCTACTGCACAAAGCATTTTGAATTAAACCATAAGGTTGGATTATGCTTGCAAGATGGATTTAAAAGTCACTACTGAGAATAATGTTACAATGAATCAGTAAAGATTTGATCCAAATAATGGTTTTGAAGAGAAACCTAACAATGGCAACATTTTGTATGGTATAGACAGGATTTACTGCAATAAATATAGTCAAACAACACTGCAACAAAAATATAGTCAAGACAACACTTACTGCAACAAAGACATAGCCAGACAACACTTACAACAAAGATAGTGAAGGCAACATTTACTGCAGCAAATATGTAGTCAAGACAACACCTACTGCAATAGACAAAACTTACTGCAATAAAGATAGTCAAGACAAAACTTACTGCAATAAAGATAGTCAAGACAACACTTACTGCAACAAAAATATAGTAAATGACTGGTTTTATTTAGAGTCGGCTTGCATTAATATAAGAAGTTAGCTCATTGGAGCTATTTTACTAACTATAAACAATCGAATAATTCAGTTGTACATGCTTTCATACATATTCACACATACAAACAGGCATTCTATTTTAATTGATTATTTTATTTTATTTCAAATTAAGATTAAAATTGATGAACAGCATAAGGATTAAAATTAATGTATATGAGAGTTGTATGTTTGGCAGCATAAGAAGTAGAATTGATTTACATCAGAAGGTTTAGAATTGATATGCATCACAATGATTATAAATGATATACAGCATAAGGATTACAGTTGATGTACAGCATAAAGATTAGAATTGATTAACAGCATAAGCATTAGAATTAATGTACAGCATAAAGATTAGAATTGATGAACAGCATAAGCATTAGAATTAATGTACAGCATAAGCATTAGAATTAATGTACAGCATAAAGATTAGAATTGATGAACAGCATAAGCATTATAATTAATATACAGCATAAGCATTAGAATTAATGTACAGCATAAAGATTAGAATTGATGAACAGCATACACATTAGAATTAATGTACAGCATCAAGCTTAGAATTGATGAACAGCATAAGCATTAGAATTAATGTACAGCATAAGCATTAGAATTAATGTACAGCATAATGATTAGAATTGATGTCATTCAGAAGGTTCTGAATTGATATACATGAGAATGATTATAATTGATGTACAACATAAGGATTCAGTTTGATTTACAGCATTAATGTACAACATAAGTGATAGAATTGATGTACAAAAGAATTGTACATTTGGCAGCATAAGGATTAGAATTGTTTTACAGCATAAGGATTAGAATTGTTTTACAACATAAGGATTAGAATTGTTTTACAGCATAAGGATTATAAATGATGTACAGCATAAGGATCAGAACTGATGTAGATCAGAAGGTTTAGAATTGATATACATGAGAATGATTATAATTGATGTACAGCTTAAGGATTAAATTTGATGTACAGCATAAAGATTAGAATTGATGAACAGCATAAGGATTAGAAGTAATGTACAGAAGAGAATTGAATTTGGACATGATATTTGAGGTTATGCTTGAAGACTGGTTCAGGCTTATCAAACTATTTATATCATCTCTCAAACTGAGTACAGTATTTACAAATATTGGACTCCCAGTGATTTGAAGAAAAGTTGATGCAGTGATTTATATAAATGGTACTAGTCAAATGTAAATAATTCCATATATTTCCTTGATATTTGCATTTTCCTTTACATCTTCTTCGAGATCCTTCCTTTTTATACTTCCTTTTTTGTGATTTTTCTTTCTTACATGACTACAGTAACTTGTTTATTTATATTCTGCTCAACATTTTCCATTTCCAGCGGTTTATCCCAACCCATTTACTCATATACATGTTTACTTTTCATACATACATACATGCATGCTTACATACATACGTACATACATACATGCATGCATGCATGCATTCTCACATACATGCATACATACATACATACATGTCTTTGTATGTTTGATATATATTGTTTATATATAAGCTTCATGTTTAACATACAAGTTTAAAATGCATTTTTCCATCCCCCCTCACAAAGTTGGATTTATCATTATAAAAACCAGTAGAGGTTATTTTACTTTGTCAGTATGTTAATCAGAATGATCATAATTTGTCTTTATACCAGTCAATCCTGACACAAGCTGGCTTGATCTTAGCCAGTAATGTATGTCTTAAAACCCTGAATCCAGAAACAGTATGGCTTTATCCAGGCCTCTAATGTATCTCTTTATACTAGTAAATCCTGAAACAAGCTAGCTTGATCTTAGCTGGTAATGTATATCTTAAAACCCTGAATCCAGAAACAATATGGCTTTATCCAGGCCTCTAATGTATTTCTTTATACTAGTAAATCCTGAAACAAGCTGGCTTGATCTAGCCTTGTAATGTATATTCTAAACCATTCTTTAATGTTACAGAAAACTTTGCTTAAATTACACTTAAGTTATATTATATTCAGTGATTGAGTTCTGCATTCGGGTATTGGTTCCTCTTGTCGAATGAAAATATGTGTGAAAATTTATTTTATTCTGTGTGCTAGAAATCATTATTTCTTACAAATCAAAATTAGTATCCATCACTTACCCAAATATCCAGACACAACAAAGTAATTTTATCTCTCATACGATATTGTACTAATGAAAATTCAAAATTTAACGGAATATTGTTTATGAAATTAATAACTTGATTGTCACAACTGTGTATCGATGAGCACAGCAAGTACAATGTCTTGGTAGGTAAACCATGTTGCATTGTATCACCACTTGCCATTAAAGAACAATTACATGATGATGTTTCCTTTTGCATATGAAGAATTCTAGTTGGTGTTTGATTTTCTTAAAACTATGAAAGCATGTTCATCTTCTGCCATGTACCGCCATAGGTGATTGGTCTGAGAGGAAACTTTGTCGGCAAATGTGACCTATTTCTAACACAGTGTGTCATAACATATTGTCATTGAGAACAGAATCTATCACTGAAATAATATACATCTATTCCCACCAAAAATCTGAAAAATATTCCATATTTTCCTTCAAAAACAAATGAAGCGATCTCACCTCAAAAACTCCAAATACGGCAATCATTGGTATATATAATGGTGCCAAATCACTTAGACTGGTTCATGAATTTATCTGCAGAATACCATTATTTGAATGCCGAAATATAGGTATATTCCTGACTGTGTCTTCTAGATTTTGTTCTGAACATCATGGAAGTTCTTTATTTCATTCCTGTCTGCAACTCGCAGAGGTTGCATTGGACAGTCTGCATGATGTTGTTGAAGACAGCCTTCTTGGACGAAATGCTGTCTTCTAAATAGGTATTCAGTAGCTGATATTTCTCATTCAGAAGTCTCTGTATGGCAGCATCGTTGTCATAATAACAATCTTGATGCTTATGTGCGTCAGGACCAAGGATTTTGGATGCATTTAAGTACACAGTTTCTGAAGGATGCCCAGTTTTCCTTGATATTCTCGGGATTTGTGTCAGTTATATTTAGTTGACTGTACTGTTCTTCAACAAATGCCAATTCTGTTTCTGTTTGGAAGCATTAAACTTTCTGTTGTCAGCTAGGTGAATCTGAATATTGAACTTGGAGACTATGAACCTGTAGTCAGTTGATCATTCTGCTTTTGTCATGGCCTTCATCAATCAGATATCCTGGATGTCTCTTCTCCTGATGATGTAGTTATGAAGATGCCAGTGCTTGAAGCATGGATGCATCTAAGACACCTTTTTGTGGTTTGGCAAGTGGAAGACTGGGTTGGTGATTCGGAGGTCATATTAATGCATTTCCTCGTCAGTAGCAAGAGTCCGTTGCTGATGCATTTGCCAGAGCCATTTTTGCAAATAACACCTGGCCGTGTCTGATGATCTGTGCCAACACTTACAGTGAGTTAGCAAGGATGATGAGCTTGTCAGCATTCATTATTTCAGCAATAGGAGATTCCGGATCTTGATAAAAATTGCCATTGATCTCATCTGGGTTGGTCATGGTGGGTGCATAAGCAACGATTATAGTTGCATGTCTTTTAGCAGATAGTGGGAGTCTTGTTTGCATTAGATTCATTCGCGCCCTTTGGGAGATTTGTGAGTGCTGACAGCATCACACTACACAGTGACAAAGAAAATATACTTCAAAGATGGACATAGCACTTCAACAACAACCTCAGTCAACAATCATCTAACAGTGAAGAGGCGATTGATCGAATTCTGCAAGTCGAAATAGAATATATGAAAGCACAGGAATACCAGGATGCAGCCACATCCACTTTAGTCAGCCGAAAGACAACAGACAATATTGTGACAACCATAGGGACATCTCCTTGATGTCAAGTCGCAGCAATAATCCGCAAAATCCTCGCCAAAATTCTACTGAATCGCCCTCTGCCTGAGAGTCAGTATGGCTTCATGAAAATAAGAAGGACCACATATATGATGTTTGCAGCTCATCAGCTCCAGAAGTACCAAGAACAGAATTCCAACCTGTACACAACATTCATCAACCTGGCAAAAGCCTTTGACATAGTCAGCCGTGAAGACCGTTGGAATGTCATGTTAAATTTTAGTTGCCTAAGAAATTTCATCGTGATGGTTCAGCAATTGCATGATGGCATGCTTGCTCATGTCCTGGAGGACGGCGAATCATCTGAACCAATCCCAGTCACCAATGGACTCAAGCAAGGTTCTTTCAGTCCCAGTCTTCGCAAATGTTGATGTTTTCTGCTATGTTTGCTCTATTCCTTCTGTACTATGACAATTGGACAGACATCAGATACCGGACTGAGGCAAGCTCTTCAACATGAGGAGGCTAAAGGTCAAGACGAAATTAATGGAGGTGACTGTTCTCTGCCGTGTACTGACGATTGTTCCCTAAATGCCAAATCTGAGTCTGACATGCAACAGCGTATGGACCATTTCTGTTAAGCTTGTGACATATTTGGTGTCACAATCAGTACCAACCTGCACTTGGAAAGAATTACCAAATTGTAAATGGCCAGACCCTCCTTGGCAGTGAACAAGTTCACATAACTTGGTAGCACACTGTCACATGCAGTACACATCGATGACGAAACTAACGTCAGAATTGGTAAAGCAATGTGGCTTTTGGTTGAATAAGCACAATTATGATAGAATAAAGAGGCATCATTATACAAACAAAACTTAAGGTCTACAAAGACATCGTTTTGCCGACCTTGCTGTATTCTAGACATTGTATAGACACCATGCCAAGAACATGGGCTGCCTGAATAAACTGATATGGATAAAGTAGCCGGACGGTGTCCCAGACACTGAGGTTCTCACTCGGGTAGGCAATCCAAGCATCAACACTCTGCTGATGAAATCACCGTTGAGATGATCAAGCCAAGTCATCAGTGTCAGAAGAAGGACAACAAATGGTCTTGTACAGCGAGCGGAAGGAGGGAAAGCATTCTCAGGTTGATCATAAGAAGCGCTTCAAAGATTGCCCCAAGTCATTATTGAAACACTTAAACACTGACCCCGAATCTAAAGAAGATGTCGTACATGATCGTTTCACCTGACTCAGCCTGATCCATATTTTAGCTACCGACATTAAACAGAGGTGAATTGCAGAGACAGTGCGGAAGCGCGAGCAATATCAGTCTCAGAACGCAGTCACACGTAGGCTCAATGTAACACAGATGAACATTGTTTTTACAGTTATCAAAGTGATTCATTAATTAATTTAACCTACTGTCTGATAATGAAATGCGGTTTTTTCCTTTATCATTAACACTGACAAGCTTGAGTCTGACTTTGTTGTGGGATCTGCCCGACTATGTGTTGTGGAGTATACAAGCTGTTTCAGTGCTGCCTATTGACAACGACTTAAGTTATTCCACCTAATAGGAAAATCAAAGCAGTTTCAAGGCATGAGGGTTGACTGTTCAGTCATCAGCTTTTTAATACAGCTAAACATTCATTAATTTACGTTTCAAATTTATTTGTGAAGATTTTTTTAAAAACAAATTGGCATCTACTTAATTTTGGTGCTATTTAAAATTGTTGTAGGTTTAAACAATATGGTATTCAGAAAACTGGAGGTCCAACTATTTTGTTTTAATTATAATGATTAACATTCTGTTAAATAAAGATATGTTATAATATGTATATTAAATGGTGTGGCGTATACTTGCATCTAACTTTGGGATACACAGGTATGGACATTTTGCCGAGTTTTGATCTGGTCGAGGTTCCCAACTCCTAGGCCGATAAATCAGCCCTTCACCCGTGATGATATTGATTTTCGGGCGAGGGGCTGATATCACCTAATCATTAAAAGCTGCAATTATCTGCATTTAAATTTGTCTGCACACATCGGTTTACATGTTATACAATTACCGGTATTTCTCGTGGCTGTGCAGCTACCGTCGGCTGAAGGGTTCTTTTGGTGACATGTAGATTATATTTCCTGAGCAAGTCGTAAGTTTGGTGACTTGTAAATCCACATCGAATAGCACAACCATCTGTCATGTGGCCATTTTGAATTTCGCGCTTGATTTGACTGTTACCAATTACCGGTATGTGTTTAATGTGTACGCGGGTTTGTTCCGAAATGATTTGCATACATCAGACCCACAAGATCGTCCATCAGTATCAACACAGATTTGTGGGTTTGATTTATCGAACTACTCCACTCCAATTTTGTCCGGTTTCCCCACCCCGCTCTCTCACCCGCATTTTTATCAACGATAAAACGTTTGGGTGGTTTTTTTTTTTCATTCTTGTATTACTACCACTACAACAACACAGAAAAACTCAGGTGAGGGGCGACTCGGCAAGATCAATTTTTATCTTAAAACCCAGTTAGGACGGGTATTTCCGGAAAGTACAAAAACCCAGCTGTGGCCGTACCGGGAACCCGTCCATCTTTAATCTGAATTTGTTGATTTTCGTTAAAAATTCCATCAAAACACGTACTTATGCAGTTCGATAAGTCATTCTTACTGGATACCGTGTACATTAAATTTAGGCTGGATAGTATAATTGATATTTGTGATTTGGAGGTTTAAATGACAATCGGTTTACCTTCATATGTATATTGACTTCATTAATATGCTATAATTTGATTAATGTTACCATAACTCTTTATTCTCTTTTACGTAATATTGAAAATAAAATGCAGTCTCTCAAAATAATCATACATATACATACATACATACATACATACTTAGTTATATTGCTAATTATTCAGAATCTTTTTTAGCCACAAAGATATAAAAATTCGATTTCTAATCTCGAAGTTCGATGCAGGTAAATCAATGGACATAATTAGAATATTGTGTAAAATTACATGGAAATAAAATTTGTAGCGGAAAATTATAGATGTCAGAGCAAGTGTCGTGGCAATTACTTGGATGACAGAGAGTCTCGTTTTTTAAACGCACTTAGGTTCTCTGTGCCTCGACACAGTTCTACCTATGATACTGTAGACTAAACTGATATTTGGATAGGTTAAGAAACGATGTAAAGGGTACTAAATATTCGTACTTAACTAGAGCCCTTCTACTGTGCAATCCACGCGTTTCACAGTCTTGGATGTTTATCCTTGTTGTAAATACGATAATATGAAATTTCTTGATTAAAGCGTCAGCTGGAATAATTCAGTGCAGAACACTGGGCTCATAACCTCTAGATATAGTTTTAAAAATTGTTTCTTTACTGTTACATATTAATTATAGCCTAAAAGTGCAATAAATGACAAATTAAAGGTTCATAGTTACTGTACCTTCCCTAGGTAACAAGTATGCACGACCCTATATTCCATGGCTCCTGTACCTTCCTTAGGTAACCATTATACACGACTCCGTACTCCACGGTTGCTGTACCTTCTCTGGATAACCAATATACACGACTCCATACTTCATTGTTATTGTACCCACCCTAGATAACCAATATACACGACTCCGTACTTCATGGTTGCCGTGCCTTCCCTTGCTAACTAGTATACACGATTCCGTACTCCATGGTTACTGTACCTTCCCTAGCTAACCAGTATACACGACTCCGTACTCCATGATTTTTGAACCCACCCTAGATAACCAATATACACGACTCCGTACTTCATGGTTGCCGTGCCTTCCCTTGCTAACTAGTATACACGATTCCGTACTCCATGGCTACTGTACCTTCCCTAGCTAACCAGTATACACGACTCCGTACTCCATGATTTTTGAACCCACCCTAGATAACCAATATACACGACTCCATACTTCATGGTTGCTGTGCCTTCCCTTGCTAACTAGTACACACGACTCCGTCCTCCATGGTTACTGTACCGTCCCTAGCTAACCAGTATACACGACTCCTTACTCCATGGTTACTGTACCTTCCCTAGCTAACCAGTATACACGACTACATGGTTACTCTACCTTCCCTAGCTTAAACAGTATACACGACTCTGTACTCCATGGTTACTGTACGGACCCTATCTAACCAGTATGCGCGACTCCATGGTTACTGTACCTTCCCTAGCTAACCAGTATACACGACTCCGCACTCCGTGGTTACTATACCATTTTTTTAGCTAACTAGCATACACAGCTTCACACTTCAAGGTAGATACCTTGCTTAGCTAAATATACACAACACATTAAACCTGTGTCACTGTGTTTGAATGACTGCATTATTTGGTGAAACGGCAAACTTGCTACTCAAAAAATCGTCTCAAAGGGCTTGCTAATGGTCGCAGCATTTGGAATGGCGAGATGAAGTTGACGTCCGAAAAGTTTCGACATTCATTTTTCAAAGTTCGTTTTCTGAGAACTGGTGCATGACTTGCAAAACACTTTAGATTACGATCTAAATCATAAGTCAGATACATTCACGTTCTTCCCCTTCTTGGAGCACGTGGAAATGTTTTTTTCTTTGATTTTTCCAATTTGTAATCCAAATTTTAGTCGCAATTTTATTTATAATGGACTGTAGTCTCGGCTTCAATATATATCATTGTCTTGTTCAATACCGTCCTCATCTGAACAGTTATTTTGTTTGTTTTCATGGTCTAAGCTTGATACTGAGGAAAATAAACTGGCTATGTATCTTTCTTATCTACCTCTCAGTAAAACTTGGACGCCTTTACCAATGAAATGGCATAACTTAAAGGTTGCATCGTGTTGCCCGTAGCACACTAATTAAGTGTCGAGACAACAAAGAGTGACTAAAATAACAAATGTTCATAAAAAAGGCGTGAAAGTTACCTCGATACGTTACTTGAATTTGTTTCATATTTTCATGGGACCGCTCCGGTGGCCTAGTGGTTAGAGCGTTAGCCTTGGATGCGAGAGGTCGTGGGTTCAATCCCCGACCGAGTTATACTAAAGACTTATAAATATGGTACTAGCAGCTGCCTCGCTTGGCACTCGGCACTAAGATGTTAGTGTTAGGACTGGTCGGCCTGGTGTCAGGAAAATGTGACTGGGTGGGACATCATGCTACATGGCTACGGCATTATGCCCCAGTGCTAGACATCACTATAAACTGCCACACTGCAGACATCGTAGCGATATGACTGAAATAATTGTTAAAGCTACGTTAAAAATTCAAATCACACACACACACACACATATTTTCATGAAGTATATTACAGTTTAGTTGCATGCTGTACTTATTTTCAACCAATACCGAGTACACGAATATTTCCAAAATAAATGTGAGTATCAATTGATGGAATTTGTTAATTTTCATAGAAAAAAATAATTATTTAGAAATTTTCTGATATCTTATAATTGGTTGAAACAACCTTATCACGTTAAAGGTAAAATAGCGCCTTGTCGATTTTAGTGTGGCCACTTTTGACTCATTGTCTGTCTCTTTTTGCGGGACTTGGTGTCAGTTTTGCGTAAATCTGGCAAAGGTACATCCTACTTCAAATGCTGGCATTGCATGTATCTAAGATAATTATTGTTAATTAGCTTGTGTCTTGGTGCCAAACGACCAATGAAGTAGAAACAGTTGTCAGCATAAATCGTGCTTAGCTGCATGGGATACCTAATTAGGTTCTCGCCGAAGCGTTAGCGGGCGTCACTGTGACTGTGTTAAGTCTGTTCGCATTTATTGTGATTACATTGACACGGAATTTAACAAAAATCAAATTAAAACTCAAGATTCACATGGCATTTCTTCTTTAATTGGTTTTTATATTAAATAATATTTCTAACTGTAGACATTCCCAACATTTTCATCGATCGATATTTATTCAGATATTCTGCTTTTTCCTGAGAAAATATTGTGTTAAAGAGAATCCTACCAACTACATGTTTTCATTATCAAATTTGCGAGTTGCGTGATGTTGATTTCAGATGTTCACGCACAAGCTGTCGTTATCGGCGATAAAACGAGCTTTCATCTATGAATATGTATTGCGACTATTAAGCAAACCAGGAACCATAGCTATCACTTTTTTGGGCGCTGTGGTGGCGTCAATGGCTTGTTTAATTCTTTCTTTTCTTTTTATTTTGTTTTTTGTTTATGTGTGTGCTTTTTTAGGTTTCGGTTCAAGTTTTTCATTTGCTTTCATGTTCTTAACCATTGATGGATTCTCGTCATATTTGGCAATAACTATTATGAAATTAAGACATTTCATTTTCACATATGCTCGCTAGCACCTTTGATATTGGGGTCCCAGACACGGTAGTATAAAATTTATATTAAGGTGTTAGGTCAATTGTTTTAAAAATCGTTTATATGTCTTGATTAATTATATTCATATCTAGGATAAAATATAGTAAAGCTAGACTTTTCACGAGAGATGTTGTTTGCTTTTTGAATTACGAGCCCAAGGTCCCAGTCAAATAATATTTTGCCTTTAGGTTTTGGTTACAGTTTTTCATTTCTATATATTTCCTAAATCTCTTTATGGATTTTATTTATACATGGGATAATTCGTCACGAATCAGAAGCAATTCGTTCAGCAACATCCTCGTTCAACCTTTTGACTTGGATTCAGTGTCTCTTTAATATAATACATGTGTTAAGGCTTTGGTTACAGTTTTAATTTAAATTTCCTTAATGTCTTGTGAACTATGTTCGTTCCCGGAAATAAATCGTGAAGCTTGACGTTTCAGTCTTCAACAATCTCAACCGATCTTTTGGAATTGGGATCAATGTCGCACAGTTTAAAGCAATGCCGTTGCCCTGGAATTATTGTCTTGCATTAGAGTTAAGTTGGTCCTCACTTTGCAGCACATATGTTGTCTTGAACTGTGAGGAATTCTCTAGAATGTTTGTCTTGCAACAGAGTTAGTTAGGATCTCACTTTACAGCCCACATGTTGTATTGAACTGTGAGGACCTCTGGAATTATTGTCCTGCACCATTTATTCTGGCCGCCGTGTATAGCCTATCTTGTGCTGAAAATGGTGTTAACTTCTATAACAATAACATCATAACTTTGCAGCACATGTTGTCATGACCTGTAAGGACCTGACTGAAATTCTTGTCTTGCATCAGTCAGATAGGACTTCAGTTAACAGACATATGTTGTCTTGAAATTTGAGGATCTCGCTGGAATTCTTGTCTTGCATTAAAGTTGATTCGACCCCACTTTATAGCACATATGTTGTCTTGAACTGTGAGGACCTGGCTAGAATTCTTGTCTGGCATTAGAATTTGATATGACCATTCTTTACAGCATATGTGTTGTCTTGAAATGTGGAATTCTTGTCTTTCATTAGAGTTAGAATGGACCTTACTTTGCAGCACATATGTAATCTTGACCTTTGAGGACCTGGCTGAAATTCTTGTCTTGCATCAGTCAGATGGGATTTCAATTTACAGCGTATTTGTTGTTTTGAACTGTGAGGACCACGCTGGAATTCTTGTCTTGCAACATAGTCAGATAGGACCTCAATTTACTGTAAATATGTTATCTTGAACGGTGTATATGGACTATTGTTATGAAAAGAAACTGTTGTCTTTTGAAGAACCCTAATATATGAACATATGTGAATAAATATTCGAGCGAGAACAACTTGTGTGATCCATTTTTAAGTGACAGAACTTTTTTCTCCATTGTATCCTATATAACATGCAAGAAACATCAAAGTAGTAGTAATATCCTTGTTTCGTGTAGTTGTCATTTTTAATCAGTAGTATGATTTCTGCTTTTGCTCACCTTTTGTCCGTCGTCCATCATCCACTTCTTTGTGAACACGCACGAGGCTTTATATCACATCAGATTTTAATTAGATTTGGTATGCATGATTAAGTCGTCAAGACATCGGACGAATTCGATCATGAGAAACATCCATACATATTAATTAATTATTATGCATTTTATAGCTGAGCTTGTGGACACTCTAGAAGCCATATTTGTAAAAAGATTTTGGATGTAAGATATATCATCAAGATCTTGGATAAGTTCATTTATCAACTATACCAATTCATACTAATTAGGTCATCCTGCATCTGACTGAGTTTACAAACACTGTAGAGGACAACTTTTAAATTTGGTTTTTGTTTGGGCTGTGGTGGTATTATGTAAGCTTATGTTACAGAGGTCTCAGATGAGTTCGATTATGAGGGACATCCATCCATATTAATGAGGTGCGCTTGCTTCTCATTAACCGAGCTTGTGAATACATTAGAGACCATATTTCTTATTAGAATTTGATTAGATTTGGTATGTAAGCCTGTATCATACGTTCTATTATGAACAGCATCCACAGGTACTATTAAGATGATCTTGCATCTGACTGGCTGAGGTTCTGAACACTCTAGAGGCCTGAACATATTATGATCATATCTGGTTTACAAAAAGCTGTATATCATCAGTATATCAAAACAAGTTCTGTAACGAAAGACATCCACACATAATAATGAGGTCATCTTGCAGATGATTCGCGGAGCTTGTGAACACTCAATAGGCCATTTTTTTAGTTGTGTTTTTATATTAAAAAGTCTGATCTTGATCAAATTTTGTATATAATCTTATATCATTAATATCTCAAAGTTAGATTATGAACGCTATTCACGCATATTTATGATGTGTTCTTGCATCTAATTATCTGAACTTGTAAACGTTCTGGAGGTTATATTTCTGATTAGATTTTGATCAGAATTGGTATGTAAGCTTATATCGCCAAAATCTTGGATGAGTTTGATTATGTTCAACATCCATTTATATTAATGAAATGGTATTGCTTCTGATTGGCATAGCTTGCAAACACTCTTTAACCATATTTCTGCACAGAATTTGATCGGACTTTCTATGTAAGCCGGTACAATCAAGTTCTCAGCTGCGTTCGATTATAAGCGCGATTAACGCATTTTTCTTTGAGAATCGGGCATACCAGATGGTGGGAATCGAACTGTAACCGTCTTGTCATGAGTCCGGCATCGTAGCCACTGAGCCGTCACAGCTCCTTCGGGTAGGTATCTCAAGGGTTTCCAAGTTAAGACTCGAGGGGCTGGACCGCAGGGGAATTAGAACAGACATAGTAACAATTGCCGACCGCACATATTAACTGCCTTGTATCACCAAGTAAGCGTATTTACTTTAAGTATATATGTTAATGGGCTGGGAGAGATCCAAGGGAGAATGCTGGTTGTATACACGGCATCCTTCGAACTTTTATGCCGAGAAAGTACTCATATTAACAGATATAAGTTACTAGTATATTTTTTCTTTTAATATATATGTATATCACACACACAAATAACATCATGTATACACATTGCAGATTGGTCAACAAAGTTGGGCCTTGTGTTATTAAAACTGAAATTGTTTCAAGGGGGTGACGTATGTCTGTAGAATTCAAAATGAAAATTTCATCTGCAAACTTAACTTTTAAAAATCTTGGATGACTTCGATTATGATAGACTAGTCATATTAATTATGTTTTTATCTTTGGAAATGATATTTAACAGACAGTAGTAAAATACGTCAAATCTACATGACATGTTTGGGAGATAGTTCACATATAATGAGTTCTTTCAATATTACATAAGCCTGTTAAATTAAATGGTCAACCGTCAAGTTAGCTAAAGCAGGTGAGTGATATCAGACCCACTTTGGTTTCTTGTTTTATACAGATGATCTACAGAGATACAAATTCAGTTATGTACACAGAAGTTGACTTAAAAGGGTTTGTTCAAATTCAAAAGAACCCATCATTCCTTTATTGATTTCCAGTTGTATTCATTTTCCGATTATAACTGTTCTCCCAACCTCATCAGCTAAGTATTGAAGGACTGATTTGCGAAATGAGTTGTTCAAAGGCAGGATGGCAATATTGATTCTATACGGAAATAAATAAATAAAGAAGAAGATAAAGAACAAGAAGAATAACTGAAATGACTCTTTAATTAAAGACTACTCTTCTGGCAGAATACGTGACCTGCTTTGATTAACACGGCTTGAGGAAAGATCCTAGGTCAAAATGCAAATTTTGTTTAACATAGCTTGCTTTACTAGATCTATCCACCTTATTTGGATTTCATGTAACATATTTTTAAAAGCCCGAATTTAGAAGGAACGTATGCAAATAAAAGCGAAGATTTGTAGATAAATTATATTTAACGACCTTTATTGTAAACAAGTCCTTGTCTTCGTGCTGTTTTCTTCTATATCATGCATTCGTTCTAAGTACCCGTAATATGTCCAATCTGTATGTGCCTACAGAAAATATCACATAGATTTTAACTGACGATATGTCTGTCTTGGTGTAGTAGTCGGTGTAAATTTGTGTTGCCTGCAATTTACTAAACGTCCACATGCTTTTCGAAGAAAATGTGACACGTATATGCTGTCCGTGCGTACATTACATTGTCAATAGTGTACGTGTGTTAAATGCCGTTTAGATGTTTCCCGATAAGATCACTAGCAGACGATCTTCTGCCCATATGACCTGAACGATGGGCAGCCTGGCAGTTTCTCCTGTATACGACCACCAAAACTGGCCATTTTGAACAAGGCATACTTGCATCAAAATCAACTTACAAATTACAAATACTGATACTAACAGAAAACCTGATTTGCGTTCTGTTTATGTGTGTATGTTTTGTAACAGATTCAATGAATTTATTTCAACTTCCAAACACCATATCAAATCAACAATAAATCTGCCAGCACACCACAAATATGGCTGCTGATGACGTCATTCGGGATCTATCTTTAGGCAGCTACAGCATTGCTAAAGTAAGATCTCAAATTTGTGATATGATTGCAAGTAGTACCTAGACTTGCATAAACGGCCCTTCTGTCGATTACCGTTAATTACGGGCAGTATTCCTGGAACAAATCTCAGTTAAACAATAACAAATGGTATTTGTGACTATGTTAAGGGTGTGTACATCCTTTTCGAATGTTTAAAGATAATCTTTTATTATCAATGGGTATTACAAAAATTTTGCACTTCACCAAAATCTAGGCTGAGGCGTGGAGTAGGATTGGGGGTTGAAGGGAGTTGGGGGGGGGGGGTGTGCTCTGGTGCAACGGGAAAGCTGCCTAAATGATAACCAGTAATTTGAGCCCGATTTTAGAGCTATTGATGCAAAATAGCGTTCAAACTTTTGGGGGGATTGGTGGGTATTATGCAATATATGACCAACTATATTTTCAAAGTAATCATTGACATTTTCAACGTGGCTGGATAGATCTATTATTACAGAGAGTCTTATAATTAAACATTTACCCTACCACACGACTACTACCACCAACCCGTTTCAACAGAACTTGGAATGGAGATGGGGCTGCAGTTACTTAGGAATTCCCATTATCAGTAGGGACGAATTTTTAATACCATAGATTGAAGCTGTTTGGAATGCATCCATGCATTTTGCATGCATCCAAGTTTTGACGGTTGTAACTTTCTTGAATTTTTGATTGAACAAGGAAACCGACATTGCTAGAATTTGATTATTCTTAGACATTTTATTGAAGATGTATTAGTTCCAAATAGAAGTGGAAATATTACAGATAATGATTTCTTCATTTTTGATCATGAAATGGAAGAGGACATTTGAACGCAGCTCGTCATTGTTTGATTTATTACTTGTTAGTGATTCCATAAACTGTTTGAAAAGGTCTTAAATCATTTCTCTTGAGACCATTGTATTAATTTTAAATAGTTTTAAATGACAAGTGTTGGGCTTCATAACAGCATGTTGTGGTGGGGCTACATAACAGCAAATAATGATGGGCCTACATAGTTATGATAGGATTACATAACAACAAAGTGTGAAATATATTAAGCTTTATTATGCAGAGCTGCTTGGAACTTTACTAAACTGTTCATTTGGAAGTATTTTTACAACTAGCTCATTCTAGTATCACAAATAAACGGTAACAACACGTCCTAGATATAGACATTGGATGACCAATGCTTATAGTAAATGAATTCGGCAAAGAAACGAATAAATATCGTAATCTAAATGACAGTACTCATTCCAGACATTTAGGAAAGAAAGCTTTAACTACCATAAAATATGTGTTAAGAACTTTTCTTCTTTAGTATCATAAAGGTATGCATCACACAGCAAACAGGTTGAGTATTATTACTGATATCAATATTATATGTATTTTATAATATAGTTGTTATTTAAGTTGTTTTATTAATGGCATTTATTTTTGAATTATTTCAGTCTCTGGCCTGTACTATAGCACAAGTATTTGTATAATACGTTGTGCAATTTCCATTCATAAATCAAGGTCGATTGCCAAGTTCATCTCAACAACTACTTCGGTCAGAAAAGACCAATGAATTAGTCAAATGGAGGCCTCTTCAACATAAAGTGTTCCTAGGAGTACAGAACATCTAAG
This sequence comes from Sinohyriopsis cumingii, assembly GCA_028554795.2. Classification (NCBI taxonomy): domain Eukaryota; kingdom Metazoa; phylum Mollusca; class Bivalvia; order Unionida; family Unionidae; genus Sinohyriopsis; species Sinohyriopsis cumingii. The sequence goes on from CM068841.1 coordinate 78,591,659, forward strand.
ATTACGTTTGTTCCGTAGATATATCCTGCACGCCCTAGTTGCTGACTGGTTCAGTAATTACACAAATTCAGACACTGACTGTTAAGATAATCCACAATACCAAATAAACTAAATGCCTGGAATCTTTTCTGGCGAGTCAGATGTGTTGATTTTATGCATATATATTGGCTATATAAAGCAATTAAGTACGCATCATTTCATTCTTTAGTTATAGCCAGTTCTGTAAGAATAATGAGAGGAAATTTTATTAATTTGTAATTTGTCCGTTGAAATTGCAGAGAGGAAAACCTATTTATTCCAGACATAAGTACCTTGCTGAACTAGTGTGAAATTATTGAAGGACTTGGATTTCTAATTAATTTCTTTGAATTACGTGAAACATTCAAGGACTGTAGTGACCTGTGATACCAATTGTCAGAAGTGTACGAAATTTACCACTTTCAAAGACACAGAAATACCATAAGGGCAACGAGACTCAGAAAGGCATTTTCGCAGACTATGTGGATGCCTTTTTAAAACTAAAGCAAGAAGCCAGAGGCTATTTTTCCTAGTGCCACAGTCCCGAAGACCAAAAGAAATTCATAGTCAATTGCGAAGAAGAACTTGAGTTAGTACAAGTGACGAATTTGGAAATGTCATCATTGCGGCTTACGTGACAGCCCATGCTCGCTTAATATTGTACGAAGCTTTAGAACTGTTAGGTGATCGCGTCCTGTACTTTGACACAGACAGTTACATCTACATCGATCGCCCGGGTCAGCAACACCCTGACATCGAAGGAGACCGTGAGGTTCAACGGATATTAGTATGGTTACCATCAGTGAACACAGCTGAAGAACCACAATAACAGCTGAATCAACGGTTGAATCAGACCTGAAAGTCTCCTCTTCCTGTAATGAAGAAGATAATGAAGAGCAAAAAATGAGGAGATAGAAGGAGAAAAGGAGGAAGAAACAGATCCGGAGATGTTGGAAGAGGAATTCGACCGAATGAGACAAAGGCTTTTAGTCATGGGACTAGGAGAAGCGCTGGAGTGCACAAAGAAGGCAGGCAATTACATCAATGCTGTCAAATATCTTGCCTGGAGAACTCTAAAAACCAGAAAGCCAAGACCCCAGCAATGGCAGTATGGAGTCAGAATCCTCTCCCAGTTTTATCATCAGGCGTGGCAAAAACACCCCCTTTCAAGACTGGTGGAAGCTGTTGACTATTTTTCATAAATACAAGGATAAGAGGCGCTCCCTGTACAGACCAGCAAAGAACCACAAATCGCGGCATAATGCAGAAAAAAAGAAGACCGCCGTGGAACTTTCAAACTGCCTTCATAAAAACAGCCCTTTTAAAGGCTTTCAAAATGCCTTATTATTTCAGGGATTCTATTTTCGCTTTGAATCCCAAATCGATTAAACCACAAATACTGGTCTGATCCTTTATTCACCGTTCAAAATTGAAACCGATACCTGATATTGACGAAGAAAATGTGTCGCTTAGACAAATTATATAAGTAAGATTAGGGTATTATATTATGGGTATTATATTATATACACTATGTACTAATTAAGTCGGTTAGTTAGGCAATAGGAAAATTCTATTCTACTTAATATTGCGTGATTCTACTTGCAATTGTGGCTAACACAGAATTGGTTATAGAGAATCCCAATAATTATAAAACTGGGAAGAATTTGACATAAAGTAGCCCATGGCGTTTCAGGTACGTTTCGGCGACGTTTGGTCCTCACTTCCGGGTTTCTCTCCTCCGTGCCTGTTCGGTCATTAAAAGACGAGTGTGTGGGCCGATTCCCACTCGTCTATAAATCAGGTGCCCCGATGAGCATGTACGCACGGAACCAAGATGACGTCATAGAATCAGTGCCCAATCCTACGAGACGTAGTATCCTGCAGTAATACCGACATTTATTTACTCTGAGTGCGTGTTGGGTCCAACCCCACTCATGACAGCCTTCCTTACAGGTCGGAAGGTACTTATTGTCCCACGACCTGTAGGCTAAATCAAACAATACTCGACGATTGCGTTAATACGTTGTGGGAAGTGGCAACATTCCTACCCCCTCGAAAAAATCAATCAGCCCTCCCCCCGTGGGGACATTAACTAGTCGCAAATGCCCATAGGACGCAAACGAATCTAATTTAAATTCAGTCAATCAGTCAGTCTATCTACCTTTCATTCATTTCAGCAAGAGGACGTCGACCAGAGCACTTCTTGAGTGAGGAAGGCGGCTGAAGGGCGAGAAAATCATGCAACTACAAGCAGCCAGGAATTACCATTTGGAATGGAGAAGAATGGCACCGGTCATACAGGGACATTAGAGTGCAGTGGTTGCATTGCATACCGCATATTCAACTGACCGACCCATATCACCACAGGAGATGCCTTAAGAATTTATCCGGAGCGCCGACCATCGTTCGAAAGAGGCGGAGATATGAGCGGTAAAACATGCTGCACATGGGCCATGACGAACCAACAAAATATCAGAAAAGGGAGCGCAGCCATATACATGTGTAAGCCGCTCGCGGAAACCTGTCTACTTACTCCGTCGGGTCTAAAGACAAAAGAGCTTGGACTTTATTTGAAGAGTCCACTTATGGATTGGGTTCACCACTAGGCGCTGCCCACAAATGAAGAATATGCCATATCTGGACAAGTTTAGACGTTCCTGAAACTCGAGGTGGACAATCCGAGTTACTTTCAAAGTTTCCTGGTCGAATGTTTGTGGTTCTCATTTTGGCTGGAGAACCAGTTTTGATTAAATCTTATCCTAATATCCTAATTTGAACTGTTTTGTTACCGCCATTAAAATTTTCATTCTCTAAGTTCTTCTTATGAGTGATACAAACTACGTACAAGTCATTTTGACTTCGCTGATTGGTATTTATTAGTTTACTGTACGTACACATTGTACACAAAATTCCAACTTAATGAATGAATCATTTTTGAAATGTTTGACTCAATATATTTGATTAATTTGAATTTGCACAGGTGGCTTACACATTATTGGTATTTTTATTGTCCATTAAATAACTGGACTAGATTTGGTTAAGTACGGGCTGACGTTTGAGGGCTCTGCGTCGTTTGTACCAGTTTCCGGTTACCTTTCCTCCCTTGCCTCTCCCGGACTATTGTACCACGAGGGATATTACCACCATTACCATCCGTCTCAACATAGGTGTCCCGATGTGACGTCGTAGTGGAGACTACTCGCCACTGGCGTCACATACTGCTTTGGTTGACACCTGGCTCAGTTGTGGCAGACTGGACTTCATTTATTTTTAACATGAGTGTGTGTTGGGTCTATTCCCACTCGTGCATAGCTTCATTCAGGTCGCTAGGTTCTACTTGACCCTGGACCTGACGGCTGAATTAAATAGTATGGTACTTTTTAAGCACAGTAATGCGTGGGGACGTAGCACCATTCTGTCCCCCACGATTAATTAAATAGCCCGTGTTGGGCAGAAACCAGACGTGCATGCCCTTTCAGGGCGAAAACGTCTATAATTTAAATTAGTAGTAGTAGTCTGGCTACCCATCGCTCATTCGTGAACTACGAATAATGGGTAACAAAATCACAATACTCGTGGAACTTAGGATGCACCTGGAGTATGCCAGGTGTTTGCTAGATGAGCTAGCCATGGAGGCTCTTGCAGAGGAAGCTAAGCTTGAAGAAGAAGAGGAGGAAAAGAAGAAGGAAGAGGAGAAGGAAAGGAAAAGAACGTTCCTGTCTGAGGTCAAGCCTGAGGTGAGGACACTTCCACAGGTAGTACCACCACAACCACAACAACAACGTCAACAACAACTACAGCCACTACTACTACCAGCGCCAGTACCAAGAACCGCTGTTCCCCAGACAGAAAACTGGGAGGAGATGGAGAGACAGTAGGAGCCACGACAAGGACAGCATCCCCGGGTGTGGAATAGAAAAAGAAGACAGAGGGAACAAATCTTCAGAATCCCAGAAACTGACGATTGGGGTTCTGAAGCCACTCAAAAGGCCTCTACACTCTCAGCTACAACTGTGAATTGGGACAATGATTGGAGTCGGAGTTTTGACTGTGGTGCCCGGCTGGGAGGTGTCATCACTGACATGTGCATCTGAAGTTCAAAAAACAGCCCTTTTCACGGCCAACCAAATCTCAAGAAAAGAGACTGTTCAAGTTGCCAGTTGGTGTGTATGTGGAGTAGTGTGATCATAAATACTCACTCCTTTACTGATGTGAGTGTGTGTGTGTGTGTGTGTGTGTGTGTGTGTGTGTGTTTGAGCTCGCGTACGTTTGTGTGGATAGTATAGTGTGTGTTTATACGAGTGCGTGTACGTTTGTGTGGATGGTAGATAGTGTGGCTTTTTTCCTCTTCCCGTGTGTGGAATAGTAGATTTTGCGGTTTTTGATAGTATATTTTGGGGTTTGTATGAATGAGCGTACGTTGTATGGATGGTATATTTTAGGTTTTTTCCTCTTCCCGTTTGTGGATAGTAGATATTGTGGGTTTTGATAGTATATTTTGGGGTTTGTATGAGTGAGCGTACTTTGTGTGGATAGTATATTTTAGGTTTTTTCCTCTTCCCGTGTGTGGATAGTAGATAATGTGGCTTTTAAATTAGTGTAAGTTTGTGTGGATAGTATGTTTGTGTTTGCTTTCTTTTCTTCTCCCTCACATGTGTGGATAGTAGATATTGGGTTTGTGGATAGTATATAATACTTTTTTTCCTCTTCCCGTGTGTGGATAGTATATTTGTGATTGTTTTTTCTTCTTCCCGTGTGTGGATAGTATATTTGGGGTTTGTATGAGTCGGCGTACGTATGTGTGGATAGTATATAATATGTGCAGTGAGTGCAAAGGATGTTTTCCTTCACGTCCGTGCTTGCATTATAAAGTCAAGCGCCCGTCATGTCTTTCCTCCCTTGCCTCATCCAGGCATCATAATTAAGAAGTGTGACAATCACACATAAACGCGGGATTGTAGCGGCTCCATTCCTACAATCCCGATCAATTAAATATCCTGGTCATCAGGAATTAACAAGTCGCAAAAGCACTTAATTTGCGTAAGCGACTATAATTAATTATATTCATTCATTCATTAATTCATTCGCGCCATTCTACACAGATTAATCGAAGAAGATGGTTTCAAACCAAATAGACGCCATGAAAATATTGGGAGAATATGACTTGGGAGTTGTAGAGGATTTTATGATGAAGTTGGAGTATGGTGTTTATACTATCCACAGGGCAAAGATGGAGACAAACACTGTAAAGAAAACGAAAAAAAAATTTAGAGAACTGATGAAAAGGGTAAAGGAGGATAAGGAGGACGAAGACGATAAAATCAGGATGAGGGAGTAGAACGAGAAAAGAAGAAGAAAACGAAAAGAGGAAAAAGAGGAGGAGAAACAGGAGAAGGAGAAAGAGGAGAAGAAAAAGAAGAATGTAGGACAAAAAATAAGTAGTTGGTGGAGGAAAAGAAGAGATTAAAACAAGAAAACCAAAGGCCCTTTTCAGGGCCACTCATATGCCTCGAAAAGATTAGCTTTCTTGCCTAAAATGTTTATTTTGCCGGTTGTATAGTTGTTTGCGTGATAGATTAATGTTCATCAATCTCAGTATGTATATTGTATGTTGTATATGTTATATACGTCTATATCCCGACAAGCGCTCTATGTTTTTTTCCCCCGCTGTTTGGTCCGATTTTGGTCAGCCCTTTGCTACATTGTTACCAATCTTCAGTACCGTGACATCACCTTACCTGTTTCATTCCTATTCAACCCAACTTTCCCTTGTCCGTAAACAGCTCCATATAAATCTTGTCCGTAAACGTGCTCAGGGTGTGCTGAAAAGGCTTGTCCGTAATCGTGCTCAAGGGGTGGTGGTGTCTCTAATGTATTTTCCCATTGTCCTTAAGCAGCCCCACTATACTACTCTCCACCCATTAATTTCACATTTTATTTTATTATTTACTCGATCCGGGCAATAACACCGGTCGATCATCCTCTAGATAGCGATAACCCAAACCACCACGTATCAGTCTCCGCATTGTATTTTTTGCGGGTCTTATGGCAGTATATGAACCGATCAGTCACACTGTAAAAGGGATATGGGCGCTTCAGCACGATGCAATACTTTTCATATTATACCCAAGGAGTCGAGATTCCTATTTTTAAATATACAGTAACACTGCTGTTTGACAACGTAACTTTCCCGCACGCAGCGCTCGAATTGTATACAGAAACGAGCAGTAGTCCGAGTTTCCTCTGACCCTTGCCACCCCATTTTTTTATATTTGCACATTTATGTTGGGGTGTAGGGTCAGAGCGCATCCCCTATCGAAAAGTTGGAATTCGCCGACACCATTTGGTGTCGGCATGGGGTAGCCGCTTTCTAGCCGACCCAGCACACTTGAACGACCTTTCATTGAGATATACCTGCATGAAATCGATAGGAATATGATTTATTTTCTCAAAAATCGTGAGCATAGCATTCGTCGTATCTTTAATCCGCTGACAGACGAGACGAAAGTATGTCGTTGCTGAAATTTGACCTGGATCTAGCCATTTGCGTTCTGAGTCACGTGACTATACAACTCTCAGAACCTACATGTCAATGACATCAGAGGTCATATTGTCACGTGATATCGACAATAAACAAATTTCCCAAGTTGTTGTACATAGAATTTGGACATATTATATAGAAGTCATTTAATGTTTGTAAATAAATATAATGCACACTTAATTCTCAACATATTTATTATGAGAACAACGAACAGAAACCTGTCGGTATCGCAGCAGGGTGGAGAAAACCATTTTCAAGAAGTACCGAGCACGTGTCAGCGATGTTTCTTGTTGGTGTCACGGGACTACCACATTGATACGTGCTCTTCGTAGTGAATCTGGGTTTCTTCAAATTGCTGCAACATTTACAGATTTTCGTCGTTGTTTTCACAATAAATATTTTGAGAAGTTTACGTTTTTTTCTTCTTCATTTTCTATAAAAAATTACATGACTTTTTCGTGGGTCGGTGGTTCTTTCTGGGGTTTTCCCGGGTTCTTCCTCCACCATTAATACTGGCCGCCATGTATAGCCTATCGTGTGCTGAAAAATGGCGTTAAACCCCACAACAACAACAACAACAACATGACTTTTATTTATATGTTCGATTTGTTTTCCTACAGCAACACTAGAAATGGTTTGTTGTTGATATCACGTGACTGTATGACCTCTGTTGTCATTGAGATGTAGGTTGCGAGAGTTGTGTATTCACGTGACTAGGAATGCAAATGGACAGATCCAGGTCATCAAGTTTGCTGGGCCAGCTAGTAAGCGGCTACCCCATGCCGACACCAAATGGTTTTCGATAGGGAATGCGCTCTGACCCTACACCCAAACATAAATGTCCAAATATCAAAAATGGGGTGGCAAGGGTCAGAGGAAACTCGGACTAAAACGAGCAGCACGCGACTTACGTAGGAACACGGAACAGGAGGTCCATATCATTATATCTTCCTCAAATGGAATTGGTTTCGTATTTCGGATGTCTGCATAGTCCCTATGGGGATTATTCATATCGTTGATAAGTATCACAGGTCAAGTCTGTTTGCTTCCAAATAGAAACAACAAAATCACGTGATCTCTTTTTGAACAAACAAATCAGCTGATTCTTTCGACGTCGTTGCAAAGTCTGAGATATTTTCTTTACTGACTACAAACTCTCAGTTTTATTCTGCCAACTGTCCGTGAGATTTTTTGTCTTTTTCTTCTGATTGTTAGTACAGACAACTTAATTTTCGCAAATTTTTACATTATTTATATCAAAGAAAATTAGAATAATTTCTATAACTATAATCGTTTGCATAACTTGAAAATATATTTAATAAAAATATTTAGTTAATATTAAAGATGATACATTATGGCAAATCAGCCAAGTTATCTTTAGCTTTTGTATGCATGTATGGTCATTACATGTGAGTAATTTATGTTTTCCTTAATTAATATTAGTAAAGTTACTTCTCTTTAAGTATTCCGTCCTAATTAGGTGAAGTCTTTTTTGTCACTAAGACAAAAATTTGCGAAATAAATGTATGCGAACGTATTTAGCAAATATTACCACCTAGTAAAAGATACATTAATATACTTATATCCCGTCAGCTTTATACTAGCTGTGACGTCAAATCAATAAGTTAAAGTTTTCCAAACTTTAATACAAATAGAAGTACACAGATGTTTGGTCAAAACATGAGCTGGAACAACAATATCAATAAATCCAACTTGGTCTTTTACATATTGAAATACGTCATGTATCTCGCACATTGTTACAGGAGGGATATCAACAACTCAGCTGTGCCTCGCTTTTATTATTTGTCTGTATCCAGTTTCATTACTCTATGTAGCAGTACGTACAAAACATATATCGACCTTCTACTTAAATGGCTCTAAATCAGGCCTGGTTTATAAATCCTTTGAATAGACAGGACTCGCTTTAATATAGTCAAAACCATGATATCTACGTATTGAAAATTATGTTCTTAAACCAAAGAAAACAAAATGTGATTATGATATTTATTGCCGCCCTTGTCCGCCGATTGTTTCGTTCGTCTGTAAGCTACGTTTTGCGTTAGAGCAAATTTCTCTGCACTATGGATGGGCATCGGTTTTCCACAAACACATTTCTATTGTTCTCCGACTTTGAAGAAATCCCTGGAACCGAGCTCTTGGCTTTAGCGTCTGGATGCAGTTAAATTAAAGTAATTTACATTATGCATTATAACCTCTTGTGCCCAGGGGCCCCGAGTGGCCGAGTGGTCTAAAGCGCTCTCCGTTAAGGATCACTGCCATCTCACCTCTGCGTGGGTTCGAGTCTAGGATTCGGCCAATGTGAGTATGTGAGAAAGCTTGCCAGTAGCTTCTCGTGGGTCGGTGCTTTTCCCGGGTTCTTCCTCCACCATTAATGCTGGCCGCCATGCATAGCCTATCGTGTGCTGAAAAATGGCGTTAAACCCCACAACAACAACAACAACAACCACTTGTGCCCAGGAAGTTTGCACCGACAAATCTAGGCCAGTGTTTTAAAGTAGAAGTAAACCTTTGTCACTCATTTAAATTTGTTCTCATCAGATAACTTGTGTCAATTCCTTTGGAAGTAAATTCTCGTTTATGTTGTTTCTTTATTGTTGATTCATTGCCCAACAGTTACAAGCAACCACAAGAAAGATTGAAATTAAGAAGAACTGAAATGGACCAGAGGGAATAGCTCTCAGACAGAAGAAGATGGCAGCCAGCCATGGAAACCTAATGCACTTCAAAGTACAAAGAGGTATAATGGTTATGGAATGACTAGTGAAGTTTCTTACAAGTAGGGAGTACCTTGAAGTAGACTAAAACCTCGCATAACGTTTCACAAACACTGGCATTGACAACACCGTGAACTGAACATTCAGGCATGTGAAAAATATTCATGTAAGATAATGAAGTGACAAATATAAAATCCGTGTATAGTTTGTGTGTGGAATATTTTCCGGTATTGCATTGTCTAACCAGCAGTTTCTCGTCTAAGTAATTAAAAACCACTACAAAATACTTATTCAATTCTAATGACCTTAATAGAATGCAAGTCTTCTCCATTATAGTGATACTTGATTTGGGGGGAGAGTAAATTTTAATAGTGCTAAAAATAAGTGGATTTTCCTGTGTATTCAGTTTCCTTTTCACCTGGAACACAAGAGGCTTGTTTTAAAATGTAGTTAAAATCATTACATACTTTCTGCATGTTCTCATATTAACCGCAACCAACTGCGAATACAATCTTCCGGTTTTTTTTAACACATCTACACACCACGGTCTACGATGCTCACTTAAAATAATGTGTAGAACGAAGAATTTAGACCGAAAACTTCAGGCGCATTATACCATGATAGATCTGTGTTAGCAATGCTCGTAGTAGACATACGCAAACAAATACCATTGATAAATGTATCTATATACAGTGAGCAAGAATTTTAAATTAAATATAGCATTTTCATTAACATCTTCAACCTCTGATTCGGTTAGGAACCGGACGCTTAATAATGGGAATTTTTGGGGAAAAAAATAAAATAAACGATTCCCGACTCTCAAAAATGTTGGAAAATATTTTTGCTCTGATTTAAAGCAAAAAAAAAAAAATAATTTATATTCCATATATTAGTTGCTAAAAAATTATCTTGTGGTACAAGAACACATAATATCCCAGCTGGAAAAAAGCACCACCCCACCTTCCACGAATTTTTTTTTTTTTGATAGGTTGGGTACCTTGAGTATCTACTTTTCCTTGTATTCTAAAATATTTTGTGCAACGTACGTCATCATCACTTTACACTCTGTTGTCTCTAAAGAGCGGTTGAACAAACATAATGGCATCGTACAATTCTCTGTATTGTTTCCTAGTGTACAGTAAGTATTCGGGCACATATGCTGTACTGGAAGTGAAATGTGTGTTTCATCGTACGATGCTTTTTTATTTGCAATTCAGCGTATCTTTGAATGCCGGATATGACAAAACATTTGAGGTTTGTCAAAGAAGATAAATTTGATAAACATATCGTTTGTTTGGATTTAGACACACCTAAAAGTTCAGTACAGAAAAGCAAATGTCGACAATACATAGAAAAAATATATGTGTGCTGGGGACAGAAGTTGGTATGACATGGAAGGGTTGTCGCCCTTTACAAGCAAATTCTGTCGTTTTTTGGCCATCATATTTTTTTTCCTTCTAGAATAAGTATCAGCAGACTCTTTAAAAGAAAAAAATAGCATTTATAGAAAACCAAACAAAACTTTTCAAGCAAATTGGTAAAATAGTAATGCTCAGAGATAGTTTGAAAGTTGGAGCATGCTCATCTCTACAAGGCGAAATTACGGGTCAGTTTTGCCTTGGCCAGTTTAAGAGGACTAACTCAATGCGTACTGTTGGCGTTGCCGAGGAAAGACTGACATGAAAGTATTAAAAAGGAGCTTTCATTATTCATTGTTTGCATTAATATAATTAATATAATTTTAGATGCAGTACGTGATGTCATTCGCGATGACATTTGGAACCAACCTGAGGTAGCTTTTATACAGAGGAAGTAATATATAGCTGTTTAAAATTTAAAAAATTTGTTTTTTAGATTAAACAGTAAGATCCTTAAAACTCTTGAACAATAGCGGTATGTTTTTATTAATGCATTTGTTGTTACTGTTCTAAAGAATCGTTAGATATCTAATGAGAATTCCATATATCTTTTAGCAAATATTATCTCGTAAATAAATGACACTAACTTTTAGGTTCCACTTACTGCTTAGGAGAAATTCTCCAGTTTACCCATTACTTTATTTTTTATATATCTTTATCTGCCAGCTATATGGATATATCAATCAGGCAAACATAATGTTACTAATATGTTAATAATAATATAATGGTGCTTAAGTGCGTCAGAAAGCTTTCCATTAGCTTCCCGTGAGCCGGTGGTTCATACCGGCATTTTCCCGGTTTCTTTCCTCCGTCAGTTATACAGCCATATATAGCCCGTCTTGCGCTGAGAAATGGCGTTAAATCCAAGACAATAACAGCAAATTATATCACCACATCGTATCTAGCGTTCAAATGGTTTTCACATCGGGTCAATAATGAAATGAATTTGCTGTTTGTTTGTTTTTTACCTCTGGAATTTGAGATTTTTGAAGACACTGCCTATTGCTTGGAACAACAGAAATGAATTGTAAATCGCTATACAATGTCAAAAGGCCATACAGTCATCTTGACATTGGCGTATATTTGGATTTATACAGCAATTACAGCCCATACATCTGTATGAAAGGGTATTCAAGATAGATGACTTAAGCGAAGAAACAAAATAAAAACCGAATCTATAATTTGGTTTCAATCTATGTCATTGTTGGCACTGTATGTAATGAAATTACAGTGTTGCGTAGGTGATGGGGTAACCATTGCAAACATACAATGGCTTACTTGGTTGAATTTGCTTACAGTATTACAAAATTTACAAAAAAGCAGACTGCTCCGGTGGCCAAGTGGTTAGTGCATCCGCCTCGGATGTGGGAGGTCGTGGGTTCGATTCCCGGCCGAGTCATACCATCAAAAATAAAATGGTACTAACAGCTACCTCGCTTTGCGCACAGCATTAAGAGGTTAGTGTTAGGACTGGTCGGCCTGGTGTCAGGATAATGTGACTGGGTAGGACATCATGCTACATGTCTGCGGCATGATGTCCCAATGCTAGGCATCACTATAAACTGCCACACTGCAAATATCGTAGCGATATGACTGAAATTTTTTTAAAGCTACACTAAAAATCCAAATCGAACACACACACACACACACACAAAACGTAATTAGTGATATGTTTACATTCTTAAATAAAAAATCACTTGTGGTATTGAAAGCCTCGTGTATGCCAAACACATGCTTGAAAAATCACAACTTCACGAAGTTGTTCTTACACTTTTGAGTCAGTAGTAATATTCACGGGCTGAGGAAATCAAAATTTTGTAAAACAAGCGATAACTCTTATTTTGTCATTTAAATTTTGATGATTCTTAAAACTGTCAGAAGAGAAATGCAAAACGATTACACTTCTTGGTTTAAACCGTAATTAAACGGAGGAATGTATCACGGAAAATAATTAATTTCTCTCTCTTTCTCTCTCTCTCTCTCTCTCTCTCGCTTGGCTTGCCAAGATTGGTCAGGTAGAAAATGGTTTCGAAATAGCTACATTTTTAAGAGAGAGAGAATGAGAGAGAGAAAGACATTTCAACAACCAATAACAGAGCTGCATTAATTTAATTTTAATCAGGTTTTTGTAAATAATATTATTCTTTATCTTTCCAATTAAGGTTCAAAGAATCAATCAGATTTAATTATGCATCCAGCAGGAAAACAATGTAAAAATATGTCATTCATTGAAATAGCGGACTCACTTCATCAACTGCATCAATAACAATGAAAGTGACGCTCTTTCTAATGATTAGTTTATACTCGCAACTGAACGGTTTGTAAACACCGATTTTATCAATGGACTTCACAATTATCATCTAGTCACCATGAAATCACCGACAGACATCAAACTATTTGACTAGCATACTATTGAGATTGAAAACACTAATTTTAATTCATTTAATTGTTTGCCATGCAGTATTTACGTATTGGTTTCCTGTTAATTACAATATAAACAACATATCACAAACACCATGTGTGGGTGTTAAATTTTCAGATAATCGATCAAACTGTGAATGAAATCCTGGTAGTTAATTATTAGTGGCAATTGCCTTTTATTTCGAAACACACCTGGCAATGAACTTCACAAGTTATGGTAGTAACAATTAACCGCCTTTCTCACCTAAAGAAGGCGACATGCATCAAAACAATCTTTAGTAATCACGGTACCAATATAGTAAACCTATGCAAACACCATAATATTACAAACTCAATAACTTTAAATTTCTTAGTGTTCATGATCAAACCTATATTTATCAGTATAGCTGCATCATGGATGACAGCTTCTGTGTAGAGAAAAGGACATGAGCCGCGGCATTTTCTGGACCTGCATGTGTTTGAAACATGAGCTTTCAATTCTAAACTAGAGTCAGATCCTAATTTCAGTAATTAGTGTTCCTAACTCAAGTCTGTTCAAGGACTGAAATTCCATCAATAAAAAAATGTCTACCGGTATTTTCTCCCCATTTACAACTAGGATAAGCTCTCCAAAGAATGTTTATTTTTCTTCTAAAATCTTTTTTCTTTATCAACCAATCCTGGCCAGCCAAACCCATATATACTCTATTTTATCTTCACCCATGTCCAGTCTGGTTCTCATTTTTCCATACAGTTAGTACCTTGTGTCCTATAGACTCGGCTAGCTAACAAAATACCCGAGACTAGGTTAGGGACCTGAACGTCGGCCAATCCAGGATACATACAAAAATTACTCATAAATTAGAAAAGCGATATTTAATTCTTATTTATCAAAACTGGATTCATTTAGCATATATTCACATTATCAAGCCTGTGCGAGAAAATACGATTGACCTTGACATTGACTACAAGACTGATATATGTATTGTGGCATCACAAGCATAATACTAACACTCCCTAACTCAATTTTTCGACTTGCCCCTTGGGCAAGTCTCTTGCAAAATTGAGCGTACCCAAGCCGAATTGTGAGCTTCTCCCGTGAGTCGGGCAAGTTGATTTGTAAATTACTACACCTATATGCAACTAGCCAACTAACTCATCAATGATTGACTGACACACAAGCAAACGAACGAAAAATTAAAAGGCAGGGTCTCAACAGTAACTGACATCTGAGCCTTAATAGTTATTGGGAATCAATACGCTGATTGTTCACCACTGATCAGACTTTGTTTCCTTCAGTCAGTACTCTGCAAAAACTACGTAGGCCGTGGGACATCATCCTACACAAATCAGGTAGGACCTCTATATGACAGTGTGACTCATTTAAACAAAACGAAATAAATCAATGCATAAAAGTGGGTTCTTAATATTTTAGACGAATTACATCTAAGTGTTATTGAGTATATTTAACAGCACAAGAAAAAAAACTATTATTGTCTGCCTTTCAGGTCAACCTGTTATGACATACAGGTTATTGCAATGCTGGCACCAGACATTGCACCATTCCACCCAAGGAAAGCTCGTGATTACTAATGTTGGACTGGATAATTTCAGTTATTTTATATCCCCTCTGTGTTGACAACCGGCTGTACTTGGTGCATACAAGTCATAATAAAATGAACACAAATTAAAAACTTAAAATTTAGAAACTGTAAAATGCACATTACCGTCATAAGTTTAGGGTACAAATGTTACTTTAACAATAAGATTAATAGATGCAGATTCTTTGCATTTCGCCAGATACATTACTCATAGTCCTATTCAAGGTGTGTAAAAAATAAGGAAACCGAAACCAAAATCTTACCCTGAAATTATGTGTCGGCTATTCCGGTTATGGCGTAACATACTCCACCTGTTTTATAAGTTTTGCATTTTTCCTGTAATTTTTAAACTATTTAATGGGCAGTCAGAGTGCATTAAGAATTTTTGATACTGCGAACTGGCTTCTTAGGGTGGGTGGGTGTTGTATTTCCAAAACTCATGTATAGAAAGAAATAAGTGTTAGACCATAAACTATTTACTTAAAAGAACTGCCAGTGGAATGTACACATACAAACTTTTCGTTGGAAGAGGTATTCTAGTAGGTAAAAAAAAGGCAACTTGGTATTACATTTCACGCGCAATAGGTAACGACAAAGAGATGGATCTGAGCGAATGTATTGTAAATATGGTGCTGCATAACTGCTAAATAAGATGCAGTGAGTGTTACATTTTGCATATACACGGGGCCTTACCTACACCGCATGTGGCAAACATCACGATGCTAGGTAATGGAGGCTGCCATGTAGATCTTCTTCCAGCCAATAGAGTCCATAGTACTAATATAAGTATCCCTACTTCGTGGACGGGGTACTAAATTCTGTTTAACGGTTTTTGAGACAAAATTTGTTTAAAAGTTTGTATTTACAGTATTTAGCTAGATCGGTCGTAGTATTAAATGCTTGACTGACATCAGTTTAAAAACCTTCAAATTTTGTAAGAATCGGTTTAGCAGGTTTTGAGGGAAAAAAAGTCGTTCAAATATTGTTTGTTTTCTTACGTAACGATGACGTAACGATGACGGCTCTATCTAAATATGTATCGGTATCGTTTGTATAAACTTGAAAGGCTTCCTGCCGGAACACTCTCTGCAAAGTTCGATTGAAATTGAGCTAGTGACTTTTGAGATATTGAAAATTACATTTAATGACGAACGACGTACGAGTACGATGACTGCTGTACTATATCATACGATGACTACTGAACTATATCATACGATGGCTGCTGTACTATATCATACGATGACTGCTGTACTATATCGTATGATGATCGCAGTACCATACCATAAGCTTATTTGTCCTTGGGATAAAAGTAAAGGAAAAACTCAGCAGACAGGCTTTAAGCAACAGCAATTGGCGTATGACAGCAATTAAGAATACAAACTGATTATCGGCCGCCACCTTGTACAGTGGAAAAAATTGTGGGTGCTGTCAAGACCGTTGCAGCGAAACTTTTATCTGAAAACATCCAATTCTTAAAAGTAGCTTTCCTATCTTCTAGGGCAATTACCTTGCCAATAAAACAACATAAACACCTCCATCGCCAATAAAACTTAATTTTTTTCATTAAAGTTGTTTCACGAGCTGTACCTTCCGTTTTATTGCAACATTATGTTAGGAAATTAAAATGATAGGTACTAATGATCTTGTAATAATTTTCTCTTCAAGCTGAGGCGAGCCGTATTGGCTCAGTGGTTAACCGCCAGACAAACAATCCAAAGATTGTTGGTTAGAATCCTGCTTCGACCAGCTGGGTTGGCTGATTTGGCGTTTTATGAACAAGACACTTTACGCTCACTTCCTCTGCACGAGCTATTTATTTGGTGATGTGCCATCAAACACCAATGAATGATCGATCCGTAATAGCTGTAATTGCTCAAAAGATTCTTACTGTACGGAATACATATCAGTGTATACCGAAAGGGTTCAAGAGCAGTATTGTACACATAAAAGGCAAATTGTCAACCTGAGCCATTGATCATGCCTTTCCTCTTTATCAGAGAGGTGCGATACTGTCTAGCTAGTGTGCCGGGCTCACCGATTTTTGGGGTTACAGGTTCGAATTCTGCAGCACAGTCCAGCTGTTATTGTTTGTCTCTGGTCAGAAAATAGTGTTGATGTATTGATGTGCCTTTCAACACCGATCAGTTAGTTAATTAACCAGTTATCTTTTTTTATATTATACATTTAGCTTTTCCCCTCTAAATAAGCTACTCAGCCTATGATATCTAACTTGACTACGGTACGTCAGCATTTTTTTGAGGTGGCATTATTACAGAAAGCACGTATATCATTATAGTTTACTGCAGTTAATATATTATCATTTGCTTGTACAGAGGTAGAATGAAACTGATGGCAGATGCTGGACATTGCTTTTAACATCAGGTAATGGTATGTGATGTATCAATATGTCATTTCTTTAATTTGTCTTTGACTCTTTGCCGAATAACATTTTATCAAACGTTGCTTTTAGGAATATCCCTTTTAGCAGTGTCTGTTATCTTAAATGAACGATATATTACTGAAAGCCTACCGTTTTAATTAAGTGAATCATGCATGGCAGTTAATTAACTGTAAATCCTTGCTTGAAAGACGAGTCCAACAGCAAACTGCACAGACCCAGACCTGCCGTCATATAATGCGCCCCCAGATCGGGTCTGTTCAGTTGTTTTAGGTGTAATGAGTAGAACAAGCAGCAGAGACCCTGATCTGCAGGCTCATTATGCTACGGCATATCAGGATCTTTGTTTGCAATTTGACTCTTCGCATAATCTTGTAATCGCTCTTCACATCATCGCGAAAAGCACTCATTATAAACTAGACATCTTGTTGTGAAATCGAACTTACTTATTTGCAAGATCGATTGCACAAAAAGATGTTTAGTTTAAAATTTACTTACTTGATATCAGTTATGTTCATGTATTATTTCGAGCGCTTTCGCATCATCATGATGGATGCTCTTCACGTAGAGATCTAAACTTATACACGTGCAATAAAGGAAAGTATAATGTATCTTCCGGACAGACTCTACGATACTCACGCGAAAGCGCTTAATAAAAAAAAATGATGAACTTAACTGATATCCTATTAAAGTTAGAAATGTATTCATGTACAAAGTCGTATTCATTATTGATGCAGTGTAACACCTGGATCCTAGATGCATGCTACGATATATTATCTTCTTTATAATCTATATTATGCATGGGCGTTACATACTATATATGTGGAATTATGATGTCAAGCAACCATTGTTTATCCAAAGACTATCAATCGTTGTCGATAGTACAATGATTGTAAGCCCTGAAGCATGCGCAGCATTGACTTGTTTTTCTTTTTCTTATGAACGATAAGAAATGATGACTCTGAACCCATCAGCCTGGTATCTAAGGAAATTCACTTTACCTTTTGCAGGGTAGAATTTGCATTCAATGTATGTTCTACAGGGTTTCATTTAGTTCAGCTAAGCAATTTTATGGTTTTGAATTATTTCGTACCCATGTAGAGAACATGTTCTTTGGTCGTGAAGATGTCTAGTTTAAACTTGACTTACTTGTAAGGTTGATTGCATTACAAGATGTCTGGTTTAAACATGACTCATTTGTAAGGTTTGTAAGGTTGATTGCACTACAAGATGTCTGGTTTAAACATGACTTATTTGTAAGGTTGATTGCACACCAAGATGTCTGGTTTAAACATGACTTATTTGTAAGGTCGATTGCACTACAAGATGTCTGGTTTAAACATGACTTATTTGTAAGGTCGATTGCACTACAAGATATATAGTTTAAACTTCACTTATTTGTAAGGTCGATTGCACTACAATATGTCTAGTTTAAACACGACTTATTTGTAAGGTTGATTGCACACCAAGATCAATACTTACTCGACGTCTTACATGTTGGCGTAGTGTGTCGTTTGTGGTGGATGAAATCTAAAAATCGGAAAAAGCACCAACATTGGACGTGCGACCAAATTACCCTCGCACTTGCAGGAGTCGGAAACTGAACTCAGGTCTTCAGGGGTGCGAAGCAAGCGCGTTGACATTGAACTTTTCATCATCCCCCCCCCCTTTTTTTCTGTACATTATGTGATAAAGGTTATCACGTAGCATGTGCGTTTGGCACACGCTGTACCGGTGTGTTTGACACATGTTATGTTCTTGTTGAAATAAGTTTAATATTTTACCTCTTCGTGCTAAATAGAACTAATTCCGTTTCTGCAACGTCTGGATTCACAATTTGTATCGTGCAACAGTACGCAGGTTTGAAGATCTGAATCAGTTGCATATGGAACTGCCTCAAAATTTGACAGAACTACTTGCTAATTCTAACTCTGAATCATGTTTGATGTCAGACCAATGACCGAACAACTGCTTATATTTCGTTTAAAGTAAACGAAATAGGCATTTTGCAACAGATTAATATCACAATTTACAACAAATCGTTGTTTGGTTTCATTAAAACTTTTAAATTTCAGACATTTCGCACACTGCTATGGGATAGTTAAGCCATATTTTCTTCGCTCGACGTGCTCGGTTATTAACAATTATTACTCCATGACATAACACGTTTATGTAATGAATTACCGTATATCAAGTACGCTTCTAACACAGGCACGAAGAAAATGGAATTAAGTATAAAAACGTTTTTAAATGAATTTGTACCTAGACTTAAAAGTTTGTGTAAAACTTGTCCCTTGAGATAAAGTCCAAAAGTTTGTATCAAAGCGCATTCTTTAATATTTTTTAAATGTGAAAGAAATTAATTCATTTTAACTTTATGTACATTTTCAATCTTCAATGTTTTGGAGGTGGGGTGTGGTTGGGTTTGGCAGTGATCAAATTATTTTTATAACCATCAAGTAACAATGAATGCGATTAATATGCATCATGTGTAATAAATAATAAACCCGTTATGTCACAGTATTTAAAGGAACATTGTTTAAAGTATAATGACATTATAGTTTTATGGTTAAATGCACGTCATTACGGGATTCGGTAAATGTCGGTATGTGAGAAAGCTTGCCAGTAGCTTTTCGTGGGTCGGTGGTTCATCCCGGGGTTTTCTCGGGTTCTTCCTTCACAATTAATACTGGCCGCCATGCATAGCCTATCGTGTGCTGAAGAATGGCGTTAAACCCAACAACTACAACAACAGCATGTCATTACGAGTGTTATCGTCAATCTGCTGCCTTTTTGACAAAGGGATCATTAATCCCGAAAGCGCAAGGGCCGGATACATCTTGTCTACTTCCACCGTCTTTCTTTACTTATATAATCATCATTTTCTATCGGGCAAGCATCAGGTGCATACATACATGGTTAACTTCTTGAAAACTGAATAAGCTGCCATTCACGCACCGTCGAGTATATTGAAACGAGCATGGAACATAATATAGTCATAATTATGTTTTAATTAACATTGGTACCTACAATAAATTTGGTTTTATTCTCTGTCTCTCTTTTCCCTTTCCGTTGGTCAGTTTATTTGTGAATTTTATAATCATTCATAGGTCCAAAGACATTATTGCATGAAACAGGCGAAAAGCCGCTACGCTCGTTTTTTCACGGATTTTCGCCCGTAGCTTGTTGCAACGATGGTCCAGAGCGAGAGAGAGAGAGAGAGAGAGAGAGAGAGAGACTTCCATTAATTTATTTAGAAAACGGGATGATTATTATTTTTCTCGTTATTACCCAGTGTCAATTTTGATTAACAAGTGGAAATTCGTCACGGATCTAGGGAGTATAGAAGAAAACCTACTGTTCAAACCCTGTGTGTGCGTTTGTGTGTGCAAACTCTTTTTGTTTTAGTGGTCAGTGTGATGAACTTTTACGAAGGAGTACCGCGTTAGTAGTGAATGGGGATACTTTAACGACAGAGGAAAACCCAGTAAAAAAGGTCGTGGGAACGTTTGGCGACAAGGGGAATTTACCGTGGGGAAATTTAGCATGGATGGGACTATAGAGTGACAAAAAAGAATGGGACTGTCTATAGTGACATGGGTATGGGACTGCCTAGCGACAAGGTAAATTGAACGTGGGAATAGGGGATTGTTTACGGACAAGGGGACGTACTAATAATAGAGGGACAAAGACAGAGATAACACATACAACCGACAACATACAAACACAAACAACTATACGACAGACTAAAAAAACTTTAGGCAAGAAAGCAAATCCTTTCGAGACATATCTACAACATAAAACATACAAACACAAACAACTATACAATCCACTGAAAAAAATTTAGACAAAAAAGAAAATCTGTTCGAGGTATATGAGTGGCCCTGAAAAGGGCCTTTGGGTTCTTCTATTTTCTCCAGTTCTTCCGCCATTTCATCACTTTTGCATTCATTCCTTTCTTCTTCTTTTTCTCTTTCTCTGGCATCCAGTCAGGATGACCCATGGATCTAAATTTCTCCTGCACCTTCATCCAGATTTCATTTAGTCTGTCAAGCTTCTCTTTTTTCTTTCTGTTTTCTTTGTCCTTTCTTTCCTTAGACCAAATGTCTTTTATCTTCTTCATTTCTTCTTACAGCACTTTTCTCATTAGTTCTTCTGATTTCTTTAGCTGTTCCAGCCCCCACTTCACAACGACCACTCTGTCCAACGCAGTATGTCTTCTAAAAAACTCCTTTCTTTCCTTAGACCACCTGTCTTTTATCTTCTTCATTTCTTCTTCCAGCAAGGAAGCTTCATCACATTATCGATGGCCTCCTTCAAGATGCCCACTTTCACGTATGATGGTTGAATGAAGCCTCCTAACTTTTCGACTTCCTCTTCAATCATGCCCTGGATCAGATCCCTGGCTACTTTCAGGCTGGTCACTTGACTTGTCACAAAGTATTTGGTAACTGGATACCTCCATTCATGTTGTAGCCTTTCCACCCCATAGGCGACATCCACCATCCAGTACCAACTGTCCTGCAACTTGTTGAATAACTCTATGATCATCTTCGTTTATTCTGTGAAGAATGGCGCGAACGACGAATGCTTTGACTGTACATTTGTCAAGCACTGACATGAAGGAAAACATCCCCTATAATCACTTCATTTACTATCCATACACACAGGAAGAAAAATAAACAAACCCCAAATTATACTATCAAAAACCCAATATCTGCTATCCACACAGGAAGGAGCTATAACAAGCCAAACTATTCTATCCACACCCGGGAAACAAACCCAAAATATACTATCAAAAACCCAATTATACTAACCACACACGGGAAGGAGAAAAGCAAACAAACCCTAATATACCATCCACACACAGGAAGAAGACAAAACTAACCATAAATATACTATCCACACACAGGAAGGAGCAAAGAAAAAAAAAAAAAAAAACAACAACAAAAAAAACATCGCATATATACTTTCCACACACGGGAAGGAGAAAACAAAAAAACCTTTACTATCCACAAATCAAAATATACTATCTACACACGAGAAGGAAACAAAAAACCTAATATACCATCCACACACTGGAAGAAGAAAAAACTAACCACAAATATACCATCTGCACATGGAAGGAGAAAAAACACATCACATACATACTATCCACACACGTGAAAGAGAAAAAACAAACCCTTATATCACTATCCACAAATCAAAATATACTATCCACACACGAGAAGGAACAAAAATCCCAAATTATACTATCAACAACCACAATATACCATCCACACATGGGAAAGAAAAAAACAAACCCATATATACCATCCATACAGACGGGAAGGGAAATAACCACACACTCTACTATCGACACAAACGCAGATGAGCTCTCTAACACACACACACACACACACAATCAGATCGGTACAAGAGTGAGTGTTTATAACCACACTATTCTACATTCATACTAATTGGCAATTGATCAGTCTCTCTTTTTTAGAGATCTGGTTAGCCCTGAAAAGGGCTGTTTTAAACTTCAGATGCATCTCTTAATGTGTGCACCTTCCAGCACGCTCCCCCCCCCCCCACACACACATCACCTACTCCAGACCTGCTCACAGTTCTGGCTGACTCTTTGGAGCGCAGAGGCTGCTTGATTGGCTTCAGAACCCCTATATACCGTTTGTGGGATTCTGAAGAATTCTTCTTGCCCCCTTCTCCTATTCCACACCCGTGGATGATGTGGTCTATTTAGGTCCTGCTGACGCAATTCCTCCTCCCAGTTTTCGGTCTGGAAGACCACGGGTCTCTATGCTGTTGGCAGTGTTTGTGGATGAGGCAGTGTCTGTGTTGGTTGTATTAGTGGTGTTACCAGGGGATATACCTAACACACGAGCCTAGTCATCAGGTGAGGTAAGATTCTTTCTTCCTTCTCTATCTTGTTTCTCTTTTCCTCTTCCTTAAGTCTGGCTTCCTCCTCTATTGCCTCCATGTCATTCTCCAAGTTCATCTGAAGTTGTATCAGTTTTGCAATTCTGCTCATGTTAACGAATGAATGTTGGGTAGCCAGACTGACGAGCGATCCCTTTATATCTGTCAAGCACGGACGTGAAGGAAAACATCCCTGTCACAAACGCTTACATTGCCCAAACCATTACCCCAACAAACATGGATTGCGCGGACATAAAAGAAACACTCATTCAATTTTTACTTACGAACACTAATTACAATCATAAACTCACTGACTATTTGACAAGCTACGGAAAACGAAGTGCTTATAGACACACTTCTATCAAAGTCAAACAAACGAAGTGCTTATAGACACACTTATAACAAAGTTAAAGAAACGAAGTGCTTATAGACACACTTCTATTTTTCTAACGTACTAACATACCATTGTCAACTGAATTAGTATCTCTTTTCTAGAGTGTTAGGTAGCCCTGAAAAGGGCTGTTTTTTGTGGAAGAGGAACTATGGCAATATTTTATTGTCAAAGATTGCATCCCCGTCTGTCAGCAGGCTTTCCTACAGGATAGGATATGCTTCTTCGGTAAAAGAAGGAGAACTGTTTGGTGTCTACACGGCAGTCGACAAAACCTATATCTGGTTCCTGCTGCTGCTGTTGTTGCTGCTGCTGCTCTCTGCTGTTTCTGAAGTCTGTACTTCTCCGTCCATTCTTCTTTCTCCTTCTTGATTTCCTCTCTGAAGAGCTCTTCTATAAGGCCTTCAGTCACTTTCAACATTCTGACATTCTCAATCTCTGCAGGCTTCGGTATCAGGCTCTGCCTGACACGATGTAAATTCACGTAAGCTTCGTTCAGCTTGGCTAGTCTTGAGCACATCTTCATAGGAGGATGAGTCAACAATGGATGATCAGACTGGAGACTACCTCACTTTATATAGTTCGAGCGCGGACGCGATAGAAAACATCCTTATACTGTTTAGGGTCGGAACGCTAGAATAGTTTGATTTGAGGGATAAAGAGAAGTCAAAGAGCATATATCATGATAAAAATGGAAAATAAACGACAGAAGCCTTTATCAAAACACAACATTTTTATTCAAATAACTAACATCCAACAATTAACAATTAACAAATTTTTAAATAAACAATCAAATCAGCTAACAAACATTTTTTTTCTTTTAACAAACTATTTTAGACAAGGTTGACAACATTGTGAAGTGAAGATAGACTGCCACTGTTGGAAGTCATTGGGCCATTGATTTACACTACGTTTCCTAGCTAAAGACAAAAGATAACCATAATGTTCACAAAACAATCGATCTACTTCGTCATCGTTTCTAGATGAAGGACGATCAAAATAAGTCACTAAATGTTCTAAAGAATATCCAAGACTGAGTTGATGAAGAAAATACACACAATATTGTCCACACACCATGGAATATGTGCATTGTACTTTCACATTATTGAATCGTGTAGTCTGAGCATTTCTTCACATAAAGTCGATAATGTCGTCTTCCAAAAGGGACAATCCATACGAATCAAAATACTCCACACAACCTTCTTTAGGAAAGTAGACGGCTGCCCAGTGGGTTCCTGGGAGATCACCGTCGTCCGTGCTGATGACATAAGCTTGATGGTCTTTAGGTTTGCGATGAGGCAGTTCATCTTTTCCACACACGACAGGTTCCAAGAAGCAGTGTACGAACTGTGGTTCAAAGGGTAATGAAGTTCCCATGTATCCATTTTTGTGTTGTTTTCTCTTGTTGTTTTTCTTCACAGGTAATGATAAGTCATCAATTCAGTCCTGACTTTCTGTTTGAAAATGTCTGAGAAGTAACCGTTTCTTCGTTTCGTCTCTGCACTCTTAGAAAAGAGAACTTTGATGTGATGGATTTCTGGAGTCATTAATGGAGGAGAGGAATGATCACGCAAGTCTTTATACCACTGATGCAACACGGCTTCTTCCGAGATGAGACTCCATGCTTCGTCCAGATACTCGTCCAATGTTTCTTCTTTTCTCGGCATCAGACATTTATCGTGTTGAATTTGACTGGGATGATCGTTTTGACATCCAAAGCAATCTTTCTTGATCAATTCCCTATTTTTTTCTGCCAGGATTTCGCAAAACAGGAGACTAAATGTTGTTCTTGTTCTGGCCATCTGGCCTTCATGGCTATGTCCTTTGCGTCTTTGTCTTGGGGTTCTGCTTCCACAGCAGAAAACGTGTCTCCTGGTTTTGATTTTTTAGAATAACGACCTACACTCACGCACTTACTCACTCACACACGTACATCATGGGTAAAATGGGCTTTTGAGTTTTAATTGATTTTGGCAATTGAAATACTATCTCTTTTCGAGAGAAATGGGTTACCCTGAAAAGGACCATTGGGTATTTGTTTGTTTAACTCAGGAAGTGGACCTAATAATTTTTAACTACCTCAAGCCTTTGCCACGGCCAAGGCCTACTTCTGGACTGGATCCTGTCGATGATGATTTGGTAGAAATCACTAGGTGTGGTATCGCAGACGTAGTAACAGGGCTGGGTTGTTTGGTTCGGCAAGGTCTTTTTATCTTGGGTCGTAATGAAGAAAGCTGATCCATTTGTTTCAGACTTCTTAACTCTGCCAAAATGGCCAAGGGTATTGTCACCGTTTGGCTTTCACTATTATACTTCTCTGCTAGACATTGTTTCTTCTATGCTGCTTCTTCCTGTCGTTTCCTTCTTGCCTCTTTTTCTTCTTGCTGTTGCTGTTGAAGGAGAAAAGCTTTGTCTGCTTGTTTCTGCTATTGTAAGAAATTATCTAATTCTACTTTATGTCTCTATTTAAAATCCTGCACGTGTGGTAAAGAAGGAGATGGTGGCGAAGGTACTGGTACAGGAACAAATGCTTGCGAAGAAGAAAGAAAATCGAATAAATCCCAATTAAAATCGACCTCTTCTGGAAGTAGGCCGATGTTGACTTAGTTAGACGGTAAAATACCATCGCTTGTCGGCTCGACAGCCGGAGCACCCCAATTCATTGTCTTCTTAGTTTCCGTCATGTTTGAAAACTGTGTTGCATGGGTTGACTGCGCACAGACGCTAGCGCATCTTATAGGGAATGTAACGTCACAGTCCACTCTCTTCGGATTGGAAGACTGACTCCATGTTGTGACTGAATTTTGTAACGCGTGTTTGGATTGGTGACTAAACTCAATCCGTTTCGATCAGCACTTCTATAAATAACCGCAGTTCATTGCATTCCATTCACCTGTTCTCGTCACAAAATGGGGACAGACGTAGAATCATCTACTCTCGTATCGTCAATGCTGTTCCGTACGGACTTACCCATGTATGTGAAATCATCATGGACAATTATACGAGCGTTTGGAAAAGAAGAATTTATGTGGAGAGACAAGGCTGTTTGAAGAGAGTTCTTATCTACGGACTAGCAGTCAAAAGAAGTTTGAGGAAGAGAAGAGGACCTATGCGTTACTCTCTATGTTAAAGGAATGGTGTTAACAAAAAACCAAAGGCCCTTTTCAGGGCCACTCATATTCTCGAAAAGATTTGCTTTCTTACCTACATTTTTGTAGTGGGCTGTATAGTTGTTTGTTTTTGTATGTTGTATGTTGTAGATATGCCTCGAAAAGATTTGCTTTCTTGCCTAAATTTTTTTTAGTCTGTTGTATAGTAGTTTATGTTTGTCTATTGTCTGTATTATCTCTATATTTGACCCTCTATGAATGGTAAGTCCCCTTGTCCTTAAACAATCCCTATTCCCATGTTCAATATCCCTTGTCGCTAGACAGTTTCGAACCCTTGTCGCTAGACAGTCCCATTCTTTTTTTCTTTTTCTTTTCACTCTTTAGTCCCATCCATGTTAAATTTCCCCATGGTAAATTCCCCTTGTCGCCAAACGTTCCCACGACCTTTGTGACCGTTTTCTATTGTCGCTAAAGTATCCCAATTCACTACTCGTGTTCGATGTCCAGTCTTGGTCTACTGCGGTAATATGTTCTTAGGCAAGAAACCATGTTCTCATTACCCAACAAAACCCAAACGCATCTTATCATAACAACTTAAAGCGGGCAAAATAATATAATACGTCTTTGATGCATGCCATTGATTTTCATTGGAACAAGCAAGCAAATTAAAAAGCGAGCTAGTAAAAACTATACTTTACACGTACATACACACAAACAGACCTACATACATAAATAGAAAGGAAGGAAGGAAGGGAAGAACAAGTTAAAAGCGGGTATCAGCGGTATATCAAGCGTATTTAGCAATATTGTCACAGGCAAGAAATAAGCCTATTATAGAAGTACATGATGTTCTTTGGTAAGAAATACGAACCCTGTACTGTCTTCATTTCGAAGCTACGATTTATATATGATGGGAATGGCTAATTTAGTCTGCTTTTACTTTTTAACATCTTATATGTATTTTGTGTAGAGATTCTACGAAAATAAAAAGTAAAGTGTTCAATCATAAAGCGGGAGAGAAAGAATAGCCCCCCCCCCCCATACACACACATTATAATAGGATCTTTACGCCTGAGAATATTTCGTCTCGGCTGCACGTTTGGCTAATGTGCACAGTATGTACGTCAGATGAACTGGTTCTATGATACATTGATACAAGAAGTAACATCAAAAGAGGACGTTGATTTGAGGATCGATCCGATTTTTCTTTTCATCTTAAATTTTCCATATACAATGTTCTGAGACGACTTTACTTCATGCTGTGCAAATTTACAATATTTACATCAATGGCTAGTTTACAACAAAATGAAAAATATAAAATATTCTGTCGTTATTACAACTTTTTTCGTCATATATATTTGAAAAATGTGAATTTCTATTGTCCAAGAGGCCATTCATATCCGAGTTTTCATTCTCTTTCAATGTTACTTTTCGCATTCGTTTCGTCACCATTTACGGTAGTTTAAAAATGATATCTGAGGTTGTGTGGTATATATTTTGCATAGGAATAAAATTAATAGTCTGCAGCAACTGGAATTGATTTTTTGCATTAAGGGATGATTTACAGAGCATTCAAATGTCATTTTCTCTCTATCTCTATAAATGATCTAACGAATCCATAAACTCTTTTGTCAAATGTCCTTTTATGAAATGTCATGGGGATTTAATTTCTGATTGCTCCACGGTAGGAGTAAGTGCGTTTTTCATGTTCATTAATGTATATTCTCAGTATGTCATAACAAAAAAGGCAATAATTTCACAGGGTAACTTATTTGCCCGAAAGATGGATTTACATAGTATATGGTGAAGTTGAGAAACTAAAGATAGTACAAACTGATTTTACTGAAATGAATGATGTTAAGATGTAAATTTTATATTTATAAAAAAACAAAAAAACAATGGTGCGTTCGTGCTGTTATCAACCATTCCCGTAAACTACGATCAGTACATGCGAATTGTACAATGGGGGAAATACGAATCAGATTTAATTGGCGATGTCATATTTAATTATAACATGCTGTACCTTTTATTTTCATGTACGTGATTTTCCCATCAACCAGACTAGTGCTCTCTTGTTCAAATGTAGAAATAAACAGGAACCAAAATCACTCTTCACCTTTGAATGTGTACAGTTCAGTAGCAAGATTTACATAAAAACATCATTGGAAAGTTGGTCCTCACTAGAAGTCATCCATGACTAAAAGTCCTCATTAGAAGTCATTCATGACTAAAAGTCCTCATTAGAAGTCATCCATGACTAGAAGTCCTCATTAGAAGTCATCCATGGCTAGAAGTCCTCATTAGAAGTCATCCATGGCTAGAAGTCCTCACTACAAGTCATCCATGGATAAAGGGATCATTTTCACGAAGTGATACGTGACTTTCATATTTTATGTACATTAATTTTATATGCGCTCTAAAAGCTTACATAACGTAAGAACTGATGAATTTTAAGCACAGCCTGGTTCATTCAGTTCTGTTTAAACTGGTTCATCCGTCTTCATAGTCCTAGTCCAAAATGTCCATATACTTGAACACTGAATTTGTCAAATGTATCGGGGTGGGTGGATGGCGTATTTATATAATGATCTTGAAGGGATACAGATTAAAGAGGAGTGAAGTAAACTAAATAATCGCATTAGAAGATATGTATAATAACATTTTAAAAAATGACACGTATGTATGAAATAGTTGGTACAGCTCGCCTGTACGACCTGTTAGACCAAAACTTTATTGCCAATAAGGATTGTTCTGGAACAAATTTACCTTCTTTTTATTACGACTGTTCTAAAATAAAACTGACTCAGGATTGTTCTGGATAAATTATGCTTAAATATGAATTTTACTTGAGCAGTTCAGAAGGAATTGGGGTTTTTCTGGGACAATTTAGCCTGAACCATGACTGTTCTGGAACTGAATTTAACCCGAATCAGTAAGGGCTTGAAAACAATTTTCTTAGCTTAGCCCTATACCCATTTCATCCATACCTAAAGAACGTGCATAGTGTCATCCAACGATATTGACTGAAAAAAGGAGAAAAGCACTAGATATAATTTGATTATGTGAAGCTCTTTTGTTGTTGTTTTTTTTCCAGAACACCCGTTTCTTTGGGGGGGGGGGGGGGGGTTATTAACATTATGTTTGAAATGGTATTGGAAGCAACTTTCTTCACCCAAAATTAATCTCATAGGTCAGCAAATTCCAAAAGTTACAGGTGTATGGCCAGAATAGTTACAGACAAGCAAGATACCCATGGATTAGTGTGTGCTGGTATGTAAAAGAAAGGTAGAATAATGTACATCTTTGCACCGTCTGGTTCCATATTGCGATTTATATTATATACACTTTTAGGCCACGTAAGTTACGAATGGCAAACCTGAGGCTGTTGAGGTTTTTGTATATACTACTATCATTTTTTTCTAATTTTTTTCTTCTTTTATCATATGTTTAATTTAGTGGATGCTGTACATAAATAGTCATTTCATTTGATCACGATAAGATGAGAGGAGGGGATTGAAAGAACAAGTCTACCGGGTCTCTCTTTAATTGCATTAGACTGTCTCATTTATGTTCAATTAAGGACTGAGGAAATGGAACTACAAATTATGGTCAAAAGTTACGTGACTTTTATGGGATGCATCAATCTTTAGAATACTAGCATCTGATTTTAAAAGCAAATGTTGGTTTTGTTCAGTCTGACTCATGTTATACTTCACAAAAAGAAAGAGCACTGTATACGACAGTGTAATTTCATATTTGACTTGCATGGGAATGTGCTTTACAGTAAATCAGATAGTATTTTGTCTGTCATTATTAAAATCTTTTGCAGTTTCCTTCTAAGTATGCCAACCAATCCTGCTCGAGATAACGTTCTTCTGTTTGTATACCTGATTGTTAAATGTGTGTCTTCTTAAAAAATTGTTCTATCTTTGGATAGATTGCTTTTCTATAACCATCACATATTTTGACAGCATTTTATTCGTGCTGATTCTTTACAAAAAGTACTCCTTAGCTAGGCGTGTACGGCAGTTAATTGACGTTCGACGTTCGGTAAAATCTGTTTAAGAAAGGGATATCATTACGTTGACAGCAGATGGTTTAAATTCATTGCTACAATTGGGCGCTTCAAATTCATTGCTACAATTGGGAGCTTCAGATTCATTGCTACAACTGGGCGCTAACTTACAACAAATCAAATATTTCCATGATTTGTCAGTCTGCAATTAGCTTGAGAAATACTTTTTATCAGAAGACGGCATCCATATTATGTACCGCTAATGACAGGGGTAGATGCAACTCTCCATCTAGCATATCACGGACATATATGAGATCAAAAAGTCAACATTATTTCAAGCCTTTTGGCATTATCGGCATCTTATGTATTTCCTAATTAATGAAGCACCGTCAAGAAGTCAATCAAGACTGGCAGACTGAAACTATCATGTTCAGGAACTATTTAATGAGAATTCTTGATATCTACATGTAGGCAAATGAAGCTATCGGACATTGATACTACTCAGAATGAAGGCAAAAAGTAATACAGTATAAGAGATATACATTTTAAATATTTATTAAAATTGTCAAATTGCAATGGAAACTTTTCAAATATTAATCTATCTTTCAAGCTTTAAAAGCTGATGTTTGTGGAACAAAGTAAGAAATGAATACACTTAAAATAATCTAGTACAGCCATTAACAGTTACGTGATAGTATAAAATATTATTTATTTATGTACATCTAAGTAATTACTGTGTGGTTCGTCTAGCAAAGGAAAACAAATTGTCGTTAAATCAACAACCAAAAAATAATAAAACAACCATTCCAAAAACATTAATATTTACCTCAAATTCCATTCTTATTTTTATGTCAGTCATCCAAGCAACTTTTGCATAATACAGTGTCAAATTCATAACGGATACATGCTTGCATACACTCGAGACTGGTTCACAACCTATAAAATGTTCTCTTTCTCTCCATGTAACCTTTTATATTTTCGCCAGGAAAATAAATCCTGGCAAAATATGAATCAATCCTTTAGGATACAACGTGACTTTATCCTAATCAAGAACGATATGTAATGCACTCAGCTGTTGAAGCCAAGGTATGGTTCACTACTCCTTGTAAGCGATTGTAACAAACGAACAGGCTCGGATAAAACAGACAAAAAGCGGTTCATGTGTAGACACGAAACAGGACCGATGCATAACAATGGTGAAAGAGACTGTGACCGGTGCGAAGATAGCGACCTTATTACAGTAGTGACTCTCCCGGCATAAGCAAATCACCAAGATATTCAGAAGTTTTGTATGGCCAGAAAGAAAGCCAGTATTGGCCATGTGCTGATAAAAGGCAAGTGGAGACACTCCATGTAAGATTTACGAGTCAAGAGATATCTGATGTAGGCAGCGATCACAATTTATTAGTAGCCAAGACTGCCCTTCAGCTAGGAAAGACCCAAATGGAGGAGAAGAAATAACAACGTTTCAACATTGTCGGACTAGAAGATCCCAAGATCCAACAATGAATGTCCATTATTTCAACACAATCATGAACGAAGCTGGAGAGAAGATTCTCGGCTATAGGAAAGTTGTAAAGAGTAATGGATTTCCAAGTCAACCTGGAATGCTGTTGAAAAAAGTAAGCAAGTTAAGAAACGCCAAAATAAAGGCAAAATCATTCAGGCTAAAAGACACGATTTCCCCAAAGTACTCTAGCAAGGATAGAAAAGTGAAAATATAGCAAGATGTGACAAGTGGCACCCCTCTGATTAGCTTGCCGCAGAATCCAAACAAGCAACAGAGAAACAGGACATGAAGACCCTTTACAAGATTACTAAGAAGTGCAAAGGAGACTAAGGTACAGGTCAAAACTTACCTCTGAAGAGTACCGCTGGCTACATCATCTCTGAAAAAGGGAGAAGATGGAAATATGGAAGGAACTCTTTCAAAAGGCTTTGAACAGACCAGATCGACCTATTACAGCCATTATCCCAGACGCCAAAGAGGACATTGACGTCAATCTGGAGGATATAGCTGAGTCATAGACGACACCGAAGCCCTCGAAATGAATTGGAAAACTCCCGGTGAGGACAGTATATGCCCAGAAAT
Organism: Sinohyriopsis cumingii; assembly: GCA_028554795.2. Classification (NCBI taxonomy): domain Eukaryota; kingdom Metazoa; phylum Mollusca; class Bivalvia; order Unionida; family Unionidae; genus Sinohyriopsis; species Sinohyriopsis cumingii. The sequence continues at coordinate 78,624,297 of CM068841.1, forward strand.
GCACAGTCAGAATACATAGAAACTCCAAAGGTCCTCAGAGAAATATTTCCAAATGTATGGAAGAGCGAAGAAACCCCTGCCGAATGGAAATTTGGAATAAGTGTCCAGTTACCGAAAGAGAGTCACCTGTGGGACTGTAACAACTGAAGAGGCATCAATATGCTATCACTCACCACCAAGATCTTCTGCAGAATTATTTTCAAGAGGATCAATTTCACAGCTGATGACTTCGTCAGAAGGAAACAAGCTGGTTTCAGGAAAGGAAAATACTGCATTGACCATATTTCCACTGTGCGACATATACTAGAGCAGACAACTGAATGGAACAGTTCCGCCTATGTCAACTTCATAAAAAGCTTTTAACTGCCTTCACGGTGTCTCCTTCTGGACAATAATCTTGTTTTATATTATTCCGATGACGATTGTAAACATCCTGAAATTTCTGCTCCAAGGCTTCCCGTGTAAAGGCATCTGCGTAATCCATATCACAGAATGCTTGAAGAGTCAACACTTGCTTGAAATAAGGATGCATCCTTGCACCTTTCCTCTTCACCCATGCCATCGACTGGCGGATGAAAGAGACAACTATTGAAGCAATAGAGGAATTGAGTGGACCCTTCCTTCACCCCTGGACGGTCACGACTATGTCGATGACATTGGCTTGTTTGCAAGTGGGCATTGAATATATGCAAGTAGAGACTGAGACACTTAGTAAGAGAGCGATAAATAAAGAGAAAAGGATCAAAGAGTTAGGCCGCATTTATTTTGTTTTATCAGAAAAACAACTTCCACGACTGACATAAGAGTGAACGACTGAAAGTAAGAGTGAACGACAAGTATAACAGGCTAGAAGAGAGAAAGGCCACTAAAGTCGGTGACGTAAGAGTAGTCTAGAGGGAACAAAAGTGTTCTTGTGCAAGTAGACCCCAATTGACAAGTTATCTTGATTCTGGGGAGTGACCAGCAGCCAGTTACCAGGTTAAGAGGACACGCCGGACAATTAAAGCTTGAAAGACTCGATTTCGTGATGAAATTTGTCGTATCTATGTAAAATGGAACTGCTAATCGCATTTTAAAACTTTGAGTTAATTTATTTTCTAGTAGAGGTGCATCCTAAAACTGGTCTTGTACAAATTTATTTGTTTATATAATTAATTACTGAAATACTGACAATATACAGATATTATCTGCCATTGAGAAAAAATATAATTATCCTGGTTCATATGAGAGTGTATCCAAATCACCATACAATCATATATTGTCAAAGGAAAATATAAATATAACTGCTACTAAATTATATAATCGAAGTCTGTATGTGAAGAAAATGGCATCTGCCGTCAACAAAGTATCTTAAAATAAAAACATGGAAAGACACGAACATCATACATAGAACTTCCCGCACAGCAATGAAACGATCTGTTTCATCGGTTTTGCACTGTGCGGCTTTGTTCGCCGTACATAAATATCTTCATGGCATTACACCATTGTTCATGCAACTGCAACCATTCAACCGCCACAAGTACACACTAGTTGCCCACTCCGTACCATCGGGATATATCTTTACTAAATTAATCCCACCTATGCCACCAAACTTGTTTATATGGTTCTAAATGAAAATGGTCTGTATCTGACACACTACAAATATGCCATTGAAAGTTTTGTTATCAGTGCACCTCCTAAACAAAATGGTCATATTAAGATCAGGTTTTCATTAAGTGACTTCTTACGATATAGAAGATCCTAATTAAAAATGGCGCCGATATGACGTCCAACGTGGCTGTCATGTTAACCATCTTGATAATCTTTTATTTACTTCTCCAGAACAGATGGCAATATCAACATGGCGTTTTCACTCAAAGACCTTTTTCGATGTGCATTTTTTTCTGAATGAAAATGGTGCTGAGTTAACCTCATAATATGGCCACGCCAGAGGTTGTCATTAAAAGTTTGTTATAATTTCTCCTGAATAAATGATCATATCAACATGATGTTTTCACTTGAAAATTTCTTGTAAAATGTAGCTTCAGATGTATCAAAATGATTCGGATCCAACGTCTAAAACGGCTGCCTTATCAGTATATTTATTTCAGCTATTTGTCTTCACTTTCATGACCAGTTATTCACATATTCAATGGATTGAATACGAATATAAGTAAACACATACCCATCAAACTAAAATGACCAAGCTCAGAAACTCCCGGACGATGGCAGTATACAAATATCTGTATAATTTGCGTAATCTCCTGCTCTGAGCAACAAAATGATTCTGACTTTCAACAGTCATTGCAATTTTAAAAATGGGTCAAATGTCTCGAATCTCTTGAACTACCAACCAACCCTTGGGCAGGATTTGCGTGTAGCGTCTTTTCCTGATTACGTTTCAGCCGGGTCTACACCAGTCTGGATGATGATTTATTCTGATTCCTGTTAGCTTCTCTTCACGAACACCCACACACCTAAGACTAAGTGGCTTTTATCCAGTCAAACACGACTTAGTAAAAGTGTGCAAATAATTACAGTAGATCCCTGAGATACCATGATCCCAGTCGCATGCAAAGAAATTCAGTTAGAAGCCCCTAGACACAGTGTTGGAACGACAAAATGAAATATACTAATATCCATAGTGATTACGTGACGTTCCTTGTTGTGTAAATAAAGTCAAGTACACAGAAATGGTGGAGATCTGATCGGCACCAATATGAATTCATTCTCTGTCGACTTTTCCATTTACTAATCAAATTAAAGCTTTCATTTCTAAAGTGCACAATGTCACTCAGAAAATATTGTTTCTATTCACATTTCTGCTTAACACGCAATGCAGCAAGGTATCTTTATAAGTTGCCCTAAAACGAAGCGGAGCAAGAGTTCGAACGGCTTCAAGAATAATAACTTCCATAGGTGTATGTCAGATGTACTTCTTATAAGTAGATGGTACATGGGCGCAGGGCCGGCGCCAGACCCGGCCAGACTATCTGGCGCCCTAGGCAAGGTTGGATTCTGGCCCCCCCCCCCCTCCGGAAAATATCAATTTCAAAATTTATAAACAATAAAAAAAATTAAAATGCGCCCCCTGAAATCAGCGCCCTAGGCGGCTGCCTAGTTTGCCTATATGGTAGCACCGGCCCTGCATGGGCACCCGCAGGATTTTTTGCGGGGGGGGGGGGAATCAGTCGGTCACGGCCGGGAGAGTTAGTTCCGTAGTTCTTTGCGTAAGCAGGTCTGAAACTAAAGCAAATATTTACTAATAAGCGTTTTGAACAGAATCTTGTGACATAGTTTCATCTTCATTTCAAGATTGAACTTGTCGGAATATATATATATATATATATATATATATATATATATATATATATATATATATATATATATATATATATATGCAGGATGATTTTTTTTTTTGGGGGGGGGAGTCACATACACCCTTGACCTATGTTGCAGGACCCCTGTATTGGTACTTCTCTGTTGTGACAATAATCATACATACTTTCAAAAGTATGTAACTGAAGACAATGTATATATATATATATATATATATATATATATATATATATATATATATATATATATATATATATATATATGCAGTATGATTTCATGGGGGGGTCACGTGATCCACCCACCCCGACCTATATTGCAGGCGCCCCTGTATTGGTAGTAATCGGCTGTGACGATAATCAGACATACTTTCAAACTTATGTAACTAAAGACAGCGGAATTTGAATTTACTCAACGGAACAGTTCGTATCATGGCCCTTGATTCTTAGTAATGTTCTCAGAAAGTATAGACAACTGTGCAAGTGTCATTTTTTAGTCATAATTACTTGACTCTCTTATGCTTCGATTCTTTACATTTTATCGTAAGTAACGGATTTTCAAAAGCCTATCATCTAGCGTTTTGTTGTTAAGATCAAATCCGAAAATGAAAGAAGTGCTCGTTAGTTTTTAAGGTGTACAATTTCATGAGCCGATGCGTATGAAAGAGGGTGCATTTTTATTGATTCCTTACTAAAGGTCACAAAAGGATTAAAACACAATTTGTGCGCTGTGATACGTTATTATTTAGAAAGTCTTATGTTACGTGTTTAGGCTCGAATAAACAGTAACAAAAGAAAGAGTGAAAACAACAAGCTTTGAAAAAATTAAAAAATAATTTATTTCCCTGGAAAAATGCTGTAAAAAATAAGAACTTACTGTTTTAAGAATCAAATCCAAAATTAATCCAAGAATAATCCACCAATTAAATTTTAGAAGTCCTAGTTATGAAATGTTCTAATGAATTCAAGTTCGAGTCCCGACGAAAAAATCCAAAATGGAAGGCGATGACGTATACTTTAGTCGGTATAGAGCTGATGTGTTCAGTCCTTTGTGAACCACAGAAAATAATATTCCGGTGTTTGAATTCCGAATAAAATTTAAATAAATATCTTTGTCCAAGAATTATGTATGAGCACTCAAATATTTCCAGGAAAAAGAATTAATCTTTTAGAGTCCAAATAATTGGAATAAAAATTATGACTTCAAATTGATCACAAACAGGCACTTTCCAGTGTAAAGAATAAAGCCCAACCGAGAAATATCTCAATAGACATCGGTATAAAACCTGACTACTGCGCAATTTCAGAAAACCCAGAATTGCGAAATAAAGGCTATTTACATATATAAAAAATTACGTACACCTAGTATGACCTTGATGAAAGCCAATCAACTAAAAAGTTGTTTACTTGACCCTCAATCAAGACCAGGAACTAGGTCAGAAAGAGAAACAGTGTTTCTATTATTAGGTATTTATGAAAAGATTCAGGTCAATAATGCAACTCACAACAACAACAAAAATAAGAAGAAAAAAAAGGAAGAAAAGAGGGTTTAGTGCAACCAAACCAAAATATTTCACACCAGTTAATATCCTTCATACAAATACTACTATAACAACGAGAAAGAAAAAAAAAGTGACATCAGAGTGGATAAGCATTGATTTTGGACGAATTTTATGTCACAAAAATTCGAGCTACCACGGAGATGCACAAATGCAAAGTACAAATAAACGATAGAATGTAACAGAAATTGTAGTTTTATTTTCTGCTAGTGTATATAACAACCATAAAATGGTGGACAAGCAAAAATGAATGTAGGATTTATACAATGAAACTGTATTCTGCTAAATGTTCATACTTCCAGCTTATTGACTGAAGATGATATTTATACTTCCATGTCCCGGAGGAAGAGAGCGTTCATACTTCGGCCTCCGAGGAGGAAGAGGAAGAGGTAATCTAACAGATGTATCAATGTGTTTATTTATTTCCCCAAACATAAACATTTCTTTGCGCAACCGTATAATTTATTCCGCCGAAGTACGTAGATGTTTTTGCCCAAATGAAAATCTCCGAAAATAATGTTATTTGAATAATACACTGTACAAAAATAAAAAAATCAAAGGAAATTTGTTCCACATAAAGTCACTCATAATAATGATAACACTAACTGTGACGGCAAACATCCAGCGGTGAATATCTTTGACAAGGTAATCGAGAATATTTGATAGACGTATTGCAAACGCCCAATATTGCTTGTGCTTCTGTGATAAATTGTGTTGCTTTTTTCGTCTGTGGAACTTGATCGAAAAAGGGATTGCACCAGGCAACACCCATTTCATATTTTACCAGACACTTTTCTCCAAATGAAAGACAAGCCTTTACCTTTTAGCGTCCGATGGATTGTTTCCGGATGACTCTAAAAAGGACTGTCATAGATACATCTGCTTGCATTTTCTAATTAATACCTACCTGTACTGAAGGAGTTACACTTTCAAGTATCTGCTAGCATTTTCTAATTAATACCTAAATGTACTGAAGGAGTTACACTTTCAAGATTTGCTATGGAGGATTATGCCACTAAAGATGGATTTTGAAAGACTTAATAAATAGTTTCTGAACCTTATCCTATTTAGACTAATATTACGCGTCACATACTCTTTCCTCTTGTAGGCGAAAACCAATAATGTGAATCGATCCATCCGTCCATCCATCCATCCATGTATACATGCATGCATCTATCTATCTATCTATCATTCTATCTATCTATCTATCTATCTATCTATCTATCTGTCTGTCTGTCTGTCTGTCTGTCTGTCTTTCTGTCTGTCTGTCTGTCTATCTATATATCTATCTATCGTCATACCAAATCTTTATTTTAAAAAAAAAAATGACACTGGTGGTTGCCTCGCTTGGCGCTCAGCATTAAGAGGCTAGTATTAAGACTGGTCGGCTTGGTGTCCGGATAATCTGACTGGATAAGACATGATGCCACATGTCTGCGGCATGATGCCCCAGTGCTAGACATCACTATTAAATGCCACATTGCAGACATGGTAGTGATATGACTGGAACATTGTTACAACTACGTTGAAAATCCAAACCATGAATACATCAGTCTGTTTCTTTGTTTGTCTGCCTGTCTGTTAACTTCTGTCCATGCACGTCATTCGATCCCTTTGTCGGTATTAGCAGGTAGGGTTGGGTAGATATTTAAAGTAGTGAGTAGAGATTAACCAGATAAATGGGTGCATACATAGGAACTAGATGTGTAGGTAGGTTGTTTGCTTGCTTCTTAAGCTGAAAAATTAGTATGCTAGTATAAGTGGATGCTAGTTTTCAAAAAGAAATGTAGCGAATATCTTAGCAAGTGATATACGTAAAATAAGGCTTTCATGAACTTAAAGGTCAATCCAGATTCACTTCAATCGATCCCCTTTAGCAATACAATATTAAAACACACAACAAACTGTATATTGATTGCAACTGTGATTGCTTATAAATAACAATGTGTATACATCGCTTCTCTATAACATTTCGTGCCACCTTCTGGGAGGCGAATTCTTCTAACGAAGTACCATGATAGTCTATTCACACGTAGCAAGGTTGTCACTCATCATTTTTGCTGGCGGAGAAAACATGACTTGAACGTAATGAGATTTGCACGTTGTGACCAGTGATCTGAAATATATTGAAATATATGTGCCTAACTCACGCTCGTAGACTGTCAGACATGTATGGCTTTGTCAAAACAGTTTTGTTTTATTGCAGCTGTTTTCGAGTTTTGGAAATGTATCTAAGAAAATTAAACGCTATGTTTTTGTGAGTTTGTTTTTAATGTGCATGAAGTCGGGGTCAATGCCAGCTTGATTCATGCCTAACGGGGCATTTTGTTTTAAAATATGGTACATGTGTTTTAGAACAAAAACATAATATTTAGTGGCGAGACAATCGGACTAAAGAGCCGCACACGTGGGCAGACATAGTTACCAATCAGAGCGTATCCAATGGCTGGATTCGAACCAGTAATCTTTCGCATGTTGTTTATGCTAACCACTGCGGCTCCTTCTTGATATGGGAATAATAATAATAATAATAATAATATCTGTATGTGGAACATAGGCCACCGACTGAAATTAAATGCATGTATTTTAAATATGGTACAACCACAAATCATAACAATTCTAGGATTAACATGCTGGCTATAACTATGAATTTGCTAGATAAATCGCGAAATTGTGTAGAATGCTAATGTTATTATTGCTTTTCTGGATCAAGTTATAAAAATGTATGTAATGTGCATTACAATGTGTGTATGAAGGTACATAAAACTTTCTTGGGTTATTTAACAGCGAGTAAAAATCATTTTCTGTATCCGCTTAAAAAGGGCACTGTCTTTCAACAAAAGTGATATTTTTTATACCTACCTATGTTCGCCAATATAGTAAAGGTTTCATTTCTGAACATGCATAGCAAACTAACACTGTGTGAAAAGTTCAGACAATCAGTATAGTTTTGACAACTTAGATCGTTTCTGATCTTATAATAGAAGCGTAATATATCCATTGAAATGAACTCTCCATTGAGTTTTTGCTGAAAAATATATTTACAACGTTGTTTAAACATAATGAAAAAGAGTTTCTAATCACCCACCCCTTGATTAACGCAAACTTATCCACATTCCGTATGAAAACAGCAGATTTTTAACTTTATTTACCCAACAATCACAGTGTTCGCTCCATGTCAATTATAGGTTATAGCTTTGTATTGGGAATCTGTCATCAGTCATATTTAATAATTTGAACCAGTACTTAAGAATTATTCTATATAGTGCTGCTTGCATTGGCATTCTATCTGACTCATTATAGATAAAACTTTTTTGGTGTGTTTTATAATACGAATAATATGTTTACAAAATGATGTATGTACAGCTTCAGTGTCATTTGCTTTGTATAAACCACAAACTTCCAACCCATAATTCAAAACTGGTGCTACTTCTGTATCAAATATTTGGAATTGAGTTTTTGTAGAAACCGATCAAGTTTAGTTTTCAAACTATAAAGTACCTTTGCCCTTTTTTAACACATATACTATGAATTTTTAAAACAGAATACACAACCAAGATATATAGATTCTGTCTCTATTACGCAATCACCGCCAAAATACCAACTTTCCCATCTTCTCAAATACCCCACTTTTCGAAAAAACTACAATTATATTTGGGTTTTTGTTGTCCCCAGTTTAATTTTGAGTTTCCAGATGCTGAAGCATTCTTTAAGTCTATTTATAATTCTTTAAAGTTGAAAAATAGTTTCGGCAAAGACAACCAAGTCAGTTACATACAACAGTGAAAATAAGTAAGCAAATTTTAATGTTACACTGTTATTCTGGTCATAAATGTGTGTCTTTAAAGTCATCTGGAACTAACGAAAATAAAATAGATGATAAAACACAACCTTTCCTTACCACAGCCGGGCGGTTAAATATTTCTGTCAAGCCATTATTCTACATTCTGGTCATAAATGTGTGTCTTTAAAGTCATCTAGAACTATTACCAAAAACGTTTTTATCTATAATGAGTCAGGTAGAATGCCAAAGCAAGCAGTAATATATAGAATAATTCTTAAGTACTGGTTCAAACTGGATGTACTAATATCCTGGAATATTCCTTGCTATATTATCAAAATTTGGCTACCTAGTGGTGTGTACGGGATAGGATTTAAACTAAGTACCAAGTAAGCATATATTCCCTCGTCCACGCAATATTTCGAAAAAGACAATGTTCAAGAATCGGCTCATTATTGCTGTGTGTGCATGTTTGTGTGCTTCTCTAAGACCCTTAATATAATTTTTTCGGGTACACATTTTGCTTCTGGTTCAGCACAGGATCAGAGCTACTTTACTTTTGTTTTGTTTTTAATTTAAGATAAATCAAATGATAACTGTACACCTGCCCGTATATATTTATTTGTCTTTCGTCGTCCACCTGATAAATATTATTAAGAAAAAGCAATTTAATCTCATTTATACGGTATTTTGACACTATGTTCTTAAACTAAGTAACAGAAAAGAGCGAAAACCAACAAGTTTTGTAAAATCCAGCAAATAATTTGTATCCAGATAATACAAAGTGAAAATTTAAAAACAACTTAAGTACCGTGAATTAAATTCAGAAACGGTCCTAAAAGTTCTATCATAATCCCAAAAGTATCGAGTATTCCGAGTGAATTCCAGCAGTGTTCCGAATGATTCCATTCTTGAAAGTGCTGATGTGCTAATATCCTGGAATATTTTGTATTCTTGATATATCATTATAATCCAAAATATCTCTAAATGAATTCAGAGTAATCCCAAACAGGTGATTTATTTCAAAGGACAAAAAACACTCAAAGAGCACTTTGTAATTCCAATGAATAATTTAACTAAATAAATTCTCTCAAATTAAAACTGATAACAACTAAAAGAACTCATTCCACTTTATATGTTAAGGTAGGAATAAAGAATTTCTATTTACTTCTCCCTTATATAAAAACCTAAGTCACAATATGAGGAACATGATGAGGGGCAAATTTTCATTCTATAACATTCTAAGTTGTCAACAATAAATGGTCTATTTCTAAAACTTTAGTAAAGAGAATGACAAATAACAAGTACATCAGGAATTCCCGAGGAGAAAGCCATTGTCCTGAGCTCGAATCGAATTAAACATGTTTTCCTACAGAAACCAATAATTTTAATATATAATCTACCAAACTCTTGGAGGAAAATATGTCTCTTCGATGATACTTATCCTATCATAGTACCGGCATCTCGTCCCATCCTCAGCGTAGTCACATTCAGATCCTCCCAGTGCGTGCGTATCCGCTCCAGTATTAACTGCGATGTTGACGGCATTTAGCGCCAATCGGTTTAGATTAGGATATGCAGACAATTTTAACATTTTACTACAAAATAGCCTTAGAGGGCCGATTTTACGAGGTAGTGGTTGTACAACTAATGTATCATCACCGGGTAAGATTTATTAAGAAAACATCACGTTTTACCTTAAAATTTTATTTCTTCGTTCTCCTCAAAGTCTATGAGCTGTTTTAGATGAAATCGACGATTGTAGGCCTTGAATGCATATATAATTACCGTGTCCAGAGGCTGCAAATGACTGGTTGTTATTAATGACACATCGACTTCTTTTTTAAATAAGCTAATTGCACTCGATGTGATCTTTGTTGTTTGTATTAAAGTTACACTTTTATCGCTGATGGTCAGCCAAGATGATGACTGGCAATAAGCAACTTAGTAAGCAGAAATAGTTTACTGTCGATAAAGGAATTCACAAATTGAATTGTTCCGCCTGACAAACATGGTTGGTGTTTGAGGTCTATTATCATTATTTACATGTGATTTGCACATATACCAGGCTAGGCGGATGGCGAATACCGACAGTGGCAAATTAAAAGTAAATTAAAGAGGAAATGAATTGGTACATTCAGTTTTAATGGCGGTAGCCGACGGTGGCGAAAGACGGGAAGGGGGGGGGGGTGAGTAAAGGGGGATCACATTTCAATTTATTTTCTTTGATATTTACAATCAAATAGCTTTCGTCTTCCTAATACTCAGATAAGGTACATTTACAGTTACATTCGCCTCTTGGTTTGATGCTACACTGATGTCAATCTCCATTTTTGGATATAGGTGACAGTTTTTATTTACAAATTTATTTCAGCATTCCCTGATTTACAAAAATCATTAAAAAAAAAAAAAATACACAACGAGGATACAGGGGTACGGATTTTTGGATATAAAAACAAAGCATAAAAATATTATTCACTTGACAAAAAGTGATAAAATGTAAACACAAGCTCTATCCCTCGATGATAACTCTGAGAAACATTGTGTCCCAACTGAAAATAGTTGCCATCCAGGCAGTTTGTGAGAACCCACATGTCAAATTCTATGGGTGGCTAGTTTTTCTTCCTAGCCGATTCTTTGTATTTCATTGTCTACATACGAGGTAACAGTGGAAGGCGTACATGCCTAACATTAATTTTAAGAACAACACAAAACACTTAATGCTCAGCTATATCGTATCTTTAAAAATGTAACAATAACAGCTCTAAAAGTCACACCATAGCTGAAGCTAAGAAATGTAACAGGGGCCAATTTACAAAACTGTCCCCTACCACCTTACTCAAAGTCAACCCAGGTCTGCTGCATCGATACTAGCTCAGATTTTCTCGGCATGACAAAGTGATTAATGTGCTGTAAGAGCGATTAAAAACCAGCATACAACCATTCACTCTCAGTCCAGACAAACTACGCACGAAGAGCTTCTGTCGCCGCAAATGCATGCGTCATCGGTACCAAATGGTTTTATTTATGTTACTGAATTCGGTAATTACCCCCCTTTGGACCACATCTATGAGCCAATAAAATAATGGAAATGAATCGTTTTGAGAGATCTCTGCGAAAATTAAATAACGGATCCCGGTTTTATTGATACGCCTTGCTATTTTATGTCAAATTTTGTTTCTATCATATGGTGAGTTACTTTTACGGCCATAAAATAATTTATCAGAATTACCTATTTTTATAATGTTAGCTAATTGAATTGTAACAGTTCTTTTAATTTAATTCTTTACTTATTTAACGGTATAAAGAACTAAAACATTTAAACTGTTTTTCTTGAAAGAATATTCGCAGATATATGAACATTTTTTTCGGAAACACATGGTTCCTAATAAAAATGGCACATATTAAATATGTACTTTAAAGTGTTAAATTTTGAATAGTATTTAACCTTAAAGTTGAATGCATTGATCATTATAATTTTGTCACATTTAAGCCAGAAAAGTCGTTGTGATGGGTTACTTCGACTTTTCTTCTTTTATCCATCCACCCCCCCCCCAAGTCAGTGTTAATTTTGAAAGGCCAGCATATACGACACATTGAGATCTGACCGAGGCATCGCAAAACGCTGCCCTGAGAAAGTAAACAGTTGAGCTACCAACCATAACCACTTGATAGGAACCCATGTCAAATAGTCATTTTCAAAGGGAAGTTGATTGCAGCGTAGTTCATAGATTCTAGGCCGTCCAAAATCTGACGAAAGAAATGATTATCTTGGGATAATTTAGGAACCGCTGCGTTCGATTGGTCAGAGTAAATTAAGGCGTACATTTGGAAGCAATGTGAATTTAAAGTGATGACCTTGGTCGAAATCCTTTAGTCTGAAATTTCCTGAGAGAGAAGTTTGGCTCTGAGGACGCCTAAAAGGAATAGTGTTTGCCTCGTTAAACAATAAAATGGAACCAGATGGCTGTTATGTATTAAAAAAAAAGAACGCACAATTTTTGAATGAGAATAGCATTAAGGTACGGAATTTTAATTTTTCACATAATTTTCTATTTTTGATTGTTTGTTTTATGCAAAATGTGTTTGATACGACTAGGATCCATATTATGTATGGTTTATTCAATTTCATGGAAATCTGTTGGTGCTAGAGATGTTATGCAATTTATCTCCTTAATTTTACAGGTACTAGTTCATTGATAGAACTAACGGACTGCATGCAATCCACATTTTCATATGTGTAGGTTTCATATGGTTATATGAAATAATTTCCTTTGTTTGTTAGGACGATACTGATTATGGTGAGTTAACGATAATCGCGTGTTATATCTGATTTGTAATGTTTAAATACTCTTGTAGGCTAGGGATTGCTGTGAGCTAGAATTTTGTGCATTGTATGCGATAGTAATCGAGCATGTTGTGGCATAAATAAAGAGATACGGTAATGTTAGATACAACGCTCACGTGTTAATGTATGGTCGGTCGCTGTGAAGCGAGAGTGATGATCTATCGAATTATGTCAGAATTTATTGCAGTGTTTGGATAGCTAGTTATGCTTCTGAGTAACGTAAGTGAGGAAATTTCATGTACGTTTAGAAAGTGATACGTAAAGAGATTTAGGGACAATAGTGTCTTTTAAGGAAACAACTTTCCGGGAGACAAAGGACAGTCCGCAGACGGAAGTCCGGAAACAGATGACGTGTTCAGAATAAAGAACTAGAAGGTCCAGGAAGAGTTGAAGCGTTCAGAATAGGAAGACTAGAGAAGAGGAAGACATGATACATCGGTCACGAGAGGAAGGTGATGCAATCAGTCGTGGATATTACGCTCTTTTCGTCACTCGTTATTATGATGAAATAAATCCAAATTAGACACTAAAATTCTGTTGACATAACTTAGATTGAATTGGAGTTGCCGCTATTAATTGTTATTGATTAAATTTTGTTATTTTTCTTGCCTAAGGGGGCTCGTATTGGATTATTTTTTCCCAATATTCTTGCTCAGTTCTCTGTTGATATTCTATCTATCCACTCCCACCGGGCTATAAAATCGAGGGAGGTCGTCCCTTAGATAACGACAGCCAAATCTAGTTAACCACCCCTCTTACTAAGAGGGTGATGTTACATGTATCAGAGGCGATAACTGTACTTTTTTACAAGATGCATACACATATTCTTTGCTAAAGTAACCTTTCAAGCTGAAATGGTGGACAAAAATATTTGCACTAATATAATCCTATTCGATGGTTGTCTGAAAGATTGGAGTTCCCAAATTTGGTCTCAGAATATTTAGCGGAATGTAAACAGACCAGTTCTCAGCATCCGTTTATTAAACAAAAACATGCACACTGCAAAAATACTTGCAATAAAATGTTATTCCAAATTTAAAATGAAAATCCTGGCAATAATGTTATATGTACTCAGTCGATATAAATAACTTTGTTTATTACAGATGTAAAGGTTTAGCGCATCTGAGCCACCTGCTTAGGAGAAACTAGCGTTCAAATTTTCCAACGCAGCAGGTTAGACATTTTCTTATACAAGGTGCTGCATTTTTTATGAAGTCTGCCCGGCCGTGTTAGTACTAGGATGCCTTTTGAACTCGACCTGATCGTCGAATGTGTGTAGCACCCGAGTTGTGGTGTCTACGGGACATTATCATTACGATGTGGGTTTACATTGTGTGACACTTGAGGGGTCTATGGGGCATTCGCTTAACGTAAACAAATATTCAACGAGAATATTGTATATCTCCAAACTAAACAGCTAAAATCGTTACAAAGAAAGTCGATAATTTTTACTAAATTACTCCACCAAGTAACTATCTAACGAATTATTCCCAAATAAACTGCTGAATCGTCCAAGATTAATATGATTTATGGGATATAAATCTGTTGAGAGAGAACAAATTCAGAAAAGAATCAGAAAGTTAATTGCGTAAAACTGAGTAATTTACTTCCATGCTTATACAAGAAAAAGTGATTTTCCATTTGCAACAACAATATCACAGATTATGTCTAATATTTGCTTACCTATCGATTAACTCCTATTTCAGCCAAATAACTTACCTCCTCGTCTGTTTTAACCCCTCTCTCACCGACGTTAACGTCTATAATCCATATGATTGAGACATTTTTTAATGCAAGCAGATGATGTTTTTTGATTGCTATTTTTATTAAGCAGGCGTACACCGGAAGTAATCTTGGACCGCTTTGTTCCACACTGCCACCTATCGGTTTAAAGGGAAGATAACTGGCTACGATCCCTCAATGAACATTGAAGATGCATTGTGATATTGTTTGAAGTGATTGACGTCAAATGGGATTACATGTTAATATTGTTAGAAGTGATTGACCTGAATAATCAAACATGTTACCAGATCATACGGGCATTAACATTTACACCGTAGGTTTGCACTTGACGACAGCTGGGGGATTGCGGGAATGGTAATGTTCACAGTTTTCAGTTATAGTCCGTTTCCATATTCAAAAATGTATAGGGGTCTACGTGAAATGTATTGTTAAAATGTGTAGATACATTCCAACACACCAGTTTTATATATTCTTTCCAGTACACCACATTTTGATTACTATTCAACACATAATTTTAATATTCTATTCAACACATCTTTTTTATATACCATCCAGCTCATACTTTTGATATTCTATCGAAAACGCCGCATTAGTGATTAAAGCCCCTACACCTTCTGTCCAATGAATGAAATAGGATTATTTATACACATGCTATACTATACATGTTATCCATACATACATACATGCGTACGTACGTGTGTGCATGCGTGCGTGCGTGCATGCATGCATGCATACATACATACATACATACTGTAACGGCCGAGCTAGCTACTACATTGGAGTACGGCACCAGGGATGAGTATAATTCTTATCAGCTGACTAAGGAGGTGCAGAATGGAGTAAACTCGAACTCCTGATTTCTTTTAAACCATAACACAAAATGATTAATTTATTAAGAAACATTTAATAAAATCAGTTCATAACCATAACAGTCTTTCTGTTTTGTACTAAGCCAAAATACTATCATTGTCTTGAGGTACAATATGGTATATGATAATTTCATGCAAGGTCAGGGTACACATTAGCACTATACTATTAGTTCATTATATTATTACTTCTTTTGATGATTGAAAATTAGTAAGATTTACCATATTTGGATTTAGTTGCAATAAAGTTTGCTACAGAAGAGAAAATATGACTTGACTGTAATTGTGAAATGTAAAAATCTGCAAGGAAAACACTTGCTTGACTTTACACTTCAACTACAGCATAATACTTATTTGAAGTAAATTGATATAGATGGAAATGAATTGGCTTTCAAGTCTGCGAGGAAAACACTCACAATTACTTAGACAACTAGTAAATTATAAAACTGAAACATAAATAAATTATGTTTTAATAGATAGATAGGTTAAGCAAGTATTGTTGAATTGAATTTAGAGTGTCAAGTCGGTGAGGAAAGCACTCACACTGACTTAGACAACTAGTAAATTACAAAATAGAAACATAACTAATGTTTTATTGATTGCTAGTTGCAAGTACTGTTGAACTGAATACAGAATGCCAACACTCACAATGACTTAGACATTATATTTCACTAAGAACTTTGTTGAACATATAATTTAAGTAAGGAATTATATATTTGTAATGTAGAGAAATTTCTCTGTATGACTTTAGCTTCATAAAACTAATTAAATAAAGAAAATAAATAAATAAAAGTATTGTTCTGTGAGGACAACACTCACTTGACCATATAACTGAGTTTCAAATAACAAATGATATAACAATATCTAGTTTAATTGTAAAAATAAATTAGAAGTAACTAGAATGCATATAATTTGGAAGAGAGGAATTAAAAATATTAAAAAATTAATTCTTTAAAAAAATGTTGTTTTGTAATTAAATAAGCATTAAAAGAAATTAATGTCCAAAATCTTTCCTAAAGCATCATAACTATAATAAACTAAATAAAACAAAATTAAAAAAAATAAAACGCACAATAAGTGTGATATACCTAGTTTGATGGCTGCTATCTGACTGATCACACACACGCAGCCCACAAAGCATTATATACCCCTGACAAAACCCACACAACCCACAACCAACTGATCCCACAAATCCCACAAATCCAATAAAACACACAAAACCCGCAACGCCCTCAAAACCCACAACCAACAGCCCACAAAACCCACAGTTCGAACAAAACCCACAAAACCCACAATTTTTGTTGGAATATTCAAACAATCATGAACTAGTATTGCATGTGTATATTTAGTCAATTTTCACAATGATTATTTATAGAAATTACCAGCTCTATAATTTACACATTGCTACATTGCGATTGTATTGCACCAAGAAAAAAAAATTAGTTTTGTATTTCGCGGCACATAACGTGTTATGCTGTCGCTCATAACAATGGTTCGGAAACTGTGTTATGCACTCTTTCAATATTACCGAGGTAGACCGAATGACAGGACAGTCAACGTGTATGTACCAAAGAATAAAGAAGAGAAAAACCAAACTTAAACACGATGATGTATACAAATGAAACACCAGGGGCTATAAACACATCGAGTATGCATCGTAAGTCTTAAACGGTTAACTAGAAATAGTTATAATCAAATTATCAAGGATGCCAGCCGCCGGTATGATACTCCCTATTTTCGCTAACTCAAAACATGTAGACTCTACCAACTAACTATTAACTGACGAAGTAAACAAAACAGATGATCCAAAAAAATATTAATGGCAACTCATTTAAGCAATTCACTGGTAATGCACTGATTTTTTTAAAAATCGAGACCGAATTGGGAGGCTTGTATGAATAGTGTTTACCATATACACGCATGCATACCTCATTCCTTAAATGCACGTTATTACAATACATACATGCCAGTCTGATTAAAATCAGGTCTCCACTGTTATACATGAAGACTTGACAGCGACCGCTTAGGGGTCATGTTCTGGTAACCTATGTTAATACCATAATTGCTAATTTTATTAACCAATCAGATGAAGTCTTATATCCTTGCGTTTGCAGACTGAGCAGTGTAAATAAAAAGAATGAATGTGTAACGAACGATTTGATTCACTTTTGGATTTTTGAAAGCTGCGTTTCCATTGGCTAATTCAAAGGTCACCAGAACATGACCCTTAAGCGGTCATTGTCAGATTTTCACGTAGGACAGTGGATGTCTGATTTTAATCACACACACACACACACACACACACACATTGTCAGTCAGTTGTCAAGTCAAACTTGTCTTCCAGTGATACAGTACAATGTCATTTTGCCAATGATGCACACAAGGTCTCTGTGCCAAGGAAAATATTTTATCATCGTTTCTAAAATATTCAAGGTCAATAAAAGACACTAAATGCCTTAAAGCAAATCCAGGACTGCGTTGAAGAAGAAATTACATACAGTATTGTCCACACACAGATGAATCTGATCCTTGTAATCTCACATTATTGAATTGAGTAGATAAATCATTTCTTCCCAAAAGGTTGATGATATCGTCTTCCAGTAGAGATAATCCAAAACGATCTACACAGTGGTCGTTTGAAAAGTAGACGGCTACCCAATAGGTTCCTGGCCGATGACTGCCGCCTGTGTTATAACATATGCTCGAATGTCTTTAGGTTTTCTGTGAGGAAGTTAATCTTTAGCACACATCACTGGATTCCAAGAAGCTTTGTGTGATCTGTGAGTGGAGGTATTGAAGATCTCTGGCATCCTTTCACCGCAGGTAATGATTAGTCACCAGCTCACACTTAACTTGTAAATATCTGTCAAGTAAGTCAATGAATATGCAACCTCCTTTATCTGTTGCAGGTGAACTTCGATGCTTTTCATCTCCAGAGAATTCGGTGGAGTTAAGGAATGGTCACGTCAGTCATT
Source organism: Sinohyriopsis cumingii (assembly GCA_028554795.2). Lineage (NCBI taxonomy): Eukaryota > Metazoa > Mollusca > Bivalvia > Unionida > Unionidae > Sinohyriopsis > Sinohyriopsis cumingii. Next base: position 78,642,883 of record CM068841.1, read on the forward strand.
ATGCTACTTTTTCAAAATCTTCTCTTCTGAGGTGATGGCCCATGTATCGGTCACATACACTTTTAATAAATACTTGTCTTGCAACCACATGTTCAAATACAAACTATATATTATTTCCATCGATGAACTTGTACAAAGTGTCGGGTTTTCAAACCACTTAAGAGTAAAATGTGTGTTCTTTGCTTCTTTTCGTACGTCAAGAAACTTTTCAAATAAGGTCGGGACGGGTAAGTGTCCTTTCTTCTGTTGACTAGTTTGTTACTTAAGTGTGATCTGGATTTGGATTTTTTTAACGTAGCTTTAACAATTTTCCAATAGTATGGCTACGATGTCTAGCACTGGGGCATCATATCCCATCCAGTCACATTATCCCGACACCAGGCCAACCAGTTCTAACACTAACCTCTTAATGCTGACCGCTTAGCGAGGTAGCTGTTAGTATCATTTTTAAAAATATGTGGTGTGACTCGACATGGATTAAAACACATCACCTCCTGCATCCCAGGCGGACGCTCTAACTACTAAGGCCACCGAAGTGGTCGCTACTGAAGTACATATCCACTTCGCTGAACAATGGACGCAGGAAATTGTTGATGGCAGTCACTCTGGCATCGTCCTCTGAATTTGTGTTGTCGTTTGGGGAACATTGACTTTCAGGTACAATTAACTGCTATTCCTGTCGATGTAAATCCTTTGGGTTGTCCGTTGCTTTCAAATTCTGCACATGAATAAGCCGTCAGAGGCAACACATGTCTTGAGACACTCGCAATTTTCCCGGTGTATCATTTTCTTCTTTTCTTATTACTTTCTGAAGTTGTCTTTGAGGTTTAAATGTTTTTTCGACATTTCATTCTGCCTTGTCCTTGCTGTGCGTAGAGAAGGAAGTATTGCCTTTGCCAGAATTATGATAGCGACTTTATATGTGTTTATAGGCTCCCTAGGTCGTCTTTTCCAGTTTTAAGTTACCGGGGGCTTCATTAAAAGTTTGCTTGCTGATGAGAGTGTTCAGGAGAAATTATTTTCCTTGCGTCTGTGTCTTTTCAAACATGCAGTCGTCGAGTTACCATTGGTTTTGTGATGAGTGTTACCGTACGACAGATTGATCTTCACTTATCTCCTAACTCATGTCCTGATTATCGAGCGACTCCTTGCTGCAAAGGATACATCTGTTAAATTCGATGTGGTTTTACCGTGACTTACACCGGCCGAGTCATACCAAAGACTTACAAAAATGGTACTAACAGCTGTCTCGCTTGGCGCTCAGCATTAAGAGGTTAGTGTTAGGACCGGTCGGCCTGGTGTCAGGATAATATGACTGGGTGGGACATCATGCTACATGTCTGCGACATGATGCCCCAATGCTAGGTATAACTATAAACTGCCACACTGCAGACATCATAGCGATATGACTGAAAAATTGTTAAAGCTACGTTAAAAATCAAAATCACACACACACGCACACACACACACACACACACACCTTTGTAAAGTAGAATATTTTGTCCAAGCCCTCCTTTTCCTTTATTAATACTGACGCTATCAAGCTGTGATTTACAGACTGGAAGATAACGTGGATATACCATTTCTCAGTGAACGTGATGTGTGTCTCCTCCTTCATCGTATATATCTACGACATTAATCCTCTTTGAAACGAATGACTCTCAGCCATGGTGAAGTTGTGATTTCCCACGACGTTCAGTTCATAGTTCAAATCGATGGGGTAGGGGGCCGTCCATTTAGTACGTACGCATGGAGGGAGAGGGGATTAACCCAAATGCATACGCTTACGTATGGGGGGGGGGAGGGTCTACTGATAATGTACGTACGCATAGGAAACGTGGAGGGGGTGAAACTTCGATAATAATTTGTCTAATACATAACCTGTTCGACTGGGTTCAGTTGGCGTTTGAATTTTAGCGGACACTTGACAAACTTTTGAAAGTTACGCAGCTTATTTTTTTTGCTGCAGCCAGACATTCAAGGTCGGTGGACTATCTGTTTTATTAAAGACGTTGATATTATTAATCCTTGATTGCTTCTGCGTGGACTAAATATAGGCCGTTCTATAGAATGGGGGGGGGGGCGTCAAGCGTACGTATGCAGGTGGGGGTGGTGCAAAAAGTACGCATGTGTACAGGGGGATGGGTCAAGCTTTGCCAGACTTTTGCGTACATACTAAATTGATGGCCCCTAGTTAATTTAACGTTTTTGTGAAAGTTTTTTGTCTTAGCGAGAGAAATCGCTGTCCTTTTTTCCAGTCCTTGCCAAATTTATCGTTGAAAATAGCTGAAATCGTTTAGATGAAATAATATCCCGAAGGACTTCGCATGGTGTAAGTGTTCAGTAACATTATTACTGACATGATCATTTTTGCTGAGGCAACCTTGAACTTGTCCATTTAGGATATCGGCGATGAAAGCGTGTCAAATCCTATTGATGCAGATGGCTTCAACAGGATAAATGTTGTCTACCAAACTCACTTCCCAACGAGTTTCCTGATCTAATTGTATGTCTTAGGGTCATTTGGGCGTGAAACAGGATACAATAGTGTTGGGAACACACACATCCATATAACTGTCATTAGGTAATGTCAAATAAAATTAGTTGGTTCTGGTATCTGAGGAGTCTAAATGTTTCCGAAGTGGACTGCTGTTGTAATTGGAAGAGTCATTGTGATGACTGGTGTTGGCGGTGATGCTACCATTGTTGTTATCGTCGGTATATTTCAGCAATGGACTAGAAAGATGATAACAGAACTGGCGAGTAAACAGTCCACATTTGTCTATCACTTCTTGCGGACTAAAATTGCCAGTGGCTGCAACGATGACACAGAAGTCCACAAAGATATGAATGAAAAACGATTTGATTTATAAGGAAATGTTTTCCGCACCGCACATACAAGGGTTGATTTTTATTCCTGAAGGAAGAATATCTGAGAAGGAGATGTAGCTCTGTTTGATGGCATGTTGGTGACTTCTGCTTTTTGTATAGTCGATGACTTGTGAAGCAGCAACCTAAGAACTGAAACAACAAACTTACACTTCTTGAAGTTGGTGTTATCCCATTTTACAGTCTCTTTAATTAAGAATCCTTTCGATATTGTACACGTCGTCTTCTTTCTAAGTCACTCGTTGTAACTCAGGCAAATTAAATTTACTTTTAACACATCTCCGTTCATATCTTCCAGATTGTAGGCAGGAGAAACACTTCCAAGTACCAGTGACATGAAGCAATGTTGTTGTCCAGTAGGGTTAATAACTTTTTGTCAGAATGAAGTTCATTATAAATACTGGACGTAGAAAAGTTTGATCGTTTTTCATTGCCAAAAGTTTGAAAAGAACTTGACTAATTTATCCGTGTAATTGATTTAGCTCCTTACATAAACTGGATATTTTTTTAGTGATTACCATGTTATTCCAACGATCAAAAATGCAATGCTTTTCACATACTTTGAGGTAGATATTATTATTATTATTATTATTATTATCATCATTCCTGTTAGAGATTGTTTTTTATTGGATGACACGTTGCTTGATATGTGATATTCATTCATGTCTCATGGTCTTGACGTCATTGCCTTTGCGTCACGTCATACAATTAACTTCTTAGCCCGTGTAGTTTAAACGGCATTTGTACCATTCTGAAGCAAAAATAAATTTTGTTCTCTAAATCACATCTTAAAACAATTATAGACCTTTGTTTGGATGAATATGAAGTATTATGAACCAGTAAATCTATCATTTTAAAATCCGTTTCGTGTCGGTCAATTTGAGGTTTACAGATTCATAAAACCTAATATTCACCTCATCAAAAGTCTAAAATTTCATAATGCATTTTTAACGGATTCCTCAACGAAATCATTACCGCGAACATTTCCATCTCAACTATTCTTTTATCCTTTCCACCATTCGTATCTTCTACACTTCAGGATCATTATACTGAATCTATTTGACTTAAAGGATCCATATAACAACATGGGTGTGAGTCATCTATTTACCAGAACAGAAACTAATCATTACACGATGCCTTATCACATATCTGCTGAATCAATCCGCGCTGCCTTGTGGCATCTAGGTAAATCTTGGGCAAAAGGTTAGCCCCCAAAGGCGGCGAATCCACCAAGATCAGAAGAAACGTCTTACACCACAGCTGTCATGAGACGAGCACTACATGCTTATCTGCATCCGATTGACTGACTGAGTTTGCATTAACATCGTGTTCGGCTCCTCGGCCATGTTCAGCAAGTTACATTGTTGTACGCAAAGCGTATAAATTAATTATTTCATAATGTCGGTAAAAAAAAGGCATGTCCGGAGGCGCAAAGCGGCAACGGAATCGTAAATTGAAAAGCCAATAATGCACTTTTTGGCAAATTCATCCCAGCTGTCATAGACGTACTGTCTCTATCAAAAGAGCCTTTATTAGCCACATATTTCAGTGGTAATAATCCAGCTAGTAAAAGTGTTCTTACTTCATTCAAATTTAGAATTCTGTTTATGAAGTATATATACTGTGTCGAGAAGAAAGAAAAAATGGAAATCAAGAGCCGAGGTTCGAGGTACCGTTCAAATTTAGTACTCTTAATTTTCAAAGTTCGTATTGAAATTAAAGCGTTATTAGAAGGTGGTTCGAAAAGCTAAATTTCTTTTTTTAATGAATTGTAATCCAAAGGTGTTTTAAAAGCCAAATTGAAAACCCCATACAGTCAGGCATTTTCGAAGCAGTAGTCGCTGGTGAGTTTCGTTCATTCTATACCAGACTTACTGCTCATACTCCAACCCCAACCGCTGCATCGTGTTCGAATGAGTTGTTTTCACAGACATCACGATTGTGTACTCAAATACCCACAGTGCAACGAGCGCGTACCTTTCGCCGCCATTTTGAGTCCCTAACAAACTTTTATAAACACCAGTCATCACGTATATTCAAGATAATAATCTAATTTAATTGTCGATTAGGATATTTACTTAATCCAAACAATACATAGATTATACTTGAAAGTATGTGCCCCTATAGCACGAAAATAAAAATAAAACTAAGCTACATGGCTTATATCGAAAGACAGAAGGGTGAAGTTAAACCGTAATCGTGCATATTGCTATCAAATAGAAATGCAGTTATTTTGTATACAAACAGACAATATTGCCTTTTTTAAATAATAAAATAAGTATTTTGTGTGATGTCTCTAGGCTTGTCACCCTGAAAGAGTCATTCCAAACAATGATCTTCGGGATACAATAACAGTTACGGAAATACAATTTTATAGCATGTGTATTATGCCAGAACTTTTATGTACAAATACATTTCGCAAAAACATGCATTTGCCAAAGCCCGTAGACAAACCAGTTTTAATAGGTACGGTCAAATATTGTATTTGTGGTGGAGATTTTTCACGTAGGATGATACTGAATGTAAGTGATAACCGTTCAAAGAAGTTTCGTCTAAAACGAAACATCTGCCTAACGAATCATGACTTTGTACCGAATGTCAAAACCGATTATTCTTGAAATACTTTTAGAAATATGAAAATATATATTAACAATTGGCTTTTTAACTTGAACTATAATTAGATGATTAATTTCAGCCCATGTAAATTGAAAATCATTACATGTTTCTACTTGTTTGTGTATCCATTTTCTTATGCGTCTGTTTATTGATGGATCTATTTGTTTATGAAAGAATAACAAAGATGGTATAAATTTCAATGTTTTACTTTAAGTCAAAAGGGAAAAAGTCACGCATCTGGTCTTGTGCAGTTGACATGCACAACAGATTGTGATGTTATAGTATATCCTTGGGCACACAATGAGACATGCCTTCATAATTATGTGGGATGAATAATGTTGGTAGGTGCCAGCTTGCGTGGCTGAAGAATCAAAAATGGCGGATATGGAAGTACACACGTTTTGTAAAAACAACGGATAAGTTAGTCACCGGCAGCTATCACTCGGAACATCCTCGGTATTTTCCTCCATGTCGAGAAAGATACGTCGAATGTAATTCGTCGCCGTTGAGAACTATATTTTTAACTACTTTCGTTCACATGGAACAACGTGGCGGCGAAATGAGATCAAGTCACGATCGGAAAATTCTCCGCCTTTACTGTCGTAGAATATGTTGTGCACTCTGCCTGAGGCGAATCACCAAACAAAACAATTGATGTGTATATTCCTACAACTCCTTACAAGATTATTGTACGACCTTACGAAAATGTTTGAGCGATATTCCGATCGCGGCAGGAATCTTCAGCGAGGGAGAGGTTGACTTAACAGATTTAGTCCCCTCCCGTCCTCATCTACTTCCCGCTTGACTTGCTAATCTCTGCAATATTAATCTCTCCGATGACCAGGTGCTGACTGAGTATGAATGTGTTGAACGTGCCTGTGAATGTGAATAAGGATGACTGCATCCGTGTTGTACTATATATATTATGAGTTAAATGACCGTAAATATGTCTTCGTTCGAGCCTATAGCCCTTGATATTAAGTTTATGAAACTTGCTGAAAGCAGAAGGAGGCATATTCCAATATTTAATTCATGTCGTAAATTTGTCACTTAATGAATACGTGTGTGAAAGTCTTTATTTAATAAATAATTATCACACGTCTACTTATGATTGATTATTCATTTGTGTTATATTTAGTTCGAATTGGAGTTGATCGTGCTATGTCGTGAATATCATTCTCGGCATAATGTCGTTACAGTCGATGCTATTCAGAGTCTCGTCTGATTCAATCAATTTATACGTGAGCTGGCATCTGGATTCCTGATCTTATAAGGTTTGTATTTGAATATTGTGCGATGGCGATTTCGATTATAATTAATTACTTTGTTTTAAAGGTATATAGTACATCTTGTTATTTTTGTCATGAATAACTTTCTTCATTGAATATGTTTCATGTGGTACTCTTAGCTGCACTAAACAGAGGCGTAAGTAAATACTTTTTTATGTTCGGGGATAGAATATAAAGAATATCTGTAAAATTAAAGAATTTTGTTTTATATTGGCCATCAAGTATTATGGTGATAGCCCCAACTTCATCTCAGAATAAATTGACAATTTGTGGTTCGTAGTTTGATGATGATGGAGAGGTGACACAGCAATTTCTTACGTCTGACAAACAAATTGTTTCTCGGGTTTCTCCCGGCAAGCTGCTGAAACTAATATATTGCACACAGATTGGTCAATTTTGTACGGTCGGTACAAGTATTCGCTCCGATTTGATTGGACAATAAGGTATGCCAGCGATAGCAGCAGTCAAACAATGAAAAGTTAAGGAGTTATCCCTCTCCGCTTTGAAACCTTACACAACCTATATAATTTGAAGTCAATCAATAAATGATGTCTGTGGAAATTGTATTCATGTTAACGAGTGCTTGATAGGCCTTATTACCATGGAAACCAAAGCTCAACATTCCTAACTAGTTGTTCTCTAGACGATAAAATCAACCAGAATTTCTATTTGAAAGTACCATTATTTCATTTTTTCGGAATATCACGAACATTTAAGCTTGAAATAAATTTTTACTCAAATGCTTCCATATTTTTTTCCAGTCGCTTTTATTTTCCAATAAACTTGAAAAACTATCGTAACCAATATTGAGATCACAAAAGTTCTGAGCTAGAGTTAGAAACAGTAGATAATTCATTTCCAAATCTCTTGAAGCCAACACGATAGCGAATTTAGAGATAGAGAGAAGACAGAAGGATGCTTGTTTCAGTTCAGTCCAAGTTGTTTCCAACTGGGATGACTATATCGAGTCTTCTGTTATGTTTGTGTGCGCGCGTGTGTGTGTGTGTGGACCGCCGCCTTATTGTACTCTACATCTTTCCGTTCCAAAGGGAAACCGTCCATCAACACTGAGTGTTTTCATTAAGAAATATTTCGTGGAGTCCTAGAATGAGTGTGATGGTTACTGAATATGGTGTGCTTTAGCGAGATTCCATCGTGTCCTGTTGCGATCAAGTTTTCTCTAAAATATCGATCACATATTGAATACTTGTGTAAGGAATCTGGAATGATGTATTAGGTGGGACTTTTGCAAGTATTCAAGTTAATGATGTAATAAAAAAAGCGTTTGGTTGGTTGCGCAATATCGAATGGCTCTGTAATAGTATGACTACCAATTTTTAATTCTGAAGGTAAATCATGAACTTTGGAAGTAAATTAAAGTTACTCAAATGTTTGTACATTTTTCTGCGGTCACATTTATTTTTAATTAGTGTTGAAACTTTTAAGGTTATTGAATATAGTATGCTTGAGTACATCTAGTTTTGGTTTTCTTGCCCAATACTGAGATTTATTTCAGAACTAGAATGAGACTGGGAGAGGTTTCATGGTCAATAATGGCTTGTGATAAATAGTGTCCATTGGCATGTGTCCTGTGACAAAGCCAATGTCGTTTGATTGAGCTATCTATGTAAGTGATTTGGTGGTCAGTGAAGTTTTGAAGATTGCAGTTTGAAGTGATGCATTGAACACATTAAGTAACCCCTGGTGACGAGTTTACGTGGCAGGAGGTAGTAGCCTAATGCCGAGCTCCGTAGCGTCAAGGTCATGTAAGATACACTAAAGTGGATGGTATTATAGAAAGGTAGACAGATGTAGCTATACAATAATACCAAATAATCTGGAATTTCTACTTGCACTACAAAATACAGATGGAAAAAACTCATTTTTTGGACCCGATTTTTGTCTACCCAAAATTCGCCCGTGGTCGGAATCCGATTTTGTGCCCGGAATTTAGACTTTTTGGTCTCAGATCTAAGGCAGACCGGTATGAACTGCAAACAGACAGATGAACCTTTGCAAAAAGTAGGATACGATGGGCATTTGGAATAAAGAGTGGTCTCGATACGTAAATAATGGGTCCGTTAAGCAACAAAAAAAAAAAAAAAAAACCAGAACTCCAACATTTCTCCTTCTGCTCATGCGCGAGCCAAATAACCAATGAAAAACGATGTTTCTAACACAACTCGGCATTATATTATTGGAAGATCACCCGGAAGCTGATGTATTAAGATGTATTCAGAAATAGCTTTCAAAATGTTTCCTACTCGAATTTCAGACGAAAACGACAAAAACTGGGGGTTAATGTGTTAAAACAAATAGTGATTAAAATACAAAACTGATTCCGGAGATTAAATATACGGTTGTCCCTAGAACATTCCTGACGGGTCATTTATGCATAATCATTTGATCTTCGGCAACAAGAGTCAGAGTACCTGACAGTTTCGGGATCTAGACAAATGATGATTGATATGTTTAATTAAACTAGATGGTTGTGGAGTTGCTGTGTATAAAGATATGCCGACAATATCAGCTAAAATGCTATACATTTGACTAACATGTCTGTGAACGCGCTTCCACCTTGGCTGCTAACGTGAACCCTGAACGGAATAATAACTGGCTATGATTACATTTTAACGGGATCAGCATTCCTTCCCGGAAGTTAGCCATCAGCAGATGAATGCTAGTGACAGGGAATACTTCTAATCACAGTACTCCTACCTATGTGAAATAATAATTGAGCGAGACAATGACGATGGAGCAAAAGGCCTTATAAAGCACACACACACTCTCTCGTCTTAAACTAATTAACAGAAAAGATCGAAAACGAACAAGTTTTGTAAAATTCAACAAATCATTTAAATTAAATCCCAAATAGTCCTAAACCTTCTATTTCAAGTCCAAATGTATGAAGTTCCGATTAAGTTCCAGTGGCTTGTGTTCCAAATAAATTCCAATATTGAATGTGTTCATGTACATATATTTCTCAGTATAGATGAAACCTGGATGTCTGCTTCCGTGTTGGGGCCCCGAGTGGCCGAGTGGTCTAAAGCGCTCTCCGTTACGGATCACTGCCATCTCACCTCTGTCTGCGTGGGTTCGACTCTCGGATTCGGCAGATGCGGGTATGTGAGAAAGCTTGCCAGTAGCTTCTCGTGGTTCTTTTTGGGGTTTTCCTGTGTTCTTCCTCCACCATTAATACTGGCCGCCATGTATAGAAAGAATATCGTGTGCTGAAAATGGCGTTAAACCCTACAACAACAACAACAACAGCTTCCGTGTTGAGGAAAGGATATGAGCCGCGGCATTTTCTGGACATGCATGTGTTTGAAACATGTGCTTTCAATTCCGCACCAAAGAGTCAGGTGCTAATTTTAGTAATGAGTATTCTAAACTCAAGACTGTTAAAGGACTGAAATTCCATCAGTAAAACAATGTCTCTATATTTTTTTTACTTATAGCAATGATAAGCTCTCAAAAGATTCTTTTTCCTAAAACATAACTTACATTATTAACCAATCATGGTCAGCCAAACCAATATATACTCTATTTTATGTTCACCCATTTCCAGACTGGTTCCCATTTTTCCATATCATTAGTACCGTGTGTCCTTTATTGGCCGCCGTTTACATTTCGGTACAGATGTGTGAAATCGGTGGTCATACACTATAGTACACTATGTAGTCAGGATCGCCGAGGAGTTGTTATTTAATCCAATTAATGAGAGACTATTATAGTACAAACTGATTAACTGGCCCGAATCATTTGATAGCAGTATGTCCAATAAAGAAACTGGACTGAGTTTGCAACAATTCTTTTAGATGTTTGAACTATTTACCTTTGTGTAAGTTTGCTGAACATTGTCAAGGTAGCAAATCCTTAAAAGGACAGACTTTAGCATTTAACGTCACCGGCCCATGCCAAATTAAATTTTAATGATATTATGAATATTAACTATTTAAAATAAAATCTGACAAATAAGGATTAAATGTTGAGATATTAGCTTATCAGTTACACTGTAATCGTAATATTTTGTAAATATCGTGGATTCGACGGGTTTCTGTCCAAAGTTAACCTCGGGCAGTTTGTCAGATTGCCGACTTTAAACAATGGCTTTTTTAAAGATTGTTTTCATGCATGTGGCCGATTTTATGACGAGTAGGTATTAATTGCTATAATTACAACTCGTGAGATTTCATTGACTGGTGTATATTTGGAAATAAAAGGCACTCGACTCTAATGATTTACTTTCAGGAGGATTTCATTCAAATGTAAAAATAGAATGCAACATTCACTTTTGATATGTTGATTACATCATAATGACTGGAGACTAGATAGGTACTGCTTGGCAAACAACTAAGAAGACAAAATAAATGTTTTCAAATCATGCTCAAATGTCGGATTCAAATATTTTTATGCATGTCTCCTATTTGAAGTTGACATCATGATAATATAAATGTTCACAAATCCTTGAGTTGAGAGAATAAATAATCCCTCTCTCTCTCTCTCTCTCTCTCATTTACAAATGTAGCTATTTCCAAACCGTCTCTTTATATCCCTTGATCTATATATACATATACACGTCTGCTTTAGCTCTTCCAACTATATATGCATTGTAACTCTTTTCTAATCTCTGTGTGTGTGTGTGTGTGCGTGTGTGTGATCAGTAATGTGTTTTCCAACATGCATGCATGCATACATGCATGCATACATACATACATACATACATGTAGTGAGAAATTGCCTTCTGTCAAAGAGTGAAATGAAACGAGCATTAAAGTAGTAACAGCTTGGATCTCAGGCAAAGCAAATTGCAAACATTCATAGACTAGTTCACTCTGGGTTGCTGTTTTATTCTTAGCAGATAAACGTATAACAATCGTTGGTCCAAATGGCGTTGCTCTTTCATAGTTTGATCTACGGAATTTTCATTAAACATTACTCGTCATGTCTCTACTTGAGCGTATCGTTTCTGTTTTGCACCAAAGGTGATAATCGAATGTAAAGGCGTACGCTTTGATGCAAGCAGACACATGTCATTGTTTATTACACATGCTTATGTTGCATTGTACAAGATTTCAAGAATACCATATTCTTTAAATGCCTTTTGAACATTAAGAACTACATTTATAAAGTCTGTAAAAGGAGAATAGCCGATATCTGGACGCACTTTAGATTGGTTTTCTTCGACAAAGAAACTTCTATCAAAGGCAATGAGGTGGGCATGAATAGACTTTACCGAAATCTTTTATCAGAGGGAATGAGGTGGTCATAAATATACTTTTCCTTAATCTTCTATCAGAGGCAATGAGGTGGCCTTAAATAGACTTTTCCGAAATCTTCTATCTGAGGCAATGAGGTAGCCATAAATAGACCTTTCCGGTATGTCTCTTAACCATGTACAGTATCTTGTCTCATAGGAGAGTAACAGATGTGAGACATGGTCATTAATGCATACATTTTCAAGGCTGCAGACTGAATTTACTAGAAATACCCGGAGAAAATATTCCCAAGGCTATTAATGGCACGTTCATGAAGTTTTCGGCTTTGGATGTTACATAATATTTTGGTTGTTGTTGTTGTTGTTGTAGGGTTTAACGCCATTTTTCAGCACACGATAGGCTATACATGGCGGCCAGTATAACTGGTGGAGGAAGAACCCTGGAAACCCCAGGGAAGAACCACCGACCCACGAGAAGCTACCGGCAGGCTTTCCCACGTACCAACGTTAGCCGAGCCTTGGACTCGAACCCAGGCAGACAGAGGTGAGATGGCAGTAATCCGTAACGGAGAGCGCTTTAGACCACTCGGCCACTCGGGGCCCCACATAATATTTTGGCAAATGCATGAAAGATTTAACTAAAGTCAATTTACGATTTATAGCAAGTGAACTTTGAATTAGAGACAGTCATGTCCTTGAAAGGTTTTTGAATTTCAAAAGTAGTTTTTAGAAATTACATAATTTTAAACAATCTAGGTTAACTTGTAGGAACTGTTTCAAACAATGGATAACTCTTAGAAATATATGGCGCATCTACGCTAAAGCAAATAAATAAAACTGTTTTGTTTTATATTTGACGCAGTTTTTAACTTGTTCCTTGCATTATCATTTCAGAATAACACGTTTATGCAAATGATCATCGGTGGAACTCAAGCAAATTTTGGAAAGGTCTAATTTTACGTCAGTGTTAAATGCTTCTCAAACACTTTTTTCGAAAGGCAACTGAACCAATATCGTTGCCAGAATCTGTCAGAGGTTGGATTATCAACATATCTTGCAAATGTCTTAAAAATTGTTTATGTCTCACCAGTGCAAAGAATACCCTTTTTCATAGGTTCAACGTAAGATTTGGTTTTACCAGTAATTAGCATACCACATCCAAGATTACGTTGATTCAGTTGGATAGCCATACCCAAGCCCGTGGAAATCACTGAAAGTGTCTATACACCAGTTCGTTCACCCCGCATTTATTGTAATGAATCTTGAACTTTCTGCACAGGCCAATGATCTTTTCCCTGTGCCATAATGAGAGAATGGAAATGATGATTACGCAAAGATTGCCAAGTTGCTATCCCAGATGGATTCGTATACATTGCTTTTTATTGGGGGGGGGGGGCTACATGTGGTGGCGCACATTTAGCAGAAAACTATTAACATCTTATCCACGTTTTGGTGGAGTTTGCCACTGAAGCTGAGAATATCATCTGCAAAACAGGCCTGAAAATAATTCACGTCTGGAAATGCTTGTGGTAATTGTTTATTGACCTTTAGATGTCTTTATATTTGCAACCATTTTATCAAAACAAATACGCATTTTCAAGAAGAAATTTGTACCGCTTGCTATTGTTAGATATAAACGTAAGGCGCAGTCTAAACTTCCTTGGGTGAAAACTACATGTGGCGGCGCAAATTTTCCAAAAGGTTAAGGAACTCGCTATTTAATTGGGCTTGGGGGAATTAGGATTTTATTTTTTAATTTCTGACCTTAAAATATCTTCAAAACAATATTCTTCCACTTGCAATACATAAGATTTGATAATATCCATTATATTAGTTGAAACAAAATTATCTTCAGATAAGAAAAAAGTATCCTGGTTTAAAAGTAAAACACGGACCGTACCCATCCTACCCTCCCGAAAATTAATCATATCACCCCGTCTTGGTGGAGCTTGGCAGATAAGCATGGAATAACATCTTGCAGAATAGAACTGAAAGTAATTCACATCTGGAAATGCCTGAATTATTTATTGATCTTTGGGTGCCTTTATATTTGCAACCATCTTTATCAAAACAAGTGCGCACTGTCAAGAAGTAATTTATATCGCTTGCAATTGTTCGATATAAAAGTAAGACTCAGTCTATATTGACTTTCACCTTTCAAACAGACACGGTTCCTACATTTAAAAAACGTCAATCAAACATAGGCTTCGTTAGTTACTTAAACTTTCTGGGTCGAAAACAATGTGGAAATTATATGACGTGTTCTTCTGCTGTTGTGGGGTTTAGCGCCATTTTTCGGCACACGATAGGGCATGCATGGCGGCCGGTATTAATGGTGGAGGAAAAACCCCGGGAAGAACCACCAACCCAAAAGAAGCTACTGGTAAGCTTTCTCGCATACCCACATTGGCCGAATCCTAGACTCGAACCGACGCAGACAGAGGTGAGATGACAGTGATCCGTAACGGAGAGCGCTTTAGACCACTCGGTCACTCGGGGCCCCGTCATGTTCTGTCGAACATCCATTAAAATGCGTAGTGATGCAAAAATGCACTCTCTGTGTCAAGTTCAGTAAGTACTGCATTGAATACTGCTATTATATTATACAAATCAAAACGGAGTCCTATGTAGATTCACTTGTTAAAACCTATACGGTTCACATTTTCAGTACCATCTAAAATTAACCCTTTTTGGTATTGACGAAATATCCAACTGTTTAAAATACTTCTATAATTGTGCAGTATATAAATGAAAATACTAGGAATTGAACTCTATATGTCGGATGGGGAAGCTTTTGGGCATTTCAAAACATGGCGAGTACTATTGAGATGCATATCATTTCGTGGAAGTGGGAAATTATGTATGGCCGCAGTGCCACACATTATATGTGCCGTTCAATCAATTTCTGCAGTTTATTCTGAACTGTATTACTGTAGAAATTCATGTGACTTATACAATACAATTATTTGGTTAATGCACGATGAAAAAAGAAAGGAATCAATATAAAAAAATTATATGTGGTATAGGAAGCCAAATTGGGCGTGATTTTATAAGATAAAGACAAACAATATCTTCATGTCTGCAACGAGACTGAAAGAGACAAATATTAAATTCATGAGTTTTACATTTTATGTTCTTATAATATATAAATCGCAAATTATTAAAGTAAAAATTCATTTCCTTGACTGTGATCTAAACAATTTGTAGAAAATTTTGCAAGTACTTTTAAAAAATTACGACTGGAAGAGTTTGTGCAAAGACAGTTTACTCTATGTAAACCATATTTTAGATACATCTGAATTTTAAATGTTATTTCTTTCAAGAGCTATCTTCTTCTCTCTGTAACTATTCTTTCTTTGACACAAATTAATGTGCATGCCTCTCCTAACGTGCTCTGGACCGCTCCGGTGGCCTTATGGTTAGAGCGTCCGCCTCGGATGCGGGAAGTCGTGGGTTCGATCCCCGGCCGAGTCATACCAAAGACTTACAACAATGGTACTAACAGATTGCAGACCATCCTTACAAAGCTGTATTTACCATCTCAAGTGAACTTTGAACGAATAAGCATTATATTTTGAACCATATAAAAGCAAATAAAAGAAATAATTATATCGCTTGAAAGAATGATCAAAGTTTGCTGGATTTCTTTCTTGTGCTAAACGACTAACTACTAGGAAAAAATAATAATCAAGTAAAATAAACGTAAGTCAAATGTAACAATGACGCGGACAGTTTGCTACCAATTAATTGTAATTATAATTAAAACCTTGGTTCAATGTAAATGAATGTACGTACATGATTGTACGGAGTGAATAACATTATTTCTTTATTTTCTGTAACTTCCGAAGTCTTAATTAGTGTGCATCTTAGAGCAAGAAAGACGCTGATGAGAAATTGGCAGGCTCAAGACTGTGAATATTGCATACATAACGTCCATGTACATCAATTCATTTGGAAACTTACCTAGACATCGTATAGTTCAGGTCCTGTTGACGTATAACCGTCTAAGCAATACCCACACTTAGAAGCAGACATACCAAAGTATTTTTCCGCGTGTCTGAATCACGTGCTTGCATGATGTCATGCCTAACAGCTGGTTGCCCTTGATGGTTCTTGCGTTATGCATTCTTGATACATAGAGTTAATAGTCTGTGCATTTTTACTTTTGTCGTTGGAGCTTTCTGCTGTTTCAGTAAGGCAGTATACCAGATACATACATACATACATACATACATACATACATACATACATAGATGGTTGTTATGGTTGGGATGGGGTGCTCCCAATATTTCATTTAAATTATTAAAGTCCCATCCAGGCTCGATTTTGGTTGGGAGTTAAATTAGTGAAAGATAGATGTAAAACTCAGAGACCCCAGTCAGCAATGACGACATTGAATATTGTTATGTAGATTTGATTTAATTTATATTTGATTTAATTTAATTGTTTGTTTGTCAGTTGTCGTTTTTTTCCTCCATTACATGCTATTTTAATGTAACTTTATTTACTGGATTTGATATTGTCCAGAACAGTTCAGTTCTGACTGATTTTTGAAAATATTTTTGACGTAAACAGCTAATAGTAGAGACATTGTATATAATGCTGACCTAGTTCCTGGCCTTGATTCAGAACGAGTAAGGGTTCTGGTAAATAACTTTTTAACATTTTTTAAAAATTATTCTTTCCTAGAGTAAGAACCATTAATTTCAGTTAAGGCCATATGGGAGTACGTGATGTTAGACATGTAGAAAGCTTCTACTTTATAAATAATGTTCCTAGAAAGATGACCATGTGAACCTCATCCGGGTATCAGTTTTGAGCTGCAGTTAGACTTATTACTGATGTTTTGAGAAAGAAAAGTCATTCATGCCTTAACACTTGAGACGTCCAGGTGTTTTATGCTGTGTCCAGTTTGAACTAACTATTTTATTTTCTTCAAATTATTGGGATTTCAAATAATTGTTTTCCATGGAAATACTAGTGCTCTAAATTCATTCTTGGACAATGCCATTTATCGACCGCTCCGGTGGCCTAGTGGTTAAAGCTTCCTCCTCGGATGCGGGATGTCGTGTTTTCGATTCCCTGTCGAGTCATACGAAAGACTTACAAAAATGGTACTAACACCTGCCTCGCTTTGGTGCTCAGCATTAAGAGCATTACTCTATCACTGTTTTATATTAAGTATATTGTTTTGGATGTCTCGCCCTTTTCCCCCACCCGTTTGATTTATATTTATCATTTTATTCATCCCTTGTTTGACCCTATTGGCTAATATTCTGCTTAAAATTTTGTAATCTATATTAAGGAGGGAGATGGGTCTCCAGTATTTTAAAATTTTCCCTATCCCCTTTCCCTTTATAAATTAGTGAGTATCCCTTCCCTCACTGTGTTGGACATCGTCTCCTTTCTTAAGTTAATATTATTATACAGACTCTCAAGAATCGGCGATAACTCACTTTGGAATTTTTTAATAGAATTCCGTTGCGAGTCCATCTCCACCTGGGGATTTCCCTTTTGCCAGTTGGTTAATTGTTTTTGTTATTTCATCCATGGAGATAAAGTTGTCACATGTCTTTATGTTCTAACTTTATTTTCTCGCATGCAATTTCAACTAGGTATTTGTTTAGGATTGTTGAATCTATATTCTGTGTTGTATATAGTTCTGCATAGTATTCCCTAATAAAGTGTATTATCTCTGTTTTCCCTGATATTTCCCTGTTATTGTTATCTCTTAATAGTTCTATGTGTTTTTTCCCCCTTCTCCTCAGTTCTTCCCTTTTAAACAATCCGTCTGCTTTCTTATATATTTTCATGAATTTTCCCGCTCTTATTTCTCTTCCTTTGGTTTCTTCATCTAGTATTACCTTAAGCTTTTCTTTCAGTATTTTACCTCTTCCTCTCTATTAGTTTTCTCTAATTGTTTTTTATAGCCTCTTTCTCCTTATTTTGTAGTTCTTTCCTTTTTGCCGAGAAATTAATAGCTTTTTACTTAATTTTATGTTTTAGATTATCCCACTCCTTTATTATATCTCTATTTCCATTTATTTTATATTTCCTTGTGTCTTAATTTATTTTTTCTATAAACTCATTTTCATCGAGGATTTTGTTGTTGATTTTCCATAGCCCTTTCCCCCATTTTATCCTACTTTTCATGCAGATTTCAATGTTAATTATTTTGTGGTCAGATATTTTAACTTCCCTTATTTCAGCATTTTTATATAATTTGTTTTCGTAGTTTGTGTCACAGAATCTGTCTAATCTACTGACTTGGTTTTTTTTATATTCATGTGTAATTTATCGTTACAATATATATATATATATATATATATATATATATATATATATATATATATATATATATATATATATATATATATATATATATATATATATACAAGTTTATGTTTACTTATTACGTTTCCCATTTCCTGTTTGAATCTTTTATCATCCGGTGTTAGTTCCCCTATTCTAAGTATATTCCCCCACCCACCCACCCAGTTAAAGTCCCCTCTTATTATTAAATTTTCCATCGAATTGTTTTCCACATATTTGTGTAGCTTTTCTATAAATTTTTGTTTTTTATATCTATTTGCAGGAAAGTATATATTTATTACATGAATTAACTCTGGCCCGCGGCAGTGTTTAGACATCAAATACATGGCCACGGAAATGATACATTTCTCAATACCTGGGCCTAGCAAACGTGACACATACATACATGATTATATACACACACACCCATACGTATGTACGTACGTACATACACGCATGCATGAATACATACATACATATGAACGTACGTACTGAATATTCTCGTTGATACGTATTGTATGCGCGTGAAAACATACAGGCATACATGCCTGCACACGTACGTACGTACCTACCTACATAAATACATGCATGATATTAAGAACCCGGGAAATCTCCGGAAAGAACCACCTACCCTCGAGAAGCTACTGGCAAGCTTTCTCACATGCCCACATTGGCCGAGTCCGAGACTCGAACCCACGCAGACAGAGGTGATAAAATGTATGTTATGTATCACATTCGAAATTATATCTTTAAGGCCATGGTCACAGATACTATTTTAGGTTTCTATCACACTTTCCACCGTGGTATGTAACTTCAAAGCTTTTAGAAATTAAGGGATGAAACTTGGCGTACTTATGCATTGTTCTTAGAAGGTGTGTTATGTACCATATAGGGGGCCTAAAATTTAAATGCAGGGGTATGGTTCAATGTTTTTAGTTTTCCATCACAACATTTTTCACGCTAGATAACTTTAGAGCACTTTCAGTTTTATGGATCAAAACTTGGTGTGCCCAGACAATGTCATTATAAAGTGCCTCGCATATCACATTGAGATTCAATCTTCAATGTCAAGGTCATCTTTGGTCTTTTAATTTTGTCATCACGTTTTACCTTCCTCTCTATAATTTGATAGCCGTTTAAAATTGAGACGATACAGTTGTATAAGTACACATTATTACTAGTAGTTATGTCGAACACCTCATTGTTGATCCCGTCTTCAAGCCCATTGGTCAATATATTTAGTTTTCTTGTATATCTTCCTTTCCATTCCATAACTTTATAGTCATTATTGATTAATGGAGTAAACTTTGTACATCGGTCGTGTACTAAGTGGGAGGTCTTACTGTCAATATCAGTGTCATTGGCTACGTTTCGGTTAAATTTTCCCTTCTTCTCAAAAACTTATGAGCTGTTTGAGATAAACGAATGCAATCTGGCTTGCCCATATATTGTCACCCAAAGATGTGTTGCATTCCACATTTGTAGCTCTATCTTCAAGGTCACATGTATATATTTGATGGTTATTTTTGTTTCTGCTATTCATTTTTAAAGTTATTTGATGTCTACTTTTATTTCTCTCTGTCAGTGTTAGGACTGGTCGGCCTGGTGTCAGGATAATGTGACTGGGTGAGACATCACGCTACATGTTTGCGGCATGATGCCCCAGTGCTAGACATCACTATAAACTGTCACACTGTAGACACTGTAGCGAGAATACTGAAAAATTGTTAAAGCTACGTTAAAAATCTAAATCTCTCTCTCTCTCTCTCTCTAGTTGACGAAATATCACGTGTCGCAGATGAGGTTTTATTTTCAAGGTCAAGGTTACTGAGTTATTTTGTCCCATTTACTGCACTTTTACTTTAGTTCCTTTTGAGACATGGACATGAAAGTTGGTTTCATTGCATGTCTACTTATTAATTTTAAAGGTCTGTCGCAAAGGTTACAGTCAGATTTCATCACTGTATATACCTTTGGTTACTTCACAACATTTTACTGAGTTTGTTTCTTATGTAAAACAACTAACTCATCAAGCAATTTCTGGTATTCAATTCATACTTATAGAGCTGCTTTTCTTTGTCCCCTGCAAATATAGAAATACTACAGCCGGAAACTAGTCGATGCTTTCAGCTGGTATAAGTAATCTTGAATTGGAGCAAAACCTCCCTGTTGCTTTACTCATGCGAAATAGCTTGACTGTGTTTCTCATTACGAACCAAATGCTGTTTGTTTTTACTTTAAACTGTCTTCCTAATAATAAATGTCAACAAATGGTTACTATCGTTTTTTTTTTTTCGTTTTTTTTTTTTAGGTATAAAGGAGTGTTCGTCTTCCATGAGCGAACTATGTCAGCACCCCTTTCTCCTAATAAGATTTACGAGTCACTTTTATCTTAAAGGTCACCAGCCATACTCTAACATTTTTATTTTTACATCAGATTTACATCACATCATTAAAAGTAGTTACATTCGCACAAAAAGAATAAAAAATTATCAAGTGTAAAGAAGAAATAATAATTTAATTACACGAAATAGAAGCATACAACGCTTAGCTCGCCTAGAGAGGACGCCAACCGGAAATGACGTACATTTATCCCCACAAGACGAAGTACATGCATCTTGTCGAATAATAAAACACTATAACTTTATGGATAGGGAACATTTAGATGAAACCATTGAAAACTAATTGACTGGTCAGACTTACATCGATATGCGTACACGACGCACTAGATTGTGCCGCTTTAAAAACTGATCCTTTGTTTCAATTTATTTTCAAAATTCCCGTAATACAGGTAAAATGGAATCAATGCTGGCTTCCCTATGACGGCCGACTTTTTTTAAAACAAAAGAAGAAATAGGCACACTTTAAAGAATCCAAAGGAAGTTGGCTTCCTTATGTCGGCGACGTCATAAAAAATAGGTACACTTAAAAGATTCCAAAGTCAGTTTCCGGAGTTGGCTTGTTTTGTAATAAGATAACTTTTGTATTTGATATCCTGTCGGTAAGTTTAAGCAAGGAGTTTATTTCTCGCTGCCAGTTGTGTTTATTCATCACCCGGCCTTATATTTGTTTGCCATATGTAATCACAATTGATGGCTGCAAATAATACTTTTGTAACCCATACTAGCGAAATGATTATCATTTGAGTGCATCACAGTGAATGTATTTTCAAATAATGATTTTTATTTGCGAAATATCGTCGTGTAGTTAACCTGGATACAATACAATCTTGGTCATTGTGTACCTTATTATGCGTGAATGGCAGGTGACTTCAAGCAATCGGGTGGTGTTCCCGTCTCATTTGCGATTTAGTTATCTGACACAAGCGATACACACTACAGTAAGGATGCATATGCCAGGCAGCATCTGCTACATATACGGCGTTGGTGGATATATATTTTTCTTTAATAAAGTTCGCATGATAAAAAAGAAAGAATCAATGATAACAATGCAGGGTTAGTTTCTTTCATTTTATTTTCAAAATTAGAATTTTGTTTATCTATTTTATTGTACGGGGGGTGGGGGAGGGCAAATTCAACACAAAATCATTTCGTTTCTTAAGTCTTTGGACCTATACCTTGATGAAATAAAATTTCACCATAAGTGCTTGGACATGAAAAAACAATAATTATTGTATCATGTCCCTATATATATATATATATATATATATATATATATATATATATATATATATATATATATATATATATATATATATATATATATATATATATATATATATATGAGTCTAGTCAAGAGACTTGTACGCCTATAAATGATAAACGTCCGAAAGTAATACCTCATATTTCTTTTTTAAAATCCTTTTGAGTTCATATTGGTTATAATAATGCTAAATAAAGAGTTTGATCAAAGTCTACACTCTGCACTTTCAAAATGTATCATGATTATTTTAAACATTAATATTTTACATTTGCAGTAACATTACTTTACTGTGATCCTTTATTAGATACATTTTACTTGCGCTCTTTCTATCCCTCTTCTCATATGCACCATTGAGCTCTCTACGGGATTTGGGAGGATTTAGGACTGTGCCATTCCTCACCCTATTCGATCCCACAGCTTGAATCCATTTTTTTGCGGTAAACAAAGTCTTTTGGAAAAAAGAATCAACCCTTTTGTCCCACCATCACTGTTTTGGTTACATCCATATACAATACAGTGCACCATATTTGCTATTCAAAAGCACGATCGTAAGATTTATTACAAAGATATTTACGTGGGGAAATTAAACACTTGCATGGCTAGGCTGAATATCCGATTTTGGCACGCGGAAACTACCGATTGTTTACGGAGACTGCCGAATATTTTGTCATATAAAAAAGCGGATTTTAAGTCTAATTCGACATTTTTATGGTGTGTATACATAACAAATGCAGTTTGTTTTTATGACTATAGTAATATCACACGTTTGTACAATATAAGTGGCCAGTAACCTTTAACATTTATGTACACTAAGAATGGGAGCAATATTTTGTCATGTGTGGTTTGTCCTCAACAGGGCAATGTCGCTTTTTATACGCAACAGAGGAGCGTAATACGGGCGCTAGAAAATCCCAACATATGGGTTGTTTTCACAGACGTCACGACTGAGTACGCAAATACCCACAATGCAATGCGATCGTACTTGCGCCGGCATTATGAGTCCCTAACAAACCTTTGTCAACATTAATCATCATGTATATTCAAGATAATAATCTGATTTAACTGTCGATAAGGACATTTAATTCATTGAAACAATACATATATTAAACTTGAAATTAAGTGCCTTATAGAACGAAAATAAAAATAAGGTTAGAAGTTCCCTTGCTTTTATCGAAAGACAATATAGTGAAGCTGAACCGTAATCATGTATGTTGCTATCAAATAGAAATGCATTCTTATTTTACAAACAGGCAATATTTACATCTTTAAAAAGTGTGTCGTATCATATCCCTAAGCTTGTCATCTTGAAAGAGTACTTCCGGACAATGATTTTCGGGATACAATATCAGTTATGAATTAAAATTTTACAGCATGTGTTTTATGCCAGAACTTTTATGTACAAATACTTTTCGCGACAACAGATGTTTGTACCAAAGACAGTTGACAAACCAGTTTAATCAGACTGGTCAAATATTGTATTTGTTGTGGAGATGATGGACGTAGGATGATACTGAATGAAAGTGATAACCGTTCAAAAAGACGTTACATCTTCACTGTATTCAAACGAAACACATGCAAAACGGAACATGACTTTGTGTCAAATGTCAAAACGAAATATTCCTGAAATGCTTTTAGAAATATTAAATTATATATTAACAATTAGCTTTTTAACTTGAAAGATAACCAAATGATTGATTTCATCCCATGAAAATTAAAAATTATTAAATGTTTCTGCTTGTTTGTGTATCCATTTGTTTATGCGTTTGTTTATCGATCGATCTTTTTGCTTATGAAAGAATAACAAAGATTGTTGAAATTTAAACGTTTTACTTGAAGAAAACAAGTAGAAAAGTCACGCATTCTGTCTCGTGCGGTTGACATGCACAACAGAATGTGATGTATTATTATATTCTTACGCACAAAATGAGACGTGCCTTCGTAATTATGCGGGAAGAACAATGTTATTAGGTGCCGATTTGAGGGGCTAGGGGCTCAAAATGGCGGATATGGAAGTACACACGTTTTGTGACGTCACGTGAAAACAACGGATAAAGGCAACACAGCTCTGCATGTCTGCAATCGACATTTTTATACCAAAATGTTGATATGTTTTACTATTTCAGCCATCAAATAATTAACATTCTGCACCGGATAATCATCTTTCCATCATTCCGTGTGCTTAATTCTCTGCCAATTAATTAATCTATTGCTGATTGATTTAACATGTTCAATCCTTATCAACCTTTATTTAATCTTTTAATCTTAACACGAAGACTTGATTTTTCCTGACAGAATTTACAGGGTGAACATTTTTTTTCTTCTGAGACGGGTCGGTTCTTATGGCAATTGAAAAAGTCCATAACATGATACAGTAACTGAGATTCAAAACGTACCAATCAGTCCGGGTCAATGACCCTTTCGTAGGTATTGGCTTTATATTAAAAAATTCTCGGTCCTGGTATTATTTTTGGAAAAGAGGGAATGCAGATCTAATTGATAATAACACATAAGGAAGGTTTTCATTAGCATATGCTCTCTCTCTCTCACACACACACACACACACACACACACACACACACACACACACACACACACACAAAGGTATTTCCATGATGACTTTGATACCAATACTTAATACATGAAACTATGTAGCTGACTATCATAAACTGAGTATTGCATTGCATTTTGGGAGAGCAACGTACTGACTGCATGGAACTCAAAATGTTCCATGTCATTTTACCATACTTCTGACAGTACTGGCCAACATATGTAGAGAATTCATAACACGACTTGAAGCAAAAGTAGACAAGGTCCCAACTGTTGCCTGGGAAACATTTCCGTCACTGCACTGATTAGTGCCCTCTTATCATAAACTAATGTTGTCACGTGAGGACCTTGAGCTCTCGATTGAAGCAGATCCATAATAAAATGTGACGTCAATGCAGATCAAGTTCAATAAACACGTCATGAAGTAAACTGCTGTAATAGAACTTTTATAGTCTCTATCTAGCTGAATTTACTAAACTAAAACATATGACAGTCGCGTCAGGCACTAGTTGCTACATTTCAGATTCACAGTCACTTAAAGTCGGAGCAACAACTAGCACTAATACCCACTAGTATAGGCATCATATATATACTGTGTCTTTGACTGTATCATTCGAAGGTTATTATTACCGAACAGAAACATACACGTAAAGACCTGACATAATTAGCAATCTATAAATTGCGTTTTTGTGCATAATTCTAATGTGTTAGGGTTTAAGATGACTTTCGAACATTAGAGGTTTTGGCTTGCCTTCCTCTGCAGGAAGATTCAATATCTTTCATTAGCTAGCATATACAGAAACTGAAAAAGGAAGAAAGAAAAAATAACCTTTGTCAGACACCTCAGAAATAAATTACGAGTATTTTCCGTAAATGGAAAAATGAAGCATGGTGTAGCTGAAATGCCTTTCCTACCGAACGTTTGTTGCAAATATATAACAGAACTAGTGTTCCCGAATTTTACAGGTGCACCTATCTCTTCTCTTTGTCTTTCTCGATATAAGGAGCTTTGCAACATACACACAAAGATAATGAAATATATGGTTCAGTGTACAAGGATAACATTCTGTTGTAGAGCAGAAATTACTGAAAGACCTATAAACTATAGAAAATGCTGAGCTTTTGAGACACTAACCCCCACAATATAAAACCTTCATTATGTGTTAAACTTAAAGTTGCAGGCCCTTTTTTAATCTGTATTTAATTGAATTTGAAATTATGTTGTTTGATTTAGTTTAGACCACCAACAATGTCTGAACTGACTGCAAATAGTGAGTGCTAAAATAACAGTGGGCAAATTTGGCCGATTAATCCTTCCAAGTTAAGACGTTCGATCATAGTGACACCATGTCCCGTTTTCATCACACGACTTTCGCCTTGTCATGAAAAGGTAAATTGTTCTTATTACTCAAAAGAGTTCATTGAATACACCATTTCCAGAATCGTGGTGGCTTGAAGTAAACATAAACTGGACTGTACATTTTTGTTTTAAATGCATTATTGCTATTATTATTATTATTATTATTATTATTAACACTGTTCAGAGTATGTGGTATGCTAGCATTAACTGACAAGATACGATTATGTTGTTGTTCCTCAGCGAACTTGGCGAGACGTTGGCTCTTCTCGCTGTAACCTTAACGCGGACGTTCCTTTTGCAAATGATGCAAATTAGATGCGATATGCTGAGATATCATCATAGACAAACACTGTAAACATGTATTGCAATGGCCACTGTTAGCACGTATACTGCGATGGACAAACACTTTTAACATGGGATCGTTTTTATTTGAACTCGTCTTGATAGGAGGAACAGGACCTCTAGCATCAAGATGACCCCTCCTTCCATCCGGAAACAACACATGCGTCCAACCATCCACCATCACCACTGACGATGTATTTCTCTTGATTACGTTCTCGGTTCTATGTTGTATCCCATAATTTTGTAATATGTATAATCCGTGTTTTTATTAACCTGATGTAACCTTTGCTTAAGAGGAAATGAAGCCAGTCAGTCAGATACAAGCACGCACGCAAGCACACGTGCATACAAACATATATACATGCATGTATTTGTCATGTAGAAAGAAATTCATATAGTGTTAAACTTTATTTCCTTTTCTTTACTATTTCGAAGTTAGTGTTAAGCATTTACCAATATAGACTAACATTTTAAAAAGTATTATCATCTTCAAACAAATGTTCAAAGATCAGGACCATGCTAAGCCAAGTACTAATTAGCTCTGACTACATATCTGTATGACTGAAGGTGTTGAAATGTTTCTTTTTTCAATACGGTAGTTGACACAGTACTACTCCTTATTTTTGTCACTTCTCTGTTTATTACATACATACATACATACATACATACATGTAGTGAGAGATTGCCTTCTGTCAAAGAGTGAAATGAAACAAGCATTAAAGTACTAACCAACTGGTTCTTACGAATAGCCGCAAATCGTAATCACTCGTGTAGACTGGTTCCCTGTCGGTTGCTGTGTTATTGTTAGCAGATAAACGTGTAATAGTCGTGGGTCCAAATGGTGTTGCTCTTTCGTAGTTGCATCTACGAAAATTTCATTAAACATGTTACCCGTCAGGTCTCTGGTTCAGCTTATCGTTGCTGTTTTGCACAAAAGGTCATAATCGAACATTAAGGCGTACGCTGTGATGCAAGCAGACGCATGTAATTGTTTATCACAGACGCTTATGGGGAATTGTACAAGATTACAAGAATACAATATTCTTTAAATACCTTTTTTTAACATTAAGAACTGCATTTATAAAGTCTGTGAAAGGAGAACAGTCGATATCTGGACGCACTTTAGATTGGTTTTCTTCGAAAAAGATTATTCTGTCATGGGCAATGAAGTGTGCATAACTAGACATTTCCGGAATCTTCTTTCAGAGGCAAAGAGGTGGCCATAAATAAATCTATCCGGTATGTCACTTAACCTTATACAGTATCTTGTCTTATTACTTATACCTAATAGGATAGTAACAACCATGAGGCATGGTCTTTAATTCATAAATTTCCATTTATCTTTTGCCATTTTGGTCCTTGTCTTGCTGTGAATGACGCCATCGCATATGCGACTGTCAATCGGCACACGCATAGCTAGCCAATTTAGTCTTGCTGAAAATGAGGTCAACGCATGGCTGATTGTTAAGGGACAGGCGCGTAACTAAACCGTTTAGTCTTGCTGGGAATGACGCCATTTGCATAGATGGTTGTCAAAGGACAGACTCGTAGCGAGACCATTTGGGCTTGCTGTAAATGATGCCATCGCATGGGTCATTGTCAAGAGGCACACGCATAACTAGACAAGTTAGTCTTGCTGTAAATGAGGTCATCGCATGGGTCATTGTCAAGAGGCACACGCATAACTAGACAAGTTAGTCTTGCTGTAAATGAGGTCATCGCATGGGCGATTGTCATAGCTAGATCATTTTTTTGTCATACTGAAGTATAGAATAACTGAGGCAATCCACTCGTCGCGTAGCGATCAACAAAGTGGCTGCATATATTCAATGTAAACACTTGTTATGAAATCATGGAATGATCTTTCTTATATGAACGTTGACTGCAATGCTTATAATTCATTAACCGCTCTTGTGGCCTAGTGGTTAGAGCCTCCGCCTCGGATTTGGGAGGTCGTGGGTTCGATCCCCGGACGAGTCATACCAAAGACATAATAATGGCACGAACAGATGCCTCGCTTGGCGCTCAGCATTAAGAGGTTAGTGTTAGGACTGGTTGGCCTGGTGTCAGGATAATGTGACTGGGTAGGACATCATGCTACATGTCTGCGGCATGATTTCCCAGTGCTAAACATCACTATAAACTGCCACACTGCAGACATCGTAGTGATATAACTGAAAAATTATTAAAGCTACGTTAAAAATCCAAATCACACACACACACACACAAATCATTAAAATAACTGGTCTGAGATGCATTATTGTTTTCGTGTCTAAATGTTTATACGCAGCTGCTACTATCTGCGTATAAAGCAGCTACGTGCCTCAGGGATTTAGGAGAGAGAAAAAAAACCCAGATGTTACCATAAACAGTTTAGTGACGACTATCATTTTACCAAATTTGGTTATGAAATCAAACCTTCAATTCATCCCATAAATCATCAAAGATAGTGACAATAGAGTGGCAGAACAATGGATATGCGTGCTTTAGTGGCACCCTAATATTTCTGTTCTTATAGTATCCATTACCTATGGTAAATCAGGATTACCTTGTTACTGCTCCTATGTCTAGTCCGTGTTAAGTTTTACCGTGTGTTATAATATATATATATATATATCAAGGTCTTATTTTGTATTTATACTGAAATGCAATTGCGAAGAAGGAATGTTGTTATTAATGTTAATATACTAACATTGTACAGTACCATTATAAATCATATCAGTAAATAACGTTTACATATAAAGACTGTACAGTACCATAATAAATCTCAATATCAGTAAATAACGTTTACATATAAAGAATGTACAGTACCGTTAAAAGTCGCCATATCAATAAAACACGTTAATATATATATATATATATATATATATATATATATATATATATATATATATATATATATATATATATATATATATATATATATGCCGTATTGTTCCATTATAATTCTCCACATCAGTAAACAACGTTTTCATATAAAGACTGTATAATAACATTATAAATATCCTTATCATTAAATAACGTTTACGTATCAAAACTGAACAGTACCATAATAAATCTCAACATCAGTAAAAATGGCACTTTAACACAGAACTAAAAAGTGCATTGAGTATATTTCAGACAACATATCTCATATTCTCAAAAACAAAAAAAGAAAAACATGGCTCCCACGCTTTTCTAAAGATAAATTTCCATATCATTTCCAGGGTTTTTCCAGAATGAAATTTATTTTTTCAAGGTTTACATATGACCATTACTGAATGGAATTAAAGAATATTTAGATTATAAAATATGTATTTTATAAATCTAAAGATGGTTCTCTTTCAAGTCTCTCCAAAACATCAAAGCCAGAAAAGATGATCATGTACAAAACGATAAAATGTATCACACGAAACAAGTTTGATTATATTCCTATAAATTGGAATGTAAAGTCATTTCAATGTACAAAATAAAAATTCCAACTTTATCTTGCTGACCTGCATTATATTGCACTGTGGGAACAACATAATGAACATAAATTAGTTTTGTTCCTTTCAAACCTTTAATGCTAAAGAATTTTATACCAATACATACATACATACATACATACATATATATATATATATATGCATTTTATAGAAAGTAAACATTTCCTATTACAGTATATATAAAAAACAATAAAAGCAAACAATTTTTAAGTCATTCTGCTACGATGCCTGCAGTGTGGCAGTTTATAGTGATGTCTAGCACTGGGGCATCAGGCCACAGACATGTAGCATAATGTCCCACCCGGTCACACTATCCTGACACCAGGCCGACCAGTCCTAACACAAATCTCTTAATGCTGAGCGCCAAGCGAAGCAGCTGTTAGTACCAACCATTTTTGCAAATCTTTGGTATGACTCGTCCGGGGATCGAACCCACGACCTCCCGCATCCGAGGCGGACGCACTAACTACTAGGCCACCGGAGCGGTATTGTTGTATAGAAATACAATTATATTAAACGAAAGTCAGATACATTTTGTAAAAACCGGCAATCTGGCCAGTCTGATTTATCAAGCAGAGAGTACATATCAAGGTGGTAGTCCCGTGATACAACAAAACTCCAGAAGTTGTTCACGGAATATATAAATATGGAAAATTTTGTATTTTTCGTTATTGTATTTTTATTACAACCAGCACAAGACTTTCATTTAATATTTATTTTTATTTTTCTCTACAACATTGGAAAATGTGGGTTGTTAGTTATTATGTACTCATGCGACTAGCAATGCAAATCGCGAGTACCAGGTCACATTTCATCAACGATGTAGTTTTATCTTGTCTTTTAACAGATTCAAGACATAATGATTTTAATACTCCCAATTTCTGAGAAAATAAGTAATTTTCATATCGATTTCATACAGTAAGCGGCTACGGTTTGCCACCATCATGTTGGCCTCTTGTGACGTTAGACTGGTTTTCATACCTTCCACGTAAGAAAGATATGGATATCGAGTTGACTTTGAAAATAAAATTCTGCTAGATTAATCTAATCCACTAAGCGGTTGGATTGACTCAGCATAATGTTTATTGCAAGCACCCAAATGATCCATACTGTACCCTCCGAATATTCTGGTTAGAACTCGATAAATTTAACTCACGACCAGTTTAGTTACGACTCAATTATGTGATTGTTTTGGGCGTCAAGTGGTGGAGGAAAATTCCGGGGTTCTTCACGACTTTAATCAATATTTGCGAAATTCCAGGACTTTTCATGGTCGGGAATAAATTATCATTTTCCCCGACTTTTTCCCGATTTCCCGGTAGCGTGGGAATCCTGATTTTTTTTCCCCGCCAGGTTGTAAAATGTGCGATCTTATATGACAAAACTAGGTCGTAATCGTATGATCTTATAACGAACCATGTCGTAAGCTCATCGATCCTACACAACTCTGGCTGTTCATTGGACGTGAAAATTATGGCATTCGTAGAAAAAAATGCAGTATGACTCTGGACGAAAACCGGTCATAGCATGTATTAATAAACTCTTTCATAATTTTTACATCAAATCTTCGTGTAACATTATTTACTGAACGAAAAATATTTTGATAAGCAAATGATAAGTCCAAGTCCGAGTTTCCCCTGACCCTTGCCACCCCATTTTTAATTTTGGACAGTTATGTTGGGAGTAGGGTCAGAGTTCATTCCCTATCGAGAAGTTGGAATTCGCCGAGACCATCTGGTGTCGGCATGATGTAGCTGCTTACTAGCCAGCCCAGCTAACTTCAACGACCTTTCATCGAGATATACCTGCATGAAATCGATAGGAATATGATTTATTTTCTCAGAGATTGAGATCATATCATTCGTTCTGTCTTTAATCCGCTGACAGACGAGACGAAATTACATTGTTGCTGAAATTTGACCTGGTTACTGGCCATTTGCATTCCTAGTTCCTTATTCCTAGATTTTACAACTATTACCAAAAACTTGACAAACATGTCTGCAGTCGACTGTTTTATTGTTTAATCTGTAAATACTGACAAAGAAAATATGCCATTAGGTAACACAGCAAACTTTAACTGAAATTGCAAGCATATACGTTTCCATTTTTTTCTTGTTTGAAGAAACATGCACGTTAAATGAAGGTAACATCGCTTTATCTGTATACGTCGCGGCTGATAAACGGTTTCCCACAATAGCGAGTGAAAATAGATGTTTGTGGAAATTTGACATATTTATCATGTTAAATTTGGCAAGTACACGTAGAAGATTTAAAACGTGTGTGTATAAAGAGTGATAATATGGCGAGATATAAATAAAATCAACTAATAACTCGTTTCAACTGGTGGGGTCGATTGACATTAATCAAGATACACGTTAACACTTAAGTCTAGAGTAATCAACACGACTCTTTATTTAGTTAAAGAATATTTGTAAGTAAATGTCAGAGTGCTGTAATTTTAAGAAAGAATTAGAGGGTCATTTTATCGCACTTTGCCTGTTATCTTCTTTCCATGACAAATACGTACTCATCTGCAATATGTTAACAGATATATATGCCATACTGCCTTGGCTTTATGGTTCCGCGCATCTGTCTTCGAATTAGCAACTCCCCAAAGAACCGCGTATTGTATAAAACGGTGTAAATAGAAACACTGAATGGAACTTGTACATTTGCTTAAATATATCAGATACGAAAGCAATACCTATATAACGGATGTCTGCTCATTATGTTAACAAATCTAACTTTAACAGCACTATTTAGTTTCTTGTACGAAAATTATTCAACGTCATAGTATGATATAATATTCTGCATCCGTTAATATTCCTAACACGTCATTAAAGATAACGAGGCCGTCCGTTAATGGCGGTTAAAAATAAATGTTCCTCTCAGTTCAGTTGGCATTGAAAAACAAGGGACTGATGCACTTTTTCAATAAATCAATTTCTTAAGAGTATGTACAAGTAATATTATAATTCTTCCAAAGTTGCAAAATACTGGAAAAAGGGTGAGGAGAAATTTCATCATTCAAACTTGTAAAATGTGCGATAACAAAACTAGGCGTGTACTATGACCTGTACATATAAAATGATGCAACCATGTTGGTCCAGTTCGTATCCGCATTTTTAACTGGCAAAAGGATAAAAGGAACACACCACACACACACACACAAGTATGTCTAGAGCAAGTAACAACAAACAATGCAAAACTAATTGTCGCAAGGCAAACATCATGTAAAACAAAAGAAGACAGTTTACATGACCTACAGTCTAATTCTTTAAAAGTTGTGGCTATCTCATCTTAATACTGGTTTGAATTACGACAATGAATTGACAACATAGTTAATATTGACATACAAACGGAGGAACAAGAGCGCCACGTTTTTATTAAATATAAAACGATGTAACCATATATTTTATCCCGAATAAATTATTGTTTCCGTAATAACAATAACTACAAACAGTAACTCATCAATACTGAACATAGAGTCAGGTGAGAACACTTTTTATTAATTTATTTCACATCGTCAAAGTGTGGTTTATGGACAAATGTTTAAAAAATGCAGAATGATTATTTTATCTGCAATGCATGTTTATGTTCTATAAAGACGGGACCTTCTTGAGAAGTTGGAGGTAGTCATCCTAACTAAGTCCCTCACCATCACGTTTCTAAAACATTGCAAAACTAACTTCGTCACTGATACGTTCTATCAGATTGCATAATTGATATGAAAAATACGTTATCATAGAAAAATAAGTGCAAAGCGTATTTTGAAAAACTATAAACATCTGGGGGAATGCAATCTTATCATTACAACTTCTGTTAGGAATCACTGCTTCCCATTGTTCTAAAATAAGTTCTTAACATTAATCAAAGACATCGAATCAAGAGACCAGATAACTCAGAATCTGAATCAGAGATCGATTATCCACTAGCAGTCAATCACAAAATTAATCAAATATGATGTTTCATTTCCTTGTGATTGGCTGACACAAATATTGTAGCCTCAAGAAGCTTATCAACCTTGTCTCAGGCTGAGAAATCTCTTCCCAAAACTTGACATTGTCGCATATTTTATATTCCATATTTGTTCCCCAAAGGAACTCATCCGTCATTCTCGTCTGCTGCTGTATGGGATTTCTCAATTAGTCTCACACGGCTTGGCTCCTAAGAAAACTGTATTAAACATCGAACCAAATCGTCGATAACACACATACGCTGTCATGTAGGTATGATGTTTCGGGTGAATTGCATCATTTCAATAAATTCTATCAAAACCTGCAAACAAAGACGTGTGCTATGACCTGTAAAAGTGATCGACGTTACTAAATGGTTGGTTTGCTCAGAAATACATTCATCCCCAGTGCATGTTATTAACAAATATTTAGCTCTTTTAACTTGTATTGAACAGTCTCTAATTGATAACTGTATATTCCCTTTTTATTATGGCCATTAGGTAAAACAAATATCGTCTGGGGCAGAATGATGGTGGTTTCGTTTTGCATGGTCCATATGACTGAAATACCTTGTGCTAACATCTGGAAATAAAACCAACATAAAGATCAAGAGAATCGATACTTATTTTTAATAGCACACGACTTTAAATAGAGAGCTCCTTTAAAGTGTTTTCACCCGAATCTATCTAATCACTTTTATGTCAATCTAAAGAGAAATTTCATTAATTTACGGCGTTGGCATTAATGCACACAATGACTGTTTAATACAATATTTAGCTTGATGATGATGATGATGATGATGATGATATGAAAACACAACGAATTAACTTTGTCCATGGTGTAGTATCATTATTTGTGCATTTCGTGCTTGATTCGAACAACGAATTTCAAAATTCAACTGAAGATATTCCGCTTTTAAAGAAAACGGTTTATGCTAATTCGCATCCATGAAGTACCTTTACCCACGATAAGGTTATTTTTAAAACCACGAAATATTTTAGCGGAGCTTGAGTTAGCGAATATGGAATAAATCGATATTTTACCCATAACATGTCATTTTCTTTAGTCTCGGATTTATTTCATCATTGTTGTCATATAGTGCCTTGTGTACATAGCAATCACTTTTGAATTCTGAATTCCGAGTCAGTACTGTCAGTTAGAGCAATTACCGTCCTAGCGAGCCGTCTCGTTTTTTGTTCCCGATGGGTGCATTTTGTTTTAGTCATCGCGACACTAACGAAGCTTCCATAATACTTTCTTCAGTGTTTTAAATTTTGTATGAACATTCAGTTATAGTTTCAGATGCCTCAAGAGACTATACTATTTATGTCAGGCACCAACTTGGGCACACCATACAATAAAATAAAAATAGGTTATTTTCCATTTACTCGAAGTAGTTGACTTTTTAATTGAAATAACTAGGATTGCTAGTGCGAGTGACCTTTCCAGAATCGGCCGAGTTACACCTGTTTGTTCTGTTATCCTAAGCGTGCGTCAAGAGGCTGAACTAAATAACACATTCTGAATTCATGTGAGGCATCTTTAATACACGCAACATTCTTCATTGGTTAGCGAATCTCCAGGAAACTCAAAGGAAAA
This sequence comes from Sinohyriopsis cumingii, assembly GCA_028554795.2. NCBI lineage: Eukaryota > Metazoa > Mollusca > Bivalvia > Unionida > Unionidae > Sinohyriopsis > Sinohyriopsis cumingii. The sequence goes on from CM068841.1 coordinate 78,678,141, forward strand.
ACGTTATTTTTGTTTGGTCTAAAACAGGATGCAAAACTACCTGATTGGCTCAGTTAGTGTAGCTATAGCGTGACGAGATTATAAAAGCTGCAGCTATTGAATTAATTTGCGTTTTCTTTATTTATAGCAAAACTGAATAGTAGCCGAGAAGCTTTCATGTAGTCCGGTGTGGTTTCCGCCAGAGTATAATCTATATTATGCCACTGATGTTATAAGTGTTATCCCATTGATGTCTTAAGTAATGCCATTGGTGTCATATATGAGGTTCAAATACAAGGACTCACTAACCATAGGCATAACACGATTAAGCTTCCTTTATATGTTGAGTTTCCAGGAATAAAGTTTCATACAAAAGTCATTATTTCACTTGTAAAGACTATTTAAATCTTTTTAATATAGTATTAAATATTTAACATAAAAATTTAAAGATCAAAATTGTTTTCCTAATTCACAGCAAGATTGTTGCCTTCTAAATAAAACGTCCCACCCCCTCCCCTAAATTATAATGTACTTCAAAGCTCTCAGTACTTGAATGCACCCAAGGTAAAATATGAAACAGTTTGAGATCCATGGGTGATTTCTACCAATCCAAATATACGATATTATTTGTCTTAACATTGGTATGCACGCGTTTGGAATTGAAACGACAAAGCAATATACCATGAAAGAAAGAAAAATTATTTTTTTTTTTATTTACATTAATTTTTGTCTAAACCTTTTACGTAACGATTAAGGAAAGGCAGAGTTAGACAGAGAGATAGATTGTGTCCTGACGAAATGATTCTGGTTCCCATGACGTTTTCTAAGTATCATTCTTCTAATCTCGCGTTTGGTATGATTTGTTTCCTGCGAGTACTTATCAGTCGAAATTGACTGCCAAGAGACTACAACGCGAAATAAGGATAAGAATTTGCCACATGATTCCGGAATGTTAGCGGTTTATCTTATGGGATATGAAAATTGTGAAACCACCAGCAACTATTTCATCTCGACCATGCGCACATCACCATGGTTGAGAAGGTGTAGGGGTTGGTGCGTTCAGACAAGGCGCCGTAACACGAGGATCCGGGTTAGAATCTCCGTAGCGAACGTATTAAAATTCTCTAACCTGTCTGAAATTTCAACCAAGACATTTAAATTATTACCTGCCAACGGATTTTAATGGCTGTGTAAGAAATGTGTAGAGAACTTGGTATCACATTTCGTTATAATATACATCGATGGGTAAGCAAATCAGCGTATTTAGAGAAAACCTACATGAATGTGATCTGCTCATATCGATATGTATAGACTCGCGAAGAAAACAACTTTGCATGTAGCGGTTTCTATTGCCTTAAAACTCTATTGGAATGATATGAAACGTTTGATTAGTGATGGAACAGGGTAATACAAAATATTGCAATCTAAATGTGATGGGGATGTCAAGACTGATGAATTAAAAGAGTGTAAAATAATAGACGTGACGAATACTTTTGGGATGAATCGGTTGATTAAAAAACTAGCTCGTGAAACGGAGAACACGAGCACATTAATGGACAATATATACGTACCGAACGTGTATATGAATGTTGATTGAGAACTTATAACCACGGGGGATTAGTGATCTGGAAAAGAAACAAAATTAAGCAAGTACCCTTAGCAATGAAATATCGTGATGTAAAATAAAAAAATATAAAACAAAACAAAAAAAAAAAAACACAAAATCCCCCCCCCAAAAAAAAAAAATACCCACCAAGACGAGAATAATTTAAATGGAGATTTCAGACAAATTCCTTTCTGATACAATAAATATTTATGATGATATAAATCATGTATGGTTAGCTTTTAATAAATTATTCTTTCATATCATTCTTGATAAACATTTCCCTACAACAATGTAGACTTGTATAAAATTCTGAGAAGTGGATTGATGATGGTATATTATCGTCCATTCATACCAGGGAGTTCTACTTGAGACAGAAAGAAAAAGTAGATGTACAACTAATTGGGATATTTATGACCGTTAGAAAATGAGGTTCTGGTGAATATAATAGCTGTAAAACGAGATTATTCAAATAAAGCTGTTCAACAGCTGCTAAAAACCTAAATGATATAATTTAATATTAAAGATTTCCTACCTTCATCGAAATCACATTCATATACTAACCTTTGTACTATTAATTGCGAAGTTGTTAATGACTTTACTAACAAATATCTTTACCGATTTCTTCTTTAGAATTGGGTTACATGTTGGTAATAACTTTGATTCGTCACTACTAAATATTGAACTTACGTCAAAGGAAACTTTCATTAATAAAAAATATATTTTAATATAAAATATATTATTGCAGAATGTTTAGAAATTAAATGATGCAAATGTATAATTAAAAAACTTATGGCTTTTATGGCTTGCCCGTGAAACTTTTAAAACTGTCGATAAAATGTATTCTTGAACGACTGACTCACATATGTAATATGTCCACTGAAATAAATTGTGTGTAAGCGATTGGAAAAATAGCCTAGAGTTACGCATATATTTATTCTTAAAGGTTGTTAGCGAAATGTAGACAAACGTAATTCAATTTATTTTATATTGTTCTATCAAAAAATAATATGATGACCCTGTGCCAATCATACATGCGAAACAGCTATTTCTGGACTCACAAACGTTGCTGGCAGCAAAGCACTTTGGTTTGAAACTCGATGACCTACTCTCACAGAAACGCGAAACATAAAAAAACATCTCTGTAGTGTCGTATAAATTGATCGATTACCGGTATCCGGATTATATAACTGACTTGTACGAGACACGGTGCCTTATACTTTGAGAAATTCGGACAATATCATTCAGTATCTATGTAGAATCTCTTTGTTCATCTATATCCGGGGTCTCAAACACGCCACCCGCGGGCCGCATGCGGCCCGCCAAGCCGTATCCTGTGGCACGCAAAATGATTGGCGTCACAAGGTGTCATGAGAGATGACAAAGCTGTTGCGGCCCTTGGGCCGTCAAAAATACCATCATGCAGCCCTCGGGGTGGTCTGAGCTTGAGACCCCTGATCTATATTAACCTTCCAAACAGAAATTACCGAGGGCAACATTTATGCCCCAATTTATTTTGGCATTTGGTATTAGTCACGTTTCTGTGCTATTAAGCTGGCTAGTACACAAATGAAATTTGCTGAATTATTATTTATTTAGATATAATGTAATTTTGTCGCTAACTATTTCTGTTCTTGTGGATTTCCAATAGAAAAATGAACACCATTTTCTTCTCTTTTTCAATGTATACTATTTTATAACGCAGATAGTAATGAATGTATTCAGAAACACCTTTATATGGCAAAAAACAAACCCTTCTACAGCTGAAAGAATTTTGCTACAAAAGAAAATGCATACATTTTTTATTAATGCAAAAAGATTCACAAACATATGGTAACTTCATGCTCCATTATGAATACAGTTCACATTTTATGTACCCGACTACACCAAACGTTAGCACTCCATTTTCATCCTTCTTTCATCCCTCTCATTTCACTATGTTTATATGTACCTCTCTCCACCTTTTCCTGAACACTTGATTGCAGGCTGGTTGATTAATTATCTATGTTTATAATGACTAGGAACTTGTGAATTGCCCAGTCTTATTGCCCTGTATACATACGTGTGATCTTCTTGACAATAAAATATATTTAAAGGAAACATAAATAAACTCACTTCATTATTTGATCATTGTTCAAAGAACCCTGATGACGGGAAATTAACTCGAGTTTTATTTTTAGACCAACGTTAAGCTTTTATTACTGTTAATCATACAGATTTATGACATATAATATCAGCATATAATATAATAAAACCATCATTGCTATCGTTTTAATTCTACTTAAATATATCAATATTAGATTATACGCCGTGAGCTGGAGCCATCTCGGTTTTTAAGGAATAAATTCAAGACCTCCCCTTTTTCATATTATATGTAAAACGCTTGTAACAATCTTCAATATTTATGTATGGGAATGATATATCACCTTATGCTAGCTATACAGATGAGAGCAATATTGAATACAAATCAACTGATGACTTCCTTTGTGCTATAACATGTATATATGGCAATAAACTTAGCTTACATTTACAGAAAGACCCGTTGACGCTTATCTGCTCAGCACAACACACAGACAAATGCATACAATTCTAACTGAAAATAAATGGTCCAAAAACTGTTAAATGTGCCCGACATGTAATTATCTTTTTTGATAATACTTTTATCCTGGTCCAACCACTTTGAAATAATTTGTATAAATTATCTTGGAAAATAAAATTTATGAAAAGGGTTAGAGATATCATGTCCGAACAGACGTTTTATACATTTAATATAGTGTAGGTATGTGCGGATAGAACCCAGAAACACTTGTTAGATGCAGAGACCATACACGTCATACAGAAATAGCATTAATGGCGACTTTGAATGTTATATATATTTAACATCTACGTCATTTTTGCTCTTCGCTCTCAAATTCCCGAATGGACACAGATTAAGTCTGGTAATTGTAGAGTATTTGTTCTTACTTTTAAGGCCTTCAGTAATTTACCAACAGGCTTCTGGATCTTTGTAAAGTCATAAGAAAATTTGGAACAAGGAATACACGGTTTGATTAAAACAGTGATATAGATTTCTGAAACAGATTGCTGCATGATATTAAACAACGCGTAATGTTTCCGATTTTAAGAAATGTTATCTATGGAAAATATTTTCTGACTAATCCTAGTGTTACGATACCATAATATTGCGTGTTTTAGCTGTCAGATATCTATATCATAAACATTATGTAAACTTGTATGATTTTGTCAAATCAATTTATACATATTTATATTCTTTTATGCGATAAATATTATTCTCTAGACCTTTACTCTTTGCATGTATATTTGTTTTAATTGCAGGGCCATTCCTAATAAATAAAATATATTATTATTATTAGTGGTAGTAGTAGTTGTTGTTGCTGTAGGGTTTAACGCCATTTTCAACACAAGATAGGCTATACATGGCGGCCAGTATAATTGGTGGAGGAAGAACCCTGGAAAACCCTGGGAAGAACCACCGACCCACGAGTAGCTACAGGTAGGCTTTCTCACGTACCAACGTTAGCCGAGGCTGAGACTCGAACTCACGCAGACAGAGGTGAGATGGCAGTGATCGGTAACGGTGAGTGCTTTAGACCACTCGGCCACTCGGGGCCCCCAGTAGTAGTAGTAGTAGTAGTAGTAGTAGTAATATTGCCTCAAAAATACACTTTCTCACGTATACACTCGGCATGGATGAATGAATATATTTGCGTGTGTTATAAATAAAATATATGCATAGTTGCGTTTATAGCATGCTGCTGTGATATACCACCTATTGTATAAATTGTAATGGTTACTCAGGTAAATGCCAGTGAAAATAAAGTAACTTAAGACGCTTAAGCTGCCAAGAATGAGTGATGACTTAAAGATGACGCCCCTAAGACTCATACATCTTCATTCAGTGGATCCGAACTACGTAATATCTCTTCCATATGCAGCCTTATCAGCCATCTTAGCTATTCCACAAAACAAATATCATATAAAGACGAAGTATATTGCTCCATGTTGCAAATTTAATTGGCTGGGAATCCTTCGGAAAGACATTTGGCACGCGATGATAAAGCACATTATTTAGGGAGAATCTCTTAAATTACTCTTTATCATAGGATCTTCAGAAGAAAAATCATTTTGAAGTTTTATTGACTATATATTGTATTTTATGTCAGTCCTGATTGTGATTTCATTACTTTCCAGTAATAACTCTAATATGAGAAACACTATAATTATTGCACTTGATGCATATGGAATGAAGTGCTTAAAATAATGGCAATGGTGAAATTATATATATATATATATATATATATATATATATATATATATATATATATATATATATATATATATATATATATATATATATATATATATATATATATATATATATATATATATATATATATATATATATATATATTTATATATATCGTTTTCTCCTTCTCAGTATCCTGCCTCATCATTCTTCTGATACATCTTTTAGTACTTTCACCTCGAGGGTGCCCCTGGTGGCCGAATGGTCCAAGGGGTTCATCTTTACTGATCACTGACATGTCACCCGTGTCCACTTGGATTTGAGTCTCAGAATTGACCAACTTGAGTATGTGCGAAAGCTTACCTGCAGCTTCCCGTGGGTCTGTTGTTCTTTCCTGTTTTTTTAGGATTCTTCCACCACAAGACATACTAGCCGCCATGTATAACCATCATGTGCTGAAAAAATGGCGTTAAACCCACAACAATATGAACATAAACTTTCGCCACGTATATCTCTTCTGGTTTTTCTTCTGCTGCCTTTTTTGTAGCAAGTTGGGTTTAACAGGGTCGGGTTGTTAGCCCCACGCCCAATCCTCCTCCTTTTACACCCGGGCTTGGGACCGGCAATGGCGGAGTTCGTATATCTCTTACCAGGATATAATGTTGGCTAATGTTTTTCTGCATCTGCTCTTCGATAGCGTTGTTTTCGCTACTCTTGGTTTCTGTCCTCCGTCTTTCGCCTGGAATTAGGTCAAACAATTTGGTTTGTAGAATGACTTTATTAAACAGATTGCAGCATCTATTGCCGAATAGATGGGACTTCTCGGCTTTCTGTTACGTGCTTTTATTTTCTCATTTATATACGATGTTTAATAACCTGGCAACGATCTTGATTTGCTTGAAATGTTGAATGCAGCTGCGAACCTAATGACAATTTGTAGATCGATGAGTCAGAGCCAAAATGTTAAAAACAATTATAGCTTCTTTGCGTGCAATGTGCATCGTTTATGTGAGCGAGATTATTCCGCCCTACTGTGCACGTATGACGCATGCAATACACTTTTTTTTTCGAGAACACAACACCTCATATGAACATTTGTTGGAAAGGTCAAACGGACAGGCTTTTCTGGCTTGTCATCAGGTACGTAACTAAATACATCTAATGTCTTTTAAACAGAATCGAAACTAAAAACTGCATTGTAACATTCGAATAAAAGTTCTTATCGGAACACGATCTTAAACTTTTTCTTCTTGAAAAACCACTAATACAGAAACTGAAAGAAAAAGAGTTTCCAGCCAACTGTGAATTAACTAAACTCCTTGTTTAAAATTAGACCTTGCATCTTTGTACAAAATACACGGAGGAGTTTGCTCAAATGCTAACCAGAAACACTATAAGCTGTGCACTGCTTAACTGAGCCTGTAATCCTACGTCACCAAGAATATAGGTCACCTATGTTAGCCAGCTATAGGGCTACATTATGTTCAACTTTAAACTTAACATGCTATCTATCTATCTATCTATCTACACATACACACGCACGCACAGACACATATCATCATATTTTTATATTTTTAAAAAGAGATTGACTGATAAAAGAAAAGCGGTGAGACATCTTTATTCTAATTATTAACTCTATCCTAAATAGATAAATGTTGAAAATCATCTTAGCTATTACGCAAGATAAATATCGCATGCAGATGAAATATGTTCTTTCAAATTCCTAATTTAATAGTTAGGAATCCGCATTGAAGTAACATTCACTTATGCTGCAGATAACATCAGTTTTGCGAGAAGAATCTCATGACCTTCAGGAGAGTTTTATCGGCAGTCTATTGACGTCGGTCTCAATCTTAGGAGGGGTTTGGGGGAGGAGTGATATGATTACATTCCAGGAAAAAAAACCTTTCTTATAAAAAAATTATGCATTTGTTGCATGTTAAATGAAGTGCTAAGCATGACAGTAATAAGATGGGAAAATAACACAGTAATGTAATGTAATAAGTATATATATATATATATATATATATATATATATATATATATATATATATATATATATATATATATATATATATATATATATATATGCTATCAGATTCTTTTTCTCGTTTCTTCTCTTGTCTTCATTTGCTCTTGTTTTGAATCCTAACGAATCGCGCGTTCTTTCTTCGGGTCGTGACGATTCTGCGTTAGATATTCCATGGTTTTCATTAGGTTTTGTAGTATTATTATCCGAGTTTAGAGGGTTCTTGTGCAACTTGTTTCTCCCCATTTTTTTACAGTCTCGACTAAGTTGTTTTTTATGTGCCAGGGGCTGTTACGCATTTTATCTGATTATCTTTGGAAATGTATTTTTGGTGTTTATTTTTTCTCTGCAAATCGGCTGATTGTTTCCTTTTGATTCTGGAGATGCATGTTCATTATCGTGTTGAAATTTTTATTATTATTTTCGAGTTCGCTTGCTTCTTATTTTGGGGTTGTTTTTATTTTGATTTATTTATTTGTTTATTTATTTTTCTCTACATTACTCTCGTTGATTTTTCAAAAGCATTTTGCACGCACATCAGGTAGAATTACTGGCAACTATTGCTAGTGCGAAAGCCATTTTCACCGCAGTGAATGCAATAATAATTTGTGAATTTTGCTGGACCATTGCTTCCATTGTTAGCGATAATTGTATACGCAAAATAGAATCACACTTCTTATTTAGCCTGTATAACGTATATCTAAGCCGCTAACGGCGATAATCGTCTGAACAGAGCGATTTGAGGACTCACGGTACTAATTCAGTTCCCATAGTAAACCTATGCAAACACCATAATATAAAAAATTATATAGCTTAAAATGTCTGAGTGCTCATGATCAAACCTATATTTATCAGTATAGATGAAACCTGGATGTCAGCTTCTGTGTTGAGGAAAGGCTATTATTAACTAATCCAGGTCAACCGAAACCCATATCTACTCTATTTTATATACACTCATTTTTAGGCTGGTTCCCAGTTTTCCATACAATTAGTACCGTATGTCCTATATCCACCCTTGATTTTCTTCACAGCCCTAGGAATAGAAGTTCAATACACAAGTAAGCAATGTGCATAGTTCTGCTTGTCAAAGATTACCTTAGTGAATATTAAATTTTATTGCAAGTTCATTTTCGCCTAAAGAGCAATGGTGCATTTCAGGCAACATTTAAATATTTGAGCTTTATTTAAGAAAATCAGACACAAACGTTTTTTTTTAAAAGCCTGTCTAACAAGAGTCATCTTTTTAATATCACCATTTATCTCTCTTCAATTTAGTAATAATAATAATAATAATAATAATAATGAGGACTTTGTATAGTGAGTGCATAATCTTTAGAAGCTCTAAGCGTTTTACAACATTAGACAACACATATAAGATATTAAAAAAAAACCCACATATAATGATATGATTACAAACACAAACACCATGAAATTAGAAAACAATAAAAAAAAACATGCTGGGAATATTTAAGGTAGGAAACATTATTAGGTCTTTAAGTTTGTTCTTGCAGTCGAAATAAGTGAGTTTTGAGAGCACTCTTGAATGCGATCACTGCGTCTTTGTGTCTATTTTCAGTGGGCAATTCATTCCATGTTGCTGGGCCCTGGTATGCAAAAGAACGCTGTCCATATGACTTTGTTTTCATAGTGGGAATAATGAGTATACGATTGTCAGAAGAGGAGCGTAAGTATCTTGCTGGTGTGTACACATGGGTGAGGTCGGATAGGTATGTTGGACTAGAGTCCGTCAGTGAAACGTAGCGCAGAGAACAAATTTTGTGTGTGATTCTGGATCGAATGGATAGCCAGTGTAGGGTACAGAGCAGCGGGGAGGTGTGTTCTGATCGTGGTACTCTAAGTATGATCCGAGCAGCTGTGTTTTGAACTTTTTGAAGTTTCTGGAGCAGATATTGAGATGAACCAGACAGAACTGAGTTACAATAGTCCAGTCTTGAAAGTACTAATGAACACACAAGTGTTTTAGTAGCATCAACTGAAAAAATATTTGCGAATTGATCTGATCGTACGGATCATGGACGTGAACGTCCGTGAGAGAGGACTTAAAAAAGACAAGGCTGAGTTATCTGTGCGAGAAAATGAGTTAATCGATTGGTAAGCAAAGATTAATTATGATCGGGATACTGTAGTCGCAAATGAAAAATAACATTTTCTCGTATCTGCATTAAAAAAAATCATTTTGACACAATTAACTTTGTGGTTGTTTTCTGATTCAAATCCCTAAAATCATATAAATCATGGACGATTCAGCAATTTATACTTAATAATTCTTTAGATCAATGCTGTCCAACCTTTTTGACACCATGGGCCACTGAAAAATGTTTTTATTGAAGCCGAGGGTCGCAGCAGAAAACCGAAAAGCAACGACTATATAGCTGCTCGAGCTCTGGCTGGCCATTTAAAATCAGCCCTCGGGCCGTGGGCTGGACAGCACTGCTTTAGATAGTTACTTGGTTGGGTAATGTATTAAAAATTCTGGACTTCGTTAAAAGCAATTTTAGCTGTTTAGTATTGAAATATACAAGATTCTCGTTGAATATTCTTTTTTTTTTCGTTAAACATATATTTGATATATTATTAAGGTAATATCATATCTGCATTATATGCGACTGTAAATCTTTTTGTCTCAGGTTGGAGGTCTACAACAATACGTTTTTCAAAGATGTCGTCCTAAATAAGTATTTTATAAGTCATGTAAGTGAAAAAACGTTTGTTACGTTAGTGTTGCTCTCCGCCAGAGAGAGAGAGAGAGAGATGTGTGTATTTTGTGTCTGTGTGTATCTCTGTGTGTGTGTGTGTGTGTGCGCGCGCGCGCGCAATGATACAAGTTGGATAAAAGTTAGATTTTCTAAAAGTGATATGTTCTATTTTTTATTTTATTCAGAAAACCTAAAACTAAAATATTACTTGGAAGGGACAAAAGGAGACAAAATGTCATTGTCTAAATAAAGTTGTATTGTTTTGCTGTGCTAAATTCAGAACATTACATTAGAGTTTGTCATAGAAAACATAATGTAATATTTTGAAAGGGAATTGCTTCTGATTACCACACACACACACACACACACACACACCTGTCTGTTCATTTTTAATCATTTACTTGTATATGTCCGGAAACCTTTCATTAAGGTGATTATTATAAATTCATACCAAATCTACGTCTGTATGAAAATATATTTCACTTTTGTTGACAAAATAAAGGTAAATATGTTCTAGTCGTTTAAGGTTGAAATACGAAACTGTTCTTACAGATGTTTTACTTAAATTAGTTCTCTTAGAATGAGTGAATGAAAAACATAAACAATAAGTACATTTTGTATTTACTTATCAAATTATTTCTTCCATGTATTGATTTGTAAATTGCAGCATGCTATTTGTAACTGTTGTTTAAGAAATTTTTTATTAAAGCCAACCTAATCAGCGGATAAGAAAATGAATGTACTAGCATTAAGATTGTATGTATAATAGGTTGGCACCAAAGGTTTGAACAGTAAGATATACTATTTTAATTAAACTGAAAAAGAAGAAAAATGACAATGTTAGTGTCTTGTAGTACTAATATAGTATATAATTTTATACATAGAAAAATGAAATAAGACAAAATTTGTTTTCATTGATACATGTATTATTGTAGTTTTGACATTTATGTACAGCTTGATTGACAAACTCCGAGGATAAGCCAATATCGGGACCGGGTTTATTCTTTGACTCCACCTGTTGGGAAGATAACTGGCTACCATCCCTCCTTGCTTCTGCATGCATTACTATCTAAAATATTAGACTACAAAAAATAGGTTTGTTTTGTTGGATTTTGGTTTTGTTTTTGTTTTTTTGTTTTTATTTTTGTTTTTCTGTACACCACAACTTTTTTATGCGGCAGATTCTGCAATCTGCTATGATGTAGTCTTCCAGTATCTGCTTGGCGCATCTCCAATGACCAAAGTTTTTAAAGTTCAGTTAGTGCAGCCATACCAAAAAGCTGGCTTGTGTGTGTTTATTTCTGGAGTTGCGAAGTTAAATCCAAAATACTTTCAATTGTTTATGCATGCGATCTCAGGGAGAATTTGTTCAATCAAATTATTCAAATCTAATCAGTACGTATTTACATAACGATTAAATATTGTTGTATCCAAGAAGTTTTATTTCCGGTGGCAGCAGCACATCTAATGATCGTGTTCACTCAGGCGACAACAAAAATAGAACAGCAGCACAACGGCCTTCACTCTATTCCGCCAGATGGCATTCTACTACGAACTCTTTTCTCATGGTTTCATTAGTTCGTTCATGAGCAAATTCTTGTGAAACCAAGAACCAGTCTTGAAATTCCATTGCACCCTCACAACATATAGTGTCAGAGAAGAATAAATGTTGAGTTCCAATGCGTATAATATAAGTGAAAAGAAAAGAACACGTTTCCAACCTTGACACACCCTGACTGTTGCGTTCTTTTTCACCCTCCTTCCAGTCTAGTGGGTCCTCGTCACATGTCGCACGGTCGTTATTTTTTCTTCATTCTGTTCAGTAATTTGCTGGCCGCAGATAAAACAAGCTGTGCAATATAAGGAAATTTTCTCTCATGCTACCGAAACTTCTACCAAGAATGGAGAGTGGTAACCCCGAAGCAACAACTGTTCCCGAGAGGGATCTGGTACAGACCCTCTAAGTGATGAATACAATAATATCACAATCCAAAAGTAAGTGGCTTTCGTTTCATATTTGCTATTTAAACCTTGAAATACATAAACTGATCTTGTTTCCTTTTTTCCTCCCTGCCCCCACCTCCCACCACCTCTTTGAGGAATTATTTGCCAGGTGAATACAGATATAGTCTTTGAAATTAAAGTAAGAAATGATAGCAATTTTATCGCACAAGAGTTGTCAATAAATATGCGTCAGAATGGAAGGGATATCATAAAACCGAAAGCTAATTGTAAATCAAATAGATGGCTTCGTTTGAAAGTTCCATAATACATTCATTCAAAACATTCATTCACATAACTTTCTGTTCAATCGTAACAATTTGCACAGTTGTATTAGAAAGAAGACGCTGCAGTTTAGTTAATTTGTATAAAAAGCTTTTAAATAAAGGATGATATATACGACAGCTGTTTAAGTAGGCAGTGAAGAGTTAAATTGGAAATAGTACAGATATATGCTAATACAGTGCAATTTGATAGATGATAATACAGTTCTATTTGATATATGCTAATACAGTGCTAATACAGTGCTATTTGATATATGATAATACAGTCTTATTTTATATATGCTAATACAGTGCTTTTTGATATTATGCTCATACAGTGTTATTTGATATATGCTCATACAGTGCTATTTGATATATGCTCATACAGTGCTTGTTGATATTATGCTCATACAGTGCTATTTGATATATGCTAATACAGTGCTATTTCATATATGCTAATACAGTGCTATTTGATATATGCTAATATAGTGCTATTTGATTTCGTACAACTACAAGTTAATGGCGATGATATCATGTGATGTCATTTCACAATTTTAAAAAACAGAACACAAAAACAACAACCCCCACAACAAAACAGTCTGGCGTAATTACATGTCATGAAATGCCGTCAGGCAGCATTTTACAGGTGAATAAATTATACATTGCGTACGTGTATTAGCAAGCAAGACCACATGACTTCAATGTGAAGTATATAAATACAGATTGAAGTGGTGACACGAAATTCAACTGAGGTGAAAACATTTTTTCTAGGTAAAAGAGCTCGACAGTGACGTATTTCCGGATTAAGTGTGTTGTTCACATATATTCATGATATCTGCTCACAAAACGATTGTACCTTCGACACACTGCAGAGCGGGATTACATACGTCTACACAACTGACGATGACTATAGTAGAAGGGCTAAAACACGAATAATGTTATAACACTTCCCTTTCTGTTGCTTATCGGTGTCGCCTACGTCGCTTATATATTTAAGAATTTTAAGACATCACAAAAGCGGTACAACTTAAGAGCCTGTTTAAAGCTGAATATCATATTTTGTAAAGCAAATCATCTGTACAACCTAGCAACAACTATAACATGCCTCAAAAGGTTGCACATTTATTTTTGAGTTTAAATATCTGAGACGAAACGCGGTAAATGCCATTGAGTACACATTATTCAACACCGTTTAAACAGTTGTTCAGCCTTCCGCTGCAAATACTTGTCGGTTACAAAATACGGTTTCGATGATTTCTTCAAAACTTTTACTGCCTTTGTATAGGCTCGAGATTATCAGGGAAGATTCAGTTGTGATATGTTTTCCAGACTATGTACAACGATCTGTGACTGGTATAGAAATTCAGCAATGTAGTTTGCATTTTCCCCTCTGCATTTTACAAATGTAGAAATTTAGTTCTTTTACATCTTCAATTTTTTAGGGTGTTGCATTGAAATAAGTCACTGTCTATGCATTGAAATACGTCACTGTCGATACATTGAAACACGTCAATGTTAATGCATTGAAATACGTCACTGTTAATGCTTTGAGATACGTCACTGTTAATGCATTAAAATAAGTTACTGTTAATGCATTGAAATACGTCACTGTCGACGCATTGAAATAAGTCACTGTCGATGCATTGAAATACGTCACTATTGATGTATTGAATCACGTCACTGTTAATGAATTGAAATACGTCAGTCTTAATGCATTGAAATATGTCACTGTCGATGCATTGAAATGCGTCACTGATAATGCATTAAAATACGTCACAGTCGAGCTCTTATGTAGATGATTTTTCCCACCGTGGCAGAGTTTCAAAGCACGATTTGATTTGTACTCGTGTGCCATGTTGTAATATGATGATCCGGTTTGGAATTCGATTACAGCGAAGACACAAAACAATTTCGTGAATGAGATTTTGATTTATAATGTGACTGGCAAATTATTAAATCTGACATCAACAATGGATTTAACAACAATGCGCACCGAGTTGGAACTACTGATACAAGGAAAGGGATATTAGCTTGAAACCGCTCCGGTGGCCTAGTGGTTAGAGCGTCCGCCTCGGATGCGGGAGGTCGTGGGTTCGATCCCTGGCCGAATCATATCTAAGACTTACAAAAATGGTACTAACAGCTGCCTTGCTTGGTGCTCAGCATTAAGAGATTAGTGTTAGAGACTGGTCGGGCTAGTGTCGGGATAATGTGACTGGGTGGGACATCATGCTACATGTCTGCGGCATGATACCCCAGTGCTAGACATCATTATAAACTGTCACACTGTAGACATCGTAGCGATATGGGACATCATGCTACATGTCTGCGGCATGATACCCCAGTGCTAGACATCATTATAAACTGTCACACTGTAGACATCGTAGCGATATCACTGAAAAATTGTTAAAATTACGTTAAAAAAATCCAAATCCAAATGTTAACTTTAATCATAACATGTATCTTAAATGTGTAATCAACAAGAATTGTTGCACATAGATCATAAACGGATATTACTGACTTATAGATATATGACCATGTATGATGAATGTTTAAAATTTAACACAATATTTGTTGCATCTACTGCCAAGGATATCAAAGTAAGAATCATGTTATCATGTGACAGAATGTTATTCTGTCGAGAATGACGTAAAGATGATGGCAGAATTAAATTAAGCAAATTATTTCCTGTAAAGTCATGGGGAGGCACACGATGCACCAATTATTTTATTTTATTTTATTTTAGCTGAGGTAAGCCGCGTTTTCTGGTAACACATGAAACCAATACAAGCAGTTTACATGAGATGATTATCCATCCCCGTTAGCAGCTGCCTGATCATATTTTGTCCACGCAAAATGCAGGGACGAACAATAATCCAGCAGTTTCTTCCAGGTAAAGTCCCAAGCAGTATCACTGGAATCTTGTAGACGTTTTACACGGCGTCAAAAAACCTCATAGTAAAAATATTCGCCAATATTATCCAGTATGATCAAAGATGAACACGTATATCACAATTTACGAAGACCGCTCACAATGCTTTGATCATGCATCATGATAGCGCCAAATGGTGGTTAAGCACGTGATCTCAGATTAAAATATACTTAGTCTGCTGATACGGCAGCTTTATGATAGTTTTGTGCAGGAGTTTCTATCGGCTGATTCAGTATTGTTTTACAATGATGAAGCTGTAATACCTTGCGTTTCATTTTATTGCGTTGTTTTCTAACACTTAACTTGGGATCCTTTGACGTGCTTTCGATTTTGACGTAATTGCCTCGAGATAAAACAGGAAATCACCCATTAGCTGTTATTTTCAGTAAGAAATAATTTGTACTATCTCTTTTGCACATATATTTGCCTTTTGTTCGCCATCGCCACTAACGGAACATATTAGTCAAATGCATTTTGAAGAACATCACAAATGGTTTTTTTATTGAGTTATTATATATTTTAAAGCAAACAGTGGGTAATGGTTGAGAATAGGTCATAGGCAATGCAAATAAAGACCCATTAAAAGTAACGTGATACAGAACATTGAATGTATAACTTGCTACTGATCAATGTACATTTCCTTCCTGATTTTTTTTTAAAAAAAGTACATATAAACACCACACCATCTCCTCTCTAACCCACACCCCACCCCCACCCCCACCCCCACCCCGAAAAAGATTCATTCGTAACCGGAGCATCAATAAATTTTAATTCATGAGAGCGTTTTCAATTTGATCCTCGTCATCAATAAATTTGCACATCAAATAAGGAAAAATGCACAGCATATAATAAAATATCACACCACCCAGTAAAGTCTATAGAGCCAATAAAATTTAAATTTTACCAAGTGATAGTGTAACAAAAGCACATCAAATAATAATTAAATGTACAGTACATGATTAAAATATACATAACATATAATTAGGATCGTTTACTTCATCAGAAAAACATAAACATGGTACCCAAATATACAGCATATACTAATAAATTAGTAGTTTTTCAAAATCTGTAGCACACTAACTTGATTGCTTTTGAATTGTCTGTATATTTGAAAGCGAGCTACATTCACGTATATATCGATCTATTCGCCCACATACATACGTACATACATACATACCATTTAGATGTCTGTATTGTTATGTATATCTTTAATTTTTATTTTAAAAAATCATGTCTGTAAATTGTAGTGATTATCTTTAGCTGACATTTCGTACCTGCATATGTCCTATTTTAAAGTATCAAAGAACGCAGCATTGCATAATATCTATAAATAGATGCTTAAGCATCTGTTGACAGTTACTAATAATAAAATTATTAGCGAATATGTTGACAATATTTGGCCTTTTTCCAATGGACAGATCGATCAGTTGGTACATTAGAAGAACTAAGTTATTTCCCATTAAATGGATTAAATCACGTGAGTTCTACGATGTTGGAAATTTGCGATTTGTAACGTAAGTAGTAGTTACAATATGCGTGTTTAAACTTTTCAACTATATAAAACTATCTAGGACTGTGCAATTTTCTTATTCTTAAGTCTGGTGTACATCATGTCTGCAGATGTATCATATGTTGTATTTGGATATTGCTTGAGAGGGGAAAAAACATTTGTTTGGATTATTCAGTGGAAACAGAAGGTGCTCTTTGGACTATAACATTATTTTGGAACAATCGTGAATTATTCATGGGAGTTCTGGACAACACTATTTTGATAATGTGACGAGTCTTGACGGAACAGTAAATTTTCGGATCTAAAATGTATACGAAACATTTCATTGTTTTTGACTTTAACAAACTATTTTGGGATTATTTTGGATTCAGTTCATAATAATGTAAGTTCCTCTTGAATTTTAATTTTATAATATTGATAATCAACTTGTTTATTTACTTTTACAAAACTTCTTGGTTTTGCTTCTTTCTTGTACTTAGTTTATGACCATAGAGTCGTAAAGGTATAAATGGAACTGTTGTACGCTACAAACTTTATTTTCGATTTTAAGCGAGAATGTAACAAACTGATTTTTCGCGAGAACCATTCTAAGATTTATCTTACCCATGATGCTCGAGACGTCACACGTGTTAAACAGAATTTGTTATTTACCACCCAAGGAGAGGGTACAGAAACTTTACCAGCCAAAAACAAGAGATTAACCTCTAACTAAATTTAGTGGTAGGCAAAAGAACTAATACAGTTAAAGTCGTCGTCTTTATTCCTTACACGTTTCGTATGCATATCGGATATTAAAGGTCGTTAATATATACCATGGATTCGTATTTTTTGAAAGATTGTCGTCGGTAGCTAGCTGTCTTATGTCGGTTTTAGTAAACTGGTTTCACATTTTTAACTTTTCTTTACACTCCACTTTTATTAAAATAGATAAGTGACAGCTAGAACAATTCTCTGCATTTTGTACGTGTCTACAGGTCCTGGGAAACCGTTCTTGTTGTTTATGTAATCGAGGAGGGAATGTAAAAGCTATCAAATGTTTCCAGCCCATTGCATGTGTTAGACAGCCGCAACGATGTAAACTCATTAATGAGAAAAAACGTTCCTAATTTATACACTAAGTCTTGATTACCAACAAGCACGGGCATTTGTTAAGAATACCAGTCTTGTGAACACAGACTTTCCCCAAATAACGCTAATACTTCATATACGTTATATACAACTTTATTATTTCTGAGATTTTTGGAAGAAAATTTTCTCTTTCGTGACATATTTCAGCAATCAACTTTCATTTTGCTATGTGCTGCATGTGTCGCACATGTTCTAAGGAAACAAACACCATGTTAAAGGTGGTACAGCTTTATGCAAAGCCAGTGACTTCTCACCACGTGCAACAAAACTACTCTCAAACCAGTAACTTCTCACCATGTACAACAAAACTACTGTCAAACTGGTAAGTCCTCGTCATGAACAACAAGACTACTGCCAAACCAGTAGGGAAATGTAAGTAGCTGAAGATTGAGAGAACATAACATGGTCTTTGTAGTCCTAAAATGGTGTCGAAGCAACCCCGTATATTGACCAAAAAAAAAGAAGAATGTCAAATGGACACGCCTGAAGTGGAGTTTGAGCACAATATGATGGTAAAGAGAGAGAAAGATCTGTCAAACTAGAATCCGTTTTACAAGAATATGCAGATTTTGTACAGGCAAACTAGAACTTAAAAAACTTCGAGATAGATCCTCCATGAAAAGTGCCAATGGACATAAGGGAGAGACTAAAAGCAGAGCTAGAAATTCATGAAAAACATAAGAGTATCGCTCCTGTTACTCAAGCAATAAACTGGATATCTAATATCGTTTGTATTGTAAAACCAACCAAACTAGGATCTGAATGGACCCAAAGGATTTAAACGAAACTCTTGAGAAAGTCATTATCCTGTAAGGGATGCAAGAAATGGTTCTGGCATGTAGAACTGAAAGAAGAAAGCTCAGTTCCGACCGCATTAAGCTCACCCTATGGACGGTATCGATGGCTACGCATGCCATTTGGTTTCAAACCTTGGTCAGGAGAGGGCAATCAGAGACCATTCAGAAATTATTCAGATTTTTTATGGAAAGGTACAGACAAAGAAACTTGACGTTGAACAAAGCTAAGCTGGGGCTAAAAGTGAGAAAAGTAAATTTTGTTCGACACCTATTTACAGACAAGGATTGCAGCCTGAACCAGACAATGTGGAAACTATAACGAATATGCCGAATGCGACATGTGTACATGAATAGAGTCAGAAGACTCGTTGGATTTGATAACTGCCTTAGCAAATTCTTGCCAAAGTTGAGTCAAATGTGTGAGCCGTTGACAAAAGATGGGTGTGAATGAGAGTGAAAGAGCTTGGACTGGAACTCGTGGCACAGCAGTTTAGTACCTCAAAGGACTGATCATGTCAGAGAGGGTTTTGAAATATTACAAAAGTGAACGATCAGGTAACACTGCCGGCATTCACCTGGGAGAGTGCGACAGAAGAATTTTCAGAAGGGACGCCAAGAGCCTGTGCCAGTCGAGTATTGATACCAACTGAAAGAAGATATGACGAAATTGAAAAAGAACTATTAGCAGTAATTTTTGGACTAAATCAATTTCATCAGTTCACATGTGACAGACCGGTGACAGTGATGAGTGACAAAATTAAGCCAAGTTGAAAGTAGGTTTTAGTCATTGTCAAGCAGCTTGTAGCTTAGCTGAGATTTTTAAAAATAAAATTAAAGTTCGCTGCTAAGAAAAGGGTTGTAACATTAAGTGACTTAATAGTTCCTTTTAGTTGTTTAGAATTATTTCCATTATTCTCTCTCTCTCTCGTGTCGGACATGTGACAATAAATAAGTGTATGTTCTATTCGTGTGTTAAGTCATAGTATGCTTAGAAGAAACAACGATTTGAAATTCACTATGTGCATTATATGGTATAAAATATAAGGCCATTCGTTAGATCTTCTGCAAAAACCTGAAAATAGATACTTTAAACTGAATAACCCTTCCGGTGCCAGCATCTGGATAAAGACCCAAAACATAGTGGCTCTGATAAGAGTAAACGGTATACTGTTGAAGTAAACATAACCAAAGATATAACTGATTTCCGTGATTACCCTTTGTATTGATGGATGAAAAGGAAGACATTTTGCCAATAAATTTACATCAAAAATGTATTTGACGTTGTTTCCAATGAAACATGCCAAGCCTCGTGCTATCTCTCTATTCCGTTTTGTCTGTTATTCAATATTTACTACCTGTATTTGTTTTAAATATATCTTAGAGAGGGTAGCAAATATATAAGCATGTTCATGGAGCCTTGGCATAAACTCCGTTATCAACAGAAATTAACGAATTTTTCCTATCCAGGCTGGTGTAATATGACCCTTACATTAATCAGATAATCAGAACGGAGGTACTCATCAGTGTACCAGAAACGAAATATCACAAATTATTTTTTATGTTTAAGTTCGAAATCTACGAACTGTGTTCTTTTTTCATCTTCATATTTTATGCGTTCGCAATAAGAAGGAGCATAACATTATCTGGCGTTGTCCAGTGGTCCGATTGGGGTTTTATCTGCACAATAACTGTAGCTCCAGGCTTTATACCTTAGCCAAAGTCATTGGATAGCTTGCATTTTTGGGTAAAGAAAAAAACTGATCGATTTGTAGGTCAACCAAGTCAGATTCCCTGCCATGATTTTAGTTTTAAACCAATTACCATAACAAAAACTAGAGGACGATTTAAAATTGTAGTGAAAACCAAAAAGAGAATAAGAACTATTTATTTTAGGGTTAAAAGGTTATGTTCAATGCCATTATGACCCTAACAAGAATAATAGTTTCCGCATGTCAGAGAACTGTGAGTAAGAAAATAACTTTCTATTATATGAAAAAAATGATGTTGGGTTTCTTGGCCGTGAGGCACCGTTCCCCGGGGATGTATAGTTTTAACTTTGACCATTTCAAAATGCTGACTTTTATTGCACTCACTGATACACGCACAAAATGCGGTGGGGTGCGTTTATGTCGAGTTCCCAGGACGTTAATTTGACCACGATTATAGTACGTGTAGAGATACTTTTGTCTGTAGCGTCATATTACAGATATATTATGTCAAAAAGCTTTACATTTACGCAAGCAATCTTCAGCCATAGAGTTCATTGAAGTGTAAGATTTTATTTTTCTTGCTATAATACTTTATTCTGTATTCTTTCTTGCTGTCCTTTACTTGTGATGAAATTGTTTAATACATTGTTTAGGAATTTATTATTAAATGTCTGCTTAGTCAGACCTATGTCACATAACGCAATGTAAGATAGACAATAGTCTGTTTCAAATTAGACCTTTTATAACTGGACCGACATGTTGAATTCGTGAACCGTATTAAATTATGAGAAATGTTCAAGTTTAGTATACGTTTTTTCGTTAATTGTCAAATGCAATACCTATTACTCATATTAATTGAAATTCAACATTGCCCATATATTTGTTGCATGACATTCAGTGACCATGCTCGATGAAGGACAGGTTTTAGGGTGCACCAAATTTCAGAATGCGTACTTATGTTGCATTGGCAAAGGAACACAATACATAAACGATTTTCTTTAGATTAACCAATGTTTGGTAAAATTATGAACCACCCACACCCTTGCTTCGCAACACTCTAGACGTTTGGACTTGAGATAGAACTTTTAACATTATTTGGCATGTAATTTACAATTCTGAAAGCTTCTTTAAAATTTCAAATTATATTCAAGCGAAATAAATTATTTCTTGAATTTTACTAAACATGCTGCTTTTTGTTTTCCTTTTTCTGATATTTAATTTAAGATCATCGAGTATATATATATATATATATATATATATATATATATATATATATATATATATATATATATATATATATATATGCGTATGTGTGTGTTATGTGTGTGTGTGTATTGCCATGAAATCGTTCCATTCACATGTAGACGAGAGTTACTGAGCAACTTCTTTACATACAGAACAAATAACCAGACTTTAATTGAAAGTAAGAAATATATCATTTTTAGAAAGAAGAAAAATATATGTTCTGTGTACATAGAAGTTGGCAATATTCGTTTTGGGATATGAATCTTACTTTTCGTGAGAACTGTTTTAAACTCGTGATCATTCGTATTTAATTTGTGAATTGCTCCTTCAAGTGTGAACTTAATTTTTTTTACGTTTGCTGTGCTGTAAAACATCTTTCCAGACATTATTTTAACTGACTTTGATTAGCATTAGTAGCATACGACAGAATTAATACATTGGTTTATATGAATAAAATCATAATTGACAACGTGTAAATAATGTTGTTAGTACTTCGTAATATTTCGCATATAATCGTTATTTCTTTAATAATGCCCCAGTGATCAGAAATCGCAAGCAAACACATAACAGCACGTGGTATTCAGAAACGTAAAAAGATTGCCCTACGATTTTTTTTTATGATAATGTTCCAACCACAGTCTTAACAAAATAATGTCATTCAATAAAACAGATCCTTTTCCAATTTAATACATATAATATACGCGCTGGATGTGGTTTACAGATTTAAATTCTGCAATGATGTCAAACTGTATCAAAGTAGCCAGAAACGTAGGTCAAGATTCGATTGCAATGGAACCAGAATGTGAACACTTGGCGTAAGTAGTTTTGCATGAACTTCGTCAGTGGAATTTTTCTGTCACATTACTTGTTAAAATGTGATCAACGAAAAACTTGCCAAAAACGTTTTTGGACATGTTTACATAAGCAGGGCATTTAATTATAAAAATTAATTATAACAATGTTGTTGTAAACAAGGTGAACACTGTGAATTTATAGACTGCGTGTGATAGGCGTTTAAATGTTACAATGTTGGTTAGAGCAAATTTCATGACAAGAGTGCAACCGTGTGCGTCCGCAGAAAGATTTTCGAGCGATGGGAGCAAAACCAAAATGGGGGATGGATTTGTTTAGGTGGGGGCATGGGTGAAATGCTTTTATTGGTGCTGACATTGAGTCTTGGTGCTCTGGTGTTGATCAAAGCCATCTTTGATTTATTTTCCACACTATACCACCTAAGACAGTTTCGATAACTCTATCTTCCTGACTACTTATTTATCTATCCCGATCCCAATAGTTATATACAACATTTAAAGGTGATGCCATTACATTTTAGTAAAGAACAGAACGAAAGAAGAATACTTTTTTACCAGTTTTGTAGAGGAGTAGTTTTAGGGGCCTGCAAAATTAAACACATCTTTCTTTTCCGATCATGAGTTTCGTAAAACATAACATTAAGAATCTTAACGGAAGGTCAGAGAAAAGAAATATTAACTACGAAGAAATTCAACACCTGGTTGATATCAGTTAATAACATGATACGGGTAATTAATTTTTTAGAAACTTTTAGGCTTAAGGTTTACATTTAACAATCAAGCCAGAGCGATATGCCGAGTATGAAGCACTCACGGGGATCTAACCTTCTTAGCATAGGTCCGCGAAGCGCTGCTGCTGCTGAGAAAGCGATTTGGCCGACTGCGGGAGGCTTACAAAGCTATTTCAACATTTGTGACTGAGGCGCGAGAAGCAACAAAGCAGGGGAAGGAAAGAGTCATCGAACCGTAGTCAACATAAGAGTCATTTGATCTTGATAAGGTAGCGCCACACCCTGGTCTATTCTCAGAAACATGAACTGTAGTTGATACCGCAGTTGTAACAAAGCCTAGCAAACATTTTATATTGACCGAGTAACATATATCCAAAGTACGTTTCGCACTGAGGACGTCGATCCATTTAGGCTCAGTGACCTCTGAATCATGCTTGGGGCAAAAGGTGCAAGACGTGCTCCTTGATCCTAAACAGCTAGATAAGCGATGCGCGCTAAGTCACCATCCTTTAGTTTGTTCCCGCGATTAAAGAAGTCTTATCCAAGGCTGTACTCAGACGAATGTGTCGTGGTGGACACGCTTGATCTGGTCAGAGGAGAAGCGCGAATTGGATAGGGGATGGGCACAATCATGGTTTGCAACAAGGCCCGGGTTCTGACCGGTCTTGACAAGCTATATTAATACGTGTTTCCGATGTCAGCAGTGGATAGGTCATGTACGAAATGTAAAAATTGAAGCCGGTACATAATCTGATTGGACCCTCGCAGGAACGGAGACCGCAACTGCTTAGTACAGTGTGTGGAGGAATACTTTAAAAATGCCACCAGAGGGAGTGGATTAATATTGGTCCACTGCAGAAAGATGAAGTGGGAAAGGAGAAACCGCGAAATAAAAGCGGCCATCAACGACGTTGCCAACCAAGAAAAATTCCTCAAGCGCGCAATAATCCTAAGGCATCCTCAGCATTAGGGCCCCAAACACTCGTCAGGGTGGCAGGAGTTGGAGCTGACAGGCCTATAAGGCGACATTCATCTTCGCTGAGGTGAACATGTTTGTGGTCCACGAGAGCGATATCTTGGAGGGCCATCCGGAAAGCAACAAGACTAGAGATAAAAGTTGTGTGGATCATCGGTGATAGAGGCGCCAAACAACTGGTCCCCAAGCTCGTGGAGCAGTTCATGTTGGCAGACAACAGGTGCTTTATAATTCTAATGAAGCAGGAGAATATCGTCCGGACATGCAGAAAATATAGAGGCGCCGCCGAGGAATCAGAGACGAAATTATTTTACGAAGTGTTCTCCGAGGCTGCTAATAGAGGACGTAATGGATAGAAACCCACTTCATCGGGTATGCGTCGCGTTTGGGCAAGGAGTACTCTAGAACAGAACCAGCGGATATAACGTGGAAGATGTTACAAGCCTCGACATGACTACATCTTGCCTTGGCAGATTTCCACGGATAGGAGAGTGCCTATTTTGAACCGTTAGGCGACCCATGTCAATAAATGCTATGCTCGGCTGCTAAATGTCCACTGCACGCAGCGGACATAACGGACTTTGTACAAAAGAGTTCTTGGAAGTTTGTACTGGAAACACACCCAGTCATTCTTGTATGGTTTAGCCGTCACTTAAGCAAACCGAAAAGTATTATGCTCTCAGCAAGACAGGGTTTTATGGTTGAGACAGGCGTAATCGATGGCAGAAGCCGTCGTCTCCTTCAAGAAGCGGACAAAGGTGCGGCGGCCGGAAGACAAGGGACTAATACTCATTATCATTTAAAAGTTCATAGCTGTAAGTGCAAAACATGACAGGTGCATGACGTGTCTGTTCTGGTTGGTGATGACAAGGTACCGATGAAACAGGTCATCTCGTACTATGATGGCACTCAGCAGCAGTACACTCACCTCCAAGAGTTCATACAAGGTTATAATGGAATCAGCTGAAGAGCTTTCCCACCGAGGCTGTGCGGGTCGCCACACTGGTTGGAAGATTTGAAAACCTTTTACGAAACCTTTTCTGCTTTGACTGTGCTGTCCTCCAGTGTAAAGTCCACAGTTACCTATGGAACAGAAAGTTTCAAACAGAGGTAGTAGTGTGTCAGGAAGGAAAAACTTCTGACCCCTATAGACAACACCGTATGTATGCCCAAGTCAAAGTACAGCGCTAACTGATAACGCGAAGTGCCAGATTTCACAGCACATAACCCGCTAGGAACGGGGAGTGTTCTAAATCCGTCCCCACGTGGACAGACAGCGAGAAGGACATTGTCCGCTAAGTTGGATTCGATCGGGTCAAACAGACATCCAATCGGAATTGAGACGGAGGTTGTGATAACAATTCGAGTTTCGGTAGGAACCTCAGAAGTGCTATACTGCTGTATGCAGATGATTTGAATGTCTTTGCCGACACTGTCTATGAGTTGCAAAATATGCTCATTAGACTGGATACATATTGCCTAAAGTGGAAATTAAAAGTGAATATAAAAAGTCAAGAGCGATTGTATTTTGCAGAGTTGGCTATCTCAGAAGTTACGCAAAGTGGTACTATGTTCATGCAAAGGTAAAGATTGAATCATATTACAAGTATATAAGATGCAAATTTTCTTTCTTTAAAAAATCCTGGTATATGTGCCATAAATCTCTATCTTCGCAAGCGTTGAAGAATGTGCATATTTTGAAGCAAAGTCTTAAAAATTTGGCAAATTACCTGTAAATGGATTGCTTCGTCTGTTGACTCGAAGATAGCTCCTATTCTTAATTATCAACCCGGTTGGTGGGTTTCATGATGCGAATGATATTCTGTAGTTCTTTTGTCATTTTGTAAATATAGTTTTGGTCCATCTAAGTTTATTCCGATTGCATACGAATATAATCCATTAGGAAGAATTAGTATACAGAGTATAAGATATAATGATAAATGTTGGCTTAAATTCTAAAAATGACAGAAGACAGATATTCTAAACAATGCTACATTTTACAGCTAACCTTTTTTTAAGGGGATTGTGATTGCTGTGCAAACAAGTTTAAAAAGCTTATATTTACATATAGATTTTGCAATATTTGTTGTGATCAGCGCGTAAATAATGAAAATATATTTCTTAGATTTGTCAGCCAGAGATGTGAAGATATTTTTAATCAAAAACTGCAGAATGAGATTAGATCAATGGAAAGACTGCATTTCTATAGGTAAATGAAAATAGATTGCACTTGTCAAATATATCTAGAATTGTTAGGGGATAACAATTTTGTTATGCACTATGCTTAGATTGGGGAACTTGCCAACCGAGGTAACGCAGGAAGATAGGAAAATATTTGCTATGAAGAAAGATTGTGTCAAATTTGCAAAGTTAAAATCGAAAATGAATTCCATTATATTACTGCTTGTCCGGTATAAAGACAGCTGCAAAAGAAAATATTTACCCACCTTTGTATATAAAAATCCTACTTTAGAAAATGTAGGTCTTTCAGACAAAATAACAGTATAAAAGTTCTGATGACTTATTTAGCAATCTTTTCTATAGAAACGTTAAAGATTAGAGAAGCTATTATATCATCAACCGTGCCACAAATACTGTTGATCCATATCACAACACGTCTGCTTGCCCCATGCAGGCGTTGAGGTTCTTTATAATCTATATTGTGTGATTAATGTGTAATATACATTTGTATTTCACCCAGATAGAAACAATATACAATGATCATTACTTGCGTGTATAAAATTTTCAATAGACACGATGTTCTTTTTTTCTGTTGCACACTCAAACGCCTTTATCTACCGCACGATGTATGAACAGGTATCATGTCCCATTGGCCTGTATTACACACATAAACACTATTACTAAGTAAACAAAGTAAATATATCAACGTTTACTATCAATTTAACCAACGGCCCTGGCTGTTGACAAGATGGTAGCCTTGCTGACTATTTAAGTTTTCCAGTAATCAAGGAAAATCAACCGTAAATGCAACCACCATATTCCAACCTGCTGAACGTAAGTGCCTCTAAAGGTAACAAGTCAGTATTGTAAAAACGACATGTCGATTATCCTTAGTGGAGATCATATTTCTCGGTAAACAAATACTAGAATTACTAAAACCCTTCCCTCTCATTTACAATTGAATACCTTTAAATGACATTGAATGTGCCATTCAATGTGATATTCGTCACAGCTAGTGCTTTGTCGCAGTTAATAATGTGTTTTCCTAATATCTGGTTAATTGAACTTATGTGAAATTACACAACACACGGATTATGTGTGGACGTTCTTCTAGATAAAAGCAAAGAATCCAGGTACCTCAAATCTACATACACGCTCGCTCTCTCTCTCTCTCTCTCTCTCAAACACACACGCACACACACACAGAGACACACACACACACACACAGCATAACACTTGATATATGTTTATTGTATGATACAAGAGTTCAGTCCCAGAGTTCAACCCAGTACAACCACTACTATAATGATCGCAACCACCACTAGCATTATATCGAGTAGTAGAAGTGAAAGATGATGGAGCTGAGAAGCTGGTGATGATCATGACGGATGACGACGACTAATGGTCGATGACGGTCAAAGTGGTGGTGACGACAGCAAAGAAGAAAAGATGTTTTGTATGATTTTGTGGGCTTACACGGCACTTTTTACATATGATTATCTATAACATGTCGAGAAAAAGGGAAATATATGCCTTTTCCAAAGACATACCGATGCCACCGACCCTGGATGGCTTGGTCGGGTGTTCTACCAACTGATCTACCGCAGCTCCCTGCATAGGAAATAAACTTGGAAAGCAATTTTAATACTTACAACAAAATGGGGCCGCGGGGGGGGGGGGGGAGAGGCAGGATCATATTACTTGGCAATGGAGAGTAGACGCTTTGGAAGCTACTGTTTTCTTAAATCCCATTAAAATGAGAAGACTGTTTGGAAGCTACTGTTTTCTTAAATCCCATTAAAATATGCATGCAAATAAGCCTTGCTATTAATTAAGGCAGACCTCATATTACAGAAACCAGATGTCTTTTTACGTGTTCACTGTTGTTGACATCGTTACGTATTTAAAAGTATAACGTCAATACGTGTCACAAACGCAAAAATTTACAGTCAACAAGAGAGGTGGTTACCATTTAAATCACAACTATTCATTCGCTGATTGCAGTTTATACACTTGTTTAACGAATAGAAAACCGGCTCCACACAGTTTCTTTAACAATGCATGTGAAAATAATATCCACAGGGTTGACACGGTATATTCTACATGCTGACTGTACCACTACTGTATCGTCTACGTTTATTTCTGTGTAAAATTACAGCGTAATTTACAGGTCAATATTTACAAATTAGGCTTAAAAGGTCGGAATATACATTGTTCAAAACAGGTATGTTCGGAGTACAATGTTTAAGCTCGCTTATAGACCCTATATGGCAGTTTTCATTAACTAGATATCGATAACTTAACAAATATCCCCATGACAACTAAAACGTCGATAAGTATACGTAAAAGTATATAATAACTAGAAACGTGTGGAGGCCATATGTTTTTAATTTCAAACTTCATTTTAGGTAAACAAGGTGTGCAAGAAATATTGGAAAATAGGGTGTATCATTATCGAATAGTTTTGACTTTGAATAGCGACTCACGAAAAAAGAGTAAATAAATTCATCTTATTTATTATGACCAATTCTAAGAGATGGGGAATGAGGAAACTCTTATATTGTCATACTACATTGACTCTGCAAGACTAGCATTCACCACTCCTTTAAAAAAAGAGAACGGTAAAAACCACAAAATACGAAACAATATTTCCCGTCACCTCCAAAATTGGAAAGCATGCATGCACAGGTCACTGAGCCGTATAGTTAATGTTCATACATGATATCTGAATTAAAATGTGCTCGGGATTTGTTTCCGCATACAGCGTTACCTGAGAATGTTTTTTTTTTATGTTCTACATTATTTCGAAATACTGAATTCGGTCCACACGATGCTGCACGAGCAACGTGCTTGCAATGTGAAAACCGATAAACTCGAGCTCTCTGGAGGTGGATGATTACATCATAACCAGGGTACATATAGACTAGAGTTAAGAACGTCACAACACAAAAGGTTTCCTGAAGTAGCTGTCCACTTCCTGGGAGAAACATCAGCTGTTGAGCTGTTTGGGTGCCTGGATTTGGATGGGCCTAGTTGTGACCATCTTTCTGAATCTGGAGGGATATCCGTGAAGATGACTGGGTTTGTATGTGTCTTGATGTGGCTATCTATTTTGAGGGGATATATTTTTGGAGGTCTGGATTTGGATGTGCCTAGATGTGCCCATCTGTCTGAATTTTAAGGGCATATCTGTCTGGAGGTCTGGATGTAGATGTGCTTAGACGTGCCCATCTCTCTGAATCTGGAGGGAATGTCTATCTGGATGTCTGTATTTGGCTGTATTTAGATATGCCCATAGTTCTGATTTTTGAGGGGATGTCTTTCTAGATTTGGGTGTGTCTAGATGTGCCCATCGGTCTGAATTTAAAGGAGATATTTGTTCGGATGTCTGAATTTGGCTGTGTCTAGATGTGACCATCTTTCTAAATTTGGAAGAGATATCTATCTGGACATCTGGATTTGGATGTATCTAGATGTGATCATCTGTCTGAATTTGGACGGGAAGTTTCTCTGGATGTCTGGATTTGGGCGTGTCTATATCTGGCCATCTTTCCGTAGGAAATGTAATTCTGGATGTCTGAATTTGGATGTGTCTAGACGTGACCATTTGTCTGAATTCGGAGATGTATGTCTGGATGTCTGAATTTCTAGGGGGCGTTACTATGGTTCTGGATTCGGGTGTGTGATTTCGGCGTAGAGCTAATATCTTGCGTCCAGTGTAGTGGGACTTGGAGGGGTTTTGTGTTGCCTGTGTACTGCTGTCGGTGATGACGTTGGCTCGGAGAAAGATAGCGGTTTGCTCGTGGTAACGGATCAACACTTCGGGACCAAAGGGTCTGCAGCGAAAAAGGGGGCTCTTCTGCCGACTGGAAGGGGCGGGCCTTGCGTGATGACTCCTTGTTCATCGGACAGAGCGATGTGACTGAAGATACTTTGTAGTCGTCAGCTGGATGCCTTGAGTGATATGTTCCATTTTTTAATTTATCAATATCACTATTCGAGCGAAATTCCAGACGTATTCAGCATCACTGTTTGAGTGAAAATCATACATATTTGTCTACAATGTAGGTGGTAAATTAATGGCTGTCTATTTTTGTGTTTAATTTCTAAATATTGATCATCCATGGTGATATATCTATAGGTCAGTCATATTTGTTTATAATTTAAATCTCATATCAGTCATATTTGTTTATAATTTAAATCTCATAATTCTTATTGATTACTTCTTTAAGTTACATGTTATGAACCGTTCTAGTTAGGAACGGTATCGTTTTTTTATATTGGTTGTTTAACTCAGTGCTTGTCATTTTGTTAAATTCATTGTTGGAGTTTATTCGCACGAGTCAGATTTATTCATTTTTCAGTCACGTAATAAATAAACATCTCATTATCGAAATTGCTTTTCGTGTCTTCATTAGAATCTAATCCTAACCCGGATTATCTTGTTAGAGCATCCACACCCTACCCATTCAAACACCAAACAAGAATATTAACCCCAAATATGCAAGTATTACTTTATAAAGCGTATACCAAGGTAGTAATATAACTTCATAGTTGCCCTACCTTTACCCTAAATCTGTATATAATAAGAGAAATGTTTGGTTCTATAGGCGTTAACAGGCTAAATACCATTGAAGGACATCTTTCTTGCCCAGTAAGCAGCTCCGTTATTAGTGTGGTGATATGAAAATGATAACGTTAATACTCTATACTGTTATGATAGGCAATTGTTTTAATGGAGTAAGTCAAAGAGCTGTGGAACTTGCAAAGCGTACTCAAAAACTACCTGTATTTATTTCAGACCCCCAAATATTGGCTCAAATTGAACATTCAAAACTACATGAAGTGTCAAAATGTTGATCACCCAAAAATAGTACGACCTAACATAACAAAAAATAACTGAGCACAATTGATCCCCTCCCTCCCCCACCTTCGCCCTAACCCTCGATTACAGCAGTAAAGTCGTGCAAGTACCCATGATCTTAAAGGACTCGCAAAGCGCTGAAAATATCTATAATGACCATCTCAGTCCTATTCATTGTTCTTTTCGCAATAATCAGTCTTTGTCCACTGGTGTTTTCTTTCTTTAAGTTGTGTGGACGCTTGAACACGTGCATCTAGGCTCGTAGAATTAAATGCAAATTGTACGAAGACTTGTTTCATGCAATACAATCATACTTGTTTCATGCAATACAATCATACTTGTTTCATGCAATACAATCAGACTTGTTTCATGCAATACAATCACCGACTGCATTTCTATGCACTTTTCTCCATCATTATTTTAAAATACCTGTCAAACAAAATTTTGAAATTTTTAGCACAGACCTATTCTGGCTCTTGCAGGAAGATGAACACGTTTCTACGGATACCCTGTGCCATCGTAATCATAATGACATATATTGTTCACGTCAGGGCATTAACGTGCACGATCACTCTATGCTCTATACCGAATATATGCGGGAATGGACGGGAATGCCACACGAATCCAGACACGTGTAAAATGGAATGTGTATGTACGGACAACGTCACGCACAATGACTGCAGAGCAGCTGCGGTCAACCAATCGACAAATTTGCCAGTGACATCGACAACGCGAAGTACTGACTGTTTGCATAACTACACCATGAACACCCAGTACTGCCTGGGAGGGCTGCCCTGTTTCTATGGTTATTGCGACGTGGACAACGTGAATAGAACTGCAAGATGTACATGTTACCCGAGAGTTACCGGTGACCTCTGTGATGAATTTTGCTGCCTTGATTGTGGGCCCTATGGAGAGTGTGATGTTAACGTGGAAAATAGTACCCAGTACTGTAACTGTCTCCCAAACTACATTGGTGAACGCTGTGAGACGCTCAGGCCAATAGGTAAGTGACGCATACCGAATACTTAAATTAACGATTTTCAAAGACAATTATGCACACGTTACACTCTTTGTCAAATTATTCGTCAGAGACTTTCGTTGAAGTCATTTAAAACTATCCTCATACACATATTGTAACGAGGTCGGTGGTTCTTTCCGGGGATTTCCCGGGTTCTTCCTCCACCGTTAATAGTGGCCGCCATGTATAGCCTATCGTGTGCTGAAAGATGGCGTTAAACCCTACAACAACAACAACAACAACAACATAATGTAAAAGTCCTCTTTAAAATATTCCTCAATGGCTTAGAAATTAATATCACAAACCTTGAAGTCAGGACTAATCTGATGTATTACCTGGTAAGAAAAATTAAGCAGTTGATAAAATATTTGTATGTAACAGCATTAGATGCCCGTGAGTGGCCTAAAAATAGAAACAGATCATCATAATATTTAATTGATTTTAATAGGTTCAAAAAATAGGAATTTTATTGGTTTTTATTTTGTTAGAGACCTAGACTGAATACCCAGACGTCGGCTCTCTTTTCGTTGCGAAAGTACAAGGGTTACAATTTTTTTTTTAGAGACACCATGTGATTTCTGAATTCTTTTAGTTCATTAAAAATTCAACAGACACAAAATATATCATCTTGCACTGGCGGCGCGAGTTGTTGGGACAGTGGGAACCGTTGGGAGCTTGTGTTTATTTTCTTTCCCAGATGAAATTTTCATATTATTTTACATTCACCTTAGTGTAACAGGGGCAATTCTTCACCTCACATATTAAGGCTGGGAGTTGGGTGGAGGGGATAGATAGGTTGGCAACTAACACAAAAACTATTCTCTGTAGCAAAGTAGGGGCCTCAAACCCTTGCGCCGCTACTGTCACCTTGTACACTTTGAGGCTCAAGGTCCATAATCAAAGGTCCACACGTATATTTCACATCAAAGGTATTTCATATCACACGTTCACACAATTGTATTTTATATCAAAGGTCCACACACGTGTATTTCATATCGAACGAATTACCTACTTGAACATGAGTCGATATCCGTTACGTGTATGTAGAAAATAGATCCAACGACGAGTTGCTTATAATCATATTTCACGGTACATGTATATTTTACGTATGATTATGTTCCTTATAGTGAACACAGACAACCCAGAGCACGTGCAGAAGGAAACTTGGTACCTGTGGTTGGTGGGAATTTGCACAGTGACGCTATTCGTACTGCTCCTGCTGCTGATTGTTTTGCCGTACCTTATGTGGAAACACCGCGTCATCCTCATCATGAAGATTGTACACTATTTTCAGTCCTACGAGGACCAAGGTACAGTCCTCTTTTTCTTTTGGTTTGCTTTGTTTTTGTTAACTACGCATCAGATAAATATAAACAGCGCAACTACTGGATTCCACAGGGTTGTCCAATTTAATTGCGTTTTGAATGCCCTCGCTGTTTCTGCGTTAGTGTCAAACGATTGTTGTGATGTATATATAATTTTGTGGTATGATGTCCTTCGAGCTGACCTTCTTTGGTTCCGAAATTTGAAATGTTATATTGGTGTTTTTGCACATTGGGCATTCTGTTATTCTGTGTTATATGTCTCGTGAACACTGTTTCCTTCCTTGAGCTGTACATCTTGAAGGTATTTCTACACACTGCTTTGGCTTAATTTTGTAATTATTTTTGTCCATTTTTCAGTCTCTGCTTGGTAATGTATCATTTTGTATTTCTCATTGCTAATAATGCATTATATATTTTTATCATCTTTCTCTATTCGTATTTTAAGAT
Organism: Sinohyriopsis cumingii; assembly: GCA_028554795.2. Lineage (NCBI taxonomy): Eukaryota > Metazoa > Mollusca > Bivalvia > Unionida > Unionidae > Sinohyriopsis > Sinohyriopsis cumingii. The sequence goes on from CM068841.1 coordinate 78,712,678, forward strand.
TATCTCTATATCTAAATAAATGTATCTTAACTGCCCCAGATTCTTTTGTGGCGCTATAAGTTTGGACAAATTATTATTTACGTAGATCTCAGGTTAATTTCTTAGCGTATTTCAGAAGAAAAAATATATATAATGATGCCTACTGTGTAATCTTTTCTACTCTATACATTTATTTTTTTATTAAGAATATTATTGATTTCAATACTCATTTGGGATACTCGATACTTTTGGTCTTGTGATAGAACTTTTAGAACTATTTAGGATCTCATTCACCATACTGTCAGTTATTTTAATTTTTCGCTTTGTATTCCACGGAAATAAATCCTTTGTTGAATTTTACAAAACTTATTGGTTTTAACTCTTTTCTGTTAGTTAAAGATCATTGAGTTGTAACAAAAACAATTGGGTTTCGGTCATGGGATACGAATCTCTTTAAAATATTTAAGAGAAATTATAATTGCTTTTCAAATTTAAATTCACTTTGGTTTGAAACTGTATTAGTCCCTGCTATTTCAGTTTCAAAAATATTTGAGAAATCTTTTGTGAAACCAATCTGTTTTCCCCATGTCATCTAAAGTGGAGAGCTTTGTTATACATCCTACCAAGGAAGGGTTAGAGTCCTTCAAAAAGGACGAGTTGCTTGATCATGCTAGATCTTTATGAAGCGAAGGCTTTTTTAATAAAGTAAGATGTAAAGAATATTTCGCTTAATTATTTTTGGAAAAGAGTATTCTTGATAAAAGTTCTTTGGGTTTGATTAGTAAGCTTGTATCTGGATTGGACAGGAACTTATGAGAATTACAGCTAAAACGAATATGGACTTAGATTTAAGAAAGCTTCAGCTTCAGAAGGAAGTGACGCAGATGTTTAGGAATTGAAGAAAAGAAACTGGTTAAAACCCTTGTCGGATTTTCATGGAACAAGAACAATTATTTGATAGGTGGTGCAGAGTCAATTTTATTGATTAAGATTATGATAACCTCAGACAATTCAATATTCATATTGATTGAAGAGTTACAGAATTGCATACTTAGTGACGTCAGGACATAACTTGATGAGAAAGAGGTCGAAACTCTAGAAAATGCTGCTCGTACAGCTGATGATTATTCCTTGACTCATAGAGTTTCATTTGTCAATAAATCTAACTCTCAGCAGGGTTTGGTCTTTTTGGAGAACAAATATTTTACTCTCATTCGGGTGCTTCTAAATTTTAATCGAACACGAATTTTAGAAATCAAACTTTTGATAAGACTGGTCAGAAATCCTTAATTTTTTTCTACGTGTACTTATTGTGAGAAGAAAGGGCACGTTTTTCTGGTTGTTTTAGGTATAAAAAAGCAATAGAATCAAGACAGAGCTATTCCAAATGCTTTTATTTCTATGAGGTCAAGGTCACGGTTATATATTTAAAACAATACTTTTGTCGGGTCAAACAAACCCAGTTTGTTTTTGTTATGGGAAATTACGAACCATTTATGCCGAAAGGTTCTATATTATTTGTTGGTGATTTTGCAAAGACTACCCCTTTTAAAATATCAAATGACTCAGGAGCTTCTCAGAGTCTTTTTGCTATCAAGTACTTTCCCTAAGTTCTGAGAAGTCTTCTTGTAGTGAAAGTGTTCTATTTCAGGGAGTAGAGTACGGATTTGTTGATGATCCTCTCCTATGTGTTAATTTGTCATCAGACTTAGTCTCAGGACCCGTGACAGTCAGAACTGTGACGTCGTTACCAAGCGAGGGCATTCGTTTATTACTAGCAATGACCAAGCTGGAGTTTAGGTTCTGCTTAGTCCACTTGGAACTGGCAAGCCTTGTTTGGTTCCCAAAGCTGATCCTATTGAAGTAGTAATTTCTGATTTATACCCAGCTTGTGCAGTTACTAGAGCTATGGCAAAGGAAGCTCTTTAGAATGATATTGATCAGGAAGTTTTTCTTTTAGTTGATAAATGTATTGGTCATGCTTTTAATGAGGTAATTTTCTACCTTGATATGGATCACAGCGATCCTCTTTTTACTACTCATTTTCTTTATTCTAATCAGGGTGACAAATGACAATAACTCAGTGTTAAACAGGAACAATATATATAGAGAGCTCGTGTTTGTTCAGAGGCCTATTTGCGGAACTTAAGCCGCACAAATACTTGTCTGTTATTTTGTTACAAATGGGGTCCTTTTGAGGAAATGGAGACTACATGCGGTACCGCTGGTGACGAGTGGTCAGTGAGCTATAAGATTGTTGTTCTTGAGTTGTATAGATAGGACATTTTTAGTATAGCCAACTAGCACACTTAAGACTGAATCAACTCTTTGAATTCCAGATTGTAGTCAATCATTTAAAATGTCTGAGTATGCAAATGATGTTTGCGCGTGTGGAGTATTGATGCAGGAAGACAAAAATTGTATGGATCATGCAGTGTGCTAATTATCTAAAAGATTAAACAAGCACCAGAGAAATTATTCCATAATCGCGAAGGAATGTTTGGCTTTAATATTGATTTGCAACTTCTTAAAGTGTATGCGAGTTCATCTACATCTCCAGTTGTCGTAATCATTGCTTTCATTAAGAAAATCAAATACAAAAATCAGGGATTGTTGAGGTGGAGTTTAAAGTTGCCAGAATCACCATCATTTTCTTTTCTTCCATTTCTCCTGTAACCTGGCTGGTCATTGGGGCGCCACCGATGACGTTTCGACAATCTCTCTCCGTCTTGCTCTGTTCTCCCTGCTCTTTGTGACTTAGCAAAGTGAATGCACGTCCATTCTTTGATGTTATCTTTCCACCTCTTCTACCTGCCTAATTTTATCTTTCTTCTTACTATGCCATGAAGGAATGTCATTGACAGGCCAGATGAGCTTGAGATCTTAGTTTGCGTTTCTTTACGGTGGTGAACAGATCTTCACATGGTCCAGTTGTACTTTGCATTCTAATGCGCACCTCCTCTTGATCTAAGTATGGGATTTTGAGGATCCTTCGGTAACATATCATCTCTAAGGCATGGATTCTCCTCTCTAGTTCTGCAGTCAGGGTCCAATAATATAATATTGATATTAGACACATCAGAGAAAAAGGTTATCTGATTGAAGATGCACTTTCACGTGTATAGATATACTGTATAAGGTAGCATGCTTCTCACGGAATACTGTTACTCCAAATTTCTTTTCCAGTTTAAATTCCGATTGCTAAATTACGTAGCTCTAGTTGTAAACCAGAGAAATGCACATCTGCTAGTCTGTTTTCCACTGTTCCCTCTTTTTGAGGTGTGGGCGTGTGTGTATCCATTACTATTGTTTTGCCTCTAATTTTGGAGAGAAATGGAGGTCCTCCTCTGGTGTTTCGTAGTGCCGCTATGTCTGAGACTTGGTCTCCTCTGGCCCATAAGGAGCGGATGACCTCAGCAGGCCTCTGGCGCTTATGTTCTTCAATGTTAGAACAGTAAATTGTTTGGCGACCCGGTTTGCGGTGGGCCAGTATTTCCTGTCCTATCGATTGTACCTCTGTATCAAAATACATCTCTACTTTTCGCCTCTTCTTGTGGATATTTTAAACCTTTATTATGTTTGAATGGTTTTCAAGGACGTTTGCATTACTAAAAGGAGCTGCGATTGGTAATACTATTCAGATCCCACAGTGATCTTTGCCCTGCAGGGGAAATGAAATTAGACAACCAAATAACATATACTTGCAAATGAAAATGAAAGTGCTTTCTTATTAAACTATACATCTCATTGTCCTCTGGCATCGGATCGTAGATGAAAGTGAGTGATGACTGAGTGATGAGTGATGTACACATTTTCAATGAATGGACAAACGAGCGATGCATTGTGCACCTGGCCTGCTGGTGTGTTCATTCCCTAATCTTCTCGAGCAGTAAATAAGTTTTCTTTGCTTCTTGTTACAACCGTGTTAGACTGAAATAATACTTCATTTTATTTATATATATATATATATATATATATATATATATATATATATATATATATATATATATATATATTGAAAAAATCAGTACCTAAACTAGACGTAATTTAAAAAATTGTAAATGAAAGACAAAATGATAAAAACGAGACCATTAAATATTTTTATTAAAAAAATGTTAGGTTCTATCATGAATATCGAGAAATGGAGTGCGGTATATGGTATGGAGAGTATCGTATATCCCTGATACATATGGCTGTCATGTTAAATTCCTACTACTAATATCACATTTACTTCCTTTGTCCCATCATTATGATACTACGGTGTGTTTTAATGAAGTTGCGTCGCAGTATGTAGACTATTATGTCTAACTGAAATGAAATGAAACTGTAACCATCAATATTGCTCCTTTCATTCCGGTGTATAGTTTTGATATGTCAAGATTTTATTATCTGCGTGAGCGCTCATATTTACACGATAACACGCCTTACTTTACTTGATGTGTTTTTTTTTTCTTGTTTCTTTTTGTCTTGAAGATGATAGAATCTGGGACGCGTTTGTATCGTATCGTTCGGACCCGGTTGACGAGGAGTTCGTGCTGCGAAAGTTGTATTCCACGCTGGAGAAGGAGATGGGCTTTAAACTCAACTTACACTTCAAGGACTTCGCAGTCGGAGAAAGTAAGTATATATATTTTTGGAGCCTTTGTTTTCACACGGTACATGATATGTCCATGAGAAACATGACACAGACATTGAGCAGAAAATGAGAATTTATCGAATGTTAATTTTTCGGCAAACTTTCATTGAAATGTCATTCATGAATTGTCATTGGGTAATTATTCAGTTTAAGAGTTATCTTCCCAACTTTCACTCCTTATAGCACAACAATTATTTAAATATATTGGATCTATAACCGGGAACGTAAATACAAAGATCACATACTCTAGGTGTGTTACGATACTATACTGACAGAAGAAATCATCGTTACGTACCATTGTTTTGGTCATGTAAAGTTTCCACATTTTTAGCAACTGTACCATATACATGCATTGCTTAATCGATCTCTCTTTTTCCATCGAAATAGCAGACGAGAATGGAAAAAAATATCATCTCTATTCTTTCTAATTCAAGCAATCGCGAACAACATTATTCAAGCAGTTCAGAACAGCAGGAGAACAATTCTGGTGATGTCGAAGAACTACGTGAAGAGCGAATTTACAAGGTTCGAGTACCAGTGTGCACAACAAGAAATGCTCCAGAGGAAGCATCGCATTATCCCCATTCTTCTAGAGGACATTACCGAAATCAAGGACACAATTGATCCCACTCTCAAGGTCATCCTTAATTCTGTGACCTACATCATGTGGCCTGGCGAGGACAACCCGAAAGAACTGCAAAAATTTTGGAAACGTCTGGAACTGTCAATGCCTAAAATTCGAAAGGTCAAGGGCGAAAGAACGTCGGTGAAAGAGGAAGTGAATGTATTTCCGGAAAGTATTCAAATCTACACGATTAAGAATAACAAACATTGTGATGTGATCAACATGACAGAAAATAAATTAACTGATGAAGGAGAACATCAGCATGTCTTGAAAAAAGATTACACTAATCACGTGGATACAAGTGATTTGAACATAAGGTTATCAACTTTCCTATCCAATTGTGAAAAGTGATTCTTCTTTCATAGTGTTGAAATGACACTAGATTCAACTGGGGTATTTTTGTTTCATCTTTGTTACCTCATTTTTGTTCTTAAACTTTAGGGTTTTGATACATAAATAGTTCCATTTTGCCCTCAATATTTTGCTTTAGAGTTTAAGAATAGTTTCAATCACTCTAAAACAAATATTATTATAAGCATATTTATCTGTATACAGCCCCTGTGTCTTAGTGATTAAAGCATCAGCCTCAGATGCATGAGGTCGCGGGTTCGAACCTCGGACGAGTCATGCTAAAGACTTAAAAATGGTACTAACGACTGTCTCGCTAGGCGTTCATCATTAATAGTTTGGTGTTAGGACTGGTTGGCTTAATGTCAGGATAACTAGTCTAGGTGGGACATCATGCTACATGTCTTCGGCATGATGCCCCAAGTGCTAGACATCATTATAAACTGCCACACTGCAAAAATCCAAATCATACACAGAGAGGGAGATTAATCTGTAAACCTTAATAGATGGAACCTGTCTATATCAATTAACAGTGTTGTCTTGTACATTATCACAAGCATATTACCCGAAATTAGGGCCTTGTAAGTATATTGCCCGAAATTAGGCCTTACAAGCATATTGCCCGAAATTAGGGCCTTACATGTATATTGCCCGAAATTGGGGCCTTACAAGTATCTTGCTCGAACTTGGGCTTTATGGCATATTGCCCAAAATTAGGGCCTTACAAGTATATTGCCCGAAATTAGGGCCTTATAAAGTATATTACCCGAAATTAGGGGCTATGATGTAGCTGTGTAAAGTACAAATGTATTCGTCGACGACAGCTGAATCAGCTGTCGAAACTGGAAAAGGGTGAAAAAAGACATACTCCCTAATATTTTTTGTGTAAATATCTACATGCTGGAAAGTGTTACAAATGACCATTTTAAATGTTTACAACAGCAACAATTGTGAGGAATTTTTTGTTTCTCTTGGCATGGAGAAGCTCGTGGGCACAAATACCTTAAAAGTTCTGATATTAAGTAAGTATGCTATGTTGACGGCGTTCCATTTTTTTTTTTCGTTTCAAAACGAGCAAGTGTTATCGAGGAACATTCATATATTGCTATATTATCAGTGATCGTTATTGTTCTTGAATATCATTGCAAACTTGTGTTCATTCTACCAGTGCTAAATATCACAGAACGAGCTTCTTGCATAGTGCACTATATACCAGAAGAACATTGAAATAAATCTACAAAAATTAATATAATCATTGGTGAATTGTGATTTTTTTTATCGCTGTACAACAAGTTTGTTTATGTATGTATGGCTAAAAATGGCGTCCCTCACAAAAAGACTAACTATGTGAATACGATTCTTGGCGCTAATCTTTTTTTAAATGTTTCTATTCATGTCAATTGGACACATATAAACGTATGTATGTCTGTATGTCTGTATGTATGTATGTATTGTCAGTGGAAGTAATGTCATAGTACGATATAATCCTGTATCAGGCAAAATACATATACCTACATGACACAGACTTTTGCCAATGGTGCAAATTACATCACATGGAGTGCCATGAGCTAATCGGACCTCCTCTGTATCACTGAATCAGCAAGCTGGGTTGAGTGAGGTGGAGGACACAAACAAAGAGGTGATCTAACTCCAAAAGTGGGAACGGAAGATACACATACTTATCGAAAAGCATGGAATGGATGTAAAGAATGTAGAAGAACAGATATAATAAAATGAAAATATTAAGTCAAATATTAAAGTACAAATCCAATGAATGTTACGGACTTTTGAAAAACAAATAAACACAAGATAGACAAAACACTGTCTACGCGAAGTCAGCAAGAAAGATTGCAAATTATTGATAAATGTATTGAGAATGAGAAATATTTTGTAACAGCTTTTCAAGAAGAACATCGTGAAAAAGGAAACGCTTGTAATGTGCGTTAACGCGTTCGAAACCATCTGCGTCAGTACGTACAAAGAATTTTCGAAAGCATGATAATAGTGGAGAATACTGTTATTATTCTGGCAGGGGAAGAAAGTGGAAACGTAGAGAACATAAATGACATATGTCAATTTTAGGTTCGGGGAGAAAAAGTACATAGTGTGAAATATGAAAGAACGATTCACAGAACCGAGGCAAGATTCTCTAGTATTCAGACATGTGTACAACCATATAAAGTATTTTACCAGCTGGAGGGCAAGAACATTCTCCACGTAAAACAATTAAGTATAATAAGCAGGTGACACTTAATGCAAAGGATTCGATAAATATAATTCAGAACAAGTAAGAGGTGGTGCAAGAAAAGTCCAAAGAAGATAAAAGGAACCAAGAAAGTAGAACCAGAATTATGGAGCAAAGAAATACACATCAGTCACTCAAGAGTTGTTTGGAGTTCAAGAGAAGGCAAGATGCACGGGGTATGCGAAAGGAGATCGAAATACTAAAATCAAAGAAATAGACAAGAACAAGTAATAGAGCACAAAACCAAGACGAAATCAAAAATTAGAACGGGTATGAAATTCAGGAATTTGGTGAAACTGTACATAATATTACAATAGAGAAAACAAAATCGCACATAATTTACTCGATGAAACTGTAGTATATGCAAGAAGAAAACTACAGAACCATTCTTTTGGCAGAGAAGAAAGACATTGTCAACAAAGTGGGTGAGTTGTTTTCGAAAAGCAGGAATAAACTTTTCAAGATATACCAAAACATCGAAAATACCAAACAAGTATTCCAGTACAAAAAAAGACTGAAGTCAGTACATGAGAAAATGTTCGGTGTTCAGGTGATGGGAGAAGCGTTACACCTAATTCAAGCAGAGAATTAGAAATCTCACAACAGTAATCAGAACAAAATTAGAATCATATAAGCACTGAACAAAGTACAGAACAATTATTTTGGGCCCAGATGAAATCGTACCACCAGTCCATATGGAGTATTATGAAGTTTAAGAGGAGTAGAATGAAGTGTAGAGGAGTATGACGTGCAATAGAATTAGTATGAAGTGTAGAAGGGTAGTTTGAAGATTAAGAGGAGCAGTATGAAATATAAGAATAGTAATATGAAGTGTACTTGGAGTAGTGTGAAATGCAAGAGGATTAGTATGAAGTATACAGTAGTAGTATGAAGTGTAGGAGAGTTGTTGTTGTTGTTGTAGGGTTTATCGGTTTAACGTCATTTTTCAGCACAGGATAGACTATACATGGCGGCCAGTATTACTGGTGGAGGAAGAACCCCAGAAAGAAACACCTACACACGAGAAGCTACTGGCAAGCTTTCTCACATACCCACATAGGCCGAACCCGAGACTCGAACCCACGAAGACAGAGGTGAGATGGCAGTAATCCGTAACGGTGAGCGCTTTAGACCACTCAGACACTCGGGGCCCCTGTAGAGTAGTATTATGAAGGGTAGAGGATTAGTATGAAGTGTAGAAGTGTAGTATGAAGTGTAGAGGAGTAGTATGAAGTATAATAGTAGTAGTATGGAGTATAAGAATAGTAGTATAAAGTGCAAGATGAATAGTGTGAAGTGCAAGAGGATTAGTATAAAGTGTAGAGGAGTTGTATGAAGTGCAAGATGTGTAGTATGTAGTGTAAGTGGAGTAGTGTGAAGTGCAAGAGTAGTAGTATGATGTGTAGTGGAGTAGTATAAAGTGTAGTGATTTAGTATGAAGTATAAGAGTAGTAGTATGACGTGCACGGGGATGAATATGAAGTGTAGAGGAGGCGTATGAAGTGCAAGATGTTTAGTATGTAGTGTAAGAGGAGTAGTGTGAAGTGCAAGAGTAGTAGTATGAAGTGTATACGAGTAATATGAAATGTAGAGGTGTAGTATGAAGTGTGGAGGTGTAATATGAATTGTAGAGAAGTAGAATGAAGTATAAGAATAGTAGTATGAAGACGCTTGAAGAAAAATATAGAACAGGTTGCAATGAACAGAGAACAATCAAAATCAATAAATGAAGATGTATTCAAGGACACTGGGGAAGAGCTGTATACAACACGTAAAAAGAGATGGAATTGCAAATGAGCATGAAACGGAAGGGATTATAAGGTGAAGGAAACATATGTAATCAATCAGAAACAAGGAGCGTGACAATTGAAAGAAAATATTCCAAGAGAGATCGAGATAGAAATATGGAGGGAAAGCTGATAGGTCACAGATGGCGTGCAGAATACATTCACTATCACATCTGTGGTTACAAAACTAGGAGAAGGAAACTAGATATAGTTCTTGTTATGATGATCTTTAATTAACCGGAAATAAATTTATTCTACAGTTCAAATACTGATATTGTAACACGTGCGGCCGATCGGGAAAACATATAAATGAACAATTGCTCTGTCGGAGATTTACCTGTGTGTGTGTGTGTGTCCATGAAAAAATGAAACAAAAGTTATCTGCTAGTTTTTTCGTCCAATTTCATCTTAAATCCATCAAGTAAAATTTATCAATTGGAGCTAATAGTCTTGGAGTAGTGCGCATATAAGTGAGGGCAAGCTTTACAACCTAAATTATACCATTCAATCAAACACAAAAGTAAAGAGAATTAAACATTATTTGACAGGCATCTAAGATACGTAGGGTATTGTTTTGTAAATTTGCCTAGATAACCAGCGGTAAATCTGGGAAATTCTTTTTCTGTAAAAATCAAACCCAGTGCGCAAGGTACGAAACTGAGCAGCGGAACATAAACAGTAACAGCTAACATTACCGTATGAACTCTAACTTCAATCTGTAATTCCTTTTTGTTGGCCATCATGTTTAAGCATAAAATACAAAAAGAATATTTGCTTGTTATGAGTGAATAACAGATATATTTCATCTATTATAATTTTTCACCGACTCGATGAAATATATCTATTATTGGTTTTATACAGGGAAATGCCCTCTTACAGTGTCAATCAGATCAAGTGCAACATTTGTCGGGGTTTAACACCATACATAATCATACCATGAGGTTCTTTGGAATACATTAATATTTCGTGCTAACGCTGTTTAAATGTCAGATAAAAAGTATGGAACATTGCTCTGGTTTCTCGTGCCTCTCTAATGGGGATATCTGAATTTTTGGTCACCGTATTTGAATTGCACAGTTATAAATAACTTAAAAATCTTAACCAGACTAATATTTATATTTATTCCTTTTTTCCTTTATCTTTAACAGTATCTCGTACACTAAGTCATATTATAATACCGACTTCATTGCATCTTAAATATCCTTAATTGTTTCATCAGGATACTACGTGGTAATCGTCTCGTTACATATTTTGGGTTCACATTTTTATTGTTCACTTGTGATGTTTTGTCTTTTAAGTTTATAATTTTTCCTTCGGATTTTCTAATTATCACAAAGTCACACATATTACGTTTTATACCTTCTTGTACTGCCCCATTCTTATCTTTAAATCTCACCTTCAAAATGTGCACGTTTTGTTTGATTCACGGTTATTTAAATCCAATTCATTTTAGTTGATTGTTCTGAAGATTTATCTGAGCATCGGGCACAATATAAATATACAGTTTGTGTCCATCTACATTTTCTTTTCAGTTTATGTGTAAGTGTGTATCTTATTTAAAATTCGGCATGTTATGATCTGTACTATGCAATAAAATAGGATGTGAACTTCTCAAATTAAGCTAAATGCAACAATGTACAATTTGTTAAGATGTGCTTGACTACTTCATGTGCGCTTTTTGCTGTTCGTCAATGAAACACTTCGTAGCTTCTAAAATTGTTGCTTCAGTTCATAACCTTGAGAATAAAATATGCATGGCAATCGTTTTTTTTATAAATAGTAATAATTATATTTTCTTTCCATCGCTAGATTAAACAGCAACAAGGAAAAATCCGGATCAGTTTCTCTATCTTCCTTGCACATTATCAACGCTACTTTTAAACTCGTTCGTAATGACCCAAGTATGACATATATTGCTTTAGGTGCCACATTAATAATGCTCTCTCTCTCTCTCTCTCTCTCTCTCTCATATGATGAAGTTCCTTCTCGTGCTTTAACGGACTGAGCCACTCAGTCTAAAGTAATCGTTTCATGCTGGAGGCAAACGTTTTCAACTGGTTTGTACCATCTGTTACTTGTGATTCTTTTTCCAGTATAAAGGTAAATCTCACATACTGAAGGATATAACGGAAAATACCCAACCACGACCAGAAAGTGTTGCTTTAAACTTCTTTCCGTGAAGAAAACATTGAACAGTTCCCGTACCAGTGTTGTGTGCATTCGCCGATCCTGATCTTAAACTTCGTTTCTTAATTCGTCTTACCACGCTCTATTTTCTTTGTTCTCAAATACACTCGTAAACACGTTTTTAATTGTCACGAACATGTTGTATTCATTCACCTTGCGAACGTTGTCACTCTCATACGAAATTTTTATGTAGTTAACAAATATTCTTCATAAATTTTTGACCCCAGAATTGTTTACATCTCCTTTAAACTCTTTGTCGATCGTTATTAAAAATTATCAAGGTTAAAATCCTGGCTTTATAACCCAACCGAAATGTTACCATCGGTAAATCCTGTTCAGGTCTAAATGTACTTGTTGTGCGTATAATATAAAAATGTGTTGAATTAAGATGCTCTTCATCGAGGTCATTACCAGAGTTTGTGTATCTCGGATCGTTTTATGCATTCGTTAGTCTAACTTTACAACAACTCGATACCATTAGCTCTTTCAGGACCATTCTGAACAAGCAGTTCTCTCTATAGTTTTATATCTTTACATTGATTACCCGTCAAAGTCTTACTTATCTGAGTTGTTACGACTATATCATCTCAAACCAAGTAACAGGAAATAAGAAAACCAACAAGTTCAGTAAAAATCAACAAATTATGTATTTCTCAAGAATACAAAGTGAAACATTATAAAGAACTTACAGTATTATTGATTCAATCCAATATAGTCATACAAGTTATATCACAAGCACAAAAGTATAGAGCATTCCGAATGAATTCCAGTGGTATTCCAAATGAATTCTAATCTGGAAGGTGCTGATGTACCACTGGCCTTAAATAGTTGTAATTAGCTAACAGTCTTTGATGTATCACAATGATATAATCCAAAATGTCTCAGAATATGTATAAACGAATTCGCAATAATCCCAAAATAATGATTTAGTCCGAAAGTATTAAAGAGCACTTTATAATTACAATGAATAATTTAATAAATAAATCATCTCAAGTTAAAACTAAACACAACTTAAAGACTGATTCCACTTCGGATGTTAAGAGCGAAATTCATAATATTGTTTACTTCAATCTTTTATTAAAATCTAAGACACAAACAGAGGACCAGGATGATTGTCAAAGTTTATTTCCAGGACATTCCAAGTTGTTAGATCTGTTAACCTTTAATTCTAGCAATTGGATTAGCAGTTGGTTATGCAGAAAACTACTGGAAATAATTTCGTCAACCTTGTTCTTACAAAATGGATTCCTGCACACTTTCACTTCTTAAGACTATGTGTTATAACGAGTGAAAGTCTGATTCTTGTACTCGAATACAATGCAGCATGAAAATCTCATTGTTGAAAAGGTTTATGAATTCCTCGTCTGAAAAATCATCCATTTTGCACAAGATATTTGGTTACGTCAGCAGGATGTAAGAATGCTTGCAGCAGATTTCATCATCTTATGACATCTTATCTCACAACCAGCAGAAAGGGCTTAAGAAATTGTTTGTTCCCAAATGACCCTCGGCTAAGCAAACATTATAACGTTGCTTAGGATCGTGGCAAAATACATTAATTCTTAGCGGATGTAATCCACGACAACAAAAGCATTGCCAATATCCATCACAGACAAAACAAACGAATGTTGCAGCCGAGACCTATAATAATAAGGGAAGAAATAAAATTTAGTGAACAAAAAAAAAAACGGAATAAATAATACATGGATATGAAGCATACGCTAAAACAGTTGAACTGAGACTTGTGCTGCGTAATGGGGTATAACCACAAAGTTTCTTTCGATGCTTTTCATGTTAATAGACTGTCCGTGATATTCTTTCTGCCTCGACTCAAGTTATATGTATATTTCGGAAGGTATTTCGGCCATTTTATTGAAATGTACACTCAATCCAAATGGGAAAACACAAGTGATTGGCTCATTTTATGGAGATGTCTCGAAATCCACATGAGATAGCACAACTGATTCGCTCGTTTTTATGGAAATGTATCCGAATTCACGTGAGAAAGCATAATTAATAGGCTTATTTTGTATTTTATGGAAATGTACCCGAAATACATGTGGGATAGCACACAAGATTGACTTACTCGATAAATGCATATAGCAAACGTCATAGGTTCATGTGTTTACAAAACTAATCACCACTCTTTAGGCATTATGATATTACCGACTACGTGCAATATTTACCTACCTCAGAAATTGATGAGCTGGACAGTACAAAAACTTCGCACCTCCAAAACTGAAGAGCTGATAATGAAAGGGCTCCAATGAGTATGGACAGTTTTCCCGTTTACAAAAACACATGTGAACGTATTTTTATGAAGAATTTGATTCAGTTGATATTACAATCAGGACATGCTAGATTAACCTCAGCAGGTCATCACAACAAAACAAAATAAAGAGATCGAATGCTTTGAACTAATTTTTAAATTCTTAACATAAATAGTGCCCGCCAAGCTGGTCCGCGTAAGGATAATGTCCACAATTAAATAGTTATTCGCTAGCTAGCAGGACTGTCACAATTATTACTTCAGGGTCAGTATCGTTATATTTTAGAGACTTTGTTTTCCTCTCTAATTTTGGTGGTGAAACTAGAATTAGATTTATATATTTTTTGTATTGATTTAAAAAATTTATCTTATTCATTCGAACATACGCAGTATGGTGTGTTTGTCTGTGTGTATGTTGACGACAGTACAGTGAGTAATGAGACGTTGAAATCTGTTAACCAATATACGTTGTTTTGTTTGCGGTGAAGCCTCTAAAAAGAAGTCAATTAACCGATGATAAGAATTTATAAACGAGTTTAAAAATGTCTTAGATTAGGATACTGGAAGCACTGACAAACAACTGTAACCTACAATGAACATCCTAGCTTGCAGGCAATCAAAAAAAACATATCTACAAGAAAAATATCAAATATCAGCATTACAAAGGCAAGTAAGATAAATTTTATTCGTCGAAACTATTAAAGACCTGGAACTCAATCACTCACTGGTCATATTGCAAGCTCATAAACTCAGTGACGTCACTATGGTTGGTGTCACCCAGTGCGGTAACTCATGGTGTCACCCCCACTGACCCCATTCCTGCACAAAAATTTTAAAATTTTATAGTCATTTTGTTGTCACCCCCTGTGATGGTGTCACCCTGTGCTGTCCGCACCCCCTTTGATGGTGTCACCCTGTGCGGTCCGCACCCCTGCACCCCCGCACCCTCCTTTTAACACCATTGCATAAACTACAGCATTGACCAAAACATTTCACACTAAGACTCGAGGAAGCACATTTGATCCCGATATAAAAAAAAAATTATCCACTTAACAAGAAAAACAATACTGCCGTCCTGTCAGTATTCTTCCAACTATATTCAAACTCTTTGAAGGAGCTCTCTTTGACCAGATCACTATGTACACTGTACTTTGACAATGGCGAATACCCATACTTTTCTGCCGTCAGAAAGGCTTTCATCTGTCAAACTACACTAATTGACTTCTCGAAGATGGGTTCCGCGGGTGTCCGAGCGATATAAAGCGCCCGCCACTACCGATCACTGCCATCTCACCTCTGTCCGCGTCCGTTTGAGTCTTGGGATCAGCCAATGTAGATATGCAAGAGCAGCAGAGAGACTGAGCCCACCAACTATTCCGTCCAACAAAACACTCTATCGAGAACACTCTTGATAGAGGGTCTTATTTCACAAAATTAACCCTCTATTCAGAATGATAAATAAGCCTTCTCTGCTGACTAGAAGAGTTATTTCATGAAAAATAACTAACTATAAAAATACTTCTTGACTCCGGGGTCTACTAGACGAAACACTTGGGGGCCTAGTCTCTCTGCTGCTCCAAATACAAAGTATTTCTAATCCTAAAGGATTTCTAATCCTAGAATTTCTAGTTAAAAATTGTATCTAACCCAACTCGATACCCTGTCCGAGGATCATGTAAATTTATCGTCACAAATCCGTATGGTTTTGCCTGAGCACGACTAAAGAAATTTCTGAATTTATTTATGTCCATGTCACCACTGCACCAAGTCCGATGAATATTTTGTAGCGTGTGTGCGTCAACGCCGTTAAATACCGCAAGAACATTACAGTTATTTCTGATCACTTTTGGTATTTGTGTATACCGCTGAGTTACATAAAGCACATCAACGTTTTTGTGCCTGCCGCGGGAAAATATCTTGGCAGGGTTTGATTGTTTGTCCAGCATGATATCATCGTACACAACTAAATTATTAATACTCCCATCAATATCATCGATACTCGGTGCTTCATCAATATCAGTTATAAAATCAATAACATCTTCTTCACTTATCGATTTTGCACTTTCGTTAAAATCTTTTAATACCTGATAACATCGCTGATCGTCCACTGATGGTGCTATCAAACATAATTTATCCCACTTCATCCACTTCATTATTAAATTAAGTAGCAACTGTGTCTTACCCGACCCAGATGGGCCTATAATAATCATTCGAATTGAATTTGGTAGCACTGAGTTATGTTTGATTGGCTCTCGTCGCTTTGACGCAGAAAAGTCAGTGATCTCCATTAGATATATCATAAAATAAATATTAATTTATATTGTGTGAAATGCCGAGCACATACCCAAACTGCGGATATGACAACAATTACAACAAAAAATAATCGACAAGCGCTTACAGGCAAGTGTGAACGATGCGGTATAAAAAAGTTTAGATTTATTATCAAAGAAAAGGGAGGTGATATCGCAGCCAAGTTAGCCAAGCTACCAGGAACACCGTGGGCTAAATACCCAGGAGAAAAACATCTTCCAGGATATAATTACTGCGGTCCTGGAACCCGACTTGATATCAGACTTGATCCTCAGGATCAGCCCAATCCAGGTGAATATCCGATAAATGCTATTGATAAGGCGTGTCATGCTCATGATGTAGCTTACCGAAGCAAGGATTTACAACAGCGCCATCTCGCGGACGTGAAATTAATTCATGCGTTAAATGCCATCCCTGAAAAATCTTTCAAGGAGAGGTTAGCATCCTGGTTAATAAAAACTGCGATGAAATCTAAGCTTGTATTAGGCGCTGGTAATTAATTATAATGGAGTCGATTTATTATTCCCCAAGAGGATATTGGAGAGGTAGCGCAGCAATTAGTAAACTCGCTGAAGCAGCAAAAGTTACAAAAGTTACTGCTAAAAATTGGTTATCCCGGCAGGCAATATGGCAAATTTATCTACCGCGTCCTAAACAAATTCACTTTGCACATTTTGATGTTAGTGTGCCAAATGAGGTTCATCAGGCTGATATATTATTTCTGCCACATGATACTATCCAAAGACGTACATACAAGTACGCGTTAACTGTAGTTGATGTTGCAAGTAGATACAAAGATGCTGAACCGTTAACGACTAAAACAGCATCTGAGGTTGCTTCTGCGTTTAAACGAATTTATCAACGTGGTCTATTACAAGTTGATCCTGGCAAAGAATTTCAGGGTGCAGTATCATCGTTGATGAAACAACATAACGTCACCATCAGACGAGGACATACTGAAATTCACCGTGATCAGGCAATTGTTGAGCGATTCAATCGAACACTTGCTGAGCGGTTATTTGGATATCAATACGCGAAGGAATTCATTCAGGATACGAGATCGCGCGAATGGGTTGCAAGATTACCAAGCGTGATAGCTGCGCTAAATAGCGAGATCACACGAACAACCAACATGAAACCTGCCATCGCGATCACAAAAAAAACATATACCCGTACGACGTGATTCTTCAGCACAGCCAATACTGGGTAATGTTACAGTTAGATATTTATATGAGCCCGGTGAACTTGAAGGTGGTAAAAAAAAGAGCAACTGATCCTATTTGGAGTGTTACCACACACAAGATATCCACCGTGACAAGATCTACTGGTAGACCAGCAATCTACAGGTTGGATTCAACTACTCCTCAACGCGGATTCACACGTGAGCAATTACAGGTAATTCCCGAGGACACACAATTACCGCCGAAATCACTGAAGTGATTTCAATCACTTAACTAGCGCCTCTACGTCGATTACACTCAAGACAGGTCAACATGATATTATCACGTGTATGACCGCGATTGTTATCTTTTCTGTCTACGGTAAATTGTCTTGAATTTTTATTCGAATACTGCCATAGCATTATACAATTACAACTCGCACAGTGATTATTCTGCTGTTGTTTCAGCGCTCTGATAAATTCAACATCAAGATCAAAATCGCGATTATTTTTTTTGTCACTCTGTTTGTAACCGGCGAGTTTTTTTCTTATTACATCACCATCGCTGTTGTTTTCATTATTAATTTTATCAGCGTTTGATTCATCCAAGACAATTCTTCGCAGTTGAGATATTATTCTGACTCTGGACACAGCCAAGTAGACTAAGTTTGACCATTCGATTCGATCATCAACAATCCAGACAGTTGTATCAGAGATAGTTAGTCCTTAAGATGAATGAATTGTCATTGCGTATCCTAGCGTCCACGGGGATCGATTCATTTTTAGTGCATCTTTGACAGCATTAATATCAACTAACACAATATCATTCAATACTAAATTCTGTTTCCTTGACTCCGTCAAGGTCCCTGACGCAGTCAGGCGTCCTGGAATATCAACATCTATATTCTGTAACCGCGTATCAGCTGGTCTATAACATAACGGCGTTGGCAGCATTGGAAACTTTTCTTGTTGTAACTGAAATAGCTGTTGTTGAAGTGTGTCTCTGACTATCTTTCTACTTGCCACTATCAAATCGTCTGGTTTCCACGAGCTCCAAAAGTCGCTCATTGAAGTTTCAGGAATCATCTCGCGCATAATTTCACATTGAATTTTATTCGGTTGTAATCTGATTAATGTTTTAAATTCTTTCAACGTTGCATCAAGTGCTCTATGATCATCAGACACTTCTTCGTAATAATCAACAAAATCTTTTAACCAATCATGCGGAGACCGTGATCGCCGCACATAATCACTGCAGTATTTTTCGTTAGCAGCTAATCAAGAAATGTTTTTAACGTTTCCAGCGGCACCGTACATATCTCATCCCAAATTATTTTCTCGGGAATATATTTTGTTCCCATTCGATCTGACGTCCACACACCGCCGCTGTATTTGAAAAAGCTGTGATAAGTACAAGAATTGACTCCTCGCTGTTTCATCTCCCTGGCAAGCCTGTGTGTAGGTGTTAGCACAATCATATCCGATTTTCCAAATAATTCAATCGCTCGAGTTGTCTTACCAGACCCGCCCGGCCCGTTTAAATAAACGGTTTTGTGTCTAGTGATTGGATCGTATACAGATGGTGCGGAAGATATTTCTGACATTTCTGATTTACAATAATCATCCTTAATTGCAACAGCAGCGGATTCACAATATTCGTGTAACATCTCCGCTTTTATTCTCCACGAACTCCATGATTCATCAGTGCTTGTAAACGAGCCAGTGATTCTGAATATTTTTTATTGATATAAAATGAATCATTTGCAACTCTAACTGCGGTGTCAGGAAATCGATTTATCATTGATAGTAAATTTATAGAAACATAACCCAGCATTGAAGATCTTAAATGTGTGTACTGAGGCGATTCTCCGTCGATATAACTTACAATTGTGCCCAACTTTCTTCCGTCGGACAAGAACACATCCTCCCGGTTACAAAATATATTTCTCGCAACAGCGTCAGCAATTATAAAATCCAATTCAGCATCATCGATAATCAGTCGTTAGTGATGCATTTTATGATCAAATGCAGCACCTTGAGTAAATTTACCGATTATTCTTCGTCCAAGATCTTTTGCTGCTTTTTCACTATTGCTATGTTTGATCTTGAGAATTTTAGGAGCTTCTTTAATAATGACATCCATCGGGGTATTTGGACTCTCTCGTGCATACTCGCTAATAACTTCATCTACACTGACATGCTCCGGTGTTGGCAACCAAACTGAGGTCTGCGGTCGATATGATATGATTGCTTCACTGACAGTCAACGATACCAGTATTCGGCTGTCAAGCATATATCGCAATAACACTATTGGTACCCAGCGCTTTTCACTGAAGTGCCTGCCAAACCAAACATAACAAATCTGATGAAGCCCTTTAGCAAATTCAAACGAAGTCACACGAGCAAATCCTGTCAGGTCAAAATCGGGTAAACTGCCGTTTATAGCAACTCGTGTCATCGAGTTCGTGGGATGTCCAAATCGCTTAAAGTATTCGCTGCACTCGCCGTTCCCGAGAAAGCTTCCTGGGTAGCAAGCAATCATATCCACGGAAATCATATCCCGGTGGTCATATCGGGTATTCCACAACCCGCCATGCCCATACTCAACACAACTCAATTGTATATACGAAAGAAACTGACTTCGGGTTGGTCTCCACGAATTTCTTTCTCTGGCGGCGTGAGCGGCAACACTTGGAACTGTAAAACAATTAACCAATAACTGCTCAATGTCTTCAGAAACGCTTGCGTTTCTCACATATTTCTCTGCGAGTTTTTTCATTTGTTGTTGCAACGACTCCGTCCGGTATAATTCCCCGTTGGGTTTTACAAATTGATCATACTCGGAATCTTCGGAACTCTTAAACAACCACACTGATACAGGGTCGGTTTTACTCAGTGTGTAAATAGCATCAAATATATTTCCGGAATAAAGTTTGACAACACGATCTCGTGGAAATATTGTAACCGCATCAGTCCAGGCATGAGAGTTATGATCAATAATTTCAATCGGTGATCCTGACTTTTTATAAAGCTTCGAACTATATAATATTTCCCCGGTTAGTGTTTTTACTGTTATTGAAAATTTTAATTTACTTGATAGCCCAGCAACATCATTTATTGTTGCCCCAGTATCCTTGACTTGCTCAGCCCATGCTGTTATTTTTTCACGTCGCAGATCGGTTAAACCGTTTCCTTGTTTTGCGTTTTTAAAATGTTCCATTACTCGCTCGGCTACACAATTCAGCGTAGAAACGCTTGCGTTTCCAGAAAATCCTTCGGATTTTGATGACGTCTTCATCGGGGTGAGTTTATCAATTTTTGGTTTTTTTACCAGATAGATTCCATAAACGACTGCGGTTACAGGATACGCTCGAGCGTAATATGGTTTATCAATTCCGGTCAGCATTCCTGGTTTACAACCACTACTTAACAGAATGGTCTTTCCGTTAGCAAGAACAGGGTCGAGTTTGTCACGGATAATCCATTCATCGGAATCTGTTTGCACAATAAATTTTATTCTGAAAAAATATTTCTTATTGTGTTCATCGCTTTGATGAATATCAAATAGATAATCAAGAATTGTTTTTGCTCGGGCATCAGTCATTGTAGCATCGATGACTTCGTCGGTGTCAACAAAGTCAGTGTTACGGACAATTTTAAATGACGACCATTCATGAGAAGCGCCGTCGTCGCGGAATTCTTTTTTGGCATCCCTGATAATATTAAATAGATCAGTTAGATTCCGCCGTCGTGAGTCTCTGTTTAGCCTGTCAAGATCAAATCTCCCAACGCCAAATAAACCCTTCATATTATATTTAAGACAAATATTTAAATAAGAATATATATATATATATATATATATATATATATATATATATATATATATATATATATATATATATATATATATATATATATATATATATATATATATATATATACAATGAATAACTGCAAGTGGTTAAAAGTTGGATCCGTAACAGTCTGTAATAAGCCCTGCAGGAAGGAATTCTGCGGTGAACATATACAAAGCATCAGACGAGGAAGCACAGGACCTATCCCATGCCTGCGATGTGGCATTGGTGTCAGGGGTAAAACACAATTATGTGCGGGATGCGGGGGGAAACGATACAGTGAACTCAAGCGATATTACAATAAAAAAAAAAATAACGGAGATGCGCTGAAATCCGAAAGTGATTATGTAACTAAGTTTTCAGACAAATTATAAATTAGACAAATACATGAAGTATAAATGAATCAAGAATTTGTTCGACATCCAACCATCGAGAATTATGAAGCATTTCGCGAGGGAATCGTGAGACATCGTAAATTGAAAAAACCAGTTGGTGCTGTTACTAATGCTGGTTATTTAATGTTCAAGCCATCACACAGAGCGAGAATTCTGCACGAGGTGGCACTGGTAAATTTGTAAAAATTCCCAGAGCTGTCAGATCTCTCAACAAAAATACTAATAAAGAAAATATATTTCGCTCAATGGGCTTAGCTGCGAAGTATTTTGGTATTAACCCCCGTTCGGTCCAACGTGTTGCAGAAAATATTATCAAATCAACTTTTTCAAGTAAGTTTCATAGCTGGATCTTATTTTCTTATGCAGATAACTCTACAGCGACTGCGTGAAAGTCAATGATACAATTATTTCCCCTTGTCAGGAAGTGTTGCGCAACACTCCTTGACAGGTAAATTTATCCAGTGCGGTTTTTTTTTTACATTCAACTGTATACACACTGCGTCACAGTCTCGCGTTTGTCAGTATCTTCATAAATCAGAGCTTAAATTCAGTGTTTAAAATTCAATTCAGAATTTGTTAACTGTCTGTTACCACTACAGAGGTATATTATTTTACAGGTAACACAACGAGCAGACGATTTTCTACACAAGGCCTACCTGTATAAATTTCACAACAGGTAGATCGGTATATAATAATTTTTAAATCCTATATTATCAGATTAGACAGTGGCACAGTGGTAACGCGTTTGACTTTCGTCCCGACGCTATCAAATGCCATGTTCGAATCCTCGTTACGGACATATTGTTCGACGGGCCCATTTGGGTTTTTTTTATAATAGATGGGGCTCCAGCAAGGGCCTTGTGTGCATACCTCCTCCACGTCTAATCGTGGGGGTACGTTTTACCCCTGGGAATTAGATTTGGGGGGGGGTATGCACATGGAGCTCCCAAAAATAAACAGGAGTCATTGGATGTATAAGCTCTACGGTCAAAAACAAAATATGGCTAAAAGAACCGATCACGAGGATGCCGAGAAGCTATAAGAAAAGCTCTGTAAGACTGAGATTAAAAAAAATCTGAAAAATAAAAAAATCACCTAAAACAAAGTGTTTCAAAACACAAAGTGACAAAATCACCTTGACAAAATCAAGGAATAAAAAATCTCAAGTCTGAAAGGACCTCGTGGAGACCCATAAGCCAGTATAAGACTAACCGCTCATCAATGACTACTGTTTATTTTTTTTATTTTATATATATAAAAATATATATAAATATGAATCACGAAAATATCAATAATGTGATTGATGCTATTAAAAAATTAGAAAAACAAGGATTTAATTTATCACTAAATCCTGAAACAATTCTGTCTGATTTTGAATCATTATATGAATCTAAATGCGCAGGGCGTTATAGTCTTCCTGCTCAATATCGATTTATGAAGATGATTCAAAATAATTTGTATAAATCGCTGGCCAGCGTAGAAGAAGCACAAATAAATGAATTTGTTCCATTGTCTCGTGCAATTGAAAAGATCAGGCTGGCACTGGCAGCCGAGTATGAAACTAAAAAGATAATAAATAATCGGGTTAGAAAATTAAAGCATTGTATGTCCCTTGACTTCGTCAAGGATGACAGCGTCAGTGACGAGGAAGTAAATACCTCACCTTGATTTCGTCATTGACGAAGTCAAATACCTTGATTTACTTGGAAGTGAAATCGAAAGTAAAAAAAAATATTACTTTTTTTTACTGTCCAAATTATGCAATTGTCCGATTTCACTGATTGCTACTAGCAAATACCCTATCAAGATTAGCAACTTGGACATTTTCTCTGGTTTTTACTAGCAAATACCCTATCAAGATTAGCAATTTGGACATTTTCTCTGGTTTTTACTAGCAAATACCCTATCAAAATCAGCGAAATCGACAGTGTTGCAATAAAATATTATAATAAAACCAGCAATTTGGACATTTTCTCTAGTTTTTACTAGCAAATACCCTATCAAAATCAGCGAAATTGTCAGTGTTAAAAAAATATATATAATAAAATTATGCAATTGTCCGATCTCTCTGGTTTTTACTAGCAAATACCAGTGAAATTGTCAGTGTAAAAAAAATATATATATAATAAAATTATGCAATTGTCTGATTTCTCTGGTTTTTACTAGCAAATACCCTATCAGGATTAGCAACTTGGACATTTTCTCTGGTTTTTACTAGCAAATACCCTATCAAGATTAGCAACTTAGACAATTTCTCTGGTTTTTACTAGCAAATACCCTATCAAGATTAGCAATTTGGACATTTTCTCTGCTTTTTACTAGCAAATACCCTATCAAAATCAGCGAAATCGACAGTGTTGCAATAAAATATTATAATAAAACCAGCAATTTGGACATTTTCTCTAGTTTTTACTAGCAAATACCCTATCAGGATTAGCAACTTGGACATTTTCTCTGGTTTTTACTAGCAAATACCCTATCAAGATTAGCAACTTGGACAATTTCTCTGGTTTTTACTAGCAAATACCCTATCAAGATTAGCAATTTGGACATTTTCTCTGGTTTTTACTAGCAAATACCCTATCAAAATCAGCGAAATCGACAGTGTTGCAATAAAATATTATAATAAAACCAGCAGTTTGGACATTTTCTCTAGTTTTTACTATCAAAATCAGCAAAATTGTCAGTGTTAAAAAAAATATATATAATATTTGAAAATTCTAAAGAATTTCTGGAAATGTCTTTGACATTTCTAACGCTAGCGAAAATCCTTTAGGATTTTCACTGCAGTATCTTATCAAGATGATCCCGCGAAATACACGAGTGAGCATAATTCATTATTTGGTCTGGAAAACATGTGATCGCTATGATATGATTCTCTTGTAGTTGTTTCAACTGCGATTCTGTCAGTAAAAAATTATCATTGCCGTATTTATCAATAACTATTTTAACTTCACCTAATTTCATCATTGATGAAATCGACGACGCTCCGCTGAATAATTTTTTGATATATTCTTCAAGTGTTTGTTTGTCGTATATGAAACATTTCACGTGCTGATACATGCTATATTTTTTTTTATTATTTAATATAATTTATTGTGACAGTGCTGTCATTGATGGTGATGACGGAGTCATTAATGACAGAGTCATCATCGTCGTCACTAGCAATAAAATCACTGTCGTCGGAAACGCTAGCGTTTCCAGAAACACTTTGTGTTTCACTGTCACTAACAATAAAATCACTGTCGTCGGAAACGCTAGCGTTTCCAGAAACACTTTGTGTTTCACTGTCAGAGACATTTTCATCATCATCATCATACTTCTGGTAATTCTTCGAATTTCTCGGAAACGCTTTGCATTTCTTGTAAGTCGAAGATTTTTGGGACATTATTATGATATGATATTATTAATTGAAAATCGTTTCACGATTGGAAAGTCCTTTGAAAATCGAAGATTTTTCAGGATTTTACCAGCAAATTAATACTAATAATTTCATTTCTCAGGTCCAAAAGTCTACCCTGTTGGTCAGTGACTTTAAAATTCATCCTTGTCAGCGTTGGATTTAAACACTGCAGAAATACTGGATTGATTGGCTCTTGTACAATCAAAAACCCAGGTGGTTCTTTAGGAGTAAATGAATATAATATAAACCCTTGCTGCGCTTGATTTGATATTGTTGTGTCTATGTTGTAACTGCCATCGATTACGTCACACACAAGATTGACCGCGACGACATCAGTGATATTTACGATTCCCGGAGAAATATGTCTGCCATCACATTCTGTGGAATTGTCATGTCTGAGGATAGTTGGCGATGGCAATATTCGCTTGTGGTGTTCAAGTATGTCATCGAAGTATTCATCGATGATATCAGTGACGTATTTTCTTAAGATGACCGGGGAAACGTATCCTGGTAATTTAAAATTCGGTAGCTCAGCTTCTTTCAGCGAGTACTTATTTAGAAATTTTTGTTTATCGCTGGGTTTACTGTCAATTACTACCTGAATCATTCGCTGGTTATAATATTCCATATCCGCGGAAATCTGATTTAATATCTCAGTTCGTTTAATAATTTCTTCACGTGAACCTGTTACATCGGAAACATGTTCTTGGAAGCGTTGCCGTAGATGCGCTAGTTGCGCTCTATGTGACAGATTAACAATTTTAAAATATTCAGTAATTTCGCTTAGACGAACAAGAAATGATTCATGCGCCCCCCCCCCCCTTGTATTTTATAAGTAAAATGCCACTCAATATCGCTGCCACCTTTAGGTGGGGAAATCCAGCTACCCACCGTTGCACCTTTTACTTTATCCAGTCGTTCTTTGTGTGACAGGGGAATTTCATGATATGACTGCGCGTCAGTGATATAATCAGACTTTTTTGGTTCTTGTGGTATCGGTGGTGCCGGTGGTGGATTTTCAGGCCATCCTAATACTGTTCTGATTGAACTGTTATAAATGTCTACGTGGTAACCCGGTGAAGCGACTTCGATGATCGTTGACAACGTTGGCTCGTGGGCGGTTATTGATATTTTTGCTTCTTTTCCGGTGATACGCTTTATTTGACGCTGTATTTCTTTGTTGATTTCTTCTATCTGATAAGACCCTGTTGGTAACGTGACAACGTTCCAATCTGGAGTACCGTCAGTGCTATTCTGATACGAAAATACAAATGAATTATTTGGCAACTGTCTGTGAAATGATGTCGACCTGATGTTGGGCCAACTGTTATATACTCGTAATTGTGCCAACACGATTTCTTTTGCTGGAATTGCAGTTGAAAAATTAATATTAAACTCTGGTTGCGTAGAAGATATTGTTATCATTGATGTTTTTACCGGAGCTGTGTTTGCGGCTATGTCGAGCAAAGCTCGATGCTGAAGTGGTTCTGTCATTATTTATCAGTGATGTTTTTAAATCCTCATATATCTTGGTGAGCTCGGTGAACTCCGCCGTGGATATATTGCTGTCAGCGACGGATTCCGATAACGCGTTAGAAAGTTTTGAATAACCCTGCTGAGTAAGTTCTAATTTAGTTGTGTATTCACGGAGTTTGTTACACTGGTCGACAGTGAAATCATTACTGACTTGAAAAGGCCCTAATCTGTAGTATTTTGGTGTGCCGAACACGAATATAACCGTGAAAAATTTGTATTGGCTCTCGTTTTGAAGATATTCATATACCTCATTTTCTATGTTTCACTGTATAAATTTCTCCAGTAGGACTGCAGCAACATCCGGAATAATGATGTAACATTGCATAATACCATCATGCTCACATCATCCACAGTTGATTGCATCATTTTCTGATGCAATGCAATACTAATGCCATGCGGCTGCTGAAGTAAGTTGACGTCAGCAGTGTACTATACATGTGTAGGCCTATTATACTAATGCCAGGCGGCTGCTGAAGCTGACGTAAGCAGTGTACTATATAAAGCCCAATCAGATAGGTTCAGCATTTAAAATATTTTAGACGTTGTGCGAGACAGTTCAAGCTACTGTTACATAAAACTTATTATTTTATCCATTTACGTACAATAAAGAACAGTAATGCCTCGAAAGTGTGTTAATACCGCGGACAATTTTTGCTATATTTGTGGGGAAGTGACATTTGCCAACCAGAAGAAAAGTATCAATTCTCAAGTGAAGAAGGCATATCATCTTTACTTCGGATGCAAGGTTGGTGACCAAGACAAGCCTTGGGCTCCGCATATATGCTGTGCTACATGTACAACACAGCTTTCACAGTGGTTGAATTGCAAAAGGTCATCAATGCCGTTTGCAGTCCCAATGGTGTGGAGAGAGCCAAGCAACCACCTAAATGACTGTTACTTCTGCTTGGTTCCTCCTCTTTCCGGCGGAATAACGAAGCGAAAGAAGTCGAGAATAGTCTACCCAAACATTCCGTCTGCATTGAGACCAGTTCCACATGGTGAGGGACTTCCTATTCCAGAACCTCCAGCAGAATATTCTCTTGATTCATCTGACGAAGACAAAGGTGAGTCGACCTGTTCTTCTCCTGGTCCATCAGCATGCAGTGATCCAGATTTTCACTGTGGTGCATCATCAACCCCACACAGAATAACACAGGAAGAACTAAATGACCTGATTCGTGATTTGGACTTATCAAAGAACAAGGCAGAATTGCTAGGATCAAGACTCCAACAATGGAATCTTCTAGAAGAAGATGTCACAATTACTGCATATCGAAAGCGCCACCAGCAATTGGAGCCTTTCTTCAGAAAGGAAAGTAATCTGATATTCTGTTCCGATATTGAGGGCCTCATGAATGCTTTAAAAATCACTCATGACCCACAAGAATGGAGACTATTTGTGGACTCTTCGAAACTGAGTCTCAAGGCTGTGCTTTTGCACAATGGAAACATTCTTCCATCTATTCCAGTAGCGTATGCTGTCCACATGAAAGAGACATACGATAACTTAAGGCAGCTACTGAATTCCATTGAGTATAACAAGTACAGCTGGCACCTCTGTGGTGATTTGAAGGTAGTTGCCCTTTTAATGGGACTGCAGCAAGGATATACAAAATACATGTGTTTCTTATGCGAGTGGGATAGCCGAGCAAGGGAAATGCACTACATGAGGAAGGAATGGACTCACAGGCAGAATGTAGCCATTGGAGAGAAGAATATCCAACACCCAGCTCTGGTTGAGGCTCAGAAAATCTTGCTACCACCCCTTCACATCAAACTAGGTTTGATGAAGAACTTCGTGAAAGCCATTGACCGGACTTTGCCAGCATTCCGATACCTGCATGAAAAATTTCCTCGACTCAGCGAAGCAAAGATTAAAGAGGGAGTTTTTGTGGGTCCTCAGATTCGAGAGCTTTTCAAAGATGACCGGTTCAACAACTTGCTGGAAGGTGACGCGAAACAAGCATGGAATGCTTTTCGCCTAGTTTCTACAAACTTCCTCGGAAATGTTAGGGCAGAAAACCATAAGGAACTAGTAGAAGACATGTTGATGAAGTATAAGAAACTTGGCTGCAATATGTCTCTAAAGATTCACTTCCTTCATTCCCATTTGGATTTCTTTCCTAGCAACTGTGGTATTGTTAGTGATGAACACGGCGAACGTTTTCATCAAGATATCGCAACAATGGAACAAAGATACCAGGGAAAATGGTCCACTACAATGCTGGCTGACTACTGCTGGACACTCCTCAGAGATGCTCCCGAACAGCTGTACAAGAGACAGGCGAAGAAATCTAAGATGTAGTCAATGACTTGATTTTTTATAGGTAGGCTATTACAGTTGACCTTTTACTATTGGAATGCATTTCGTTATGTAAACATTAATTTCTTGCAGATTACAAAAAAACTAGAGCCAATTTTGCAATTTGACTGTCATATTCGTGTTCAGCACATAAAAATTGATAAGAATTGACTAATTTTATTTCAGTAACATGACTTTTGTAAAAATTTGTTGTCCAGTGTTACCAGCGCAAGATGATATTTTTTTCGCGATAATACTAGCAACTCCGGCAACTGTGGTTGTCGCTTAGACAGCAATGGTAGCAGCGATTGCTGCTGTAACCGGAGTCAACGCTGATAATACTACTCCGGTTGATGCAACAACAGCAGAAACAGAATACACTAACACATCTAACACGGTTACTCGACGTTTATATTTTTTTACTTTTACCATACACTCGTTGATGATATTTTTTAACTCTGACTGGTATTCACGTACTTGATCGTATCTGTATTGTTGAGTGTTTAATGACTCTGTCATTTTATTATTTTACGCGATAACCAATTGAGGTGTTTCAGCTACAAATTCCAAACACCACCAGTAGGATGTTGCGGTTAATTTCTTGTCTGCGGCTTCCAGTATAAATATTTCTTCGGTTTCCTTGTTTAGTATGATAGTCACAACCCCGGAATGTTTGTCAGTGGAATGTCTCCAGGGATATGTTGTGAAGATTTCAAACTTAGCGGCACTGAATACAGACAGTCTATACACACCAGTGGCTGTTGCTGTATATTTGATAGTATTATTTTGTTTGGACCATGTTGCGAATCCCGATGATACCGTGTATACGATGTTGGTGATATGCCCGGGAGTAACTCCAGTGGGGACTTTAATCGAACTGGTTTTGTTAATGATCTCAGGAATTCCCGATACGATATCTTGCTGTGTTTGTTTGATCGTGTCAATGCTATTTTGTATCAACGCGATTTGATCTGAAAAACTTCTATCTGTTCTGACTACACCTAACCGGGTATTAATCTTATTGATATCGTTGGCATTATTAGTAAGATTTGGTATGATTTCAGAAAGTTTTATGTCGATGACTGGAGGAGTCCCAAAGAACTTATCCACGGCCTCATCAGTTTTTGCGAAGTTTCTTCGAAGTCTTGTAAACGCGCCCACGTGAACATCATACTCTGCCCGCAACGTGGTTAGTTTACTGTCAACGGCGCTAGTGCTTGTGTGGACACTCGTGTCTACATATTGTTTGTTTGCGGCATCTTCCGGGGATGTTGGAATCGCTAACGCGGTTATTTTGTTGTTGCCGAGATTGAGTTCACCTGTCATTGTATCACCGGTCTTCGCTACACGTTCCCCTGCAGCTTTCTGTGTGTCATCTCGAAGCATCGCAATTGATATCAGCGAATCTCTGATTCTGCCGCTGTCAGTGAATACAACGATGTTGTCCGTGGTAACTCCAATAACCCTGCGAATTATGTCATTCCACTTAATGTTACTGGTTTTTAGCTTGCCATGTCGATCTTGAAAAATTACAACCTCATCTGGGTCTATTCCGGTCAGACTTAAAAGATTATCGATTTCATCTTTGGTCGCATACTTTGATAAATCGATATCTTTTTTTTCTTCCTTTGTTCTGCTTGATCTTCCGTAAATATCAACCATTATTAGTTATGGGGTTGTTTAAATTTGGAAATCACATCTGTGATTTCAACGTGTATTCATGCACGACTTTGTGAGGAGAACTCGCTGATTTCGAGATTGCATCAAGAACATTTAATACTTCACGGCCACATATCGGAGGATCGGTCAGTGTTTGTGTTGGTAACGTTGAATACCAAACTTTCGCCCCTGTCAGGGGGATGTTTTTTGTATATCGAAGAAACTCAATTGGCGGTGCTAGCCCGTACGAATCAAAATAGATAATTCCAAGTGGATCGATCGCGTAAGCAACCCAGTGAGTTCCTGGACCATCACTGTTATCAAGATTAATAATTCCGGTTTCTGGATTATTCGGTCGTGCTGGTAATTGATCTCGCATAAAGACGCCTCTGAAGTTCTTTATACGCAATTGTTTAACAGCATCAAGCAAATCAAAATTTGACATCGGTGTGAAAACGCTAGTATTGAAAACACTTTGTGTTTTTAGAACCTTTTTGGGTACCATGATGGCGGAGTTCCTGGGAGTCTTAGCCCGAATCCGCGGGTTCCCTTTTTTTGTATCCTCGCCCTGTGGCTTTCTTTAGTGCCATTCCAGCAGTGGTTCCAAATATTACATATTTTCTACTGGTGCATCAACGAGTATCATTCGGCCGCCTGCACCTTCAAGCAGCATTGCTTTATCGGAAAGTATGACCGCGATTGCTCTGTAATTAGCTATAACTCCTGCGTCTCTATTCACGGTAGCCCGAAAGTGAATATCAACGACAGACTGTCTGGTTAAATCAAGATGCTCCAGCGAGAAGTAATAGATTGGATAATGAGATATAAAATCCAATTGTGATATTTGCAAACCAGTGTCGATATTTAGATCACGCGCTAGATATTTTGTCAATCGTTGATATGCACGTGCAACATGATTATTACCAAAATTTAACAGTATGTTCTCAGATGGTTCTTGATGCCCGTTTATTCTCAGAGAAACGTCAGTGATACCAAGTTGATCAAATATCATATGCGAACGTGTTTCATTACCCACTCGTGCAACATCCTGAAGAGCAATGAAAATATGTCGCGGCGCGGCAACCCCCTGCTGTGATGCTATATGCCATGTGAATAAACCGTTATTGGTACTTTGAATACTATCTGTGGTTGTTGTAAGCCACGATAGCAGCACTTTACCACCTTGATCCATAAAAGAAAGCAGTCGCTGTTCTTCAGTAATT
Organism: Sinohyriopsis cumingii; assembly: GCA_028554795.2. Classification (NCBI taxonomy): domain Eukaryota; kingdom Metazoa; phylum Mollusca; class Bivalvia; order Unionida; family Unionidae; genus Sinohyriopsis; species Sinohyriopsis cumingii. The sequence goes on from CM068841.1 coordinate 78,744,595, forward strand.
GCAGGAGTCATTACCGGCATCCACAGTGATAGTTTTGTTATGTTTACCTTACCAGCGTCACCTAGAGGTCGCCATAGCGCATCATTGTCGTCGGCTTTTCTAACAAGCACGACTGTATGTTTTGCTCCAAAAATCACCTTTCTGACATCTCTGCAAAATCCAAAGATATGCGACAGCGGAATGGCACATGAAAAATTTCTACGATTACCTTTTAGCATTTGTCTACGTGCAGCGAAACCTAAATTAAATTCTGCATTAGCACCACGAACCACCGGCCACACATCAGCGTCAGCGTTATCGGAAAAGTTTCTTGGTCGTCTAATATCGTACTGATCACTGTTAGGAAAATTAGAAGTGTCCTTGGCAAACATCATTGATGGACCGGCTGATCTTGTATAATCATCAGAATATCTCGCTAGACCAATTATTGTTGTAGCAACATCGACATCCTTTTGAATTGATTCAATATTTTTTCCATCAATCATGTAGATAGCACTATCAAACAAGGCCATAATTCCGTTATTGACAAAACCGATTTTAACATTGGGTCCGTATTCTGTGTCATCGGTTTTTATAATTTCACCTTCTACCTCAATAAATGCTTCAGCGGGCAGGAAATATCTACTTGTATCCTGAACCTGAAGTTCAATTCGTCCTCGTTTATTTGGTTCTCGTGCGTCATAAGAATAATACTGATAATCACGCACTGATTCATTTTTAAGAACCGGTTCGTCTATGTCGAATGCTGGGTCGGATTCCCGTTTAAACATTTTATTATAGAAGTTATCGTCTAAAACGAAGACCACTTCCCGCAATCAAACTTGTGTTTATTTGTTCAGGATTTATCAGCGCTGCTAGTTTTTGATTTGCGGCTTCATTGAATACTTTACTAACATTTGCTGGCATGTCTGCGGTGGCTGGTAATTTTACCGGCGGCGGTTTTCTACGTATCAGTCGTGCTAGTCTGTCCTTGATTGCCAGGAATGCTTTACTGGCAGCGCTACCAACAGCGCCAGTAGCTTTATCTTTAATAACATCAATGGCTTTCATTGATAATTGTTTTGCGATCGGTATTGCTTTAGGTGCCATTCTCGCAAATAAACCCTGAACAACATCGCCTAATCCGTTTCCATAAGTCATCCTGTATACTGGTACTCGTGAATTTACCACCCTGACCATGACTGGTCTACGATGAGAACTGTGTACGATCATTTTATTTAATTAGTTATTTATCTAATCGCGACGACTTTCAATCGCGGCGACTTTCAGTCGCTGTCCACGAGTTCATCAATAAGTTCTCGATAGATGTGAGTATCCATGATGCCGCCTTGAAATAATCGCTGACAGATATCAGCCGCTTCATTAATTATTTCTGATGAGTTATTTCCGGCACGCCTTCCTCCTAAGAGAACTTCTAGCCGTGATACATCATTGATGATACTATCAGGACAAATATTTAAACCCTTTCCAGTTTTTGGTTGTTGTCCTGCAATTCTTGGGGTTAAAATATCTTGCGGTAAACTTTCAGGAGATGTTGTTAAACCAATTATCGGCGACCTAGTTGGCTCGGATTTTTCACGACGTGTACTTTGTTCAGATGCAACCTCATATTCACCTAACGGGACTTGGTCAGTATCTATTATCCTCCGCCGTTGTTGTTGTAAAGGTGTAGAAGGTTTCTGCTGGGAGGATTCTAGTTGTTTTACATATTCGTTATAAACTCTTTTTACTTCTTCAAGGAGACCTCTGTATTCTAAATCATCGTCTCTGGCTTGTTTTTTGTTTTTATATATACGATATATCCATTTAATAAAATTATCATCATTTACGTTTTCAAAACCGGGTTTTAAGATACTAGATTTATTAAACATACCAATTAATATTTTTCTGGACAATTCTTCTCTTGTAGTATTTTTAATATCTGCAGCAAAACCCTCCCTAAATTTTGCAATCAGTCCAGTATTTTCCTTTATTGGTTTGGACGCGAGTTCAGTACGAATTTGCCCAATACCTTCAAGTATTTCTTCGCCGACGGGTGGAGGTTGAGCCGCAGCTATATCAGTTGGAAGCTCTCGTAAAATCTTTTTTGTTTGTTTGGTTCTCCTTGCAATCTTTACAGTTTGCTCAGCGGTTTGTTTTAACACTGGAAGAATACCCTTTTCATCTCCCAATAAAGCTCTTTCAGTGACCGCCGCAGCTTTCTCAGTAGCTGTTGTAACGGGTTTAAATAATTGTTCTGCACCTGTTGCAAATTCAACTTGTGCTTGCTGCCGTGCTTGTAATTTTTGTCTTACACTGTCTCGCACAGGAAGAAATTTTTTTATTGCTTCTAGTCGCTCTCGAGCTAGTCTAGCGGAATGTGCTTCTCCAATGTTGGCCATTATTGTTAACTTAAATTTTTAATTCACAACAGAAATCCTAGAATGTTTACATTTTGAGCAGCAGAGAGACTAGGCCACCAAGTGTTTCGTCTAATAAACCCCGGAGTCAAGAAGTATTTTTATAGTTAGTTATTTTTCATGAAATAACTCTTCTAGTCAGCAGAGAAGGCTTATTTATCATAGTTTTCTGAATAGAGGGTTTATTTTGTGAAATAAGACCCTCTATCAAGAGTGTTCTCGATAGTGTTTTGTTGGACGGAATAGTTGGTGGGCTCAGTCTCTCTGCTGCTGCAAGTAAGCAGCCTGTATCTTCCATTGGGTCGGTAGTTCTTAACGGGGTTTTTGTATGGTTCTTTCCCCACCACTTACACTGGCCACCATATGCCATATCTATCCTTGCGCTGAGAAATCGCGTTAAACCACAAAAGAACAAATAATCCCAAGACCAAAACAGATATGCTCATGGGCGCCCGCAGGAATTTTTGCAAGGGGGTGGGGACAGTCAGTCACGGCCGAGAGAGTTAGTTGCGTAGTTCTTTGCGTAAACACGGGAAATTTTATTCGCGGTGTGATTTCGTGGGTGGGGAGTCACGTGTGCTGCAGACATCCATGGATATGCTGAAACTATTTTGATGGATATATAAAAAAGAATTAAATGTGCTCCAACGAATGCCTTACGACTGATGGAACACTCTTTCATTATGACAAACTTTAACTACTGTCCCCTAACCTGGCATTTCAGCAGCCTCGTTAATATGAACAAACTTTACAAACTCCATTAAAGAGCTTTCAGATTCGTCTTCACTGACTTAAAAAAAAAAAATAATTGTTATGGCACAATGTTTTAGCTGTTCACATACGGAAGATAAGACCATTGACACTTGAATTATACAAACAGTTTAATCAAGAACTATCCAACATACTTGAATGATCTGATAGTCTTAAAATAATTGTCTTACTCTTGTAGGTATGTAATCACTGTGGAGATCCCAAAAGTAAGAACATCCATGTATGCCCTAAATGTTGGTTTGTGTTGTTAACACAGAGGTTTTTTGATGGAGTTTCCTCCCTTTGGATGATGTTTCCAATATCAATATGCTTCATATATGTTAACATAGATCATACTTGTATCTTTTGTATATTTTGCATAGTCTTGTCCTTGTAAATTTAAAATCGGTATGCATGGCATCGTAAGGCTGGACTGAACAACCATTATTTTAACCAGAGTATTTAACACCGCATGTAAATATAGAGTTTATTCGTATTAATGTAAATTGACATCTCTGTATTGACTTTTGAACAGATATGGAGGGATGGATATCTTAAATCTGCACTGGCCAGCCATTACGCATGTCTGTTTAAACATTGCGCCTAAAGAGAGAGAGAGAGAGAGAGAGAGCGTCAGGTCAAGTCAAACGATTTTGAGGCATGTATTGTTTAAAAGTACGCAATCAATAAGTATTTATAGGTTACTGCATTTGTATGGGAAAATATGAACGAGTTTTTTTGGATGGAATACTGCACGACCTTGGGAGTGAAGTATATCCATCCGACAAAACGCATCAATGAAATTGGCAGATCCGAAGCACAGAAATATCTGCTAGATACGCCAAGGTGTCGATGGGGTTGGCTAGTGATGATGTGGTTGTCGAGGACTGGTTGAAATTAGTAAAAAAAATGATCTTTCGAGATTTTGTCCTGGTTGTAACTGATAAAAACAGATTGTTTTCTTGACGGAATTTCAGTTCTTTTACAAACTTTAGTTCGGAAACCTCATGACTAAAATTAGCACCTTACTCGTGTGGAGTTAAAAAGACATGTTTCAAAAATATGTAGATCCAGAAGATGCCGCGGATCATATAGTTTTCTTTATAGAGAAGTTGTCAGCAAGGATGTGTCTTTTCTGATAGGTTTGATCATAAGCATTCAGAAATCTAACCTAGCGGCTGTGGTACAGAATGACTTATGGAGTGTTGCCATACTAAACCACTGTTTCATATTAGTGCAGGCGGATCATGCGTTATTTTTCTTACAGCTCTTTCAGCTGGCTAACAAGGTGTCAGTCACAGACAAGTAAAAAATTAAATCGTTACATGTGTATTGTTTTGTATATCTATATTGTGTGTTTAATTTTTTTTCCATGGTTGATATAATGTGATGATCACTTATCAACAACATATATTACATCGCTAGTTTTTTGTCCATGGTTACAGATTATATTTTAAGACAATGATATTTGATAACATGTTTACTTGGATCTGAGTTCAGGACTTTGGTTTCCTTTGGAAACGTCATGATCTATATAATCTTTGCCAGGTAATTTGCTAACATAAAAATCAAGCCCGACCTTGTTTACGAATTATATTGAAATTTCCGTGGTGTCATACCTCAGGTGAGGTTGTTTGCATCAAAATACTTCATTCATATTTTAACATTTGTCTAGCGGAATCAGTCTTTTAGTTGTATTCAGTTCAAATTTGAGTGCAAAATATTTATCTTAATTATTCATTAGGAATTACAATGTGCTCATTGATACGTTTGGACCAAATCACTATTTTCGGATTATGTGAATTCATTCGAGGACATTCGGAATTATTGTAATACCTCAAGATTATTAGTACATCAGCACATTTAAGACCATTGGCTTGTGAATGTGCAATAAATGAATTAACAAATACATAAATTGCAAAAACAAAGTTATCTGCTCTTTTTGTAATAATTTATCTCTGAAGTCCAGGAAGTGAAAATGACCATGCGGACCTAGAAGCTTTTTGATAGGTGCACATCTGAAGTAAGACCAAGCTGTACACTCTATAACTCATGCTACACCAATCAATTCTACACCAAACTAAAGGAATTTGAAGTTCTTTTATCAATAAATAAGCTTTACAAGTTCTTTTTAAAATATGCAACCAATGAGGAAAATTGGAGACATTCTTTATCTCTAACAATCTAATCTTGTGCAAAATCAGAAACAGTAGAGCGTCACCTTTAAATAAATATGAAAGTTTGCGCAATTAGTTTTGTGATTTTCATATCGTCATGTATGATGTTCTCAGCAAAACGGTACGTTAACTTTGAAAGCTATGCATAAAAATAATCTAATTATGCTTATTTATGCTCATGCTTACACAATATGCCTTGTGGCAGTATGCGTGTGCAATGACCTTACTTATCGGGAAATTAGAAAACTTCGATCTACAGGAGTGAAGTCAGCTTAAATGTAATACTGTTGTATTAAGTGAAGGAAGTAGATAGTGAAAAATGAAATGTTTCTTTCCATTCATTTGTAACGAAATTAAGAAATGAATGATGACAACGGAAATTCGCTTTCTTCCATATTCTGGCGTTAAAAGAATAAGCAATCATGTTAAAACTTTGACCTTTGACCTCCATGAACCTCATTTGTTCCATACCTTTTCAACCTGCACAATTTATTATTGATATTTCAAGAATAATTGTGGCAAGTTTAATGATCCTGTTTGTCAATATAACATTGGTTGTTATGCTGAGAAAATAAAGTTTAAAGTTAAAAAAAAAAAAAACATTTCCCTGTTCATCTTGTGGGGGGGGGGGTCTGGTTTTGTGGGACTAACGAATAAAATGTGAAAATTATTCAAAAGGACTGCTTAGATGTTTGCGACTTTAAACGTTTCAGCCACAAAATCGAATTAAATCACACAATAATAATACACATGTGGTCTTTATCGGGAAACTATGCAGATCATTATGAACTTCTGACCCAGTGACTGGTGTAAGCTGCAGTTATTTGCATTTGCAACATGCGCAATGGAGAGAATGTTGGCATACATCTATCTTTCTTTCGGGTAAAGTAATTGGACAATTTACTGGTGGAAATTGTACATGATCTCAGCACACGGCTAACCCAAATGACTGCTCCAAAGATCAGTTTAATTAGTCTGAAGTTTACTATCTTTAACATTTATTGAAATAGGGAAATGTAATTTTGCCACACTATACAATTCCAGCTGCTGAAAGTGCATTCAGTGAGTTACCAAATATATAAAATGTATTAAAGCTTCTTTTTTTAAAAAAAAATTGGTTTATTTTTTTTTTTTTACAAATTACCTATGAAGTCCAGGAAGTGTAAATGCCCAAGGAGAGCTAGCAGATTTTTGAAGATGCACATCTGAAATTAAGCCAGACTGTATTGTCTACAGCCCATACCACACTCATCAGTCATGAACCAAAATAAATTGAATTAAAGTTCTTTTAACAGTATATATCATATACAAGATCTTTTATTTTTTTAAATAGCAAGTACAACCAGTGATGAAAATCGGCGAAATTCTTTAGCTTTAAAAATCTAATTAACTAATCTGGTACGCTGACTGTGGACACTACGTTTCTCTTTAATAAGAAATGAATAGAAGCACAATAGATATGTTCGGGGTACCTCCCCGTTGTATTAAATGAATATAATAAAATACACCCGTGATTAAATAGAGCATAAAAGGTAGTCGAACAAAAGCAAGATCTCGTCATAGTCTAACAGTTGCAAGAATATTCCTGACTTAAATAGTTTATCTGACCTTCTGTTGCCACCTGCCACTTTTTTATATATAAAAAATTGTTTTTATTTATAACAAAAGAATGAAGTAAATAAAGGTCTTGAGAACACTACTGCTCGCATGTATAATCATGTGTGACTGTAAATGCCTAGAGCAGTGTTGCCCAACCTTTATGACACCATGGGCCACTGAAAAATGTTTTTCTTGAAGCCGAGGGCCGCAGCAGAAAACTGAAAAGCAACGACTATATAGCTGCTCGAGCTCTGGCGGGCCGCGGATTGGACAACACTGGTCTAGAGTACTTATCCACTAAAAGAAAGTATGTTTAACCAATAAAAACGAACCGGTTTTAGTGTCGCTGCTCAAATCCAGCATGATTTTACCTTCAAACGTCATATTTATCTCCTACGAACCAATGGTGTCACTATGCGGTTGCGTGGGGTGCGGACCGCACAGGGTGACGCCATCAGAGGGGTGACACCAAAAATGACTGTCTATTAAATTTTTGAATTTTTTGTGCAGGAAGGAGGTCCATGGGGTGACACTATGAATTACCGCACATGACTGTATATAAAAAAAATAAAATAAAACGTGCAGGAAGGAGGTCCATAGGGGTGACACCACGAGTTACCGCACTAGGTGACACCAACCATAGTGACGCCACTGCCACCAACATCATTGCATCCCTCTTCTGCACCACCATCCAGTCCAAGGCCAGATCAGGTCAAATGTTGGGGTGAGAGGTTCCAAAATTTTAAAAGGGCCATGGTTTTACTCGAAAGGGTACCAAAGCAAATAGTCTATGTGTCTATTTACTAAAAATCTACATAATACCCGAATAAACGTACACAAGATAAAAAGATGGTCAAATTTCAAATGAAAAGTCGCTGTACATTTGTGTGTTTGCATATTTTTTAACCTGCTGGTTTCTGGAAACCTTAGACCCCTCCCAACACCCGGCCCTTTAGTCCCTGCATGTGTAAAAGCCTTGAAACGTTTAGGTGACCGGACTCGCAGTCAGTGCATTTTTGGTTTGTATCCTACCCAGACAACACAGGGCCGAGTGCATTGGTGTGTCTTCTGGCAACGCACTTTACTCCATTAATAATGAGTCTTTAATAAACAGACGTGCGGTAAAAACCAACAGACCAACAAACCCAGTCTCTTACGGGTAGAGTTACCCTAACTGCATATATAGGATTAGATCAAAGTACTATCAGTTTAATTATCGTAATATTAAACAACAGCTACAACAACTATCATGCTCAAACTATAATACAACTATCAGGAGTTTGATGCCACTAGCTCTGGTTTTACCTAAATCTGGAAAAGAATCGAATGCCAAAAACAAGTCCATATAATTTACTTTATAAAGATTTAATAAGAACTAAATACACAACGCGAGTATTTAAGAAATCTAAAAAGTACAGTTAAAAACCGATGCTCCTTTGGGGTTGAAGTCTGGGCCATATCCCCCCCCCCCCCACTGGGCCTTCTTATCAGACTCAAACACCAAGGTGCTACACCTATCAGACTCAAACATAGATATACACTAAATTCCTTTCTCAAACGTTTGACTTAACATAGTTCTTGTGCAATTTGCTTTCAGATTACAAAACCGTGCAAGCGGATGATTTTGAGACCTTTTTTGTTTTCTTTTGTCAGTGAATATGGGAGTTTGAAATTTAATTCGTGATGGTATTTTTTAAAATAGATTTTTTTTTTCTTCATATGTTATGATGGGGTGGTGGGGGAAATAACATGGCTCAGTGTTTGCTTGTATTTTCTTCTTAGTGACCCACTCTCCCACCCATAACATAATGTAGACATATTTTCGTACCAAATCTAATCTGAAGTTTGTTATTTAAAATAAATTTAACCACGGCAATCATTTTATTTTAATCGAATCCTCTGATACCTATAAATGCTGCCTTTCCGTGAAGCTTCTGCTGAATTATTCAGTTTATAAACTAATAATGTTTCTCGTACATAAATGCAATCTATTGCGCGGTTGATGGAGTAAATAGACACATAGAGATATACATACACGTATGAGATGAAAATAGATCTGCTACATGTCGAAACGCTTAGTTTCTGACGTCATAATAGTTGGACCAATTGGGCCAATCATGAAGGAACACATTTTATATATATATATGTTGGAACAGTCTATTAAAGGGAATAATGAATTTGCACCACATCCTATCAAATCAGTTAACGCATCAGTAAAACAGTTATCGTTATAGATATTTCTTAATGTTAGAGGATGAAAGATATTTTCTGACAGGCACTAAATTTGTGAAAACAAAGATAGGAAAAGGTATATATCGTCCCCCTATGTAATAGTGAGCAGTTCCCATACCATACACGGTCATCAACGGAAGATTTCTCGTATGCGAGTGCTGCGTAACGAGATATAAGATCGGATCTACAAATTGGACTTTTTTTGGACGTGTTTTCGCACTCTTCAAGGGATTTCATCTGTACTGGGATCGGTAGACTGAGGGTTTTTAATCAAAACTTATGAATCAACAATTATTTTAAGTCGGATTTAAAGGATTATATCTTCAACTCAACATTGAAGTGCATTCGCAATGGAGTTGGCTCATACAAAATCAGTTGAGGAAGTTTTAGAACATTTTAATGTGGACGAAAATGTTGGACTGACAGATGATCAAGTCAAAAAGGCTAGAGAAAAGTATGGTCCAAATGGTAAGTAATTTTTATTCTTCAGTATTTATTCTTTCGTACAGCAAAATTACAACCTATCGTCCACCCACATGGAACCCGTCATTGCGACACGTTATGCATTCGGCAGTTTGAAGTACGCGATAAATGTATTTAATATCGTGTGCACTTTTTGTTGCCGTTTACGTGATATAAATACCTATATTTGGCCAAGAAATATTTATACTTATTCATTCTTTTTCTTTTCTTTTCAGAATTACCCGCAGAAGAAGGTGAGTGGATTTTATATGTCATTGTCTCGGTACGTTTGGACTTCTCGCGAGGTTAATCTGATGTTATGGCGGATAACTGAATTCTTAACCGGCTACAGTAACACAGGTTTTGTATTTCTTCAGGTAAACCTCTGTGGGAACTCATCCTAGAACAATTCGACGACTTACTAGTGAAGATTCTTTTATTAGCAGCTGTGATTTCATTCGTAAGTATGACGAGAAAATATCAGTTGTAAAATGGGGATTGTCACTCCATTTTCCACCCTTTAGTTTTCACCAGCTGTTTCTGTAACAAAGGTATCAGTTCTCCAACAACCATGAACACTATCAGCCAAGAATAAATGTTTCATGCATATATAGAAAGCATTTTTTCTTCTAAATAAATTGTGTGGTTTATTTCTCAGCTTGAAAATAACCACAATGCCAAGAATAGTCAATATATGGCAATAGTCAAGGTTAATTTGCATAAAACTGCTTATTTACATAGCTTCAGTTGGACATATTTGATGCATTGAAAACAAATTTATATTGATGTCTTCCTTTTTGTCCAGTTCATATTGTACTAAATTTGACATCCTGTGACTAATTTGGTCAGTAAATAAAGTCCTTTCACCATCAAAACCACGATGCATTGATATCTAGTAATGGTGTATAGCAGGGACTAATCCCAAGGCTATTTTCACATTGATGGCAGATTACCAGACAGGTTTTGTTCACCATGTATATTTTTATTTGATACAATACTCTTCCTGTATATTGTGACTGTGTTCAAACAATATATACTTTATAAAAATGGTGTAAACACTTACATGTTAGTGTCACCAGTTCTTGATTGCAAGATCAGGGGTTACATGTAATTGTTGATTATGAATTCATAAGCTTTAAGGTTTTTGTTGTTCAGTATTTGACCTGATTAACCAGTTAGTTTAAAGGATGCTGTAATATGCAGAGTATATCCTAGGATGCTTGATTGCTGGATTCATGTCGATTTCTTACTTGTGCAAAAAATCAGCCATGAAAATGATAATCACACATTTTTTTTAGCCCTGTTTGTATCTCTTTTTTTTTTTTCTTAATGCAGAGGGAAAAATTCCCCATAATTTTAGATTCTGTTGTAAACCCTGAATACAGGCATGAAATATGATGAGCATTATGACCATGTTTAATACACACACACATATATATATATATATATATATATATATATATATATATATATATATATATATATATATATATATATACATATATATATATATATATATATATATATATATATATATATATATATATATATATTTTTATATATATATATATATATTTATATATATATATATATATATATATATATATATATATATATATATATATATGTCTGTGTGTGTGTGTGACTTGCACATACTTTTGATCAAGCCATAAGCTCGAGGTTGAACTGGAATAGCTCATTTAGTAGAACAGAGATGAGTTTACATTTGAAAACAATGCAGAAAATCAGGTAATTCAGGTGAGATTGTAAGGGATCACTAATAGTCCATAAAAACAAACTATTTTGATAGCATCTATCAATAATACGTATTTTCCATGTGGCTGCTTTGACCATTTTTTGCGAACTGAATGTTGGCAATGAAAAACTGGATCAGGCTGGTGTGTTGGAAAAAGCTGACTATCCAGAGTCAAATAAAAATTAGATTCTGGTCATTATTTTGCAACAAAAGCAGTTTTGTGTAACCAATTTTTAAAGTATATGCAAACTGTTGACAATAATTGAGAATACAAACATCAGATGTTCCATACAGTGTAGTATAGCTTCTTTTGCACAAGTCACTATACAAAAAAAATCAATATTATGTCACAAAAAGGTTGGTTGCATGTGCTTGTGATTTCAGACTGTGCCTAATATCATATTTCTGTTTTTGTATTGCTTTTGTATTAAGAAATAGCATGAGCATGTTATACAGGCTAGATTCTGTGTAATCTTTGCTAGTTCCATTTTTGGATATCATTGTTTTGGGTGATAATGTTGTCAGTACTGAACATAAAAAATATTCAGTATTGGACATTATTCAGAAAGGGGGGATTGAAATTGTATATTATTGTTTAGTTATGACTATCTTTTTACATATAGCATTGTTGAGTACACATTGTTTATTATTGTTTAGTTTTGACTGTCTTTTTACATACAGCAATGTTGAGTGCACACTTGCTAGTGTAACCAATACATTGTCCTGTAGATATGCAAAAGTAAATTTATGAATAGACTGGTTTGGTTGTGTGTCTTACAGCCCAGTAGCAGTTTTAATATGTTATGACAAGTCAAGTGCCTTTGCTCAAGAACACACCACAGTAGCCAGTGGGCTGGTCCAGTGATGGGAATTGGACTTGAACATTTTAGTCATTAAGTTCAGTGCTTTCATCTTCTAACTGCTGTGTGAGTGCTGTTTTGGACATATTTTTGTTCAGTCTACCATTATATAATACAGAATATTGCATCACTGAATGAGAGAATTGAGGGTATACATGTAGCTGGTACAATAAGTCCCTTCCTCTCCTGCTTTTGGGTCATGATCCTGGTTTGAACTGATGTTGTATCAGAGCAAAATGCTTAAATAAGTTATTTTTTTAAATGTCATTTTTATTCGTACACACAAATCACCTTTTATTTGGGTATAGTGAAAGCAGTAGACACATATTGAAAATCTGTCCTTCAGAACCAACTTTAAGAATCAGGTTGCACAGAACATTGCTGATATTGTCCCCAAGATTACTGTTGTATATGTTTTCTATCATATCTTGTCGTATATATTATAAATTTAGTCGTAATTTTAATGTATAACTCACCATCTGTCCTGCTAATGGAAAGTACCACACAAGTTTAAGCACATTTAATCAATCTGAGAGCAGCAAATAAAAAATAAGCAAAGTATTTTCCCATTTTTGTTGCTGTCTTGTCCATAAACTTTCAAACGGTTGGCCATCCCTGACTAGAAATTTGATATTATTTCGTGTTTACCAGAGCTTTGAGGCTCACATTATTGTTAACATGACATGATTAAATCTTGTCTTCAAATTACCAGAGATTTTAATTTCCCATGTGATAATTTTACTTAGCTGTTACCCATTAAGCCACTTTGGTATGCAACAACTATTGTAATTGGTTTGATTATTTACACTTGCCATATACCATGAGCTAACTTTAGTCAACAGAAGTAGCTGTTGCATGCTGTACGGCAAGTGCTTGTTTCTTTAGCAGACGATTGTGGAAGCATAATACTTGTGATAGATTCAGTGTTTCAAGACAAAGATAACAGAAACCACTACCCTAAAAGTGTTTGTTTTGTGGGTTTAACACCATTTTTCAGCATGTTAGGCTATGCCTGTTGGCCAGTATATTTAGTGGATGAAGAACCCAGGATAACCCTGGGAGGATCCACCGACCCACTGTAAGCTACTTGCAGACTTTCTTAAATTTCCATGTTGGCCAAGCCAAGACTTGAACCCATACAGATGGGTGAGATATCAGTGATCTGTAAAGGCGAGTGCCTTAGATCACTCTGCCTCATGGGTCCCCACTATCATATGTCAGTGTGTTGTCACAAGACAAACATTTACAAGTCTTGTGTCTTTATGGGTTCTGCATGAGTTCCTGCTGGTGTGGACTGTGATTATTTAGGCAGGCAGCGAGTAGTAGACATGTTGATTCATAAGGCATTTGTGTGGTTACCGCTTGTGTAGCTTCTTTCCAACAGCAATCAGCAAACACTCAACTTCAAAGTTATATGGGGAAAATTAGACACTGTGTGGTAGGTATTTTGAGGGACAATTCAGTGAGCAAATATTTGTCACTGGAAACAATAAACTAATTGTCCGTTTAAATTTGTAACTTAACTCTTAACCTCATAGAGCAGAGTTACCCAGTGCAGCATGCTATAAATAGAATGCCTGTTACCTATTTGACTCCATACGCATAGGCCTGCCTGTTAACTGTTAAGCAATGTAGTGTATGCTATGTTTAACAGCAATTTTAACCATTTTACATGTTTGGTACACATATTTTAAGTAAAAAAATTTGAGAGTAAAGTCCGATTGTTATAGCTATGTAATTATTTTTCGTGGAAGAATTTTTTTATATGCTTTAAAATCTTGAGAGAACTCGTTCACCGTCATGTCAGTGAGGCTGCATGACCAACTGTAGCTGCCATTTCTCATACTAGAAATTTACAAGTTTTTTCGTCTGTGTCTGCATCAATGAGTCATCTGAATTTGAAAATTTATTTAAAAAAACCAATTGCTGCCTACATCAATATCAGAGCCTTTACCTAAGTTATTGGATCTTTCATAGTTGTGATTCTAATTGTGAAAACTTCGTAAATACTGAATGAAATCTGCAACCTCATTTTGGATAGTGGAGATTGCGACCCAGTTACTTTAAAAAGCAGATATCGACCAGAGCAACAACAGTGACCACGTGATCTGACATAATTGTCATTTGCAGAAATGAATGTAGTTTCTAATAGGGCTTTTCCCTGAAGGTGGCGCTACGAAAACCGGCTTAAAATGGCAGATGTTTACATCATGCGTCAAAAGGCGCTTCCATGCAAATTGAGTAGAGGCATCCAAAGGCACTTGCATGAGGTAAAGGGTTAATCAATTTTTAATTAAATATTTGTTGCAGGAATAGATGTAACATTTCATTTAAATGTTAGTTGTCCCAGATCTCAAGCAGTGGATTTCTATACCATTGAATATTATGCTATTCCTTCCCATATCACTTGTAAGTTTCCTTGGTAAATAGTTGTGCCCCTGGTTGAAGCAATATTTTCCTCCAGGTCATGAGGTCAGCCATTGTCCAGTTGATCAAACAATCTCCTTTTCACTCTGTGTATCTACAGTGTTTATGTTCATTAGCATCTAAAGCGTGTCTTGATTTATAGTTGCTGTTTACACTTTTAATGTTGTTCATCAGTGTTGATATGTTTAGCCAGTGTTCCGTTTCACTGGTATGACCATGTGCAAGGGACAGTTGAAATATCTTGAACAATACAGTAGCAAAATAAACATTAAAAAGATCAAGATACATAAGCGCTTTTGCCAAATTTTTAGTCGGTCTTTCCTTTTTATCAGGATATGGCCTAAACTCCCCATATTACAACAACAAAGTAATCAATTTTGTATACATGCTAGCCTCAATCCATTACACAGCCATGTATAATTGCACTGGTTGCAATAATTATTGGAACAGTCCAGAATCCACTAGACTGCTTCTGGCTGGATTGTATACTGCATGTACATATCCAAACTGTATTTTAGAATCGCATTTATGTTAATGCCATGTGAGCACTAGTTAGAGCTACCCAGGCAGTCCCCTATTCGTATGTCACATGTTTTACTTTGTACGCAAAGTTCACAGCTTTTAGTAGTTTAAGTAGATAATCTTCATAATGGAAATCAGCATACATATAGATAAATATTAATTATTTACTATTCTTTCAAAATCTTGAAAATAAATTAACGCACTTAGGGATTGAAGTTTTCATACACAAATTAGATTTTTTTGGAAATGTCACTTAGAATATTGGCAGCGTCAGTTCTGTAATTATAGGGGGCACTTGTGTCAACTGGATTTTATGAGCAATGGAAACTGCATTTTCCAATGTGTGGTGATAGGCCATTGACAACTTTACAGCTCAATGTCACTTTCGAGTTTCATCTCTTGACAAATGACTATAGGTCAGTGGTTCTTATTAGGGGCTTTCCTGTGTTCGTCCTCCATCAGTTATACTAGCTAGCATGTATAGCCTATCTTGCGCTGAGAAATGATGTTCAGCAACAACTCTGTTGGTGTAAGAGACTCGTGACATAAAGACATACTCAAATCTGTTTTTGGACATAGTCACATGATCCCATTTTGTTCAGGGGCCATACATTCTGGAAACCTTAGGTCAGCAACACAAGCTTTTGACCTTTGGACACAGTTTTATGTACCTCAAAATGAATCATGACATGTATTGAACCATGATCTGATGGTACAATTCATACTTTCACCTACCAATCACGATGTTCGGCATGCTTTTTGCCTCCCCTTGTGTATATGAGGGTGTATGAGGCCTATTTTATATCCCTCATCCTGCAAGGGAGGGGGGCATGTTGATAAAGATAAAAGCAGAAACAGAAATGAAACAGTAGGATTTATGAGGTAAAGATATTTGCTAATGTGGTCAAGTTTGGCACAGAATGTAATGTGTTATATGCTTCATTGAATAAGGATCCAGATGCCATAAAACTGGACTCTGCATGAAATTGACTAGAGTAGGATCATGGACTGTGGATAAGTGATTTTTTAAGCCCATTTTTTGTTTTTCGTTAAAAATGGCAAGGATTATTAACTTCTTACATCAGCTTATCTGAATGTATTAGGGTATAAATTCTCTGTATTCACATGGTTGCAATGTTGAGCTATAATGTCAGTTAAGTATTTCCAATGTTTAGATTGTTTGTATGCCTTATAGTCCAGTAATCAATATAAAATCCATTTAAACTTTGGCTGTATGACCAATAAGTGATAGTACATTAGTGACCCCATCATGCAGACCCATATTGAAGGCATTCCTTTTAAAGTTGGGATTTGTTTCATAAAAATCAATACTGTAAGCTTAGACAAAGTAGATTAATTATTCAAAATGGCTGCTACCTCTGCTGATGTTTTCTTGCACAGTCATGACCAGCTTCTACACATTAATTTGCTGAAGTTTTTTCCCAGATTTAGTACAAGTAGGTCATAAATAATCTTTTCAATAAGAAAAAGGAATGAGAGAAAGAAATCATTGCCAAACAGCATATTAGCATAGGTCGGAGTTCTTCTAATCATTTTGCTTTTAATTAAGCTTGCAGATCTGAGGAGCTGAATTTGGCTCTGGTCAGCATGCTGGACTTGACAGTTGAAACCATGTGGGTTTGAATCCTACCATGGTGCATCCCTGGGCAGTCTGATGAAAATCAGATCTCCACTGTTCTACGTGAAGATCTGACAGAGACTGCTTAGGAGTCATGTTCTGATGACCTGTTATTACCATAATCACAAATTGTATTAGCCAGTCAGATGAAGTCTTTTTTGTTTTTGTTTGGGAGACTGAGAAGTATAGCTTAAGAGCATCAGTGTATGGCTATCGATTTGGTTCACTTTCAAATTTCTGAAAACTGCATTTCCACTGGTTAATGCAACGGTCACCAGAAAATGACCGTAAGTGGTCGCTGTCAGATCTTCACCCAGGACAGTGGAGATCTGATTTTAATCAGATTGCCTCTCTTGGCAAGGTACTTTCATTTAATTGCCTTGGCACTTAATAACCTTCCTGTGTTGTTGTGGAACACCACATCACATCAAACAATGGATCTGCCTTTTGCACCATTTAGAGTCCTTGCTAATTCATGCAAGAAAATAACTGTTGCCACAGGCATACAGGTTATATCAGGCTTATAAATACAGTGAACATGATAATGACCTGGAAAATGACAGCATGATTTTAATTCTAAATATGAAGCAATAATTATAATAAAGGATTGTATTTAAAGAGAAACAAACCATAAAATTCATAGCAGCTGCTTTATGATTATGATATTGACATTTAATATTTTTCATGCACACAAAAGGAAATTTATGCTCTGGCCATTTCATAACCTACAGCAAGCCAGCTACATGTGATATTATAGGGTTCAAGAATTCTGGCTGATATTCATTGTACTGCAGATAATAATTAATAATGAGATGATGATATTGAAAACTTTTTTAAGGCACTAGCGTCCAAAATACCTCCTGTAGATTCAAGAAATATTTACCTACAGCAACTCATATTCTGTACCACAATATACATATATTCTTCCAACAATGGATTATTGTTCAGCTGTATGGGACAACTGCCAAATCTCAGCTTGACAGGATTTATTAATTTCAGAGAAGGGCACCATGCATTATTTTAGGTTCATCTATTGATTATTCATCAAAAGCATTGTTTACAGTACTAAAATGGTGTACAGTATATGAAGGGATCAATTTTCACAAGCCAGTTCTTGTATATGTATTGACATGAGCTGCACCAGAGTACATTCAGGATTTATTCAAACCTTATTCAGCACTACCATTTGAGATCATCGTTGCAAGGAAATCTTCAGCAACCAAAACCAAGAACTGCAATTTAAGCAAAGCTTTCAATACTTTGCTACACTGCTGTGGAACAAACTGCTACTGCATGTAAATCCTGGGAAAATATTGCAGTATTTAATAAAAGATATGATAGTACGTATGCATTACTGATAGATTAAAATAAAATTTAATATTTATAATAAGGAAGGCATGTTAAATTAGTTACTTGTGCCACTGGAGCAAAAAAAGCTACTAACAAGTTTTCTCACATAGACACATCGGCTGAGCTGAGACTCAAACCCACACTGGCAAAGTTGAGATGTCTGTGAGCACTTTAAACCACTAGGACACATGGGGCCTGTCAGTGGAATTGTGTAGCCAATATTTTATTTTATTGCATCATTTTTAATAGAAAACAGCCATCGAGTAATTTCCCCATATTCTGTGACTCTACAGTTATCATAATTTTTTTTTTTAATGAAGTTTACTATCACCAAAGCAAGGTTATATTCTGCAGAAATAAGTTTATAAATGCATGTTTAGAATTGCAGACACTTGTGCTGGAGAAACCACACTATCATTCTTGGATGCATCTCCATTGAAAAATAGATTGGTTTAGTTGCAAAAGCTGGTGATTCCTTATTCATCTGAGAATAGTTGAGAAAATGAGATCATATAAGATAGACTTGAAAGGTATTGTTAGAGAAAATGTTTGCACCAAGGCAGAGGACTTCTTCACCAATATCATTTTTGTCACTACACCTTACATATCACTGTATTCCACTTGTGCATGTAATCCAACGAATGCATATAAGTAGCCAAAGTAGACATGCCATGAATTGATTATTTTTTTTTACAGTGCTTTTATTGCCTCTGATGATGGATATGGTTTTTGCTATACTAGTACAGATTAACATCAGAAACTGAGGTGAATGCCTTTGTAGGTGTGAGGCTGCTTGAAAAGTGTGAGCTGTATATAGACTGGTATTTGGATCACTTGCTGCTCATGTTTCATTTACCATGGTACATGAATGACAGCAGAGCTTGTTGCATCTCTTTCACTCTATAGCCTCCTCAGTTGCATCTTGTCAGATTGGATCATGCCAATACAGTATTATACATCACTTCTGTAAAAAAAAAAACAGTGCCTCATGAAATTCCTCAGTTGCAAAGCAGAAATGTGATAAATTGCATCTAAAATTTCATTCTAGAATCAATACCTAAGAAATTGCATTTGTTACATGGGGATTTTGGAGTCCTGTGTGGGAAATTAGATGGGTCCTTCTTCATTATCTGTTAGGTTGCACACACCAATACAATTATTGCCATTTATTTAAGTTATGATGCCACATATACTCAGGGGTGACAGGGTGGTCTAAGGCACTCACCTTTACAGATCACTGTCATCTCTGCATGGATTTGCATCCTGGTTTAGCTAAACTGGGTATGTGAAAAAGCTTACAAGTACCTTACAGTGGATTGGTGGTTCTTCCCGTGATTTTTCTGGGTTCTTCCTTCAACAGATGCTTGCCATGTGCTAAAACTGGTGTTAAATCAACAAAACCACAAACCATATTATATTCTAAGTTGCGAATCCAAGTGCAAAGAACACAGACTCTGCTGTACCACCGCATAATGCACTGTTAACTCAGGGTCTGTTCTTTGTTCTACAGACCCAAATCTGGTGGTTCATTATGCAATGCCAGATTTACAATAATAGTGTTGTATTCAAGGTGCATTGTTGCATCATTTTTATAATTGATCTGTAATATACAGGAGAAGACAAGACACGATCTTTTTAATTTCCCTAGCTAAAATAGCATTACCCACAAGACAGAATTAGTCTTTTCTTTCTTTGATTGCTTGGTATCCATCAGAACATTGTCATAATTTGGGGGTGTGATCATCATTGTATGCTGCAAATCACGACAAGCCGGGATTCTTGATTTTTGATAAGTGGAAAGCATCCTCCTAGTTTTCATAGCAAGTGACGATTTTTAATGTGAAAAAACTATTTTTAGTTGGTATTTGAAAAGATCTTAGTGTTTTTCTTTTTAAAGATAACACTTGTATTATCTCTGCAATTTTTATCTCTTCTGGTCATCAAATATGGTCACCACAGCATCCATCTTAAAAATGTTGTTATCACGAGTCCGGAACAAAATGTTGTATTGATATTGGGTTTAAGCCAGAATCATTAAGAATTTTATTTGGTCCTAAATGAAATTGGTGTCACTTGTACATCTAGCTTCTTATAATGCCATCTTGAGGGCCTTGTTTTTGCTTACTCAGGGTGGATGGTCATATATCAACATTGTTTTTTACTGAAAGACTTGTGAAGTCTGGTTGGTCCTAAATGAAAATGCTGTCACTCAGGCATACAGTATGGACACCACAATGACCATATCTATATTCATAATGGTCACTACTTATTTTTTTATTGACTTTGAATTGTGCCTTCACTAGAAGATCTTCTTAGAATGTCTAGTTGATCCTGAAATGGAAGTGGTATTTGTTTGATGTCCACCGTGGCAGCCGTCTGGAAAATTTTATTACGCTCCAAAATCGAAATTATAGCAAAATGGGGTTTTTACCAGAGGACTTTCTATACTGTCTTGTTAGCCCTAAATGAAGATGGAGCTGATCTGACATCCAATATGGCCACAATGGTGTCCATATTGAAAGTTTTCTTATTGCTATTTCTCTTAGTCATTTTGACAAGGAATTTTCATCAGAAGAGTTCTTATGGTATCTACTTGGGCCATATGAAAATGATGCAGATTGAAACTTCAGTATGGCCATCTTGAAAATATTCTCCTCTCAGACATTTGTCTGTATCAACCTTGGGTTTTTGTCAAAAGACTTGTTACGATGCCTAGTTGGTCCTAAACGAAAATGTTGCCAGTCATACATCCCACTACATGTACTTCCTATGAGTGGATAGTCATATTGACATGTATTTTCACCAAAAGACTTTCCTGAATGAAAATGTTGTCAATGATCTGACATGCAGTATGTCTACCACATGAGCTAATTTGAAAATCTCTTTGCAGGTAAAAAGAGAAAATTGGTATTATTTGGAATTCCAGGAAATTCTTTTACAGGGGTGGACAGATCACTAATTGTTGTGGTGGTCCAATGGGCTACCAAAGGAGAAACTAGAATTCTCTGCAACAAAGTCTGGTGACTTGGATTTTTCAGTGGATAAACATTTCCACAGCATTAAAGAAATGTAGCTGGACAAAATATGCAGGTGGTTAAGTATCGTACATAAAGCAGGTTGTGTAATTACTGTTTTGTTTTCTTTTTCTTCTTTCATTTCAGAAATAATTAATTCAAACTGTTTTTCCCTAAGGCTACAATAAACTAGACATGCTTGGAACATAGAAATCCATTTTAGTTTTTGCAAAGTAAGTAGATGAACTAAACTGTGTCTTAAATAATAAATTATGTTTACATAAAATGCTTATGCCTGGATTAAAACAAAGCATGTGACAATGTACAGACCTGTCCATAACTAACTGTAGACTCTTTTTTTTTTTAACTTTCAAAAAAGTCTTGAATCAAATTTGAGCATTGCTGAATGCTATGTTTTGTTTTTCTCCAGCTGGTGCCATAATGCACTGTTTACTTCCACTAGCTGGACAATTAAAACAAGCTTTCTTATCTTTAGTTTCTTATCTTTTTTGCATTATGGCCAGTTCTGTGCAGATTTTCATGGAAGGTAGATGGTAGGAGTTTACAACATTGCAGATGTTTTGCTTCATGTTTGAAGTTGTATTTTTCATTGACGTCATTATCTTGTGGAATGATAACAATTACAGGATTTCTACAGATTATTGAAACATGTTTGAAATCTGATGGATATTTTAAAAAGAGTTTGAAAGTTTTTGGCTGAGAACTGGAAAAATGCTTAAAAATGCACATTAGTAAGAGTGCTTGAATTCTGAAACTATATGCAAAAACATTTATTTAATGATGAAAATCTTAAGAAATAAAGTGTACAGGTTTAGAAACTTGATCACACTGGAATTGTGGTTTGTGTGTTGTTAAATAATTACAAATTATATAATACTTTAATTGAGCTGCTAATAGGATATTTGGGAATTAATGTGTGTTGGTTTTAAATGTACTTTTAACACATTATTGACTACCATATACCATGCAATGAAAATGAGTACTAGGTACCTTTCCCAAGGACACAGGCAACCCACTTGGGCTGGCTTGGGTGGGTATCAAACCAGCAGCCCCTGCAATACGAATCTGATGCTTTACCAAGTGAGCTGATGTTGCTTATTGAGTATGTTCATTAGGAATCCACCTCATTTGGATATGTAACTAATTTATGTTTAAATGAACGAACACTGTCTTAACTGTGCCATTAAAGTTGATCAGGCTTGTCAGGTACATGTAGTCAGTGATGGATGCATTCAGTTGGATTGACATAAGCACTTAAGGTGGAATATGGGGCCATCCATTTAGTATGCATGCAAAAAACTGGCAAAGCTTGACCTCTTCCCCTTCTTGTACACGTGCATACTTTTTTAAACCCCTCCCCCTGCGCGTATGTACACTTGGTGCACCCCTCCCTCCATTCTGTAGAACAGCCTATATTTAATTCATGGAGAAACTATCAAGGATTGATAATATTAACCCCTCATTTCCTATGAATACGTACATTATCAGTAGAACCCCCATATGCAAGCATATGCATTTGGGTTACCCCCTCCCACCTCCATGCATATGTACTAAATGGACAGCAACCATGGAGACGGTGAATGAAACACACAACCAGTGGCCTTCTCTGTTGACAGGAAATTAATGTTAGATAAATGGACCAACCTGTTTTGAAATCCCAAGGGAACAAGAGGGAATGAACTGAGTATATACATGTATTTGGGTTAAACATGACAAACCTCAAGACATAGACACTAAGGCATACAGGCTGCTAAGTACTGAATTATGTAGATTTCTGTATCTCACTCCAGCCCCTCTCAGCCCAAATCTTCAGCTATGACTTTAATAAAAAGTGAATTCATAGTTCAAAATGAAGGACTGAAATTTGAAATTGTGTTGATTCCACACAGCATAATCACTTTCTTCACAAATTTGGACATGGTTACTCTTCCTTACAAATGATATTTTTATCCATGAAAAGTCCTTGAATTACCTAATCAGATTGAACTATAAATTTGACATGCTACATGTACATGTATTTAACTAGGCAGGTAATGTCTGTTTGTACACATTCTAAACAAAAAGTGGTATTTCTTTGCTGTGTAACTTAAGCTTTAAGTTAAGGTGTAGCCAGACATCTGTGAGGATTTGTTTGGGTTCAGTGTTAGTGTGAGGGGGTGTTGAAAGGGCAGGGAGGCATTTGTGCCAGGCAAAAGGGGGTGTCATTGGGAGTCTTTTTGTGGCTGAATTTTTTTAGTATTTCACCTTCATTGTAGTGTAAAATGGACAGTTCCTCACGAAACTTATATTTAGGAGGAGGGAGTAAGGAGGTTGGCAACAGACCTAAAAACTGTTGTCTGTAGCAAAGTAGGTGACCACTGATGAACATTGCCTTGTGGCACCTCAGAACATTTCACCACAATTGTTTTGGCAAGAAGGAGTTTTTGTTTGCTCGTTTTCAGACAAAGAATTACATAATTTTTTTATGTTTCTGAACAGCCTGAAAAGTTATTTTTTTTATCCAAAAGCTTACCGAAAATATAGAAATAAGCATGTACTGAATATTTGCACAGAGTAGTACATAAATACTGGTATTCAGTTTTTTTTTTTTACAAACAGTTGGAACAATCAACATAAGAGTTCTCTTTACTCGGGAAGATTTAGACTGGCATCCTAGCAGAATTTTTTTTAATATTGTACCATACAGCTGTTCATACCAATGTATGTACAGCACACAAGGAACTTGAATTTCATCACAATTTATTTTTGAGTTCTGCATATTCATTTATATGATGATTTGCCATTAAAAACGCCCACAAGTCAAGCAAGTGGCTTCAGACTCGAATTTATGAGCTCTTGTAACTGGAAACAGCTTAATTCTGCTCAGTGTACATGGTCTGTAATTTTGTTTCAAACTGAAATGTGTACAATCTGTGGCCATAAATTTATAGGACAATTTTACCGTGGACAAATACTGTCACTGCCATAAAAGCATAAACAGTCTTGACTGTGATCTGAAGATTTTGTATAGCAACATGTTCACACAAACAGTAATCATCCTGATTTCAACATGTGACCATCTTAATAATGTTTCAGTGAATGGATATTGTGTTAACTTGGCCGTTAAAGCTAATAAGGTCTTGTCAAAGACAGTATTCTATGTATTGCATACTTTCAGTTGTGAAATTAGGAAAATGACTATGTGAAGATAATATGTGTTGTTGTTGTTGTAGGGTTTAACGCCATTTTTCAGCACACAATAGGCTATACATGGTGGCCAGTATTAATGGTGGAGGAAGAACCAGGAAAACCCCGGAAAGAACAACCGACCCACGGGAAACTACTGGCAAGCTTTCTCACATATCCACATTAGCCGAATCCGAGACTCGAACCCACGCAGACAGAGGTGAGATGGCAGTGATCCGTAACAAAGAGTGCTTTAGACCACTCGGCCACTCAGGGCCCCAATAATATGTGAATTGATTGTCTATCTGGAAGTGTGGGTGGGGTGAAAATATAATATGAAATTTCAGACTGAAGAATGTTGACAATAGAAGGCACTTTTTTTAAAGGTGTTTTTTTTTTGTTTTGTTGTAATTTTCTTTTGTGAGTAACTGCAACTCCTGCCTCGGTTATGACAAAATGCAGGAGGAAGTAATGCATCTGGGGGGGGGGGACATGCTATGGTTGGTCTAAAGAAAAAAAAACAACAGGGACAGTCAGCCTGTCCAGAAGACAAAACAAGAATAGATTGATGATGATCTAGTCACTCTGTGTTAATAATTTTAACCTTTACATAAAATTAAACACATGTACATTTTCTTAAGAGATTACCTTAATTTGTAGAATCACTTTTATCATTGAAAAAGAGTAACTCCTGAGCATGTGGATCAGCATAATTGAAACAGCTATGTAACCTGGATTGCTGTGTTGTCGGTACATATTAAAACATTTTTGCTATTGCCGCATGGTTACAATTTGTAAAGATTTTTATGACTTTCCCTCTTTCAATTGCTATTAAAAAAAGCTATGTCAACCAAAGCACATAAATGTAAATAAAGCAGTATATCGTGGCTGGCCCAGATTAACGTACCATGGGGAACAACTCTATTATTCCGTTATTTCACTACAATGGTAGCATGCATTTATTATAATCAATAGAAATTGCAACTTACCTATAAGAAGGAATGTACATGTTTGCATCAGGTGAATATTTCCACAAAGCAAAAGATCCATTGACTAAATTAAACACACAAATGTAATTAAAGTTGAAATCCATCAATAATAACTATAAAAATAAATAAAAATATTGAGTTTCACATGAATTTTAAGTGCAATGAGGGCAAAGAAATATAAATATATTAATGAATATATTATTAATAATAATATTGACATATTACTAATTATAAAAAAGCTTGACTGCTATTATTTTCCTATTTATATATGATCATAAGCAATGTTTTGCCATTTGGCTACCATGGAATGAAATTTGAAGTGTAACCTTGTAAGGACATATCATTGGTATATGGCCTAAAATCTTAAATCATTAGACATTAAACGATATACTGAGTACATTTCATAATCAAGGCCAATGAAGATGTGGTAAGTTTGACAAGAGTTTTGTATATGATGTTCAGTGGAATTACATGTATTATACAAGAAAGTGATTATTGTTTTTCAACGTAGAATTACCAACAGTGTTGATATTTTTGACGAAATTGTGTTCTGACAGATTTGCATCGTTCCTGGCTACAGCTTTACGTCTTTAAACAACTGATGATGCATGCTCAAAATTATATAGGTTCACATATAAGCTGAATAATTTAGGAAAAATAAAAGCCAGGAAGAAAGATCCTGTTTGCTGTGATAATACAGTATTGGAGTACAAATCTGGCTGAAATGTGATTTGGAAGAATGCTATTTGGTAGAAACAATAAAGCAAAATCTGCATCTAATATACAAGGATTTAAGTGATGCTAAGCACAATTTGCACTGTGTAAGTAGTGTACATTATAGTTCAGTCTGGTCTCCTGGGTAAATTCGAAATGGCCTGTTAAAGATGAAATCTTTATTTGCCTCGTTAATTTCATGTTGGAGAAATCAGAAAACATGCACGTGCAAAAGAACAAAAACAATCATAGTAGGTGCTGGAACATGGAAAATTAATTTTTTTAACATGCATACAAGTTTTGGGACACGGAATAAAACAATTATTTTTTCATGTCCCAAGGTTTACAGCCATTAGTTAGCAAACAAAACTTTTAACATTCTCAAGTTTAGACCTTATTTTGTAAGTTTTCTGCCTTTCTTCCTGGCATTTATTTTTCTAAATTATTCAGTTTATATGTGAGTATATATGGTACACATATCCCTTCGTAAAATTGTGAGTGATTCTAAGATTTTCAGAATCTCCAGTCAACTAGATATTTGATTGTGTTTTTTAGTGTTACTGGGGTGGAAAATATCTTGCTGAGTATTGGCATCTCATTCCTAGTTGCCCTGTCACATCAGTAGTGCAGCTATTGTAGGCTTCATTGTCAATGCTTCCTGTTCAAGGTCAGCACGCTGTCTTTAACAGTGCACACTATAGTGTAAGCTTAATCATTCCACTTATTTTTCACAGTGCAACTAGTACAAAGCAAATTCATTGACTATAAGGTGCTGACCATTCAATTTTAGAGGGGAGAGGGCCTTCAGTTTTTTTTTGGTTGAGACATTTTCTTTTCTTTTCATGAATTGTTTTCTTCAGCTATAATGGATATAATATGTTGTTGTAAAGCAAAGCAAAATATTTTCTTCCAGCAATTGACAGATGGATATTTTTAAAAAAGTGTCTGGCCTTTGCCCCAGAGCATTAAATTTGCTGATATAAATGTGGCTTGCCATTGTACCCAACTCTAAATGAAAATGATTTGAAAGTAGAAAATATACAGACCATCTTCTGTTACGTTAAATATCATGTCCAAAGCAGAGTAATGTGTACATGTATACTAGTTGGGATGAAATTTTTATCATATATAGTCTGCGGGTTGGACAGCACTGATATAGAGGGTTTGTTCGATAAATTACCATATACAACAAAGGTCCATAACTGCCATGGCATACTGCGTTTGTAGATCTGGATACATTCTCTTTGTTATATTGATTAATCCAAACAAGCTGCATAGATCCATATCTGCAGGCACATTATGTGACGGCAGATTTGGGTCTGTGCAGTTTGCAAATGGCCTTGTCCTTCAAGGAAGCATATATAGGGTTTGTTGAAAGATGATACATGATCAAGTAACCTTTTTTTAAACATTGTTTTTGACCTTGTTGTATTGTTGTTGATTTAGTAGATTCCAGTAGTAATAATCCATTTGATTACCAAAGTTTAAACCTAATTCAAGTAATAGAAACGTGATAATGTACATCTGCTAGCACTGCTAGTGTCAGGAAATGTTATCCTGCAATTTTTTTCTGACCTTGTTTTAATACTAAAATTATTATGGGATACCAGGGTTTATTAATGTTAATTACACTGAAAAAGAAATTGATAAGTCACACTTTGCTGCACACAAAAAAAATTGTTTTATGAGTTGTGTACCATCTCAGTTTTGGGTGGACTAAAAAGAATCTGCTAAATAGCTCATCCAAGTTATGGGTTTTTGATTCACAGTCATGCATATCAGATAAACACTAGAATCGTTACATAAGTGGCAGAGATGATGCTTCAGAAAGACTGCATTACATAGTATTTATTATTATTATAATATAGTTTAATGGCACATCTACACAATCAAGGCCACATATGGCAGAGCAAAAGCTAGTGAGGAGAAAACTTGCAGCAAAAGCCATTCTAGAGCTGATGAAAAGTAAATGTGTTAATGGCAAGAAAATGTACATATATCTTGCTAAAAAGTACTCAAAAGCCATAAATATTGAATGCAAAATAGGGTAAATCCTTCAGATAGAAAGGAAAAACTTGTCTGTGCCAACCTCACTTTAAAAAAAAAAGACTTTTATGGTGAAACATAACATATGAAACAGGTTGCCTCAATTAGTCATTTCTTAGTTATGAAAGGATATTGATGGGTACAGGTGTGAAGTTACTGATTTACTGCTGGATTATCACCTGTGGTAACGAATAGTAATACCGTGTCCATGTTACTTTATCAACTGTACTGGTACGTTGGTGGTTTCTGTCAGTAATGAATGCATGGAAATTCCCAAGTAATCTTGGTATGCATTTAATGATGTTGACAGCATGATTTCTGTTTGTTCATTGTTGAACAATTTTAAAATATTATTATTTTGGTTGAGAAACAGTTGTAGTTGTCACCAATTAATCTCAGATACTACATAATTTTATTTATGATCTGTTATGCATTTTCACAAATATTTCATATGCCAAAATTTGGTCACCCCCCACCCAGTAATTTTGTTTTTACTAAGGTATATTAATGTGTGAAGCACATCATGTATTCCATTGTAAGACTGCAAATCAAAAGATTTTCAAGGGAACAGGTTTTTTTTTGTTTGAAGTTTCCTTATGTATTATATTTCTAGTGTAGCTTATGTCAGTACTTATTATTTTTGTCAACAAGCAACAGGGTGTCAGATACTGTATCTTGTAAGGATTCATCATCCTACATTTTCCCCCCTAGTTTTTAGAGTACAACTTGTATAACAATTAATATACATGTACACAGAGAATTTGATCATAATCAATTACTATTTAATTTTTTTCATCAAGACAATTATTTTTTAAACTAAGATAGTGGATATATGGTGTTACTTTGCTATGAACCAGATAAAAAGTATATAAAGTTCTATAAACGTAACCATCACTAAATAACATGAAATATGTTAGTGGACATAGAAAATGGTCTGTTCGTTGCTAGTGGAAAATATTACAACTATCAAAATGCTGCTGGTACCGAAAATTTTTATCACCTGCTGTTATCTTGAAGTTGGTTTTGCTTGTAAACAACACGATTTATTTATTGTACTTGATTATATTTGTTTCATAGAAGTAGCTGATAACTTTTGTGACATCTAGTCTATGCCACTGACTGGTATCAGCACACCTATGGTTTGAAAACAGCTGGTTTGTAAAATCTGATTAAAATCATATCTCTGTCCTATTTGTGGATCTGACACACACCTATAAAAGTTAATGTTTTGGTGACCTTTGGATTTTCCGGTCTACTTCTTTTTAGTATTATATCATATCAAACATTGCAGTTTTGTGCTAGGGAGTGTTATCATTAGTAATCACATGTTTCGAATGATGTGCGCCACATTCAGAATTTGAAAGTTGTGATTTGATTGGTGAACCAGAAGGTCAACAGAATATGACATCTTATTTTTGTCCATCAGATCTTCACATAGAACTGTGAAGGTTTGATTTTAATCATATTACTGGTCATATAACAATAAATAATATTTTCAAATATTCTTAGACCTAAATTACCACATGCAGTCATATGAGGGAGATGTATTTTGTTTCTGCTTTGGGATGGGATCAGGGTGGGATTAAAAGATATTTAAAAATAGGTTTGCTTTTGCCACGGTGAGCCATGAAAGTAACTCTAGTTTTGATGATTATTTATTCAGCTTCCATGGTTCCATTTTAATTCCAAAAAATATTACTTAATTTAAAAAATGGTAGACTTGGCAAAGATATCTGGCAGTCTAGGTGAAGCCAGCCGATCCATTCTTTGATGATTGTGCAATTACCTAAAGCTATTGCCATTCAGTCTAGTCCCATATTTGTAGAAGGATTGTATGTTTCATTTATAGTAGTTTATATACCTCTATTTTTTATTGCTGAACTGACAGCTTAATAAATATCTCAGCATATAATAATTGGCTCCCCCTCTGCAATTTAGAAATGTGTCAAATAATATTTTCAGTTTGATTTATAATTCATACAGAATAATTACCCACATGCATTTTAAAGAGTGTTTACAGCTAGAGAAGTAATTATTTTTCTTTTTTTTCCCATTTCAGGTTTTAGCCTGGTTTGAAGAAAGTGAAGAGCAAGTTACAGCCTTTGTAGAACCCTTTGTTATATTAACTATTTTGATATGTAATGCTATAGTAGGAGTTTGGCAGGTGAGTTATCAAGATAAACTTAGACCATTTAGAGTGGAAGATTTATATTATTGTTTAATGTATGGGTAGTGTTATAAATCAGTGAAAAGTTAGTGAACATTAAACAATTCATGCTTTGGAGAGAATCAAGTAAACTTCTCGTCATTTGGGTTCAATAAATAAGTGACAGAGAAAAAAAATCATTTTAAATCACAAGTCAAAACTAATCAAGATTCCTTGGAAAGTGATTTGCTAGGTTTTACTAAATGGCTTTTGTATTTTGACTGTTAAATATTAGGACCTTGTATTATATAGATTTAGGGACATGATTTATCAATATATATACACTTATGTACAAGTCTGATCCAACTATGAGCAACATCAACCCAGATCTGCTGGTGGATTATTCAACCAGCAGATCTGGGTCTTTGTTTGCAATTGGAGTTGATTTTTATTCAAGTATATACTACCGTCTTGTACAGTAGAGCTTGTGTAAGAGTCACATTAAAAAACGGCTGTACTGTAGAGGTGGTTGTTTGACGGAGGTTGGTTTTATATGGGATGTGTTATGTCTTCTCAAACTTGTGTTGGTGTTGACTTAATTCGCAACAGTTTGGCCCCCATAGCAACGATATGGAAACTTGTTTTTAACCTTCTGTCCAGAATGTCACTTCTTCTCTTGCATGGATTTGCTAATTTTGATACAAGTTTGGTGAGAACGTATTATAAAACATGCTTTAGAGAATTTTTGTTCAAGGCACAGTGCTTCAACTTTTAAAACAACCATATTTTTATTATTTTAAAAATTTTTTTTTTTTCTAGAAATGATGGGCCAATTTGAATAAAACTTGGTATGAATGTTTGTTAGGTCATGCTTTATCAAATTGCCTGAGGATACCCCCCTAGCAGTTGTATAGGTTCTATAGTAGCCTTATGATTAACCTGTTCTCATATTCATTTCTGGGACGGCTGAGTCAATTGGATCAAAGCTGGTAAGAACATTTGTTAGGATATGACCTATTAAAATTTTATTCCGGATGGCTACCCTAGCATCTTTAGCCACCAGGTGGAAAACCTATTTTCAGCTTTTCTAGAATAGCTGAGGAGGTTTGAACAAATTATGAATGTTGATTTATAACATGTTCTGTTAAAATTATTTTCAGTGTGACACCCATTTATTTCATTGCAAAGAATGAAAACTCAATTCAGATTTTAAGAATGGTCTTGACAGTTTCAATCAAACTTAGTATGAATGTTTCTTGGGACATGCTCATTCAAATATGTGGCTTCCAATGCATTGAGGTAAATAAAAACCCTATAAATCTTTATCTCCCATTAAGTATGGCTTCTTTTAGTAGTATTTAAATAAAAACTTGTCATTGGATTATTTTCTCCTGTGATAATTTGCTTCCTACGATGGTCACCTTTCATGCGCCATTTAATCTGGCTAAAGTGACTGGAAGTAGAATCACAGTTAACAGCATGTCCAACACCAAATGTTTCTGCAAAATATCTGAAAATTATTCTGATACAGATGTCTTTCCAACCCAGGTTACCTGCCTTGTTCCTAATTTGCCCTTTAGACTAATGTATAAAAGATGAGTGATATTATATCAACTTGAACCACATAGTGATGTTACAGTCACTGTCAGAGCTTGGTTTTAACAGGTACATCAGTAAGCATTTTCCTTACTCGTCTTTTGTGCCTCAATTTACCTTACTGTAATTATTGCCTCTAAACAGAGTTAGATCAGGCTTTCCAAATTCCCATTGCCAAAGGGAAAGTGAATTTCACATGGGAAAGCAGATATCTGAATGTAGTAGATTCTCCATTGGGAAAGATAAAATCTAATACCACTACCTGTTAGGCATTTCATGAATGGCAGACATACATAAAAAGATTAGATAAAAACTTGCAGTAACTTTTTGTGATTTGTCATTGTTTGAAATATTGATGGGACTTGTTTGGCATTTACATCAGATGCTTATGCAATGATTGTAAACAGTTGGACAGAAATGTATCTCTGAAACATATTTGTCCAGGTGTAAGTCAAGTTTAAAAGAAGTCCTCCAAGTTTAACTAGTTGTCATGTAACACAGATTTGTCATTGTCTTCAGCCATCAGGATACTACAGTCTTTTTAAAGGAGTTTCCTCCATTATCTTTTCCTGTAATGGTTGCCTGGTGTCAAGGTGGCTTTATATTTGTTTTTGAATATACAGATTACCTCGAAGATTCTTGGACTATGTTACACTTTTATCATCTTGTGTTTAATAGTTTAATAAAGACACAAAGCAAAAGCAGAGTTTTTGCTTGGTATTATGCGTTATTTCAGACATGGGACAAATTCCTAAATATGAGATTACATTATACATAGTACTTTTGAAAGCCTTTTTGGAAGTGAATGATTGTGTCATTGTTTGTTTGAACTGTTCCTATATATTATTTGGTTATACCTCTGTTAGGTACTATATTGACATTTTTGATCGTATACATTGCAGGAAACACAGATTTAAAGTAAAACTCGGTTGTTTGAAATTCATGTAGAAATTACAGCTTTTGTATACATCATAATGTACATGTGACTGTTTACACACTTTTTAGTGCATATGTTGTCAGCAACACAAATAAAAAATTATTTTTCCCTTGAAAATAAACATAATATTCCTTCGCTTTGCATAACATTTATATGCAAGACAAATTAAAATAAATAAAAATAGGCCTCCTACTGATAGTTTCATTGATATATTAATTAAGGACTTATCCTCCCTGAATAGATATAGGAGTGTGCATGTGTATCATGCAAGCTTGATATGCACAAGATACTTTACATCATTAAGGTCACACATGCAAGATGCACAGAAATGCATGTTCTTTTATTGCAATGGACTCGTGTGAATATTCCCCTGAAAGGTTAAATCACTTAAGTTATTTTGGTTTCACTCAAGCTGAGCAAAAAAACTTCTATCTTAAAATGTCATTGTTTCTTCAGTTTCTGGTGACTTACAACATTAGAGACATAAAAATGCTCCAAAATTCTTTTGATATTTGAGTGAAATAGGTGCGGTAGATGATAAACCATTTTCAGTAATCGGATTTAGTTTTAAAATAATTTTCATATCTCAGTAGTAGTTTTTAGCATTTTATCAAGTAGCTTATGGTATGTTTTATAGCTTTAATTAATTTGACACTGACATTAATATCTTCTAATACTTTGTATGAATACATGACAAGGCAGGATGGCTGCACTTAATTATTAATGAGTCAGTTTCTGGTCAGTAGAGGAAATTAAAATTGGCTCTAAACAGTAATCTTACAATCAATAAAAGCACATTTGAGAGTGTTGTTTACACATATGTTGTAAAGCATAATATTTGACAGTACATGCAAGATAGCTTATGTCCACAATTTTTTATTTTTTATAGAAAACTATGATAACGGTTTAGAAACGAGTTCTAGTAAATTTTTTGTAGGACTGTTCAACCATTTAGGGTAGTGCTGTCCAGCCTACAGGCTGCATGTGACCCACTGACTGATTTTAAATGGCCTGCAAGAGCTCGAGCAACTATATAGTCGTTGCTTTTCAGTTTATGCTGTAGCCCTCAGCTTCAAGAAAAACATTTTTCATTGGCCCATGGTGTCAAAAAAGTTGTACAGCACTGTTCTAGGGATTGGGAATGTGTGTGTATGTAAGCATAAATTCAAGTTAAGATAATTAAATTGCCATATTTTGTAAAAATTTTATGATCGTTGTGATATTGTGAATAGTAATAGACATAATGCATGGGTTGTTCTTAATAAATAGTTTAATGTATTAGTCATTGTAATGTACTAATCCTTTGCAACATTTAGTACTGTGTTTCAGTGCTGCCTTGTGCTATAACTAGTGTTAATGCTGTCCATCTTATACTTAAAGGATTTGATATTTTTTTTACATTGGTCATATATATATATATATATATATATATATATATATATATATATGTGTGTGTATGTGTGTGTGTAATAGAATTTTAACATTTTTATCCTTTGTTTAATCTTGGAGGACTACATGTTTACATTTATGTGGTAGGATTCATCTTCCAGAAGTTGTTTTGGAAATGTTTACCTTTATATTGCTGAAACTTGTATTGTACTTTTAACTGATATTATATAGCCAGGATTGTGCTGGCATGCCATTAAACCCTGTGCTTATAATGCCTACATGTATCTAGTTTTATTGTGAAGACTAGGTCTTAGGGTATGATTTACCATTTGCTCTTAACTTTGAGAGTAAGTTGGTCTCAGGACTGCTCCAGTGGCCTAGTGGTAGAGCATCCGCCTCAGATGCAGGACGTCGTGGGTTCGTTCCCCAGCCAAGTCATACCAAAGACTTTCAAAAATGGTACTAACAGCTGCCTTGCTTGGCACTCAGCATTAAGAGGTTAGTGTTAGGACTGGTCGGCCTGGTATCAGGATAATGTGACTGGGTGGGACATCATGCTACATGTCTGTGACATGATGTCCCAGTGCTAAGCATCACTATATACTGCCACACTGCAGACATCATAGCGATATGACTGAAACATTGTTAAAGCGATGTTAAAAATCCAAATCACGCACACACACACACACACACTGTGGTCTCGGAGATTTACTGAAAGATGCTAAGGTTCTTGGTCACTTTTCTCTGTTGGAAATACAAATGAATGATGATGAATGATATCATGACTTTTCTCAGGAACGAAATGCAGAGAGTGCCATTGAAGCTCTTAAGGAATATGAACCCGAAATTGCCAAGGTTGTCAGGCAAAACCATCGTGGAGTACAGCGTATCAGGGCAAGTCTTCTCGTTCCAGGAGATGTTGTGGAAATCTCAGGTAAGCATTGGTTGAGAGTTGAACTTTATTGTTAGAACAAATAGCAGTATAAAGATTAGAATCACAAAATTTAGTTGGAAATTTTCTATTTTTTAATTTTTTTTTTTGATCATGGCCTAACTTATAAATAAAGTTTATATTGTTGATCTTTCCTAATTAAAATATCTGCCAAAGAAATGGTATTTTTATGAATATTAAGAACTACTTTGTTCTGTATGCTATGAAATTGATATGTACAAATATTTTATTTTTTCATAAAGCCAAAATGTATTCCACTTTAATTCAACAGACCTTTATTATTTATCTTAATCTTTTTGGCATTATTGTTTGAGACCTAAGGCATGAAATTCTTTTCATTTGGATAACACTTACTTTGCTTCAACTTGCAGTTGGCGATAAAAACCCTGCTGACATTCGTGTCACCACTGTCCATTCCACTACCCTCAGGGTAGACCAGTCTATTTTGACAGGTGAGTATACTTTTATTCGCTGCTTCATATCATATCGGAGAAATTTGATTATTATGCTTTATTTGATGGTTCGTATTTATGCTTTACAGCAAGGGTATCAAACTTGGGGTAAATGTGGTAACCATGGCTACTCAAAAGTATTTGTGAATTGAGATTATGTTACTTTGATATTAGACTGGTGGCATCCTAGTTTATGGTGTAAAAATCCTTTTTAACAACAACCACATAGCTGCTAACCCTCACGATTTTTGCGTGAATTTCATGAATTTCAACAGCGATTCACGGATTCACGCCGCATGCCAAAAAAATCAAGAAGTCCCCCAATTGTCAGTTATTTTAAATTTTCCTGTTAAGTGGTAGTTGTGATATCGGCAGTTGCTGAAATGGTCCGGTGTACTGCTAGTCGTGATATTAGTAGAACTATAGCCAATTCATACAGTTGGCCCAGTAGCAAGCATTTTAGTGTATTTTAATCTACAAATATATAAGAATAGTTTTACAAAGATTTTGAAAGTAACTGGGGCCTAACAAATTTTTCTCCATGTATGCACTGCCAACACTGATTTGAATTACCGTTTGGCATTGCATCTTGAAAAAGTCTTCACCACCAAAGAAAAAGAAATGTATTGCACAAAAAGTGAAGCTTAGTTTGGAATATACCAAAAATTAGCCATGCATTCAGCCATCGAATACTGATATACATTATACTTTTTGACACAATGTGCCACACATTGTAGCATTGGGCATGGTGACAGGGATGATATGATGAAGCACTTTGGTAGCAAAAAGTACTTAGAAGTTGGGAAGCTACATGAAGACAGCTTTTTCAAGTGTTAGAATTTTTAGATTGAAAGATTAGCATACATGGTAATTTGCTTGAGTTCAGTTTTCCACACATGTGCTGACATCACTAATTGTTCACCGTTCGATGTTTCATCTTCTGGATTAATACAGTTTCGATATTGAGCAACACTGCAGTTAAAATATTTTCACCTCCAAGGAAAAAAGATTTCTATTCCACAAAAAGTGAAGTATAGATTAGAGTAGACCAAAATTTGGCCTAGCATTCACCCATCAAACATTGATGTACATTATGCTTTTGACACGGTAGTGTGCCGCAAATTTTACAATTGGGAATGTGCACAAGGGTTGGTATTGTTGCTTGCAATTTACCTGTCATACATTAACATGTAGTAAAGTGATATGAACCCCTGTGGGCATGTGCCAGGGTGATTTGAAAAAGCACACGGCTATAGCACCCCCAGTTTTGGAGTACTTTAAGCCACCTACTCGAGTCCTGCATACTACCAGCGCTGAAGCATTGTTTGTGAGCTTTCTTGTTGAACATAACCTGTCTTTCTCAGTTGGAGATCAGCAACAGTGTTTTAAAAACAAATTTACCATAGCCTGATTGAGGAAGTTCAAGTCTGTCACTGCATCATATAATGAAAAATAGCATGAAATTTGTGTATATCAGTAAATTTGGCTGCAAATAAAGTCTTACATGTAATCAGTGTAAATAATTAATTAATATCTTTTAGTTTTAGTTTGGGAATTTCATATAATGCTGTCTTGATCATTGACTATGACTTAGTGTCATGATATAATTTTGCATTCAGAATTCACTAATTTTTATCCCACTTTTCACTAATTGCAAGTCTGGAGGGTTGGCAGCTCTGCAAACAAGTCATCCTGCTTGTAAAATGTTCTGACATTCCCAGCAAAGTATCCATTTGAATTCTGTTTTTATAGAATATCATGCAAGAATTCCCATACAGTCAGTGTAGAAATTCTGCACAAAATACTACAGTAAAGCAGAGACAAATCTCATTAGTTCTTTATGTGGTCATCATACCTGTATTTAATCTGTTTAGAGTAATAGCAAATTTTTTTTATTAATAGCGACTGTAAATTTTCCACAAGATTTGTTAAAATTTATTTTGAAACCAGTTGGCATGATAAAGATGTTTTCATGCTCATTTGTTGCTTTAAAAGAAGAATTATAGGAAATCACCCTGCCACATGCCCACAGGGGTTCATATCACTTTACTACATGTTAATGTATGACAGGTAAATTGCAAGCAACAATACCAACCCATGTGCACATTCCCAATTGTAAAATTCTTTTTTTCTTAGTTTCTTTTCATTTGAACATTGGTGGCCCTCCTTTCTACACTATTTTGGACGTAGTTATGTTCCTTGCTAATTGATGCCATATCTTCACAGGGGATGCAGCTGGTAATCAGGAGAGCTCAAAAACCTATAGACATAATTAGAAAGATTTTAATTAGAACATTGTTGCATTGGTTTAGTAGTGCCTTTAATGGATTTAGTCCAGTTTACTCCATGGCCCTTATTGATCAACTTCATATCACTACATGAGATGTTGTATTGGCGAGTTTTGAAGGAGTTGTATTTCACACATTTGACTCCAAAGGAGTTATGTCCATTGAAATCCCACCTTTTCCTAACTCTTGTTTCAAGCAGGTTACTCTGTTTAAGCCCCTAAGGATTAAAACCCCCTCCTCCATATTTTTCTTTTCTGTATTTATTGGATAGATTAACAAGGTAAATACAGTATTTTATTTAAGTCCAAAATAAATGTGTTTCTCCTGTTAACACTGGTTTTAAAATTAGGGTAGGTATTTTTTTTAACATTATACATATAATGATTAGTATATATAATGTACTAAGTGCTTAAAGTACTGGCCTAAATCGGCTCTTTTAGATGTACAAATTAATTTAATTTTTTTATGGGGGGTGTGTGTGCTAGGGTTGGCACTGGAAAAATAGGAATTGACTGGAAGCACATATTTTTTTGCCATAAAGAAAGATCAAAACACACAACAATGTATGTTTAATGTGACTAGTGGTACAACAGTTGTCAACAAAGGCTTCATTCATTACACTTTTCCTCCAAGCTGTGAAAGTTTTGAACTGTCATGGGAGGGTATAGTCCTGACTTGGACTCAGAATTTGAATAAATGAATAAATAAAAATGTATTGAGATTTTTATGGGTTTTTTACAGGTGAAAGTGTGAGTGTAATGAAGCACACCGATCCCATCCCAGATCCAAGAGCTGTCAATCAAGATAAGAAAAACATTCTTTTCTCTGTGAGTATCTTAGAAGTAAATACAAATAATGATGCACAATACCAGAATTTTGACTGTTAATGATTATGCTGTTCAACTAGTATTTGTAACTGTGCATGAAGCAGAAAAGAAAAATGCTTTAACCACCATGTTTTAGAGAACTAAAGTTATCAAGCTTTCTGGATGGCATACACTTGCAGTAAGGATGAACCCTGTTGATTTCATGCTTAATGGTCAAGGTCATTGTGACAGAAAAAAGAAATTCTTTCTGCACAGTCACCACCATTTACAGTTACCAAACTCTGTGAATAGCCTGCATATGGGATTAGAAAGAACTCTGTTGATTTAAGGGTAAAGGAATAAGTTGGGGTCATGGTCACTGTGACTGAGACCGCTCCGGTAGCCTAGTGGTTAGAGTGTCCGCCTTAGATGTGGGAGGTCGTGGGTTCGATCCTCGGCCGAGTCATACCAAAGACGTAACAGCTGCCTCGCTTGGCACTCAGCATTAAGAGGTTAGTGTTAGGACTGATCGGCCTGGTGTCAGGATAATGCGACTGGGTGGGACATCATGCTACATGTCTGCGGCATGATGCCCCAGTGCTAGACATTACTATAGACTGCCACACTGCAGAAATCGTAGAAATGTGACTGATTTTTTTTTTTAAAGCTATGTTAAAAATCCAAATCACACACACACACGCACTGTGACTGAAAGAAGAAAGGTTTTCTTTGAATAAGAAGTTTTCGACCATCTGTTCTTATGTAACATTGTGGATGGTGTGTACTTGATTGGGGAAAAAACCTGTTGATTTCAGGCCTCAATTGTAAAAGTCACTGACAAGTGGAAGAAAATGCTATCTGCACATTAAATTAGTTCTCCTTCACAAACGTGGTCCAAACATTGTGGACAGTTTGTAGTTAGGGTAAAGAAGAAGCCTCTTCTTTTCAAGGTTAAAAGAGCATAGGCCAAGATCACTTTGCAAGATGAGAAGTGGTTTCTGTGCAAAACTTTGAGTACTGGTGAACACATGACAATCCAACAATCCAAGACAGCTGCAGGAGTTGTATTCCCCTGATTGTTTCTTATGATTTTCTTTTATATTAATGAGTCTTTGAATGGGTTGAATTCCCAGCATTCCAGGTGATCCTCTGGAATATTTGTAACAACTCGGATCCCATTCTCCTCACAGTTTTGGTTTTCCCACACAAGTACACCTATTTAAAGAACTTACAAGCAAGCTGTAGTGAGAGGTATCAGAGTGCACAGATTGCACTAGTGCATGTTAATTTCCTAGTCTTGGTTTTAAATTTGTGGTATTATCATTTTGCCAGAGTTTTCAGACTGCCCAGTTTAATTTGCATAGGTGTGAAGAATAATCACTTGTCACTGTACAAGTTTAATTTGTATAGGTGTGAAGAATAATCACATGTCACTGTACAAGTTTAATTTGTATAGGTGTGAAGAATAATCACTTGTCACTGTACAAGTTTAATTTGTATAGGTGTGAAGAATAATCACATGTCGCTGTACAAGTTTAATTTGTATAGGTGTGAAGAATAATCACATGTCACTGTAGAAGTTTAATTTGTATAGGTGTGAAGAATAATCACATGTCACTGTACAAGTTTAATTTGTATAGGTGTGAAGAATAATCACATGTCACTGTACAAGTTTAATTTGTATAGGTGTGAAGAATAATCACATGTCGCTGTACAAGTTTAATTTGTATAGGTGTGAAGAATAATCACATGTCACTGTAGAAGTTTAATTTGTATAGGTGTGAAGAATAATCACATGTCACTGTAGAAGTCTAATTTGTATAGGTGTGAAGAATAATCACATGTCACAGTACAATCAGGATTTTCTTGATAGATCTGACAATTCATCAGCCTTATTTGGCACCCCATTATTTTATTGCCTACAGCCACTTTGATGGTTCACAGTTGATATGATGTGTAAAGTAAGGTTTAATTGACCAGGCTTACTATTTCCTGCATCAGATTTTTTT
The DNA here is from genome assembly GCA_028554795.2 of Sinohyriopsis cumingii. Lineage (NCBI taxonomy): Eukaryota > Metazoa > Mollusca > Bivalvia > Unionida > Unionidae > Sinohyriopsis > Sinohyriopsis cumingii. The sequence continues at coordinate 78,785,292 of CM068841.1, forward strand.
TGTTCTACAATTATGTCAAGCTAAAAAAAAGTCATGAATGGCCATGCATTGTGTGCTGCAGATCTTTTCAGATCGCTGTTTTATCTACAAATGGTTTCATGTAAGTCATTTGACTCAGTAAGGCAAAACAGAGAGAGTCAAAATCCAAACCTGAGTCCTATTCAAGCTGATGATCAGTCTTCAGTAGTTTTTAAAAATAATTGTTTATATACCCAACAAAAATATTGGTTATATAATGTGACTAAAGCCAATAAGGCAATTCCCTTGCCAGAAACATCTGAACATTCTGTATTTGTTAAAAATAATGATGATGGTTTCATGTCATCCGAAATAATCTGAGCTCATATGACAAGCCGTTTCTTGTTGGATATGTTAGTGCTTTCATCTGCCATTGCTATCACAAATGACGAATTTTGCAGGTCACATACAAGACTATCCTCAACAATGTTTGATAGGCTCTCCAGTACCTCTAAACAGGTAGTAGCCGAGTCATACTGATTGGCAGAATTCTTCAAAATGCCAATGGCATCAATTTCTGCAGTTGTTAAATCGTGTATTAAATTAGGAAGAGATTTTAAGAAAGGGACGTCTTCTACACTCAACCTATGTACACACTTAAGTAGCACTTTCACTGTTATGTCTAGTTTGTAAAACTGCATTAAAATCTGCCTGGTGTTGTGGACCTTCAATCGGCAGTTTTTGTTATGATTATCAAGTATCCTTGCCAGTGTACTGTTCTGAAAGTTACTTTTTGTGTGCACATTTGGTCATGGAGGTTTTCTTTAGCCTCTGTACATACATGGCAAAACAAAGGCGTCTTCACTGCCACATTCTTCACTCGACTTAACTTCTTTCTCAAAACATAGCCAGCGTATGTTTTCAACTGTAATGCACAAAATTTATTTTATTTTCCCTTGGATGCCATTTTCAGTCTGCAGCATGATGCCCCAATGCTAGACATTACTATAAACTGCCACACTGCAGACATCCTAGCAATATGACTAAAAAATTGTTAAAGCTACATTAAAAATCCAAATCATACACACACTCATCTTGGGGGAGCTGTTTCCACAAGGGGAGTAATTTTGAGATAGTGTTACTCAGTTTTCATGTTTCACTTTCCTCAAACTTGTAAATGTTAATACAGTTAAAGAAATACACTTGGAAAAGTGTGTAAAGCTTTATACTTTACAAAAGATTTTCTTCTGCAAATGCACATAGGTCTGACTTCAGTCAGTGGTCTCAAACATGCTGCCTTTGTGGCCAGTGGAGTTATTTCCTGCAACAACACCCAGAATTTGAAAAATATTAATAATGCAGAGTTTTTCTTCTGTGATATGGCCTATGGGCCAGTGTACTAGTCCTCTTGTAGCCTTTGGTTCTTCAGGTTTGAGACCTCAGGCATAGATTGAATTTTAGAACTCTCCATTCAGAAGTTGCATCACTTTCAGAACTAGAGTGAAAAATTATGTATCTCACTTAATTCGCTTATAAAGGGCCCCGAGTGGTCTTAAGCACTCACCATTATGGATCACTGCCATCTGGCCTCTGCATTGTTTTGAGTCTCGGTTTCAGCCATTATAGGTATCTGAGAAAGCTTGGCAGTAGTTTCTTGTGGGTCGGTGGTTCTTTCTGGCGTTTTTCCGGGTTCTTCCACCCCCATTTATACTGGCCACCATATATAGCCTATTTTGAGCTGAAAAATGGCATTAAACCCCACAACAACTCCCTTATACCTCAAACATGTTTTTAACAACACAAAAGTGTAGCTTACAAAATTTGTGAAAGGTGTTCTTTTTTAATTCTTATAAATATATTGCATGGTATTTGAAAACATGGTTGGTAGGCTTTGTGAATATTGATAGGTACAGTGATTGTTAAAGCAGTATTCGGCAAGTTTTAGCCCGAGTATGAAGAATATGATCTACAATTAAGTTGAATCTCCATGCACTACAAAGCTGTTAGTATGTATTGCAGGCTTTATTTTGCAATAATTGACAAATGTTTTGCACCTAATTATGATATTGTATTTTCTTTTTGCAGGGAACAAATATAGCTGCTGGTAAATGCCGTGGTATTGTAATTGGAACTGGACTTAACACAGAAATTGGTGAGTCCTGATGTTTTTATTTTAAACTTTTTTAAAAATGCCCCCCCCCCCCCACCCCCCCATCTCATGATATTTTGTTAGTCTGACGCTCGAAAGTCATTGTTAATTCTTTCATGGCACAATCGGTCAATATGGTCATTGCTTGTTCAGGTCGGTAATAGTTTTCTTGTGACTTGGTTACTATGTGTTAGCAGCCTATTTGTGGCTTCAGTAAATGTTTGGATTGGATTATATTGTAAGCCCAGTATTATGATGTTCCCTAACTTGGATCATCCAGCCAGCTTCAGCTTTCATTGCTATGCAGTGGAAAGCCAACCCAGTGTTTGGGGATAAAATGAGGCAAAACCAGCACAAGGTGCCCAAATTTGTTTGACAGTGCTGTGAGATTGTAGCAAATTAAATTTAATAATGCAAGTAATGCGTGTCAATTCACACTCTAAAGCTGACAAAGGCAATATAACAGAATGTTACTTATCTGTTTGATTGCAATTTGTGCAAATTGTGATGTTGGAATCTTGATGTTGCGAATGTTTGCTTAAGAAATGGGATCAAAATGTGTCTGCTTAATTTAAACAACCAGCAAGGGGGCGCATTTTTTTTACTGTATTTACCACAAACTGATTTCTTAAGCTAAACAATCTGCAAGTGGGTGCATTTTTTAAAATGTATTTTCCCCAAACTGATCTCTGCTTATACAGTCTTGGCAGACTGATGTTAAGTAGTCCCTCACTCTGTGCTGTTTAGGGACATCAAAATACTGCTGTATAGGCAAGGTTGCCTAGGACGGGTGTAACACTTCAGTGCAATAGTTCCATGTAATATAGTTTTAAAAGATAAAAAGAATTTGGAGTTTTCCGGTATAAAGGAATGATAAATAAATGATCATAGAAACTTCCATATTTGATCTGTAAGCAAAGAATTCATATTACCATATTCTTTTTGTTTTCATATTACAAAACAATTAATTTTTTTGGGCTGTCCCAAAAATTACAACACAGCATGAGTACTGTATATTATGAAATATCCCCTTTTTTGTTGTTGACATTTCTGGTAACGGAGATCAACTTGACAAGTATTATCTCATAATCTGTCTTTCATCGGATTTTCGGCCCCTCGTTAGTAATTAATATATTTACAAAAACTGACATTGTATGTGGATGGTACGTAAAATTCCTCTTCTTTTCACTCAGAATTAAATCCTTCAGAACATACATTTTCTGTAATAATCCCTGCCATCAGACCAGAACACCTGCATCTCTATCGTCTGTTGACCCTTTGGTAATTTTCAGATGCATGCGTGGAAGGCAGCATCACGCTGCTACCACAAATGTAATTTTTGAAGAAAAAAATACAAAAAAAACCCCTACATCTTACTTATTGGTTTATACAGTAGGCATGGAGGGATAGTAACTAGAATAGTCCAAATGACGGCCATATTTTTTTTTAAAAATGTACCCAGATAAAATAGTTTGCTGATATTTCAAAGGAAACAGATTACCTTTGAAGCACCAACTGTTATGAAAACGTACTAAGCAAATGGAATGGGGAAAAATTGGTCTCAATCATGCAATACCCTTGTTTGATGTTGCTGCCACAATAAGAAATGGGCATTTGTTTGGTTTTCCAAAGCTGTCCTTTAGCTGTGATTTCAATAACACATGCACCCTTCATCAGAGAAAGCTGACTACAATCTTTCAGTAAAAACAAAGAACTTTTCATCAAAGGAAGTCAGTACCAAACTTTAATGAAAGTGATGGAATCTGATGGATTTTTGCATTTTCCATCGTGACTGGAACATGTTAACTGTGCTGTGAAAACTCTTTTTTTAGGGAAAAAGTTTATGCTTACGAATGCTACCAGCGGTGGCTTAAAATGCAAACTATGCCTAACTTTTATCGACTTGGGGTGTACTGAAAAGTAAATGTGCTTCGTCATTTGTTGCGTGATTGTGCTATATTTTTCCACTGAATTCAGACCAATATGACCTGTGACAAAATTATTGAATATTTTTAAGCAGTGTGTGTGTGCATATTTGAGATGGAATCACTTGTATTGTGGATTCAATGTATATGATGAGGTTCGCGGGTGAGTACACGGTATTGATACTATTCATGCTATACATTAGACATGTATATATAAACAGTATTCACGTATATGTACCAATTCATGGTTCTCTAAATAAAGTAAACTATTATATGTCTTTTCTGTTTTCACTACAGGTATATTATTTAAGATGGTAACTGCGGATGAAGCACGTATTTTACCACCCGCATTTATTACCTACACCACCTTCCCGCAATTTTTTTGGGTACATGCATAATTTTCTTCAGCTAACTGACCTGGTTGCTTATAAAATGGTTCGGCCTATATTGCGGTCAGGTTCTATGGCTCCCAACTACTGTGTTATAGCGGGGTCACACTGTAATCGGTCTACCTGTAAGATATAAGGCTACCCCACAAGTAGGACAACAAAGTAATTGGTCTACCTGTAAATTATAAGGCTACCCCACAAGTAGGACAACAAAGTAATCACAGGCTACATGTACGATGTCAGGCGACTTCTTAACTCGTTTGGCCCCAGCACTGTTTTCAGTATCTCTGCTGCTGTGCCTCAGAAACACAAAGCTGTGTCTAGCTGCTTGTGCCCCATAGTTTTTACCTGTTTGAAAACATCGTGCACATGCATTCACTCTTACCTTAATTTCTCTTCTTATATCCAATTAAAATCCACAAAATTTTCACCATTTATTTCAAATGAATTTGTCAACACATTGATGTAATTTTTTCCCTATTTGTCAAAGTCTTTCACAACTTATTTATACAGTATTTACAAAATTATGTGCAACGTTTATCCGCAAGAACTCCATCATCATCGCTGTCAGCATCCTCATCTTCGGACAATTCAGTCTCGGAAACTTCTATGTCCGAATCTAAGTCTCACAAAATATCCAACTGCCGAACATATCTCTCCTCAGCTTGCTCAATATTTTCAAGATCAAACCAGAGAAACTCCACATTTTTGCTCTCATAAAAAATCACTCTTCCGCCCGCCATCATTTACGATTTTTCACGAACAGAACACGTTTAGTTAAACCGCTCTCAAACTGTAGCCCTTGGCTTCTGAACAATTGAAATTTCCACAAATGAAAGTAAAATCATTTCTGATTGGTTTAATAGTAGTTTAGTTCTTGGAATAAACCATTTCTAACCAATCAGAGATGTTGTATCTAACACACATTCATCACGCCTGGAGACGGGATTGGCCATTGAATGCAGTAAACAATTCACGACTACAGGCGGGATCGGCCAATGAATGCAGAAACCGGATCACGCCTACAGATGGGATCGGGGCCGAATGAGTTAACATCTTAACAGTATAGCCTCTAGGTGTGCAAGATTGAGTCAAAAATCTCCTTGATATTAAAACTGTGGATTAGACTGAGTAAAAAAACCAAATCAAAACTAGGGGTAAAAAAACATGGGGTCTCTTAAGCAGAATGAAGGTAAAGGGAAACCCTGCCTTAAGTAGCACAGCACATTAATCACATTTTTAACCGAAGTAATTATGTTCACATGTAAGATAGCAGGTTGATCTTTAGCACAACAAAGTTGTCACATTCACATGTAAGATATCAGGCTACTCCCAAGGTAGCACAGCGAAGAAATCACTTTGCTACATGCCTGCATTGGTGAATGAAACAGTTAGTTTTTGCTAATTTCCTCAAATTTATTTCAGCCCACAAGAAAATGTTAGCATGAAATCAATGACTGTTTGCACATGCAGCAAAAAGAAAACAAATAAACCCTAGTTTTAATCTCGTAGACTACCATCATGTACCATCCTCAAAAATCTCCATCAGTTCAACTTACTTTGGGTGGGTCCTGGCTGGCCAAGTAAGGCGATTGCCTTTACAGCTCACCGACATCTCACTTCTGTCTGTGTGGGTTTGAGTCTCAAGCTTGGCCAATGTGTGTCTGTGAGAAAGCTTGCCATGGGTTAGTAGTTCTTCCTAAGGTATTCTGCCACAGTTTATTCTGGCTAGCATGTGCTAAAAATTAGCGTTAAAGGCATAACAACCAACCAACCAGGTTACATTGGTTTCATTGTTTGTCATGAAATACAATGAAAATGGAAAATTTTATAGGAGTAATTGTTACTTTAAATTGCCAAATTATAAAAGAAATCGTGGGTTTTTCTTTGTTGCTTTGCTATCATTTGTTGTTAGCACATGGGAGGTGAGTAGAAGGTCAGTTATAAATATTGCAGGAATATTGTGTTGCCTTGTGACAAAATTTGTACAAGACTTGATAACAGATTTAATTATATTCTAATGCATATAAAAATGGACTCCTAACTTGCTGAAGCTATTTCCAGTGATAAGCAAGCCATTCCTCCACTTTCTCAAAACATTATTTGTATCTCATTTTTTTTGATCTTGTAATTGGAGAAATACTATTGTGTCCAAACATTTGAGTGCAGAAATAAAATTATTGTACAAGAGGGTACAGAATTATAGGGCATGAGAAAAAAGGGTCTGCAAGCAAATAGAAACTATGTTGGTGTAATATTTTAAGACTATTTCCATTGATATGGCAGTAATTCCTCCACTTTCTCAAAACAGTGTTATTTATTTCTTATCATGGCATAACACAATTGTGTCCAAACACTTGAGTGCAGAAATAAAATTATTTTGGTCAGAAAATATTGGTATCCAAAAAGTGTTTGAAAGCAAATAGAAAAATATGTTAGATGAAATTATTTAAGTAACAATTTGAAACTAAAATGTTATAATCAGCTATATCAGGGACTTTATCGGAGTTACATGTACATGCAATTCAGGACCACTTAAAAGGCTTTTACCTTTAGTAAGTTTAGTTTCATACTCAAGCAATCAAATTTGGGTCATGTAAGTAGTAGATGCTTTTGCAGAGAAAAATAACCTTTGAATGCTGACTTGTGCCTTTGAATGTAATCATTCATTATTCTATTTGCCCAGTTTTGTAGAAATATAGAAATGCCATGGAGCAGCTGAAAGTACTTTCTCACTATGCATAGTGTTTTACTGAGAAATGTACAGTGGACTGGGCTTTCAAGTAGCACAGAGGCATCAGGTGGGAAAGAAATTAAGCAGTTAATCAACATGTCCTTGCCATGATGGATTGTTTATTGATAATGACTGGTTCATCTGTTACCAGCATTAAAGCCAGGGGGCATTCCTCTACTGGGAAAGTTAAATAAATCTGGAGTCAGAACACACTTTCAGTCACACCTGATTTAGGAAACATCCTTTCACCCAGTTCTTGACCTATTTAATACTTAGATTTAACCTATGGATACAATTTTGGCCATAGGTCATCCAAGGTTCAAAATGACCATCACAAACACAGTTTATGGTGATAGACCTGAACAAAAAAGAGGTAGTATTAAGTCGGCCAAAAATGTGTATGCTTACTGGACCATTGAAATGATAAACCTGTGGCAAACTTGACTTGAGTTATACATTGGTTTCTCAATGTAAGTTTGTTCATGGGATCCATAAAAATAACTTTGCTATAGGTGAGGCCTTGTATATGGTGTACATTACAAGCACGCACACACATTATAAAGCCAATGAAGATTTTTTTCTTCAGGATTTACAATTGCATAAGCTCCCCCCCCCCCCCCCCCGAAAATTACATGTTGATCTGTTATGAGTAATAAATCCTGTTATCATTTATCAATATTAACAAAGCAAAATCTAATGACGTTAATGCTTCTCAAATGACTGCCATAATCAAACTCTTACTAATTGACTTTGCAAATTAGGCAATGACATACTTTTCTTGGTTACATAGTTATTAAGAACAACTTCACCTGCTGAGGCCGTACAGTGGCAGACATGAAGTTTTCTGTATTGGGTGGTAATGTCTCTACCATTACATAGTTCTAATGTGCCATTATTATAAGACGCAATTGCTATTTTTATTCATAAGAAGATTTTGTTTTAATCGCACATTTATTGAAATGTTCTAAAAGGAACTCTATTCATTGAACTTGTTCTCATGAAAAACCTCTTCCCACCCCAATAACTGAAAGTCAAAACATTAGGTCTGTTTAATTTGAAATCAGAATGATTTGAAGCAAAATAAATATTCTAGTAATATCAAAACTTTATAATATGATCAATGACTTGACCATAGTTTTATCAGGGAATAATAATAATAATAATGAGGACTTTGTATAGCGCCTAATCTTTAGAAGCTCTAAGCGCTTTACAGCCTTATTCTTAGGTACCTTATTGTTAAGTGTGTGTGTGTGACAATTTTGTTTAACAAAACAGAAGCTGTCCAAGGTTAAAATATTGCAGAAATTTTTGACACTGAATGCATTTACTTTAATGGTTATTAGTTTTACTTCTTTTGTAAACATTGTCATTTCAATCATAGTTGAATTGTTGGTTAATGGGTTATATTATTGCAGCAAGTTTCTTGGTTCTTTGGGTTTTTAGCTCAACTGGTCATAAACCAAACTAATTTGTTGAATGTCTTACATCCATCATCTGTCTCGCCGCAAGCACACAGTTGTTATTGCCACTTCTTCTAAACTCTGAAAAATTGCTATGAAACTTTGCAAACACATTCATCCCTCTAGAAAATCTTGTTAATTGCTATTATCCAGAATTAATGATTATATCAATGTGGGCTTTTCACAGAAAGGTTTCTTATGTCTAGTTGGTCCTAAATAAAAATGGTGCCAATCTGTCATTCCCCCTCCTCCTGAATGGATGATCATTATGACATGGGGTTTGCACTAAAGATTTCAGATGTATTCTTGGTCTGAAATGAAAATGGTCCCAAGAAGACATGCACTGTATCCACCACAGCAGCTAATTTCAAAATCTTGTTATCGCTGAAAAATATCAAAGATGGCTTCGACACTTAACAATTAAAAGGAAGAAATAGTCTTGTCTTTAATTCCTGGAAATTCCTTACACTGAATAGAGTATCATCCCTTTGAGGGACTCTTGTTAATTTGTGAGTTGTAGGAACTTTAAAATACATGAAAATTGATACCCTATATTAAATGGTGAATTCACTTGAAGTGAATTAAGTCAATTTACTGTTTATAACAGGGTATCGATTTTAATGGATTTTAAAGTGGCTACAAACTCTCTTAACAAGAGCATCCCATTAAGTTGTGATACATTATACAGATCAATAGATTGTGTCAGATATACCAGTTTGTCTGAATAAGTGAAGTGTTGATTTGAGCAGTGGACAAAGGTGGGTCCATTTGCCCATATGGAGTCAAAAAGTAGGCTAATTTAGGTATCCTTGTTTTTGTTTTGTTTTTTATTTAAGAAATTCAAACTTTTCATTATCACAAGCATGTGCATCCTGGATTTAATTGTTGCAATAAATATTGACTTGGTCAGAATTACATGCTTTGAATCAGTCCAGCGCAGTTTTCTATAATTTCCTTGTCTGCTAAAACAGCTGTCCACTAGTCAGGACATGGTTATTTTAGCTGATATGGAAATTGTATCAAACTGAGATTTAGTCAGACTTGGCAGTGATTAAAGGTATATAATGCTGCAAATGTAAATATTTATGCAGAAATGATTAAATCCATGACCTGTGATTATTATATGCATCCTCTGTAAGCCTCCCGTATTGGTGTTTGAATTCTTCACATTTGAGTAACTGTTCCCTCAAGAATATATTTGGACTTTTGAATTGGCATTTATGTCCTCTATTTCACTTTTGGAAATGTATTGACTGAAGATTCCATTTTCTCTTCTCTATTTCATATCAGTGATCATTGACCATAAACTCTTTAATTGTTGCCCAGGCTAATAAAAAAAAAATCAGGAAGACATTTTTGCAGCAGAATGTATTGATCATCTTTCACTTCATTGGCAGTGAGCCAGTTTTATCTTTATTTTGGCAGTGAGGTTTTGTGTGCCTTATGGGCAACTAGAAGGAAACTTTCTTGCACCAGAGATACCATACAGCATATTTGAAACCCCCAGCACAATTATGTGCTTTTTCCCAGTGATCCATAGCATTCATTCACATTGTCCTATTGATGCATGTGATCCATAGCACTTATTTGCCCTCTCCTATCTTATGTAATCATATTTGTAAGTGACAAACAGACCAACACACACACACTTTGAACTGCAGTCATTCTGAATATGTCTGAGTGAACACCATTTGTTGAACCATTTCTACACATGGATTCATTCACTATCCATTGTTTTCTCTCTTGTTTCTTTTAGTCAGAAAATCTGCCGTTGTCTTTTTTGTTTCAGGGAGGGGGTTATGTTTTTTGTTTTGCATAGTCTCTCCTTTGCTCAGTACATTAAGAATTGTATATAGCATAATTCTTTTCCAATCATTTTTTGTCGATTTTTAATGCGAAATTAAAATCCATCACAATTCAGACTATTTCAGTTTTGCTTTTAAATAGAATTGTCAGGTTCTTTTTTAAATAGAATTGCAATAAATAGGGCAGGCACTATTTGATAAATTGTATTTTTAATCAGAGAAAGCTCATGGTATAAAAAAATGTTTTTTAAATAACGTACACAATAATGCAAGGATGTGCTTAATGCCCACCTTTTGTGAAGTCTCCTTGGAGTGAGTATATACAGTAGAATGATCTTCCATGATCCAGTATAGTGAATCAATTAGGTCTGCCTGAGGTGAGTTTTTGGCATTTATCAATGAGATTGGGGGCATTCAAGTCAGGCCTGTGACTCTCTATAGATGATAATCTTAATGTTTTTCTCAGTAAATTCTTTATCCTTTGTCTATTGGAAATTTTTACCTGTGGCCACACAGGTTTTTAGCAACTAAAACTTGTTGTTGATCTTAGAATCTTAGAAAATTATTTTTAAATTGCATTTAGAAGAAACACGTATTTCCAGTATTTGGTTTGAATGCAAAACTTCTAGTTTCAAAACTGATTCGTCTTGTCAAGCACTCTAACCCAGTGTGCCATTCATGTTTACATCTTCCCATACAAAGGAAAAAAACTCTGCAGCACCAGCTGCACTGGGTTTGTGCGTTTTAATGTGTGTTTCTGAACCAAGTAAAAGATAGTTTCTGCCTCACTCAGCAAATGTGAAATCAATACTGTGCCTATTTTGCATTTGTCTCTATTTCCTGAATGTTGTAAATGGAGAACTGCAAAATGTGTGTTGGCTTTGGTGACAGTAATATCAATTAGCATTGCTTTTGAAAGGGAGAGAGAAATTACATTTATTTATGCATTTTGCTAAGTAGTTGTATTTATTAAAACATCAGCATTTATTTGAAGAAGAGTGTTGAAGGAAATGTGTGATACTCAGGGATTTGAACATGGGGAGCATTAAACAATTGTCTGCATGGTTATTCAAGTTGGTTACCAATTTGCTAGTCAACATTTACCATTTATTTATGCAGGCAACAAATTAGGAAAATATTTTGGACACTGTTGGTGTTGACTTGGCCTTGATGTACGGTTTTCATTTCTATACTCGTCACAAATTAAAACTTTGTTTGTGGGGGAAAATATTTTCAGATTTGAATCACAGAAATCATGCATTGGTGAAAGTCAAAGTTTTATTTACTGTGTTCTTCAAAAACTAAAACTTGTTTAGTTATGAAATACGGCAGGATTCATGAAAAATTGTGGCAATTTGAATTTAATACAGATTGGAACAAATACAGTTTTCTGTATGGTTGGATGATTCTAGTACCAGTAACATTCATGTACCATTTAAAAATAAGTGCACCACCAAAAACTTTAAAAGAAAATATAAAAAATACTTTTAAATATACCTGGAATCCATTACAGTATACCTGACATATCCTTTTCTTGAGGGTGTATCACTCAGTACAGCTATGGGAATCGCCTTTGTCAGGGTGTATCCATGTCAGTACGTATGGTAGTACAACCTTGGCATCACCTTAAATACTGGGCTTTAGTCCAATCTTGTGGCATCCCATCAGTTTTCTGATAAAGACTTTTGTTCTACTTGCACATTCTTACGTCAGTAGTACCCTTATACACTTATCTTTGCCTCTGGTAGATTTAGGTGTTCCTTATGCTGTTTTATGTTGCATGTATCTTTGCATCAGTAGATTTCCTTATTTAGCTCTGAGGTGGGATTCTTTTGGACTCATATCCTCTAGTGATGTTGATCATCTGTTGATTGGGAAAGAAAAATTATGTTTGTATCGCATTCAAATTTCCACATGTATTGTGGCAAGAATTAATATGGGAGAATCTTGATTGATTCCTTTAGGCAGGAATTGATAACCTGTGCAAGAAGCACCAGTTTAAATCTACTGTAAACTGCAATAGTTGGATATTATAATGCACGACAGCTTTTAATATGAAAATCTTTTACAAAAGAAAGCTTTAGTGGCAAAATATTACACGAGTTATATAATGCAGTATGCTGCTGAAGGAAAGGTCGGTTTTGATTGTTTTGTTGCTTTACGGCACAGCAACACATGTAGGTTTAGTGCCAAGGCAAATGGAGTGAAGTGTTTTGCCCAAGGATACACCATGGTATCTGACCCAATCTGGTTTGATCGTAGGATTTGAACCCAGACTGTTTTGGTTTTGAATCTGGCACATTAATCACTGAGTCATTGCAGCTCCTTCCGATGAATGAGTTGATGATATTTATATGCTGCATTTGCTAAATTTTCACCATTCAAAAGGAATTCAGGCTAGAAAATTCTCGTCTTTATGAGTGGTGGCTGGGTAAGGACAAGTCACTTAGGGGTCCCGAGTGGCCGAGTGGTCTAAAGCGCTCTCCGTTACGGATCACTGCCATCTCACCTCTGTCTGCGTGGGTTCGAGTCTAGGATTCAACCAATGTGGGTATGTGAGAAAGCTTGCCAGTAGCTTCTCGTGGGTCGGTGGTTCTTCCCCGGGTTTTCCCGGGTTCTTCCTCCACCATTAATACTGGCCGCCATGCATAGCCTATCATGTGCTGAAATATGGCGTTAAACCCCACAACAACAACAACAACAACAAGAAGTAACTTTTTCCAAGACGTTTGATTGGATGAGTGGCAGTTTAAGCAAATCTGTATCATGTACAAGTAGGATGAGCAAAATTGATGCAGGACACATAAAAATTACAGACTGCTTGCTCTGCAGGGCACAAAAAGACAATGGATTTATTTTGGTCTCTGGCATTGAAATGTATATGTTTTGTACTCTTTGGCATAACATCAGAAGAATTAACATGTTTTACTCCTTTAAATGCAGTGAGTGACCTATACTTGACTTGTGGCATCAGTAATGGTATGTCAGATAATAAAACTTACAAAAACACCAACTTTTAAAATCGTTTTTGTGCTTTGTGAAGATCTTTCATCCAATTTCAAGGTCAGAGTATTCTTTGCTTTAGTTATAGGTGTGTAGATATACTTTCACAAGATACACCTTTAGCTCAGATACCTATGGAAATCAGGCTTTGGACATAAATTGCACAGATTTATTACATAGCTCTGTAGGTAAACTAGGCAGTGGAGCTTGTGGTGCCTGTTAAGACTGTTTTATTTTTATCTCATTTTTCCACCACTAGTGTATACCATAAATAAACTCACATCTATTCTGTTCCAGCAATGTTAGGATATGAGCACATTCCTGGAGCTTCAGGCATATAAATAATAACCAAAAATTTGATATCTAGTGTGGAACAAATGCATTGCTAGAGGTATCAAATATAGTTATGTAGCATTTACAACAACATGAACTGGTATCATTTAGTTAGTGCTTTCAGTTGACTCCAATACCACTCACATTTAAAACAGTGAATTTAATTCACAGTTTGCTTTTCAGTTAGTTTTAAAGGTCATTTTTCTCAGATGGTTTGTAAATTTGGTTACATGGTACATATAATGTTCTTTTGAATATTAGAATTCGTTCCTCTTGAGGCTTGATAGAAATGAATGGTTCGGTGAGGATTTAACAAAATTGTGAGTAACATTATTAGAATAAATATATCTTGAATAATTTCCTAAGAGTGATCAGGAAAAATCATGCCGCTGTTTGGTTTATAGAAAATAAGGTGCACTCTGACAAAATCAGATGCCTCAAGTTAAAATATAGATGCCATCAGCCTAATAATAAAAGATGCCATAAATCTGGCAATATAAGATGCCATCAGTCTAACAAACCAAGAGGCCATCAGTCTAACAATAAAGCTGCTATAAGTTTAATGATACAAGATATCACAAGTCTGACAATACAAAATGCTATCAGTCTAACAAAAAAGATGCCATCAGTCTTAAATACAAGATGCTATCAGTCTAACAAGCCAGGATGCCATCAGTCTGACAGTAAAGATGCCACAAGTTTAACAATATGAGATACCACAAGTCTGACAGTGTAAGATGCTATCAGTCTAACAAGATGCCATCAGTCTAACAATAAAGATGCCATCAGACAAACAGTAGATGCTATCAGTCTTACAACACAAGATGCCATCAGTCTAACAATAAAGATGCCATGAGTAGTCTTATGATACAAGATGCCATCAGTCTTACAGTACAAGATACCATCAGTTTTACAGTACAAGATGCCATCAGTCAAACAGTATTAGATTGCCACTTCTGTGCATACTTGCCTGAAAATCGGTAAAGGTATGTGAAATGACCATGCATCAGAACTTAGCTCATTATGCACCAGTTCAAGATTCCATTGATGTTTAGATCTTTCAAGCTGGTCAATACACGTGAAGATTCAATTACAAGAAAATTTTAGTCTCCTGATAACCATTTTATTTCCATAGTGGCCAGTGTCAATATTAGGTCTCTTCTCATGTTTGTGATCAATTATGTACACATTTTATAAAAAAATTGATAAACTATGGATACATTGATGAATTGTTAGGCTTATTACATAAACTGTCAGTGCTTGGATGAATTTTTAGGCTTATTTAGATCAACTGTAGATACTTGGATGCATTGTTAAGCTTATTGCAGATAAACTAAAGATACTTGGATGAATTGTTAAGTGTATAATATCATTGGAATGGAAAGATCACACTGTTAACACTGGTCAACAGTGAAATCATTACTGACTTGAAAAGGCCCTAATCTGTAGTATTTTGGTGTGCCGAACACGAATATAACCGTGAAAAATTTGTATTGGCTCTCGTTTTGAAGATATTCATATACCTCATTTTCTATGTTTCACTGTGTAAATTTCTCCAGTAGGACTGCAGCAACATCCGGAATAATGATGTAACATTGCATAATACCATCATGCTCACATCATCCACAGTTGATTGCATCATTTTCTGATGCAATGCAATACTAATGCCATGCGGCTGCTGAAGTAAGTTGACGTCAGCAGTGTACTATACATGTGTAGGCCTATTATACTAATGCCAGGCGGCTGCTGAAGCTGACGTAAGCAGTGTACTATATAAAGCCCAATCAGATAGGTTCAGCATTTAAAATATTTTAGACGTTGTGCGAGACAGTTCAAGCTACTGTTACATAAAACTTATTATTTTATCCATTTACGTACAATAAAGAACAGTAATGCCTCGAAAGTGTGTTAATACCGCGGACAATTTTTGCTATATTTGTGGGGAAGTGACATTTGCCAACCAGAAGAAAAGTATCAATTCTCAAGTGAAGAAGGCATATCATCTTTACTTCGGATGCAAGGTTGGTGACCAAGACAAGCCTTGGGCTCCGCATATATGCTGTGCTACATGTACAACACAGCTTTCACAGTGGTTGAATTGCAAAAGGTCATCAATGCCGTTTGCAGTCCCAATTGCGTGGAGAGAGCCAAGCAACCACCTAAATGACTGTTACTTCTGCTTGGTTCCTCCTCTTTCTGGCGGAATAACGAAGCGAAAGAAGTCGAGAATAGTCTACCCAAACATTCCGTCTGCATTGAGACCAGTTCCACATGGTGAGGGACTTCCTATTCCAGAACCTCCAGCAGAATATTCTCTTGATTCATCTGACGAAGACAAAGGTGAGTCGACCTGTTCTTCTCCTGGTCCATCAGCATGCAGTGATCCAGATTTTCACTGTGGTGCATCATCAACCCCACACAGAATAACACAGGAAGAACTAAATGACCTGATTCGTGATTTGGACTTATCAAAGAACAAGGCAGAATTGCTAGGATCAAGACTCCAACAATGGAATCTTCTAGAAGAAGATGTCACAATTACTGCATATCGAAAGCGCCACCAGCAATTGGAGCCTTTCTTCAGAAAGGAAAGTAATCTGATATTCTGTTCCGATATTGAGGGCCTCATGAATGCTTTAAAAATCACTCATGACCCACAAGAATGGAGACTATTTGTGGACTCTTCGAAACTGAGTCTCAAGGCTGTGCTTTTGCACAATGGAAACATTCTTCCATCTATTCCAGTAGCGTATGCTGTCCACATGAAAGAGACATACGATAACTTAAGGCAGCTACTGAATTCCATTGAGTATAACAAGTACAGCTGGCACCTCTTTGGTGATTTGAAGGTAGTTGCCCTTTTAATGGGACTGCAGCAAGGATATACAAAATACATGTGTTTCTTATGCGAGTGGGATAGCCGAGCAAGGGAAATGCACTACATGAGGAAGGAATGGACTCACAGGCAGAATGTAGCCATTGGAGAGAAGAATATCCAACACCCAGCTCTGGTTGAGGCTCAGAAAATCTTGCTACCACCCCTTCACATCAAACTAGGTTTGATGAAGAACTTCGTGAAAGCCATTGACCCGACTTTGCCAGCATTCCGATACCTGCATGAAAAATTCCCTTGACTCAGCGAAGCAAAGATTAAAGAGGGAGTTTTTGTGGGTCCTCAGATTCGAGAGCTTTTCAAAGATGACAGGTTCAACAACTTGCTGGAAGGTGACGCGAAACAAGCATGGAATGCTTTTCACCTAGTTTCTACAAACTTCCTCGGAAATGTGAGGGCAGAAAACTATAAGGAACTAGTAGAAGACATGTTGATGAAGTATAAGAAACTTGGCTGCAATATGTCTCTAAAGATTCACTTCCTTCATTCCCATTTGGATTTCTTTCCTAGCAACTGTGGTATTGTTAGTGATGAACACGGCGAACGTTTTCATCAAGATATCGCAACAATGGAACAAAGATACCAGGGAAAATGGTCCACTACAATGCTGGCTGACTACTGCTGGACACTCCTCAGAGATGCTCCCGAACAGCTGTACAAGAGACAGGCGAAGAAATCTAAGATGTAGTCAATGACTTGATTTTTTATAGGTAGGCTATTACAGTTGACCTTTTACTATTGGAATGCATTTCGTTATGTAAACATTAATTTCTTGCAGATTACAAAAAAAAACTAGAGCCAATTTTGCAATTTGACTGTCATATTCGTGTTCAGCACATAAAAATTGATAAGAATTGACTAATTTTATTTCAGTAACATGACTTTTGTAAAAATTTGTTGTCCAGTGTAATTGCAGGAGAGAAGCTAAATAGCTGTTACTGTTTTTTTCTGTGCCCATTCTCAGTCTTACAGTAAGCTTATCCCCAAATGTGAGAAATGTGTAGTAAATGGTCCACCTCCACTTCTGATTAAGAGCTGAACAAAATATGCCTGTAACATTGTTTTATACTTTGATTCAAAGGTAACAAGACTTTTTTCTTCTTCTTAAGTCCCATCATCATAATCAAGATTTCATTCAGTAATTCATTCACAGATAGTCAAAATATGAAGTGAGATCTCACAACTCAGTTAAAAGCAGTATTTCATACAAATTCATTGTTTGATGACTACTGGCAATTTGTATATTCTCTTCTCCCTGCTGTCATTTTCATTACTAACAATAGTTTAAAAAAATATATGGAGTTACTAGACTAGTAACAAGGTATAGAGCATGAGTGGGCAAAATATGGCCTGTGACCTGGTTTTATTCATTAATTGATGTCATATGGTGTGCCTTTAAAAAGCACTTGTCCAGCCTTTGCCCAGGAGGAAGTTGCCCAAGGTAGAACCATTAATCTATTTTGTCAGTTTTTTTTGTGTCAAGGGAGTCAACTTGATGTTGTATACAAGATTAGAACTAATAATAGTTTTCTCCCTTTGATTTTGTAACCCTGATGGTATAATTTTTAACAATAATAGAAAATGCTTTTAAATTAAAAGCACACTAATTTTTCAGTCAGTATGTCAGATTTTAATATAAATTCTCTAGTGACAAAAAGAAGAAATAGAAAAACTATTATAGAGAGCATTCAGAGCAGTATGCTTACAATAGTAAAATACCATGAGTTTATTCTTCCATCTGATATTATGTTAATTAACACCACTTAAACTCTCCATGCCATGATTATGTGCTCATTACTTTGAATGATGTCTGCCAAAGATTTTTATATGTCAGTGTATGTTGAAAATAGAGCTTTACTTGGAGCTTGATGGCCACATGAAACTAGTAATGACTGGATTTATTTCTCAATGTCGCTCAGTAGCTTACTTTGTTGAAGTGCTCAAGGAATTTACTGCATGTAATGATCATGAACATGCCAATCACAAAAAGATAGTCAAATCTTGATTAACCCATAGGTCAGAATCTTACAAGAAGTTTAATTTTAAGACTGAGTTCTGTATGGAAAGAAATTACATAAAAATTCATTTTTGCACAACTTGCGTTTCCAGTCAGTGGTACTTTGTGCATATAGTATGGTAATATACAATTCATGTTAAGTGATTCGTAAGAATCGGAAGGACATCAGTCATACATTGGGGAAAATGCATCATGGTGGAAAGAAACACTATGAAGATTACAATTGGTTTTGTTCCCAATAACTTCTGGAGGAGTATTTATAGCAGTTAACATGGTTCAAATGATCCCTTTTGGGGTGAGAAATACATCTTCTGTATGGTTTGCCTCAGTGACAAGAGCTTCTCACATGGGGTTAAAGCAGACCTTCTGCATCATGTAAAAACAACAACACCACCACCATAAATGGAACACTAAAGATGGTTGAAAATAATTTCGTATGAGAACAATGTTATTAGTTTGGCAAGAAAATGTGTTTAGGAATATGTTTACAGATTTGAATATGGATAAGAAGTATGGTTGTTAAAGAACAAAATACAACAGCAGCAAAACTAAAGTGCAACCTATCACATGATGAAAAAGTAGTTTCTATTAAAATATGTTCAGCATCACAGTGATTTCATTAAAATATTGTTTATTGAATTCACATTCAATCCTACTTTTTTTTAACTTAAGAATTCCTCAGAGTGAGAACTGGCAGTAGTTATTTTGCAGCTGCAGGAAGTACAGTGCGAGGGACAAAATCATTAGTTGTCTATGCTTCAGCACCTGGGCCTGTTGTAGATAAAATATTCCTTGCATGAGGAAAGAGTACTATTTTTTTTTCTTTTCTGTTCTTACATAGCACTATAATGCCCTCCAGATTTAATCAATGACATGAAATTACATAGAAAAGACAAACTGATGGTAGAACTAATTGTCACTGATTAATCTATGTCACCAAGAGGGTTTTTGATGCATTCATTCAGTGCAAAACTAATGATGTGGTGATCAAGTTGAGCCTAGCATACTTTTAAGTCGAGCAGCTAAAAATGGTCAAAACGGTTGAATTAGAATAATGACTAGTGAGTTGCCCATTTGTGGGTATTTTGGATATCCTTTCAGGTCTGTCTGCAATCCAGGTTACCCATCTTGAACATCCTCTGAAACAGCAGCGCTCTACCACTGACAGTCCATTGCAAGATGACAAGACCTTCAAGTTGATATTTGTATCAGTATTATATTGTAACAGTGGTTGTGTAAGTCATTACTTATTGATATGTAGAACAGGCATTTTCTTTCATCACTATTGATTAGGGATCACAAGAGGTCTTTTAAGATTTCATAATTTGTATAATCTTTGAATTGATTCAACTGTGTTTCACCATTCTATGACCTTTTTACATAATTTTTTGTTGTTGCTATTTTTAGGTAAAATCCGAAATGAGATGATGGACACTGAGGCGGAAAAGACCCCATTACAACAGAAACTGGATGAATTTGGAAACCAGCTATCCAAGGTAAGACTTTTAAGCTATTTTCACATTTATTTTATTCTTGTCCTTGAATACACCCTGTAGTATTTCTAGTCCACACTCAAACTCTAAAATATTATCTCTTATCAAAATGAGTTGTAGAGCCAGGTGAGCTTATAGGATGTTTTTTTTTTTGTTGTTGTCAATTGTGTTATCTATTTTCAGTTTTTTTTCTTCAAGAGAGGCAACTCAGTATTGTGTATAAGATTAGACCTAAAAGTAGTTCTCTCCCTTTGATTTTGTAACCCTGATGGTATAATTTTTAACAATAATAGAAAATGCTTTTAAATTAAAAGCACTAATTTTTCCGTCAGTATGTCAAATTTTAATATAAATTCTCTAGTGACAAAAAGAAGGAATAGAAAAACTATTATAGAGAGTATTCAGATCAGTATGTTTACAGGTGAGCTTATGGCATGTTTTGTTGTCAGTTGTGTGTTATCTATTTTGTTATGTTGTTAGCAACTTGACAAATACTGCTTGATCAATTTGCATATGATTTTACAGGGCATTCTGGCATCAGTGTCATTCAGATGCAGATTCTTCACCCAAAATGGCTGCCATTTTTAATGGAAAACCCTTTATACAATAACAACTCCAAATTGTTTCAGTAAAATTGGACCAAATTTGAGAAGAAGCATGCAGACCTTTATATAAAAGTCTTTCATATTTGCTAAAATTACACCATGTACCAACAAAAATATGGCCACCATTAATGTAAAACCATTTAATTGAATTTTCAGAACCTACTTAATAGAATTCAACTAAATTTGAAACAATCCTAACATGAAAACTTGTCAGATGTATACATTTGATGGTGATCACCATCAAGTATACAGCCATGATTACTTAAAATGGAAAAACCTTTAAACAATTTCATCTTAAAGTCACTCTGCAGAATCAGACCCAATTTGATAGAAAGCATCCTAGCTTGATTTCCTTCAGATTTATTCAAATGATGTTATCTGTTAGCATATATGGCTGCTTTTAACTTTTTCTCAAATCAGTTGACGTAAGTTGACCAGATTTGATGTGTCTTGGCACAAAGGGCTTTCAATTTTGTATAAATGATGCTGATTGGTTATCATATATATCTGCCATTGCTAAACATAGAAAAACATGTGAACAACTTGTTTTATCAAATCAGTCGAGAGAATTTGCCAAAATTTGACAGCACCTTGAAAGAAGGGGCATTCATATTGATAGAAGTTGTGCCTTTCTGCTGTCAGATATGGCACTTTTACTAAAACTACAAAACCTTTAAGCTACTTCTTTTCAAGAAGCACTCTACAAAATTGAACAAATTTGACATAACACACCATGCCATAAAGGGCTTTCAGATTTTTTCCCAACAATGTGAACGTCTTTTGTGCTAATGTTGGCTGGTTGGTTTTTAAAAGCACTATGGCACTTCATTGGCATATCATGCCCAGCTGAAAGGGGTGGGTGGGTATTTAATCCTTTGATTACAAGTCGAATGCACTATATCATACATTGAGACTTGGTAAATTAGTTATTCAAGACTATTATTCTATCAGCACATTCAAAATATTGGAATTTGTTTGAAATATTCTGTACTTTTGGACTTGTAATAGAACATTTTGGATTATTTGGAATTTAATTAACAATACATAAGTTCCTCTTAAATTTTTACTTTGTAACTCTGAGAAATAAATTTATTACTTAATTTTAATAAACTTGTATCAAACATGAACTTTTCCATAATGCTTGGATCAACATAGCTGATTTGTACACCGCTCTTTTTCATGATGTCAAACAGGTGGTGTTGCTCTGTATGTTGATACAAATGGTGTTGAAATCATTTGTGCAATAAACAAATTCAATAACTTAAGCAATATTACAATAATTTGAGCAATATTATGAGAGGCTCACAAAATATTTCATGGAGCTATTCTCAAATATCATTTACGATGCTGAGCTATATAAACTAGAAGAGCATTATTATGTGTCCTGCTTCCATATTCAAAGTGACTTCATAACCTAGCTATCTTTTTTGTTGTTGATAATTTCATGTTTCTTTTGAATAGTTATAAATTTCCTTTGCTGTGTTTGTATAGCCTCTGGTGGCAAACATCAATATGTTGATGTTGGGAATTGTTAATAGCATGTGTCATTAGACATTGTATAGAAGGAGAATTGTCTTTATTTAGAATTACAAGCATCTAGTGAACACAAGATTAAATGCAAGTCATTTGTCTTCTCATATCACCCACATTCATGAGTGGTCATCTAAACAATGCACTATTATTTATTTTTCACTTAGTTTTTTAATATTTCTTTTAATTTAATAAAAAAAATATATTTTTGTTGATTCAGTTTACTTGATATGCCAAAAATCCAACTGACTGGATGGACTGGCTATTCATTTTTTGTCCCAGTCTGCCATGAAATTGGATGGGCAGGCAGGTGACGATTTAGCACACTGCATATAGTACATATTTGTAGTGTACATCAGAAGTTAAAATCAAGGATACTATTCAAGTTTTTTATTTGATATGTGCTTTCTGCTTTATTGTAGGTGATTACTGTCATCTGTATTGCTGTGTGGGCCATCAACATTGGACATTTCAATGACCCAGCTCATGGAGGTTCATGGGTTAAGGTGAGTACTTGAGGAAATGGAAAAGAAAAGTTGAATCAGAGAATGGTTTCATTTAAGAGGTAGTAGTTTAAGGGGTGACCATTATTGGCGATTGCAATGTATATTTTAATTCCTAAATTCTACCATACATATGTAGCCCACACACAGTACAGTATTTTCTGGTCTGTAAGTTGATTTATTTTTACTTTGAAGTCTGTGCTTCATCATATACTCTGAATCGACTTGTGTATTAATTCTGTCTTGACCCACATAATTATCGTATATTCACTAAAAAATGGCCACAATATAGGGTAAAATTCAGCAGAGATATAGACTACTCGTAAATCTTTGATCCATTTCTAGTTATGCATTTCAGCTTAAAGCAAAATGTAATGTCACAAGATTAGAGTCTATGCTGTTTATTAGCCAGATCTGTCAGTATATGAAGCAGATCAAAATCTGTGCTGTTTGCAATTGTGTGTGCATTACATACAGGTAAATAAAGTAATTAGCATCTGTATTCACATCACTCGGTATATATGTTTCACTCGTGTCATCTTTTTTAGGGTGCCATCTACTACTTCAAGATTGCTGTGGCTCTGGCTGTTGCTGCCATTCCTGAGGGTCTACCAGCTGTAATAACGACTTGTCTGGCTCTCGGTAAGGAAGATTTTTAATGCAAGAACAAAATAGAATGTACATTGCAATAGATCTCATGATTTGAAAAATTATTGATGATCAGTTTATTACTTGAAGTTAGCAATAAATGACATCTCTCTAGAAGATCATTTTTTCTGTTGTGAATACAGTGCATCATATGTGTTCTCCGTGAGCAATTCATATGAGGGCTGAGCAGCTTTGCATCTTCATGTACTCTAGTTTATGCTCACACTACAGTGGCAGAAGGATTATTTTGTTGTGCTACTTCTGTCAGTACATCATTGCACTATGAAATGTAACATTTTTTTCACGGTGATAAGCAGATGACCTGATTAGATTCCCAGGCTGTTGGAGAAATTATTTTAAATTTTTATAGACTTTTGTACTTCTTTGTCCATCTGTACTTCTGTTATGCTTTTGTTTACTTCTCTTGAACCCTTCATGGACATGTGGTCTAAAGTGCTTAAATTTTCATGTCATACACATATCACGCCTGTCAACAAGAGATCAAGTCTGCTTGACCAATGTGGGAAGGTTTGCCAGTAGCTTCCCATGGGTCATCACCTCATGGAAATATAGTTTTGTAAAATACTGTTATCTTTGATGTGATGTATTAACAGGTCTTGATAAAGTGGTATCTTGAAAATGGATTGCCTAAAACGTTATCGGTTATTTCTTTAGATAGTAGAGCATATGATGAATTTTTGTAGAGACCTGTTTAGATAATACGTTGTTTTTCTTATCTCCAGGAACCAGGAGAATGGCCAAGAAGAATGCCATTGTAAGAAGCTTGCCCTCTGTGGAGACTTTGGGCTGCACTTCAGTCATCTGTTCCGATAAAACTGGAACTCTTACTACTAACCAGATGTCTGTCAGCAAGGTGTGTGTATTACCCAGAAATGCTGCCGAGGCACAAAAGTGTGAAAAACATGAAAAACGTTACGAATATGTGCACTTGGAAAGCAGTTATGCATTAGAAACCCCACAAAATTAGTGGTCATGCATAAAAATGCAGTGTGCAGTTACAATTTGTTATTTAACTGTTAAAATAAACAGAATAAATCGGAGTCTAAAAACAGTTTTTAAGAAGTAATGATACTTATTTGATCATAAAGATATTTCTGTCTATTCCAAACTATGCAGATGTAGGTTAATACAAAATGATGCTTTGAAATCCTGGCAATCGTTTATAGTAGGAAAATATATGAACTAAAGGAGTTCTGAGTTCTGCAGTTGATGCTGTTTCCTTATATTTGTGCATGCACACACATGGTCAACTTCCGGAAGGTGAGATCATAGTTGAGCATGGTTAGGCAGAGAGTTACAGATTCTTTTCAGCTTTAAGTCACTGCTGGCACAGATGTGCAATGTCAATGGCAGAATGGACATTCTCACCAAATGTAGGATGAGTGGAAGGTTGAATAGAAAGGTTTTCTTTCATTTTTTGTTGAAAAGAGTCAGATACTTTGGCAACAGTTCATAATCATGATTAGTATAGAAACAGACCTGATGTCATGTTATGCAATGATGGACTCCTGATTTCAGCTGCTACAAAATTATCAACCAGAAATAAAAAATGTATTCACTAAGGTTGCAGTGTCTAGTCCAGCAGAAAACGTCAAAGTAAGTGACATATGACAGTTCTGTGGTGCACAGTATTGGTTGCATTACATCATATTTGTGAAATTGTCAGATTACTTACACTTGCAGCCACCTGTGTGGCCAAATGATTTCAGGCACTAGCCTTTACAGATTACTGACATCTCGCCTCTGTCCATTGTAGGGCTGTGAAAATTTGAGTAAACATCTACCAGGTACACATTGATTTTAATGACTGGTTACTCTGGTACACGATGAAAGGGGAAATTGTATTAAATGTGTACAAACCTGATCTGTTTTGTTGGTTGACGCTTGCACAAACAGCATGCAAAAGTGTATGTATTTAGTGGTCAGAGTATACAAGTCATGGTGTATTTTGTAAGTCAGATCCATCTGAAGGGTTGATTTGTCATCAGTGAGTTACATTTTTGGAAAAGCAATAAGCCAGACTAGATCGATAGATAGTTAGGAAGAAAGGAAAATTAATTGCAAAACTGTCTACAGTATACTTGTATTATTGAGTGGAATATGTCACATAAATTAACTGAACATTTGTTCTAATTGAATCCACTAAAATTCACAATGCTTGACATTTTAAATCCATTTATATGATAAGTCCATGGATTCTGTTATATGTCACATAGTGGTATAAATATAGTTAAGAATTATTGGTATAAATATAGTTAAGAATTATTCGATTCACTATATCCTCTAATATGTTGTTTGCATGTGTATGTGAGAAAGCTTCCCTTGGGTCACTGGTTCTTCCCAGGGTTTTCAACGGGTTCTTCCTCCAACAGGTATACTGGCTGACATGTATAGCCTATCATCTGTGCTGAAAAATGACCTTAAAGCCACAACAGCAGCATCTTCCTCTTGTTTCAGTGATCCCTTCCTTGTGCTTAGGAATATTAAGAATTGTATTTTCTCTTTCAGATGTTCTATTTCAGCAAGATTGAGGGCAGTGAGATCAACATACAGCAATTTGATATCACTGGATCAACTTATGCTCCAGAGGGAGATTTGTAAGTGAATATTCAGATTATTTCACCCCAAGACTTTGTCTCAGAGATCTTTTGATACATAGAATTGATTTATTTGCACTCCTGGCAGTAAGGCGAAGTTGATATGTGATATTGTCCTGTGTACATGCAGAGTCCACTATGTGCCCATCAACAGTTTCTTACCTGTCTAAAGGCCATATCTGATTATGATGAAAAAACGTTTCTAGTCTGTTGGTATAAATTATTCATGCCTCTACCAGCAATGCTGTTTGGCTGCAACAACCCCTCCCACAACCCGATCAACCTGTGTTTGTGTGCTACATATATAGCATAGATAATCTGGCAGATAAATAATTGATGGGTGCAAGACATTTTATCCACAGGTGACAACAATCCTTATTGAATACTTTAAAACTTGTCAAACAAAACATTTAAAACAAATCGATGATCGTAGTTGTATTATGGCATGATTGTTAAGAAGTTACAAGGATCAGGATTTCAGTGCACATTTATCAATGGTATTGAAGTGTAACACAGACTAAAGAGATGATCTGGCATCTGATTGGCTGAGCATCTTACCACTCAAGATTTGGTATTTCTGACCAGTTTTGTTTAGACTTTGTAAAAAGGCTAATATCGTCAAGAAGTCTTTTATGAGTGAGGCCGCTGTATATTAAGGATTATTGTTAGATGTAACTGGGCAATCATTATTTTTGTACCACTATAGAGGTAATACATGTATACCATCAAGATCTCAGATATCCATGATCATGAGTGAGATCATGGATATCAATGAGGTTATCTTGCATCTGATTTGGTTTGTACAATGCTGTAAGCCATATTTCTCATCCAATTTTGATTAGACTTGTATCATCAAGATGTTGGATTAGAGTGATTATGTGTAATAATAACACATATTTTTGTGAGATAATCTTGCATCTTTTTATCTTACCTTGGTACCACACTGAAGACCAAATTTAAATCTGAGTTTTCTCCAACTTGGTTAATAAGATTATATCATGGTCTTGAGCCAATTCTTTAATAAGTGAGATCTTTATATATTAATGAGGTGATCTTGCACCCGAGGGAACAAGCATGGAAACTATTATTACTGCTTTGGTAGATAGGTTTATATCAAGATCTTGAATGAGCTTGATTATGAGCAAGATCTGTGGATATGAATTAAGTCCTATCTTTGGAAATAAATTTCATCACTCTTTTGTATAAATTGGGAAAATTGACATGTAAAAGTTGGGATATAGGTTCTATAGAGTTGTATGTTGCATTTTTGCAGTGCTACATAAGCCTGCTGAATCAGATGGTCAGCTGTTAAGTATTGTGAGATAGGAGAGCAGTACCAGGCTCAATTGTTTGGCTTGTTTTTGTGAGTATAAGTATTTGGGGATTGTGCAGAAGGTCATCAATTTGCCACATTTGTGGAAAGCAAGTCTAATAAACTGATGGGTTATTGTTTTTTGAAGGTTCTGACAACCACTAAATCCATAAGAATGATATCAGACTATTATTTAGAACATGGTATACTGATGTTTGCATGCTTTTAGATCAAAGTAAGGAATTTGATTGGGTCAGTCATTGGACAATGTTTAAAATCAAATACCTGTCTACAGTGTTCATACTTTAGTGAACTGGTATGGCCAACAGTTGTACTGTGTGCATTTGAGAAGTGTAGCATCCAGTTCCGTTCTATGAATTGACTGGGTGGGACATGATGCCCTGGTGCTAGACATCACTATAAACTGTCACACTGCAGACATCGTAGCGATATGACTGAAATAATTGTTAAAGCTACGTTAAAAATCCAAAGCACACACATACACACACAGAATGTATGTTTTCTAGTGATGAAAAGAATATCTGATAGTAAATTTTTAATCTTTAACACTCTTTGGAATCAGGACGTTCATTTAATTTGTTGGATTATAAGAGATGGAACAAATTATTCTTGAAATGTCTTTCATAATTTTGTTGATAACAATGACAGACACATTATGTAGTTATAGATGTGTTTGTATATTTGTACATAAGATACCTATGATCTTTTATGTGTAAAATATTTGGATATTTTACTTTAGATATATGGACCCTGTAGTCTGAAATAAAGAATTCTTATCTTATGAAATAAGTGCCCATCTTCTCTGACCTTTGGTTTTCTTTTCAAGGTCCTGCCAAGCAATTTGTTGAGAGCAGAGTCCTTTATGATATACCCATCAGTTCTGGCACTAGTTCAAACTATTCTTAAGTCAGTCTGGAATTTTATTTTTAGGTACACTAATGGTAAGAAGGTGAAGGGGAATGACTATGGTGGGTTGGAAGAACTCATGTTGATTTGCGGCATATGCAATGACTCCAGTGTGGATTACAATGAGGTATGAGAGAGTTTTGTTTTGTACATTCACTTAATCCCACATTTGCATTATATCTGACTGTGATAATTAAACTTCTCTTTGTTGCCTGCAGTATTCTAGCATGCTGTGGGATTTTAAATATTTGCTGTATCAACTTTGAATGGAGGAAATATATTTTACATGCAGCTAATGAACTAAAAATTATAATCAGTGACATTTCTTTAATTTCAAAATGAGGCCTAGCCTTTAGTGGAATGGGGAATTTGTACACATTAAAGGTCAGACTGTGAAATTTTGAGTTTCATTTGCACAATTAATTCACTAAAATGTACAAAGATAAGATTCTTAAACATTTAAATAATTCAGAAGCCTAGGTTGCTAAAGAGAGCCTTTCTATGATACTAATTTCTCTCCCAGTATCATTATAGTAAAAAGGAAATATTTCTGATCCAGTTTTTATCAAACTTGGAACATTTGCTTATATCACTAAGATCTTGCATGTGTTTAATAATGCATGAGAATGACAAATACTTGTGAGGTGGTTTGCATCAGTTGGCTGTGCTTGTTACCCCTCTGGGAGCCATATTTCTGAACTGTTTACAATCAGACTTGAAATATAAGCTTGTATTAAGACCTTGGATGGGTTTCATATTGAGTCGAGATCCATGCATATTATACAAATAACCTTGAATCTGATTGATTGGCCTTGTTACCACTCTTTACTTGTGCAAGTTGTGTAAATTTGAAATATTGGCTTTAATAAAGATTAAGATTTCCAAATAGTCTAGTAACAGAAGCTTGTATTTAGTCATAGGTGCTAGGCAGCAAATTGGAGTGGCTTGTGTACGACAGACGAAATGGGTCACTGTACATGTTGGTCATTGTTGTAGTGAATATTGTTTTCCATAAGATAGGTTTATTAAGGCACATGCACAGACATGGAATTTTGGAACTAATTTGAAAATTCCTTTTCCAGGTCTTGAAAATACCTGAAAAAATTGAAAAATGACTAAAAAGTCTTAAATTTGCATTCTTTTAACCGTCAAAGTTTGAAACTGACAGTGTGACTGCTTTTGCATTTGGGAGAAGTTTTGGTTTATGGATTTGGAGTTCTTTGAGAGGCCTGAAAATCAGGCCAGTTACTTTTCTCAGAAATGAACGGTACTTGCATTTTTAGGTTCATGTGCATGTTTCCCTAATTTTTTCATGATCGTACATTTATCATTATTTGTCTTGAGCATATTTTTACTAAAAGTAGAAAAACCTTTACAATTTATATTAAAAACTGTTAATATGCCAGCAGGTGTGGAGACCTTAAATCTTTTCTTTTCACCACTTGTGCAGTTAACAACATTGAAAGAAAATTCTGTAGAAAGCATCTGTTGACTCAGATTTCTTGGCGAACTGATATTGCATTTGACTATCAGGTGAACAGGTCCACTTATCCACTTGATTGATAATTTTATTTACACTTCATATTTTTGGGGTAGGGGTTTTCTGTAAGAACTCGCCTAATGACATAGTTGTCATTTTGTCTTAGTTTGAAATACAACTCATTAGATTTTGAATGGTTCATTTCAAAATCTGTTCATTAACATCATTATGTGTAAGTTAGGTTACCTTTGTTCCAAAAACTGCTTTCAATTGTATTTTAAAGCACTTGATTTGTTTTCCTTCATACAATTACAGATGTATATCGAATATAAAAATCCTTAGGAATAGAGTGTTTTGTAATTAAACTAGGGAACTGTGAGGAGAAATTTTATCGGATAACTTTCAGTGTATAAAAATAACCACTAACCAACCGTTTTCATGAACATGACATATTTGATTGTCGTATTTAACCTGTGTTTTTGAACTATCTGTTCTGATTAGCAGGCTAATCTATGTTTGGTGTTGACAAAAGCATCCATCAGAATTTATAAAAATGGTTCTAAACCAGCAAGTAAAATACCTGATTCTTTTCAATTTTAGGCCAAGGATATTTTTGAGAAGGTGGGTGAGGCTACTGAGACTGCCTTGACTGTTTTGGTTGAGAAAGTCAACTTCTACAATACTGACAAGTCAAGCTTGAGCAAGAAAGAGAGAAGCACAGTTTGCAATCAGATCATACAGCAGATGTGGAAAAAGGAATTCACGCTAGAGTTCTCCCGTGACAGAAAATCCATGAGTGTCTACTGTGTCCCAAATAAACCAACAAGGACACCTAATGGACCAAAGATGTTTTGCAAGGTAATGTTAATCAGCCAAATTAAATGTGTTTCTTGTGCATTAGCCAAGAAATTTTCAAATTAAGTTTGCTTTAATTTTTACAAAAGTTGAAAGTTTTTAATGTCATTCAGCATTGTATTCTAGAATTCAGATAGATATCTTTATATTGAGAAAATAAAAGAGCCATATGTTTCAGGGGAGAGAAGTTAATGAGGGAGATAATTAAATAATGTGATAATACCTTGGTATTACATTAGTCTATTTAGATCTTGCCAGTGTGAAGCACCATGGTCTTAACAAACTATTTTACTTATGCAAGATAAATTGTTCATAATCTGGATTTGTCTTGTGTTTTGTTTGTGGTTATTTATGCACTGGCAGCTGTCGGTGTGCTGCAGTGTTGTCAGCCATGAAGGTTACTTTACACCACTGTAAACCCGTTTTATCAGCCATCAAGTCTACTTTACACCACTTTAAAATTCCTATTTTGTCAACCATGAAGTCTGCTTTAAGTTTACACCCTCAAATGTGCAGAACATGAATTAATAGAACTGGAGTTAAAAATTCAAATAAAAATGAAGTCTGGTCAGTAGAATTGATTTAATCAATTTCTTCATTCAATTTTAGGGTGCCCCAGAAGGCTTACTGGATCGTTGCACACATGTACGTGTTGGTGGAAACAAGGTTCCAATGTCTCCAGCCATCAGGAATGAGATCATGAAGCATGTCAAGGCTTATGGAACAGGTACAAAGGACTTAAAAAATTATCTTGTCCCCCCATCTTAATAAGGTGGGAAAGAGGAATATCCTAGACAAGTGATTTTTTTTCCCTTCAAGAAACAGCTCACATAGTCGGATTATCATCTCTTGTCTTGCAGGACCAGTAACAGTTTGTAAATTTCTCCAAGCCAGATACTTGTAATCTGTTAAGAACAGATCACATCATCACTTCATATTAATAGCATTAATTACATTAGCTCCATGGAACACTGTCTTGCATATATAGTGTACATTTTTTGATGTTCAGATATGAATATAAAATCTTAATATTGTTGAAGATGACAGTGTCCGTCTTTGCGGGCAAGACAGTAGATTGAGGTGAGTCCTTGCGCAAGGAGGGAGGGGGTCAGCCTTAAGAAGTTGTACTCGCTGATGTTGAGTCTTGCTCTTTTCTGCAGCCCAAGTGGGAGCTGAACTAGCTCTCTTTTTTAGGGGTATTGGTTGGGCATCATCAATGATTTGCAGTCTGATTAAAATCAGATTGCCTCTGTCCTATGTGAAGATCTGACAAGCAACCTCTTTGGGTCATGTTCTGGTGACCTTTGTATTAGCTAATGGAAATGCAACTTTCAGAAATCTGAAAGTAAATCAAATAATTCGATACACATTGATGCTTTTCAGCCATGCTGCTCAGTCTCCCAAATTCAAAGATACAAGACTTCATCTGATTGGCTGATAAAATTACTGATTTTTATGGTAATAACATAGGTCACCATAATACCAAAAAGTCCTGCAGCTGGGTGGTCACCATTAATCTTCACATCTCCATCTTCACTCCATCCAGAAAATGCCTCAAATTTTGTTTCATTCAGGAGGTTTTTAAGCACTTCATTTGACCTTGCCTCTGTCATGAAAGTTTTTTCCAAGGTGATGGGGGTAATTGCATCAAACTTGCAGTCATTAGGGCTCCTCATCCTCCAGTATTTTGACAAATCGATGATGCACAATGTCTTAAGAAATTCACTTCTGAATGATCTGTTCCTCTTTTGCTCTGCAGTGATCTATCTCATCCTCCCAAACTGTAGAAGTTGGATCTCATCCCTTAGGATTTTGTATACGTGGGGAAGGTTTTGTTTTTTGTAAAGCAATCAAATGCATTCAATCAAATCTTGGCTTTCCTGACTTCTTCAGCTGATATTACCTCTCTTATGGGGCCTCGAACAGCCACGTGGTCTAGACACTTTGCAGTTCACTGACATCTCTGCCTGCATGGGTTTGAGTCTCAGCTTTACCAGTCCTGGTATGTGATAAAGTTCTCCATTAGCTTTCTGTGGGTTAATGGTTCTTGCCTGGGTGTTCTCAGGTTCTTTATCAAATATTCTGGTTGCTATGTCAATATCCTCTCAGGTGCTGAAAAATAGCATTAAACCCACAGAACCAAACCAGTCTCTTTCTCCAAGGACTCTGAACTTGGCTGTTAGTGCTGTTGCTACATCTTGAGCTTATTTTAATCTTTCCTATTTGGATGATGTTATGAGGGCAGCCATCTGGTGGTCTCACATTACCTTCTTTTACCTTTGATCTTGAGTGCATCAGGCTTAGGCTTTTGTTTTCCTTTGGGGATTATAGTGATGGCACAACATGTAACCCAGTCTTCTATTACCAGGTAATGTATTACTGCAGTTTTTAAATACTAGCCAGCTACTGTTTTAAAGACTCCTTCTTCCTCCCCAATTCTGATGTCCTGTAACCTTGGTCAAAAAAGATGGTATTCTGTATGTTGGCTAAGATTAACATCAGACTGGACTGAGGACACAGTACTGAAAAGGTAGAATGCAATACTAGTTGGTAGTATTACAGAAGTAAATGTTTTCAACCATCAAAAAATATACATTAAAAAATTGCTATTATTGCTATGCAGACATACCATATATTTCTTCCATAGGTCGTGACACCCTACGTTGTTTAGCCCTGGCTACCATTGACAACCCACCTGCTAGGGAGGGAATGGATTTGGAAGACTCAAGAAAGTTCATCCAGTATGAGGTGAGAAATTATGTTGTAGCAGTTGGAATTTAAAGTCATAATTGCCAATATGAAACTTTACAGATGTATTGAATTAAACATATATAAAGCAGTACATTTTCTTGATTTGTTCTAAGGCAGCTCACCTCTTCTACAATCCTATCACTATTATTGTGAACAAAATTATTTAGCTCACTATCCCGTAAGGACAGTTGAGTGTTTGGTTTGGTCCCTTCATCCATTGTGTCATCTCCATCAACAGTTGTTAATTTCAACAACTTCATTTGTTAGAGAGCAGTCTAGTATGAACAATCCACCTTTACATATTGCTGTCAGTACTAGAAAGCCTTTTAGCAACTTTTGATGAGATGCTGTTGAACAGAATTTGACAATGCATTGTGATTAAAGGGCTGTCAAATTGTTCAAATGACTGAACAGCTGACAGATATGGCCACCACTGCTAAAAATATAATTGCCCAGAATTTGACAGAATGTGTTCATGGTTGAAGGCCTTTTAGAGTTATATAAATGATGATAATCCACAATCAAATATGACAGATGTTACTAAATATAGAAAAATATTTTTTAAAAATAACTTAATATCAGAAAACCATTATACTGAATTTTTTCCCCCACTTATACAAACAGCATTCTGGCATTCAGTACTTGACAAATGATGATGATTTGTGATCAAAATATAGTAAAACTTTGAAACAATTGTTTCATAACATATGCTATTAATGGCAGTGAGAAAAATTTAGACAGAAGATATCCATTTGACCCAAATTTCTTGCCCAACTGCTCTTGCATTTGGATGTTTGGCAGATGTGATGGAGGTTAATGATCTTGGGCCCATTTGGGCTTCTTGTGAATACAGCTATTTTGTTGAACTAAATTAATTTTTATGATATTGATTTTCTGTTATTTACTGTGTTCACTTATTCAGGATGTATTATTATATTTCACTGTTATATCACAGTTAGCTGCAAGCAATGTCACTCAGCTACATGGTTAACTGTTTACAATATAGTGATCAGTAGCGTGTACAATGTTTGTACTGTAGACTAATAATAAGTAATGTTTTATATTTAAGACCGCATTTCCATGTTTGCAGCTTAATGCTATCCTTAATCATGGACTTATTTTCTTTATTGAAGTACTGATGAAATTAGTGGCATTTTTTTACCTACATTGTGAATGTTGTCATATAACACAGATCTAGGGGTTTTGTTTTTCATTCATGATTCTTACTTCAAATTGTTCCGTAAATACTACACAGATAAATGCCACAAATTGTCCACTGCATTATGTCAACATGCTGTTTGATTCTTTGCAGACCAATATGACCTTTGTTGGTGTAGTTGGCATGTTGGACCCTCCCCGTGAAGAGGTACTACAGTCGATCAAAGACTGCCGTGATGCAGGAATCCGTGTCATTGTCATCACTGGTGATAACAAGGTAATGGAAAAAAAATAAGAAAATGCAAACAGAAAGATATGAAGTAGCTATCCTTCCTCTTGTATAATATGAATTCATTTGGTTCTTTTGGTGCATTACCAGATTTCTCTGATTTAACAATGATTATTGTTTTGTTAATATTATAAGATACATTCTAATCTCCATGCATTTATATTATGATGAAAATGTCATTTTTCAAAAACTTCAAATTTGATAGCCATGAAAATAGACAACAGTAAATATAGTGGATGCAGTTATGTTGTTAAATTTGTTTTTGATTAAAAGCAAACCCAACTATGGATGGCATAGAACCAGATCTCATATCTCTCTGGGTTATTAGGATTTGCTGTTTGTCCTTCTGATTTCAATAAAACTGCATAGATACTATTTTGACTGTGGATTCTGTGACAACTTCAGATTGAAGTTTCAGGTGGTTTTAGTGGGGTGTACAGTACACATGGATAAATACAGCTCCTGTAGAAGTGCCTTAGCACACAACTCCATCACTATGATGCTGTTCATGGGAGTCTTAAAAATGGGCTGCATTGAATGTCAGGTTGCCTGGTACTGAGGTATTTTATACATACTGCATGTTATATAATGTGGTGCAGTGTTTGTACGCTTCCTTAAAAACCTTGAAAGTACTGAATCTCAATTTTTTTTAATTATTGCTCTTGAATTCGTTGAAAATTGACATTTTAGATTGAATATCCTTGGAAAATAATTTTGGTTCCCTTGAAAGTTATTTTGGACCACTTTTTGTCTTGCAGTTCCTAGAATATTGGCATGAACTGTTCATCATTATAATAAACTTTTTTTTATATATATATATATATTTTATCAGTTTAAACATCTGGGTCACATAGTTGGTAAGCTGTTCCAGAAGTTTGATTGAACAACCTGCGTACCGTATGTTTTATGTTTGCATATTTTAGGCGCAGGAATTTCCTGGAAAAGTCTTTTGATTTAACTTGAGTGGAAGCACACAAACCCAGGAAATTGGATTCATAACCATACCTGCCTTTCAAAAAGGACTGTCTTGTATTGAGGAACCTTATATTGTGTACTGTATTTACATTGCTTGCATTGTTTTTTTTATGGACATGGAACTAGATATTTGTCAAAACAAGTTGTAGCATTATCAGTAGACATATTTTGCATTAAAAAAAATTCAAAACCTATTCTTTCTTGTTCATTTGTTCAAAGGCCACTGCTGAAGCTATCTGTCGCAGAATTGGCATCTTTGGAGAGAATGAATCCACAGAAGGTATATCCTTCACTGGCAGAGAGTTTGATGAGCTTTCCCCCGAGGATCAAAGACAGGCTGTCATGAGAGCTAGACTCTTTGCTCGTGTAGAGCCAACACACAAGAGTAAAATTGTGGAACACCTGCAGGCTGAAGGTGAAATATCTGCTATGGTAGGTGTATAAAGGTTTTTATTTTCCATATCCTGATAAGGAAAAGATTGAATTATTAGATAACAGCAGCTTCTTATGAAAGCAGATAATGCTTTGGCTAAA
Organism: Sinohyriopsis cumingii; assembly: GCA_028554795.2. Lineage (NCBI taxonomy): Eukaryota > Metazoa > Mollusca > Bivalvia > Unionida > Unionidae > Sinohyriopsis > Sinohyriopsis cumingii. The sequence goes on from CM068841.1 coordinate 78,821,636, forward strand.
GGATGTAGATTATTTAGCTTGGCTAGAAGATGATGATACCTTTACAATATTGCCTGAGCACCATCATCTATTCATGACCTTAACCTTGTCCTGGAAAAATGATGTATTTAACTCTACAAAACTTTCCACCAGTGCTATCAAAATTAAGTGAGAGTCTCATAAATGGAGATGGGATGAATAAGATTACTAAATACTAGCCAGCGACTGTTTTAAAGAATCCTTCCATTTGAAAAAACTATTTTATCCCATCCTTGTGCAACATTTTACATTTGCAAATGTTTACATCCATATGTATATTTACATGTGTAGGTAAATTGCATGTATGTAAATTTGCACCATGACTGGAGGTGGTGCAGAAAGCATGTTCATTGCAAAATTTGGCAATACATATTTGTAAATTTGCACATGAGCAAATATATGCTCTTTGTGCACATTTTTAAGACAAAAAAATGGGGTATTTTGATCAAGAGAACATTTTCATACATGTAATAGTTGATTAAATATCAGAACAGTAACCATCTTTTGATTTTTCTGTTTATCAGTCTGTTAATCTACCTATCTTAACTAATCAGTTTATTTATCTAATATAATTTGTTTCCTTTTGTAAGGCATTTAAAAAAAACGATACATGTCATTTTATAAAATGAAATCTTTGTAGTTTTACTCACTTTTTAATTGAACATTCAGCTTTTTTGATACACACATGTACCACCACAAATTGTTTTACCTGATTCTTAACCATTATCCTTGATGTTTTATTTCTTCTTTCTGTAAAGACTGGTGATGGTGTAAATGATGCTCCAGCCTTGAAGAAAGCCGAGATTGGTATTGCTATGGGATCAGGAACAGCTGTTGCCAAATCTGCCTCTGATATCCTTTTAATGTTTAAGAGTAATACAAATCTGGAACTAATGCTTGTCATAAATGAAAATTAAAAAAAAAAAATTGGTCCATTTTTGTCTCAGAAATATTGTATTTACAGTGGCTGAAAATTGTTGCATCTTTTTCATATTTATTGCTAGTTTCTGAGAATAGGTTATCATAAAGGCTTTATTCATATCTTAAAAAGTGCATTATTAACTTTTTTCCCAATGAGAACCATGGCATTAAAAATAGATACTCCTTGCTGGAGCTTACATGATGTGTTTAAAAATTGGGTTTTCCTTGAGAGACTGAGAAAATGAGGGTGCAGTCGAGAATATGTATGTGCTCTATCTGTTCACAGAATTTGACAGAACTTGATAGTATACCTCATACACATTGGAAACTGATCAGTCTTTAATAGGTCCATTGACCCCCCTCCCCCCCAATATAATGTAGAGTCCAATGGGAAGGGTAATAAAATGTCATTTCCTTAGGGCAGGTTAATTTCTTTGAGAAAAAAACGAATTAGTCTTGCATGCAGATAAATGTAGTTGTTTAACATGAAGCCCAGGCTTCTTCATTTCAAACTCACTTATAAGTGTATACAGTTTTGGTTAGGTTTGGAAAAAGCATCCAAATCAGAAACTAGCAAATTTTACAAAATAAAGTTAGAAACATCTCAATAAATAGGAAGAAAGTTGCAGTGAGTAGTTAGTATAGTTACTGCCAAATCACACCTTATGGTTTGACACTTCACAATGCTTATATCACAGAAGTGTAATAATAGTATATTATACCAGCATACATGCCAAACATTACACCTTTGTTGTAACCATTATGCTTTTTTCACTAAATTAGGCCTTACATGTAAATATATTCGAATTATGCGTTTTCGGTATGTCCCCCTCCCCAAAAAATTAATTTGTTTTCTTATTTTTATTAACATCCCATTAATCTTTCAGACCATATTCTAGAAAAGATGGATTCTACGTAACTACGACATAAGAGTATGCTTGTCCGTTACTTTCCTAACAGTATTATGTTCTATTTATGGCACCTGCCCTATTTCCAAGAAACCTGCTGATTTTACTTTCAAACTTTTAACCTTGGTTTCTATTTATAGCAGCTGTATGGCTTTTCAGGAGAGAACAGACTGGTTTTCTAATTTTTAATCTTTGCAGATTCTTTGTTTTAATTTATATCTGATACGGAACTAGTCTGTAGGTATTTGGTGCTAAAAGTCAAGTCAGATTTATTCTAGTAGATGCATGTGTTAGAGCAAAAATGTTTCAGATAATTTCACGGATTAGACAAAGACGAAAAACCGATTCAAAGATGAATACATGAATTACACAATACAGCATTCCTTTCTAGGGCAGCTTCATGCCCACTGCAGGCAATGTGGAAAGGATTTTAATATTGGTCATGCTGGTAAAACAAAGAAACCTTGAATTAGCTTGTTTTACAAACTCCAATACTAAAGTAACTTGTAACTTCTTTTTTAAAGTAGAACTAATAAATGCAGAGGCGTTGTTTACCAAGTTCTTAACAGAACACGGACTACCCCTAGCAGTAGAAGCTATATTGGTCCTTTGTTCAGACAGATGTTTCCTGATTCCAAAATTGCAGAAATATGCATCTGCAAGAACAAAATCATCTAATATTGTTAGGTCTTTAGCAGAAGATAATTTGCTTAAAATTGCAGAAGCCATGACAGTTGGGCCGTTTAATATTGCAGCAGACATTAGCAGTGATTATGATGATAAAAAGTTGTACCCAGTCTGTGTAAGAGGCTTTGACAATGAAAGGGCAGTCAGAGTGCACCAATTTCATTACCCGAATTAACAGTAGTTTCCACAGGAGAAAACATTTTTGATTTGATTGATAATGCTTTGAATAAAAATAAGTTGGCAGAAATGTATGGGGTTTTCATCTGATAATGCATCAGTGATTACTGGAATTCATTAAGGAGTTGCATTCTATATTTTGAAAAATGTCTCCATCTTTGTACATATCAGGTTATCCCTGTCATTTGATGTAACTTGTTGCAGGACAGACTGCTGATAAATTACAAGGAGAACCCTTGAAGTATCAAGTTGGCACTCCATTCTACCTGACAATGTACTTCATGCAGAGTTGATGTGCAATGGCACCTTATTTCCCAGCTAAAATATCCAGTAACTGGAAGATATATATATCCTCTTCTTTGTCAGGTTATGAAAGGAATATTGGTTTTTTAAAATTCTAATGCTGATTGTGAGAGATTGTTCAATATTGTTAACAAAAATAAAAACTGAATTCAGTTCCAGGCTGTGTCACCCAGCACTTGGTTCTCTACTCGTGTGCAAAACATTCATAATATCAGCTGGTCAAAGTGTTTTGAAATGCAGTATGAGAGACCATTGCTTTTTAAAGCTCACAGTGCTATATATCAAAGTTTGAAGCAGTAATTGATGTTAAAGGACCAGAAGGGTAAATAAATCATTTTGTACATATGCTTATTTGAATTTTATTATGTTATATGTGGATTACTCTTTGTCTGCTCAGATTACTCTTTTGTTTTCCACTTGGATTACACTTTTTCCTCATCAGGGGTTGGCATGTATGTATTAATGATGTAAAATAATTTGAGGCTAAAAGTGACAAAAATGTTCTATGCAGTTTATTTATTATCCTTGACGACTGTGTAAACATGGTTCTTGCTGATGACAACTTTGCCACCATTGTCGCAGCTGTGGAGGAAGGACGTGCCATCTACAACAACATGAAACAGTTCATCCGCTATCTTATCTCTTCGAACATTGGAGAAGTGGTCTGGTGAGTTTTGAGAATCACATGTTCTAGAATACAAATATGTTTTGTCTTGATTTAAAAGTCTGACAGCCATATATGAAATCCTTAATTCCATAAAAGTGGAATCTTCGCTTTAATATGATCTTCAACATGTGATATTTTATCATCATACACATTTAGTTGTAATTTCTTTTGATCATTTTAAGTTTGTTCATTGTCTTTTATCTCTACTGGTTGAAGATCAGAAGAGCCTCTGCGATGGGTCTACAGTGCACGTCAGCAGTTTGATAAACTGTATAGAAGAAACTACTTGGAGGAAAGTCATGAAACTTGGCATGGTTTCATACTGAGGTCTTCTTAGAACTAGAACGTTGGACATCAAGCATCCATGGTTATCATCTTGAAAATGTCGTTATCGCTAATGACAGCCTGAGAGCCAATGGACATTTTTGTTCTCGTAGAGTGGATAGTTTCACTCAGACAACTTGTCGTTTGTAGTTGGTCCTAACTGAAAATGTTGCCGACTGAAAATGATAACCGACATAGCCACCATGAAAATATTATCACTACTGTGGAAAGAATGGTCATATTATTGGGTTTTTGCTCAAGATGTCAGTTTTTTTCAGATTGAAAATAATATAAAAGAGACCTCCATTATGTCCGAAGCAGTGGCCATCTTAAAATATTGTTAGAGCTACTTATGTTGAAGAGATAGTAATAGTGATATTAGATCTACTGGTTATAGACAAGAAAAGCTTGTGGAATGGTATGTTGTCTGTCATCTTTCCATCAGTTAGCACAGGTTTGTTAACAGTACTCCTCCCAAACTGCTTGGATAATTGTGGGGTCCCAAGTGGTCTAAAGCGCTGACCATTGCAATTCATAAGTCTGTCTGTGTGGGTCCGAGTCTCAGGCTTGGCCAATGTGGATATGTGAGAAAGGTTGCCAGTAGCTTTTCGTGGATCGGTGGTTCTATCTGCGGTTTACCCTTGTTCTTTCTTCACCATGTATACTGGTGGCCATGTATGGCCTATCTTGTGCTGAAAAAAATGGTGTTAAACCCCCTATAACAACAACAATAACTTGGATGTCTGTCATGAAACTTTACACACTCATTCAGCACATTTTTTTTAGTTTGTCTTTGATAAAAGTGGTACTGCCTGGGCATCAAATATGGCCACCACAGTGGCCAGTTTACAGATTTGTTAACACTCCTGAATAAATGATCATCAACATGGCATTTTCACTAAAAGACTTTTTATGATGTTTAGTTGGTCCATTTTGAAAATCTTGTAATTGCTACTTTTCCTAAATGTAGAGTTTTCACTAAATACCTTTTTATGATGGTGCTAAAAGAAAATGATCCCAATCTGACATCCAGTATGGCCATCATGTCGGCCATCTTGCAGATTTTGTTATTGCATCTACTCCTGAAGGGATGGTCATATCATAATGGGGTTTCCACTAAAAGACTTCTTCTGATGTCTAGTTGAAAATTTGTCAGCGTGTTGTCCACCATGTTAACCATCGGGAAAATCATGCTGTTGCAACTCCATCTGAAAGATTAGTCATAGCAACATGAAGCTTTCATTAAAATCGCTTTTTATGATGCCTGGTTGTTCTTAAATAAAAGTTTTGCCAATCTGCATTCCAAAATGGCCACCACAGCTATCTTTAAAGTCTTTCATTGCAACCACAAGACCTCTTAAATCTCCAGTTGGTCTTAAATGAACTTGTTGTCACTATGATGTCCAGTATGACCGCCACATAGTGGTCATCTTGAAAATCTTGTTATTGCTGTTCAAGAATGGATGATCGTATCAACATAAGGTTTTCAATAAAAGACCTGTTATGATGTCTCCTTGGTTCTACATGAAAATTGTGTCAATCTGATGTCAAATACGGCCACCACAGCAGCTATTTAGAAATTCTTTTTATTATTGCTGTTCCTTCTGAACAGAAAGGCATATTGAAAATGATTTTCATCCAAAAAGTTTCCATATAATGTGTGCATGATCCTAAATGAAAATGCTGATCCTGGATCTGATATGGCTGTTATGGTGGCCAGCTTGAGAATCTTGTTATTACTACTTCTCTGGAATTACTGATCACATCATGAAGGGTTTTCACTTTTAGACTTCTGTAATGTTTTGTTGATGTTAAATTAAAATAGTGTGGTCATCTTAACCATTTTGTTTGAACTTGGCTACTCCTTTTAAAGGAAAAGTTAATATAGGGTTTTCATCAGAATAGTTCCTTCATTGTTTTATTGGTCCTAAATGAAAATTACTAACCCATGACATGGCTACGATGGGGCCTATCTTGAAAATAATGTTATCTCTACTCCCAGATAGATGGCTTTATCAATGTGGGGTTTTACCAGTAGACTTCTTATGATACCTTGTTGCTCCTTAATGAAAATGGTGCCAGTTGCATGTACAGTTTAGCTGTGAAAACAGCTGTCATGTAAATATTGTTGTAACTGTGCACCCTGAATGGATAATCATTATAAAATGGGGTTATGAACAAAGTACTTGAAAGTTGTCTTCTTTGACCTAAATCTGACAACCAGTATGCCCACCACAGTAGCTAATTTGAAGATCTTGTCAGCACTGAAGAATATATCAGAGATGTTTATAACACTGCAGTTAAAAAGAAGAAATGGTCTTACATTGAATTTCTGATTTCTGGAAATTCTTTTCAGTCACTATTTTTTTTTTAATACACTTATTGCTTTAAATATGTAGTAATGCCTATGTTGAAATGATGCTGAACCTTGAAATGGGTGCCCTCATAACTATTCTAAATATTTTTTGTGGCTACTTCTGTAGAACAAATCCTATTGCCATGGGCATCTTGCCAAAACACTAGCGATACGTAGCTGGTCCTGATTGAAAATTGTGTTTATCAAACCTCCAGCGTGATGTCATAGTGTCCATCTTGAAAATGTTTTAATCACTACTGAACATTTGTTTGGAATGAACAAAGTGCAGATCTGACCACCAATATTTTTAGACCTCTATGAAGGAAAATGAAAATAAGACATGACTGACTTAGGCATCATGTCAGAAGGGATTGCTTGCCTTTTTGTACTTTATTAAGCTTATGAACACAGTCACATGTAGATGTACAAATGAATTTAGATTAGATATTGTATTTAGTTGCATTCAGCAAACAAATTGACAACAGATATTGATTTTAGGGTTAAAAAAATCTTGGCTTTGTTTTGTGCTGGACTGTCAAATGAGCTTGATAACACAAATGCGTTTTATTTTTATTGAACTGATTTTGTGAAGAATAACTCAAATGATTCCAATGAATTTTTTCCCCCAAAAGCTATTAATTATAGATTTAACCAAATTTAGCATGTGGATTTATCTTGACAGTTTCCAAGACAATTCAATGATCTTCATGACATCAGGTTTAAGGTCAAAGATAGCTTGTGAACATATTGACTTGAATTTGTAGGAAAATATTTATACTGCCAAATTTAGTATGCTAGCATTCCTAAAGAATATCACGTATGGTTTCAGTACTCATCAATACTTAATACTCATTGAAAAGCATAAAAGGACAAATCAGACTGGATTCTTAGACTTCAAGGGACTCTTATTTAGTTGGTACAGGACATCAGTAGCTATGAAGATTATCTATTTGACATCATTATCTATATTGTTGTAGTAACACTGTTTTTGGTTTGTGTGTTTCAGTATCTTCTTGACAGCTGCTCTTGGCATCCCTGAGGCCCTGATCCCAGTACAGCTGTTGTGGGTAAACCTGGTGACTGATGGATTCCCTGCAACAGCCCTTGGCTTCAACCCACCTGATATGGACATCATGAAGAGACCACCAAGGAGCCCCAAGGAATCCCTCATTACCGGCTGGCTCTTCTTCAGATACATGGCTATTGGAGGTAATCATAGAGCAGTCCTGTTTTCATATTTTCATTATTAATTGTGCTATGCTCAGCCAGCATGGGTATGTGAAAAAGCTTCCAAGTAGCTTCCCATGGGGCAGTGGTTTTCCAGGTTCTTCCTCCACCAGATATACCAGCTACCATGTATAGCCTATGATGTGCTGAAAAATGGTATTAAACCCATAACAATAACAACAACAATTGCACAATGATGTTTTGATGCAGTTATGGTTGGGATGGCACATTGATACTTGTTTCAGAAATATTAAACATGAAAGTTTCAGCTTTTAGATTTTATTTTTAAAAGGGCCTTCCAACAAAATTCCCCTTTTATAAGCTCAATTGAAACCTCAGAAGAGGTTGTGCAATGGCTTTTCTTCTGGTGTTTATTTGCACAAGTTTGTTATCACTACTTGTAAACAATGGAGAGGCTTGTCACTAAACTTTTAAACATATTCATGTCAGGGCTTAGTTATTCGAAAATGAAACTGGTGGCTCACAGACATCCAATATGACTGCAGTAGCATCATTCTTAAACATCTTATAGCAGCTTCTAATGAATGAATAATCATATCAGTGTTGGGTTTCATGATAGACCTAATATAATGTCTAGTTGGTCTTGAATACAGATGATGCCAAATATTTATATCTGCTATTGGGGCCATCTTGACAATTATTTTGTCACCAGTTCTCCTAAACAAATGATCAGTATTTGATATGGAGTAGATCAAAGACTTGAATCTTATAACTACTTCAAAATGGATGGCAATAACTGCTTTTCTTCCTGTCGGTTGTCCATGATGGAAATGATGCCATTCTGATGTACAGTATGGCCTTTATAGTCAAAAATCTTGTTATGGCCACTTGTCCAAAACAGATAGCTGTATCGACATGGGATTTTTTTACTTGAGGACTTTTATTACTGTCTAGTTGGTCCTAAATGAAAAATGTGCCAATCGGTCATCCAATATGGTTGCTGAAGTAGCCATTTTGAAACTCTTGTTATAGCTATGTCTCCTGAATTGTTAGTAGTAGTGACATGGGGTTTCACTGAAAGACTTAAAATATCTGGCTGGTCATAAATGAAATGGCCCCAGTTATATGGGTATCACATGAACATATTAACTCAAACTTAAGAAAACTGTTTTGTTACCAAATCTGGCATAATGGAGTTTTTCAGGAATATCATAATGGTTTCAATACTCTGTAGTTATTTCAACCAGTATAGCATCAGTCTCTTCGAGGCACATTTGTATGAGGATAGATGCGAAGGGTTGTCATGTAAAATCACTTTCTGTTTCAGTCTATGTGGGTTGTGCAACAGTGGGGGCAGCTGCATGGTGGTTCATGGTGTATGAAGACGGACCAAAACTCAACTACTATCAACTGGTAAGATTCAAGTGTAAAAACTTGAATACTGGCAATATGTAACATATTGATGTGTTGCCAATTCAGTCATGGCAAGATGTGGGTACTAATTTCCTGTTGGCAATGTCATTGAGTTACACAATATCATGTTTTGCAGACAAGCCACTGTGTTCCATGGAACCATTGTTCTTTTGTTGTTGTCATGCCTATATTGAATAGTGAGATGAACTGAATCTTTGTTGAGGTTGGCACCAACTAGGATATCTTTGTCTTGGTGTCTACCACCAGTACTTTATTTTCACAACCAATTGTTATTAAATTGGACAAATGATTCATGTAATGGGGGAAGAAAATAGTTCCATCATGAGTGCTCGTACTTGTCTTGCACGTTACATTTTTCAAATTGACGTCAGATTCTCAAGCTGAGGTTTGTCAGTTACATGTATAGCACAATGCTGAATCTAATACATGTGCTATGAAAAGACAGATAAACGACCCAAGATAACCCACCTGAGACCAACAACAAAAAAATGGCATGGGTTGCAATCCTACAAGAATTTTATTGTCACATGTGGGAGACTTTGATTACATAGTTGCTGCTTTGATTTCAATGTTAACATTTAGATTGTATGTTAAACTTTTGTGCTTTAATTTTAAAACATCATTTAGCATACATTCAGTGTGTTTTGTAAATGGAGACTCAATGTAACAAGGAACTCATACTTAAGAGAGAAGAAAATGGACCTTTTATATTAATTGTCAAAAAGAACTGTTTTCAGGCATATGCAATCATTGTCTTTTCCATAAATGGTATGACCTGTATCACCAATTGGTCTAAAGCACTTGCCATTTACCGATCAAAATGTATGTGAAATCTTGCCAGTAGATTCCCATGGTTGGTGTTTCTTCGTGGGGTCTCCCAGCTTCTTCATCCACAAAATATATTGGCTGCTATGTATAACTTATGCACTGAAAATGGCATTAAACTGCAGATAACCAGAAATGTTTGAGACATCTTTTACATAGTCATCATTGTGACCAATATTTAGGTGCTGTGTTGGCTTATTTAAAGTCACGTCGCTTCTACAGTAGTTGCCCAACTCAGTTGAAACTTTTATTAAATTGTACACTTTTGTACCCAAGTACGCTTGGAGATTGGAGATCCTGTATCGCCTGGATAAGTTGAAACATATACAGTGATAAAGGTAAGTATTGTGTGTGTATATATAGAGAGAGAGAGAGAGAGCTGCCAACTCTTACAATTTTGCTGTAAGTCTTACGAAAATTACTTGTAAAATATGGACTTACAGCATATAAGCAAAAACTACGGAAAAATTATTGTTGATGAAAAATCCGGATAATTGGTTCAGCTGTGTTTTATTTGGATCTGGGTTTCATCCTAGAATTAGTAAAATTAGCCAGGGAACTGGACTAACTTTACAGCAGCATCCCAGATGCTTTAAACTGCACCTATTTGTTCATGAGAAGTGTCTGCATGATTGAACTGTTGATTATAGAATTTTTTAAAATAACGTCCAGAAAGTGATGCATGTTTAAGACGAAAGGGGAAATTAGGCTTCTAGAAAAGTGCTAATAATCAACACAGAAGAATAAAAAGGAGTATTCAGATTCTTGTGAATAAAAGCTGGAAAGGACACAATTACATTTATTGGACATCACATACCAGTTTGGGTATGTCTCTTGGCGGGAGATATGATTGCCATCGTAATGTGAAATGAAAAAGAATTTCCAAGAATTCTGTCAAGTTGAGAGATTGCAACAAGTCATTGAGCTGCATAGGGTTTGGAACTAGAGTTTGTGCAGCTGTACTATTGGTAAATATAGTGTACACGTACATTACAAACGTTTCAGTTAAAGATAATGTTGAGCGGCGATGCGGCAAACTTTTAATTATGTTTTCCAGCTTTACAATAGCAGTTATTTATATTTTGTTACACATTACCGAAAACTGGTCAATCTTACGGAAAAAAATCAACTGCCTTACTGAGACAGACTCGTCAGGGTTGGCAGGTGTGTGTGTGTGTGTGTGTATATATATATATATATATATATATATAATAGTGTTCATTTCATTGAGTATTTTGTATTGACTATACAAATTTTTGTTTCAGATATTCAGAAATTAAGCAAAGTTTAATTCTAACAATAAATATCTCTATCGTTTGTTAAATATTTGTAATTTAGGAAATTGAATGGAAAGCTACTATTTTTTTTATTGGTAGGCTTTTCTTTGCTATGATAAATCAGCTACAGAAAGAAAATCATAGCATTAAATGGATGTGGGCCTGTATTTTGTGAAAGACAACCTTTGTTAGAATTAAACTGATGCATTCCAGCAAGGAAAATGGTGGTGCTATTTTTTAATGGAAGCATTGTCATAACTTGATAAATGATTTTAAAATGTATCTTGTCATGGAGAGTTTTTAATAATTATTTTGTATAATTTACTATATTTACCTCATTTATCTCACTCATTCACATGAAGTGGTCTTAATATGAAGATATATTTTAGTTGACATACTCTATTTAGCTGAGATATCTACTAGACATGCTTTTTATAGCTGCTACATCATTCTCTTCACATGCCATGTATAGTTCAGATATCATTTACTTGACATGCTCTGCATAATTGAGATACCATTTAATGGACATGCTCTCTATATGAAATATCATTCACTTTATATGGCCTGCATATCTGAGGTGTCACTTAATTGTATTGCGTGAAACATCTTACACTCCAGCAAAATGTAAATTTTGTTTAGGCAGAATAATTAAGGTCCAAATGCTAAATTAATTTGGATAACTTTTGAGGTTTGTAAAATCATTTTTCTAAAGGTCTGCACAATTTTGTTCAGTTGACATTAAGTGGCATTTAATTCAAGTTGATGCACGTGATTAAGATATCTCCCCATTGGAGTTTATAGATGTCTCCTTGCTACTCAAACAGGCAGTGTGTTGTGTACATTGACAAGTGTGTTCATTTATTCAAAATTGAGGTTCAAACGCAAGATGATAGTTGTTAAAGCTTACCAAGTTCAGTTTCGCAACTTGAAAGAAACTTTTTAATAATGGAGTTTTTTTTTTACACTAGATTAATATCATTGTAGTTGTCTAGAATTAACATTTGCTTCTTGTCACAGATACACCAATGTTTCATAAGGTAAAATAAATAAATGTATTATTGTTTCATGTTAAAATGGAAATTGGTTGATCTCTCAACAGACACATCATATGCAATGCCCTGCTGAGCCTAAGAATTTCCAAGGGATTGAGTGTAGTATCTTTAACCACCCCACTCCCATGACAATGGCTTTGTCAGTATTGGTAACCATTGAAATGCTGAATGCACTCAACAGGTAACTATTTGCCCCACAAAACCCAATTTCTTCAGTATGGAGCGAGATTTCTTTGATTGATACATTCATCTGTTTGTATTGATACCATAAAGCAAACCACTACCCTGGGATCTTAGAACAAGCTAGCACAAGAAAAAAAGGCACAGTAAGAAAAGTAATAAAAACAATAAAGAGGACATTCTTCCCATCTATACTTGCTTGTAAGTCGAACTCAGCCATAAGCTGCACAAATCCATCTCTGCCGTCACATAATGCACTGGCAGATCAGGGTCCATGTAGTAGTCTAGGAGTAATCATTAGAACAAACAATGTAGATACTGATTTGCTTGCATATTATGCGATGGCAGATTAGGATCTGTATTGTTTGCAGATGGTCTCAACTTACAAGTGTGTATACAAGTTACTTTCATGAATGGCTATTATGATGAAAAAAGGAGTAAGAAATTCTTGTATATAAGTTTTTCAGACAATTTAATTGTACATGATTGGTTTCTAGAAAATAAGTGTTTACAAAATTGAACACTTGAAACAAAAATTATTTTCTTTTTTTTTTTTACTTATTATTTTTATTCTTTTGCCATATTCAGATAAGAAATAATTATATATTATCTTAACCTGCCCATTTAAATTTACCATTATTCTGATTCAAAATTCCAGTTGTACTGGCTTGGCTTATGGTGGTATTCATTTAATGACATTGAAGGTACATAGGTTTTCATTGCTTCTTATGATGTTAAAAACTTCTTGAATGAAAGTTTGTTCATGACAGAAGTGAAAATCTATGCCCCCATGTTGGTAGCAGGCTTCCTCAACATTGTAGAACATAGTCATGGAAGACATTAACTGTACATGGAGCTTTCTAATAAAGTTGAATTAAGTCGGCAGCATTACATACTGAGTTTTCCCTTAATAAGCACATACTTGATGGTCAGCTCATCCAACACATAAACATTTTGGTAAAATTTATTTGATAATCCCTCAAAAAATTTATATGTAAGAATAACTAACATTGTTTGCATTTTGGTGGGTATTGTTTATAGGGTCTTGAAAAAGCTGCTGAAATCATTGCAAATGAATATTACAATTTTGAACTGCATAACTTCCATGATACATTTCTGAATGTTGAAAAAGTCTGTTTCATGCTTCCCATGGTTATTGTTTAACCTCTAACCTTTGAACTTTCCACCAATCTAGACCCACCATGCTCATTGTTTAGCCCAAGATGAAAGGTTCTTTGGAGTAGACTGTGAGGTCTTCGACCATCCAGCACCAATGACAATGGCACTGTCAGTGTTGGTCGTCATAGAGATGCTTAATTCACTCAACAGGTAAGGAGCCAGGTAACAGTTTAGACTGGTTCTAATATCGCTTGACAGGGAATATGATTTTCTGTGAAGATTTAGGAACCAGTCTGCTCTTTGAAGATTGCAGGAAGTTTGCTGTGCATACAATGAGTCTAATATATAATACCATCTTTTTTTATATGAAGTTATTCCTATTAGACTGGAATACTTCATTATTTAGATTTTTTTTAAAATTCACTTAATATCTTAACATCTGGTTAAATTGTTTGATTTTTTTTAAAAAGGATTTTGAAGTTTCTAAGCCATAGACGTACAAGTCATAGTGCAAGCTAATTTCATTACATATTTCTGTAATTAAAAATTGTTTTAAAGCAGTATTCCTCTGATCAAAATTGGTTTGATGTTTCTTGATAAATGATCTTTTTCAGCTTGATTAAACAAATATTGTGAAAAATGATCATTGACCAGTAGGCTGTTCAGTATCTTTGGTAATTTCTTTTATATTAGCTTATTTATACACTCTGTTATCAATCTCCTAGAAAGGCCAGAGAATCTCTCTCCCTCGTAGAACATAGCATTGCCTATCATTATATCATTACAATTTTAGGGATCCTGTTAAAAAATGTTGGCAGAAGCATGTTGTGATAATTTTCAAGCTATGGTGTAATCTTTATGCCATATACACCTGAAAATATTTAAGCCTCTATTAGACTCATTGCTTTACCAGTTTCAGCATGCTGTGTTCTCTGACATCACAAGGGGGATAATGAGTCATGCTGATTGTTTTCTGTTTATACATCTATTTTAATGAGATAAATCTCTGCAAATTTGCATGTTTTTCAACAAGGGGGGCAGTGTCTGGACTTTCGTATAGGTCAGGTTTTCTAAGGAATTTGTTTGATTCTGAATAATTATAGATACCAAACCAGACACTCCACTGCTCAAGAAAACCACGTCCTTCCTTTGATACGTGTTGATCATTATTTTTGTGTATATATATTTTTCTTTGCATAATTTTATGACAAGTGGCCAAAATGATAAAATGAAGTTACTAGTAAAATTTAAAATTGTTGATGGGTTTTATATAGCTGTATTGCAGAAGCTTCATTTTGGAATTGTGAGCAACATCAGAGGAGATTATTTTCTGGTTTTGGTTTACCTTGTTTCATTTCAGTTAAAATGCTTCATTTTATCAGTAAAATGGAGCTATAGCTTTGTAATTTATCTTTAACAAGAAGGAAGAGGTGCTCATTTTTGTGAAATTAACATGCTAGTCCAGCAGAGTAGTCCCCCCTTGTTGATGTGGAGCCACTGTCTTGCTGTTCTGGTGCAATATGCAGAACTTCCTGCATGTTAACCCTGACCCCTGGCTCCTTATTATGTCAACAGTATCGCTATGGTCAGTGAATTTGATACATAAAAACCTATGGTGTGAGCACAGCTCATGGTTAAACGAGTATTGACTTTCATGTTATAGATTTGTGGAAGTTTGTTTAGTAGTATTAGATTTACATTCATAGCCTGTGCAACAAGTCCTACTGCATTTTCACTGCAATGAGTTGGATTTTCAACACATTTTGAAATTGTATATTAAAGTGTGATATTTTGGTAACAGCCAGAAATATTCACCTTAAATATAGTCATTTTAAAACTTATTGTATATGCCGAAGTACTTCTATACAGTATATGATGAAAAAGTGACATAGAAGAGTATATATGAAATTCTTCATCAGGTTCTGTATTAAAACAAATTGCATATCATAAAAAAAAACTTGCTTGGCCTTCAGTGCTAGTGCCAATTGTTCTTCAAGAGGTTTATGGCAACTTAAATCACATGCATGTCTTTATTATCATGATTGCTTGAAACAAAATTCTTTTGGAGATGCTGAATTAAAAAAATTGTGACATTTTTGAGCCTTTATTTTAAAGTTTACGAGTCTTCAAAATGATTTTGATCATAGTTGGGTGAAAATATTACTAAAAAAAGTGTTGTTAATATTCCTCATTAGAAGAACATATTGGTAAAAAAAAAAAAAAAAACTTTTCGAATAATTCATGAAACATTTAATGACTGAAAGAAAGCATGAAGCATCAATGTTGAAAGTAAATACCTATATTTATGTGCATTTACATGAAGAAAATATCCCCATTTTGCAGAAGCTTCATGTTATGAACAGGTTTAATACAGATTTCATTAGTTCTGAACATCATTAATTAACCAATAGTTAAATCTCATTTGAGGAATTGACTCCTTTTTAAATATTTTTTTTTAATGGGATATAGAATTTGCCATTGTGAAGTAATTGTCCAACGATGGGGTGCTGCAGTGGTTAATGCATTGTACTTATGACCAGAAGGATGCAGGTTTGATTACTGCCATCTGTTCAGTTGTATCCTTGGGGAAGGGCATTTTATTATGCATGCCTTGGCACAGTATAACCTTAAGAGTTTTGATGCATCATAACATGCCAAACCAAACCAAAACCCTCAAGGGGTAATTTTATCCTTTCCACTCCACCACACACCGCAAAAAAACCCAGCTATTAACAAGGACTTGTACTGCAGTTATCTTGTTGGGACACACATGGGCATTTTCTTGTTGGAACCACAGAGCAAATCAGTTTTCAGTCTCCATAACAGTAGATACTTGTAACCAGTTTAGCTTAGGAGCAGTTTATTATAGTCTAATGCAGTTGATATGAATGTTTCCTCATTGATTTAGGTGTGCCATTTATGGGTTTTGCCTCATCAACCCAATTTTAGATTGAGTTGAACATCTTCACAGTTAACTTTCAAATATTCACATGGGATGTTGTTTGTAAAACAGTAAAGCTCAAGAACCATGTCACATATTCTGATGCAGTATGGTATGAACATTATTATTTGTAACTAGATGTGCCTTTTGGAAGCATTGTCTCATCACCTCCAGTTTAATTGGAGTTATAGCCCTTGACAATTGACTTCTTTTTCCCATAGGATGTTGCTTGTAACTGGCCTCACATGAGAACCATTCAACATATTCAGATGTAATTTGGTATGAACATTTTCTCAAAGACCTAGATGTACCATTAATGGGATTGATCTTGTCCACTTGATTTAGGACATAGTTATGCCCTTGTCAAGCTAATTCTTCTCTGTACATAGACCCTTGGAATGTTGCTTTTTGTCAGCATAGTTGAAGACCTATTAAATATATTTTTATGGGATTTGGTAAGAACATTGTCTTTTAAACCTAGATGTGTTTTATGGATTTTATCTCATGCACACTATTTTGACAAAGTTATGGCCCTTGTTAATTAATATCATGTTTTTACATGGCATTATCAGTAGTGTCTCCTGTACTCCCTTTAGAACAGGGTATGGCACTTCTCAGTCAACTTACATGGAGTGTTGCTTGTATTGACTAGTCCTTGGATGAGTTGAATTTCAAACATTTTACATTATCATGTTGAGGAGTCATGGCCTCTGAATGCCCATATTCTTCTAATTTAGTTTCCTAACAGAGGTTCCTTGGTGGATTGCCACGAAACTTGTTATATATAACATTATGGTCATGTCTTGAAGATGCACGTCAACAAATCAATCTTCTATCACAAGTTTTGTTAGAGTTGTTGACTTTTTTTTAACTTTATGGCCAGGTCAGTGTATGACATAATGTTATTAGTGCAACTTGTCCTGCAGTTTATGATGGACTGCCATGAAGCTTGGTAAATAATGTCATCACCTGAATATGTGCATACTGAAAAATCACTTTGCTACCGTAATATTCAGCTCCAGTGGTCATAGGCCAGAAGTCCTAAAGGAATATTCTTTTGTCTGTCATCTGATGTCCATCATCCTCCATCTGTTAGCACAAGTTTGTTAAAACTATCACTAAACTATTAGGAAGATTATGATGAAAC
This sequence comes from Sinohyriopsis cumingii, assembly GCA_028554795.2. NCBI lineage: Eukaryota > Metazoa > Mollusca > Bivalvia > Unionida > Unionidae > Sinohyriopsis > Sinohyriopsis cumingii. The sequence goes on from CM068841.1 coordinate 78,839,160, forward strand.
TTTAACATACACACTCGTGCAATTGTCTAGTTGGTCCTAAATGGAAATGGTGCAGCTTGGACATCAATTATTGTTGTTGCTGCAGCCTTTTGGAAATCCTTGTTATCACTGCTCCTTTTTAATGGATGGTTATATTGACATGGGGTTTCAAACTGAAAGACTTTTTGTCTAGTTGTTTCTATATAAAAAAAATGGTGCCCAATTGAAGTCCAATATCAAAGTCTTGTTAAAACTACATATCCTGAATGGAAAGTCATATTGCTATGGTGTTTTCACCAAAAGACTTCTTACGATGTTTAATTGAGCATAATTGACAATGGTGCCAATTTGGTAACAAATATGGCTGCTACAAAGGGCATCTTGAACATCCTGTTGTATGGGTGGTCATGTCAATATGGGGTTTTCACTAAAAGAACTATCTTTTGATGTCTAATTAGTCCTTGATGAAAATGGCCACCACAGCAGCCATCTTGAAAATCTTGTTACTCCTCAAAAACAGAAAGTCGTATCAACATGGGTATTTCAAAAGAAGATTTTGTAATGTCTTATTGCTCCTAAACTAAAAATGATACCAATCTGATGTCCAATATGGCCACCCAGGTGGCATTCTGGAAAAGTGTACCTCTAATCTTAAATGGAAAGTCTGACATGGGGATTTTAATCAGAAGAGTTCTTTTGGTATCTAATTGGTCCTAAATGAAATGATGCAAGTTAACCCTCAATATTGCCACCATGGTGGTCATCTTGAAAATATTAACTCTACTCCCAAATGGATGGTTATATCGGCATGTTTTTTTCACCAGTAGACTTATGATATCTAGTTGGTCCCACTTGTACATCCAATATGGCTGATTTAACAGCTGTCTTGAAAAAAATTTTCAGCTTTGTCCTGAATGAAAATGATGCCAATCTGCCATCTAGTATGTCCACTACAGCAGATAATTTGAAACTCTTGTTACACAGAAGAACTGTGTACAGATTCTTTTAGTATAGTTATATTGTCATCTTGGGATAGGGGTGGTATTCAGTAGAGGCGGGGCAATATTTATGTGAGCATATTGCTTCCTATTACTGTGGTTGTAGATTTCATATTTTTTTCTGTTTGAAGTTGTCAAAAGATACTGGAATCTTGTTTAAACATTAATAGGATTTGCGTGAAATTATAAGGTATAGGAATTGGATGAATAGATAGAAGAATCAGGTAGATAACTGCAATGGATATGTAGATAGACAAGTTAAAAAGCTATAAAGATTTCCAATCTATATTGCATTTAATATGATCTCATTCAGTTTTGCTGAGAGAAAAGAATTTGTACCTGATAACCTGATTTCTGGTTTTTGAAAGAGAACATTTTGTTTGGTAAGACCCAGCTATTTATTGTTTAGATAAATACTGCATGGTGGGATTTTTTTTAATAGGCATAATAGAATCAGTGCCTGTCTTCGTAAAGAAATAAACTTTTCATTTGTGTGCTGGCAAGCATGAATTAATGCTCATGTGTGTTGTGATTAATTTTACATGGTTATTTAGAAGGCAAGACCATGTATGCATATGTACAAGTTTATAAAAGGTGTACATTTATTTTATGTGCTTGTACTTGTAAATTTTCCTCTTTTATGTGTGTGTGTGTGTGTGTGTGTGTGCTTATATTTATGTTTATGTGTGTGTGTGATTGTGAATGGGTGAGCTTTTTTGATGTTAGTGATATTTATTTTGTTAATAAAAAAAGATTGGTCAGCTGAATTTAACAGTGATTCAGAATTTCATTTTTTGATGATTGTCTGCCTCTCCCTCTCCAGCTTGAGTGAGAACCAGTCTCTGATAGTGATGCCTCCATGGATCAACAAATGGCTACTTGGTGCCATCGTTCTTTCCATGGGCCTTCATTTCTTCATCCTCTACGTTGACTTCATGGCAGTAAGTATTTTGTATGATCCACTATTACTGAACGTATTAAACATCCCCTGTGTAGGCAGTCTCATTTGTAGATAGGCCTAATATTTTGGTCCCTGTTAGGCCTTTGTGATACTGCTTGAATCTCCATTCAGGTGGCCACCTCTATAAAATAGCAGACTTTTGGCCTCAGCAGTGCCTGGTTAGGGTAAGTTTCATGTAATTAGGCTAAGTTTTGTTATCTGGGTAGACGTATTGTAATCAGAAAGACAACATTTTAGCATTTGGTTTAAATTTGATTTGATTAAAACAAAACTCTTTAAAACTTCATTGGATTTGAAAAAAGGACCAAAAGCCAGGGGTAAATACCAAAAACTATCACTTGATGAATGGAAATAGACATTTTGATTTGTAAAGTTTTAGCTCTACTGGTCATAGACCAAAAGAGCCTATGAGATGGTTTTTTGTCCGTCATCCATCATCTGTCATCAGTCCATCAATTAACACAAGTTTGTGACAGTTTGTCCTAAACTTCTTACAGGTTTGCTGTGAAACTTGACACCCACATTCATCCCATGGTCTAGTTGGTCCTAAATGAAAATGGTCCTGCTTGAACATCTAATTTTGCCACCACATTGGCAATCTTAAAAGTCTTGTTGCTACTATTGCTGAATGGACGAATATATAAACAATCACGGGGTTTTCAACAGATGCCTTCTTATTATGTATTGTTGGTCCAAAAGTAAAATGATGTCGCTCTCTTTTCCAGTATGGTCACAACAATGGCTGTCTTGAAAATATCAGTACTCCTACAGAATGGATGGTTTTATCAGTTTTTTTATCGGCTTTTTTTACTAAGCAGCTTCATATGATGTCTTGTTGGTCCTAATGGTGCCATTCAGATAGTAACATTACCTGCCACAGTGGTCATCTTGAAAATCATGTTATCGCTATTTTTCTGAAAGAATAGTCATATTAACATGAGGTTTTTGCTGAAAGATTTCTTGTGATGCCTAGTTCATTGTAAAAGAAAATGGTTTCTGATCCAACTTATTGTATGATTGCCATCTTAAAAATCTTATCACTGCCTTTTCTAGATGGTTGGTCTTGTCAACATTGTGCTTGCACCAAAAGTCTTCATATGATGTCTCCTTCACACTGAATAGAAATGGTGCCAGTCTGATGTCAGATACCATGGCATCCATCTTAATAATCTTTTTTATTGTTGCTCCACCAAAATGGAAAGTCTTATTAGCATGGGTTTCCACTAGAAGACTCTTATGACTCCTTGTTGGTCCTAATTGAAAATGATGCCAAGATAAGATCCAGTATGTTCTGTCACAGCAGTTAATTAGGAAACCATGTTATACCTGAAAAATGTCAAAGATGGTATCAACACTCCACTATTGAATTCCTGGCCATTTTTGTCAGCCAGTAGAGCATCAGTCCCTTTCTTTAGAAAGTAATTTTCTCATATAAGAATTTATTGGGTAGGTAATGAGATGATTTTCAGTCACTTAATTATAAGCAGTTTATGAATGGGGGCAGTTAAACCTCACCATGTGACCCTTGAAATGGGACCAGTCCAGAATAGCAGCCATTATATTTGGTCATTTCAATTCTTATTGTAGAAGGGCAGAATTGCCCTCTAAAGAAAGACCTTCTTGCAAATTAGATCACCTTCCCAATCTGATGAGTAGTCATAATTGGAAGATTTTACTGTATTTGTTAGATCAAGTGTGTGCATGCAAATCTAAAATTTCTTCTAGTTATACATATCATGTTTAGAATAATATCCTGATTTTTTTTAAGCTCACTTGGGCTGCATCTGTCAGACATTGTCCATCTTCCACCTTAAGTAAAATATCTACGACCAGTTACTGTTTAAACTTATACAGAATCATTTAGTCAGGTTTTTTTAACCCATTTGGCACAGTGCATCTGAGCATACCTACTAAAAATACTAAAACACGTTAAATAAGTTTTCTCAAAACCTACAGAACAGAATTTTGTCTAAGTCAACAGAAAGCATTCTAGCAGGAAACCATTTTCCAGTTTTAGTAAATGATGCATATTTACTGTCATTTATAGCTACTAATACTAATTATAGAAAAGTTACTGTGACCAAAAAATTTAAAAATCTCCAAACTTAGACTTTTTCTACAAGACCACAGGCTATATTTTACTGAACGTGACAGAAAATGTCCTGGCATGAAGACCTTTCAAGTACAAATGATGCCAATCTGCCAACAAATATGGCCACATAACTAGCAAGAGAAAAGTATTTAAACAACTTTCTTTAAAACTGTTGATTATAACATGACAGAAATCATCCAGGCATGAAGACATTTCAGATTTATATCAACAACGGCAATCCACCAGCAAATATGGTTGCTCTTACCAAAAGTTGAAAATTCTATAAATCTCCTCATCAAAAATCATGTTAATAGAATTCAAGTATGGTTGATGGAAAAGTGTCCTGGGTAAAGAGCTTTCAAGATCCTACTGTTAATGTTGATCTCCCACCTGATAAAATGAACACTACTACAAATTTAAAAATACTGTACCTATTATAAGCAAGGGAAGTAACCTCTGAGGAGTACAGTTGAGAATCACAGGTTTGGGACAAGATGCACTTCACTGACGTAGGTAAAGAACAAAACTGTCTGCACAGACTATTTGACCCATGGTCAGTCTTGTTTTGAATTTAAGTAACTTTTGTGTTGCAGTTTGGCAGGAGATAAGATGAGAACAGCAGTTCTAGAGTTCATGGTTAAAGCTGTAAATAATATTTCTGTGTTTATGATACTTTTTGAGAGTACTTTGAAGAAAGAGGTAAAAAAAGAGCTGGTGTTTCAGCAAGAAATTGGCTGATGTCAGTTTATTGGGGCTGTGGTGTCTCTAGAAAAGAAAGCATTTCAAGAAGAGCAGTTAGAGTTTTGATTTTATACTGATTTGTCTCCCTTGTGGAAATAAAATGTGAAACCGATTTTTAAAAATAATTTTTGATACATCATTCATAAATTTCATCAAAACAAGTTACTTAGATAAGCAGATAATACACTTTAGGAATTAAATTGAATAAGCTGTAATTTGAAGCTGAAAAAAAGTAAAATTGAAACATAACATGTAACATTCAAAGTAGATGAAATAAATTAGAAATACGATTAGCATTAAAATAATTAAGTAATGCAATTTTGGGAATGAATTTGCTATATAGTTTTTTTTCTTCTCATTTCTTTGCAATGCCCAGCATAAACTAACCCAAACCACAGAATAACTTATAATGTGATGCCGTATAAAAATGTCTGGAATATGTATTGTTTTTATGTCATAACATATGTACAATAGTTAGCGTTTACATCAGCTTTAACTTCCACAGGTTTGATATGAGCGAGATCCTCGTGTATTAATGAGGTGATCATGCATCCAATTGGTTGAGCTACTAACCACTCTAGAGTGTATTTGTGACCTGGTTTTGATCAGACATGTCAAATAGGCTTGTAGCATCAATATGTGGGATGTTTTATTTTGAGATAGGTCATGCATATTAATAAAGTGATCTTGCATTTGATTCACTGAGATTTTTGCATCACTAGCAACTGTTTATTTTATAGGATTTTGATCAAACCTGGTAAATTGGTTAGTATCGTCAAGATAATCTAGTAGAGCAGGGTAGGGTAGTAAGGTAATCTTGCATCTGGTTAGCTTAGCCAGTTAGCTTACTAGCAGCTCGGTCTCTTATCAGATTTTGATCAAACTTAGATAGTCTTGTGTAATCAAAATCTTGGATAAGTTTGATTTTGAACAAGTCCTATGCATATTTATTTGATAATCTTGTATCTGAGGTGTTTTTTAATTTTTTTTTACCCAAACTTAAGAATGAATTTCACTTGGAATTGCTCCAGTTTTTGGTAAATAGACTTATTATTATCTTTTCCAATTTCTGTAATAAATGAGATGTGTGCATATTAATGAGGTGGTCTTGCATCTGATTGGCTCACCTTGTGACCTCTCATCTAATTTCAGTACAACCATCAAGATCTTAGGTGACTTTCATTATGAGGCTGGTATATGCACATTATTTATGCCTTGATATTTGGCAATTACTTTTACCAGTCTTGGGTAAGATAGACAAAATGAACAGGATAAATACATTTTAGAAAATAGTTTACAACTCTGCATGAACCTGCTTAGTAAAATAGCCAGATGTTAAATTATATAAGCCAGGAGAGAAAAACTGGCTTACTAAGGCTGCACATTCTTTCTTTTGTAAGCAGAAATAATGTTGTATAATGTGGACACAGTTTCAATGAGATGTTTTCTTCAAAATTTTTATATGCATTATAAATTTACAATACATATTTACTTGACAGATTGATTGGCAAATTTTAATGCTTTAACTTTGTGATTATCATTTAGGAGTGGGATTGTGGGAGAATAAAGTTCATTGTTTAGACTTGCAAAAATGAAGAGGTTAAATCCTTTATTTATCATTTCAATAAATATAACCTTAGACTTTGCATGCAAGTTTTTCTGGGGATATGGTTGAAGCAAAGGTCCAAAATCAAAATACTATGAATTCACTAGTTTTAATGGGGTAACAGTTTGTATGGATTTTTTAGTAATTAAAAATCCCATGAATTTAAAGACGCAGCAAAAAACTTGGACATTTCTCCCCACTTCCTATTGTATGAATTCAAGTATAGACAAAAATGTAACTTTCACAAAGGTGTTAAAATTGATACACATGAGATTTAAGTATGTTAACATTTTTGGGGGCAGGACAAAAAAAAGCAATGGATATTGTTTTCTCTTTCAGACCATTTTCCAGATCACTCCACTGAACTTGGTGCAGTGGGCAGCTGTCTTGAAGTTATCATTTCCAGTGATCATCATTGATGAAACACTTAAGTTTATTGCCAGAAAGTTTGCGGATGGTAAAAATATTCTTTATGAATTCTCCTTGCTAATTTTAGTGTGGAGTGTTTATTTGGGAATGATGATTATGACCTTTTGAGGAATGGCAGCAGTGATAGAGTAATTTAAAATATGAAATTTCTGCTAGATGTGAATTTTTTTCTTCTTTTCCCTGTTCATTCTGGAATCGGCTTTAAGTAAATGAGCATGCAAAGTTGTGATCCAAGATATTTATGCTACTTATATTGCATATTATCGATAGGGAATATTATGGTAATATACATTCTGAATTGTCAGAGTAATTCAGTCATTAATCTTTCTGAAGATGATGTTTGTTCATAAGCATTTTTTAAACACCTGCACTTATGTTTAATATATGATGATGTCCATCCATCCAGTAGCATTTGCTTCTCTGGCCCATAACTTTGTAACTATTGGAGAGATTTTCATTAAACTTTGCCTGTATTTATCATGACTAGACAGTGTTGTATACAATAGTTGTATCTCCTGTCTTGAGGTCAAGGTCGAAGCTGGTGAAAGTTCTATGATTTGCATCTGGTATGGAGATAATCTGGTGAACAGTTGAAGATATTTTAATAAAAGTAAAGTAATATTGTATATAGAGGGCACGTTGCATGTTTTATCCATACTCACTGTCTCAAGATGAAGGTGCCCTCTAGAAGAAAAGTAATTCTGACTTGTATCCTTTTCCAGTGCTTTACTTTTGAATCACTGAAGATATTCTTTAGTGAAACTTGAACCAGTTATTTATCATGACTAGACAGTGTGTCATATACCTTAGACATGCCCTTTGCTGTGGTCAAAATCTTAGCAAGGAAAAATGCAAATCAGCGATCTATATCTATATATGATATAACTTTTGAATCTGATATTTTAATGAAACTTGTCCCTTATTAATTCTGTATCAATTAACAGGTATTCCCAGTTCAGTCCCCTGCCTCAGTGTCTCTGTCAAGGGATAATGTCAATCAGTGGCCTGTTTCCTGACCACATTTTCACATTTTGAAGACCAACGGATAATTTTATGAAACTTGACCCAGAGCCTTACTGTATCATGCAATTGTCAAGCCCCTAGCTCAAAGGTTTAGGTCATTGTTAGGGACAAGTCTAGGAGACAGGCATATCATGTGTGATTTGCCTGTACTGTTCAGACTTGAAGTTAGGGCATTGAGTTCAAAAATGTAATCAGCTTGATTGAATTACCAACTTACTGGGAATTGGATGCAACAATTTTTAATAGTTTGAACTTTTTAAGCCTACATAGCTGTTAGATTTGCTTATGCTAAAACTCTCATGGCTTAGCTCGGGTATAAATAAACATTGATTCTCACTGCTGGTTTAATACTTAGTGGTCTGTGTGAGTTTCTAATTCTACAATTACCCTCAACTGACCAGCAATAAGGTCCGGTGGAGCTTCATTCAGTCGCTTTCATATTAACATCACATCACATAGCTACTAACTGTCCTTGATTTGCTTTCACTGTCTAGGGGTCATTGTCACAAGTTGATCTATTTTCATATTCCATCAATATGTCAGAAAAAATATCTGATGCTGACAGAAAAGAGCTGTCAGATGAAAGTTGGTCTCTTCAGAGTTTTGTGAAATTGTTCCACCATTTTACAGATCTACATATTTTTTCCACCTTCTAATATGCGTTTAACTTTTCCTCGCCCATAACATTCTTAGTGCTATTTCAATTGCAATATGTCATGAGATTTTATGGAAGATGGCATCCATCGAAAAAGTTAAGCAATAGATTTTAAATATTTCCGTTTTTTATTGTTAATTTTTATTGTGAAATAACTTGTATCACTCCTTTTAGATCCAGGTTTTTTATTGCTTCATTGGGGTTGTTGTTGAGAGTATAATGTATAAAATGGTTTGAATGTAAGAATATCTCATTTTATTGTTTTAGAATTTGCTTGAGCTATGGTTATAGATTAAAAAGTAGAGAACAAAACAAGCCAAGAATGACTAGGCATTTTTATGGGCATGAAGATATCACAATAAACATAGTTTTTAATTTTGCTTATATGACTTACAAAAATTGAAATTTTAAATGGCAAGGTTCATAGTTCTTTGAGGAAGCCTATAGTTACCAAATATATAGCATTGTAAGACACATAACTCCAAGATTGTTTTTAATGATTTGATTTGCTTTGGGGGATATTTTTCTTTGTAACTTGCAGAAATCAAATGATATTCCTAAGCCATTAATGATTTTTCTTGCATATTGTTTAATGGCATTGCTTCACATATTCTCACTTTTTGCTCTTGAGATTGTATCCATACAGATTTTAAAAAAAAGCATCTGCCAATTTGATTAACTAATAAAATTAATTACATTATTTTGTCAGGTCTAGTTAGCTGGTTGAATGTGCTCAGGAGAGACAGAAATAAAGTTATTTGAATCTGTCTTCAGACTTTTCTTTGATGAAAAAAGATGAAGATTGAATTCTATTAAGATAGACACGTTAGAAAGGGACCAAATTCATGCATGTATTCACTGAATTTTAGCATGGTGTTGAGTTTGGGTGATACCTGTTAGTGTAGGATTTTGAACCCCTATATTCCATATCCTTGTGTTACTTGTTTGGTGTGAATGAAGTACAAAATTTATGTTAAAAGTGGAAAGTGATGTATACATGTCTGAATTATTACATTTTTATCCCTATTTTGTCAGTTTTCTGGAAAATTTGTACATGCCAACAAAATCTGGATTGAAATTTTGCTGCCATGCAGCCGTCTTTCATACTTGACCTTGGAAAACAAATGTTCTGCATAAAATAATTACCTGACCTTGACCCTTGTGACTTGTGTGTAAAATAACTCTAACAACAAAGTAGTCGAGAATTAAAGTCTATTTGGATTCTTGTTATTCTTCAGGAGTTCTTGTAACTTAATTAAAATTGTAAATAGGATTTTGTCTGGAAAAATAACGATTAGTTCTTGTCTTTGAATGAAGTTTGTCTCAGTCAGAATAAATATCCATAGACTTGAAAAGAGTGCAGATTTTCTCAGTTGACTTAGAGGAATTTAGAGAGAAAAAGGAAATCAGAACAAAATGTTAATTTTTTCCAGAATGCTTTAACATTAACATGGAGGTAATAATGGGTGGCCTTTTAATTCATCTGTGATGCTGAGTATATCAATACAATGGGCACAGTTATAGTATAAATTTAATTCAAAGTGTAGTTCTTTTCAGAACACTTAGGGTATAATCTGTTTGACTAGTGACCACGAGGCATGCAAACTTCATTTTGATGCTGAAGTTTGGAATTTTTATCAATCTGAAACTTATATTTGCTTTTCAAGTCTTCATTTACATGCATAATGTCTGTAGCTGTTTCTGATTTTGATTTAGAACACTATATAAAACTCCATAATGTACAATATTTATTCATTTCGTTATTATTGTTATAAATTAATATGGAAATTGATGATATTGAATGTATACATCATTAGCATCAGTTTCACCCCTACCTTCACTCACAAAAACCTCTTTTGTATTAAAAAATTGTCGTATTTAAGCCACCCATTTTGCCTTGTCATGCAGGAAATATTTGTAATTGCAGAGGGAATGTTATTGTATTTATTCCATGATGTTTGTACATTTTGTAATATACACAGTAAATATATGTATTATTTTCCATCAGAAATGACATTCCATGAAAGGAGAATATAAACGATGGAGAAAAAAATTTTGTTAATTGGTTATCATTATTGAGAAAGAGTCAATTGTGCGTATGTATTGAGATGTTTCTTTCAAAAAAAGAAACTCTGCAGCAAACACATAAGAATTGCGCACTTAATTGAAAATAACAGTAGTATGTGGAAAATTATTTTTCATTTTAAGTACAAATTCATAAATTTTTGATTCAGATCATTGTCTTCTTGTTCCTAACTCTTACATATCACTGTCATATTTATACCAGCTATACTCACATACAAATTGGGCTCCAAGTGCAAAGTTTATTTACCATTGCATTATGCACCAGCTGAACAGGGTCTATGTCATTTGTACTAGTGAATATTCATAACAAGCTGTATAGACCCAGATATGACAGCACATTATGTGCTGACCTTTCTGGTTCTGTGCACTTTGCAGTTGGTTTTGACTTGTGTGTGAGTATATACTGTACCTCCTGTCCTGTATCTCTTGCTTTACTCTTAACTATCTCTCTCTGACTTCATTTCATACCTATTTTTTTTTCTCTCTCTCTCTCTCCCCTTGTACCTCATTGTCATATAGTTCGTTTTTATCTGTAATACTTTGAACTTGTACGTATTAACTCTGCTGGGAGAAATGTTTACCTTTCAGAGCATTGTAGTACTTATTTTCCCTAATATTGTGAACCATTTTGAATTAATTACAACATTAAGACACCCTCATTCCCCACCCCCACCCCCATCCCCGCAAATAGCAATTAAACCAGATGTTATTTCCTATCTGAAAGAGGGGTTTTGACTGTTGGGATTCATACCTCTGCCTTATATTCATAACTCAATTTAATCTTGCTCATTACCTTCCTCATGACAGTGTTTCCATATACATGTTTTGGGTTGGTAATTGTATTTTATGGCACAGCAACACGAGTAGGTTATTTCATACCAAGTCAGTTTGAGTAAAGTGCCTTGTCCCATGTTAGACCATAGTAGCCATCCTGGGCTGATCTGATGATAGGATTCGAACCCACACCCTTTCGGTCACGAGTCAGACACCGTAACCATGGAGCCCACTACAATTCCTGCCTCCATCACTTGCTTCACACAATGTGCAAGAGAGCAAATTGGGCTTATTCTTCCTTCCCAAGATCACAGTGAGTTGAAATTATTTGAACAAGAGACTTGATCAAGGACTTCAATCTTGAATGAAGGTCTGTATTTAGTCACATGTTCATATTGATTATTAATGTAATAAGTGAAAATGAGTTTTTAGTTTACTTTTAAGTGAGATTTTAAAAAAAGCAGAAGTTTTGAACCTGCATTAAATTTTGACTTCAACAAAATGGTTATAATGTCATTGTAAAATTTGTGGCCATACGAGTCAAGAGAAGTTACAAACTAGTTGCTAACAGTGTTTTCTTTTATGGCGTTGAGAGCCTTACAGTGAACATACATAGTTCTTTTTTTTTTTCTTTTTTTTTTAAGGATTGGAAGAAAAAATATGCTCAAAAATATTAGTCAAAAGAATTAATTTACTAAGTTTGTGGAAATGAGCCTCTTTGTCAGCATTTATTTCCTGTTTTCAAAATCCATCTGGTGTATACTGTAAACTCGCTTAGCAGTTTGCTCCAGCTGCAAAAAGCATAGACTCATATTTGCCATTGAATTATGTGGCAGTGGATCTGTGATCTGTTTGACTAATTATTTATTGGCTCAGTATGTAGTGACAGATCAGTGTCAGTGTTGTTGCTGTGGGATACTAGTAATACTCCAGTGTATATGGTATGTCTTACCCAAGTGTAGCACCTGCCCAGCTGCAGTTCTATCATGGACCCATAGCATTTCATGCTGGCAGATTATGTCATCTTCTTGCAAGATTCTGAACAAGAAACTAAGCTCAAGCCAAGTTGAGAAACCCAGGTTAAGAGAAATCTAAATATTCTGTAATTCTGACTTCATTCTGGTTAAAGCTGTTGACTTTCATTGTGTTTGGAGCGTGAGCTTAAGTTTGAGTTTCTTTGTCAAAATGTTTTGAGAATACCAGGCCAGGATCAAGACAGCTTGCTAGAAATTATTTGTAGCAATGTCAGATCTGAGTCCATGCAGGTTGGGATTTGGTGTATATTCTGTGTCATAAAATACACTTGTTAAATTAATCTAACTAGTTGGTCTAGAAGGATCTACAAGCAGGTAAAGTGGTTTAAAGACAGCCAAACTATTTAATGTCTGACTATGCAGTAACAAGAACTTTCATAGTATATTGGCAGGGACTAACCTTGCATGTGAAGTATATACTGAAATAACTTGCTTTATTTCCACTCATAATATAACATGTAAATTTGTATCAATCTACATCTAACTCTTATGAGAAAACATTATATTTGCTGATTTAATTATTGCAAGAATGTGTCTGACACCATCTGTCCCCCTACCCCAGCCCATGTTCATTTTATTCTTTGGACTCCAGAATCCTCCGTATGCAGTGTGTTAAAGTATATGTCAACATAGTTATGTAGCTGTCTTCACTGATCTTAAAAAGTAATTGTTCTTAATTTTAGTACTTAAAGTAGCTTTCACCATTGCCTTTCTTACCGTTGCCTTTCTTTACTGATCTTAAAAAGTAATTGTTCTCAAATATAGTACTAAAGTAACTCACCATTGCCTTTCTTTACTGATCTTAAAAGGTAATTGTTCTCAAATTTAGTACTAAAGTAACTTTCACCATTGCCTTTCTTACCATTGCCTTTCTTTACTGATCTTAAAAAGTAATTGTTCTCAAATATAGTACTAAATTAACTTTCACCATTACCTTCTTTACTGATTTTAAAAAGTGTTCTCAAATTTAGTACTAAAGTAACTTTCACCATTGCCTTTCTTTACTGACTGTTAAGTGATCTGCATCTTAGTTGCCATCACAAAATATCCAGATGAAAATTGTCAAGCATTGTGAACTTTTAGAACGAGAAAGTGGCACTGAATTGAGTCTAGAAAAGAGGAAAATTAGCTCTGATCACTACCATCGTAGGGTGGGTATATAGCTGAGTATTTATAGAATGATCATCTAAGGAATATTTTTTGATGCGGTAAACGTATATTTAATCAAATTCTCAAAAAAATTAAACCTGTATCTGAAATAGTTCATACCAAACGCCTACATTTCCTGGTTGACTTGTACTTTAATGCTTGTTTCTTGTTTTATTTCTCTTCTTTCTCACTCTTGTGTCCCAATGAGAGAAATATTTAGCATACATTTGGTGTTAAATAAATCTTTATTATGTCATTAGGGTTGTTCCAGAATCAAAGGTGGAGAGGGTAGGGTTAGAAACGACTTACTTTAAATATTGTGGTGTGTAGTTAATGAGACTACTAAGGTGTTTTATGTCATTAATTTGATGGCTTAAAGTTCTGAGTCTTTAACAAAGTGCCTTCAAAACCTCACTCCAACCTTAACAACACCACCCCACCCCAATTCCCATTTCCCCATCCACCATTTGCCTTATTATGGAATAACCCTAAGTAAATATCACTTTTCACCAGATCTACATCACAGGCAAGCATGGTATGCGAAACACTGCATATACGCAAATCATACATTTTATGTTTTCCAACTCCACAGATAAAATTGGGACATATATTTTAAAAATTATTACTAGGATTAGTTTTAAACATGTTCCATTAAAAGTAAAACTACATTTTCTAAGCAGAAAATAAAAGATTGTTATTCTGACTTGAGAGTTTGGTACTTCATACACTGAGTCCAGAAGTCCAGGACTAGGCAGTTTATGACTGGTGAAGAAAACGATTCAATTTTTAATTGTTTGCTTACCTAAGAAGACCAGAGTGATCTCGCGATGACTCTTCAGTATTCTTTTTCGGTCAAGTTCCACTCAGTAAAGGATCTTATGCACATGATATCAATGAAATATTTTCATATTAAGCAGAAAAGTTCTGAACTCTACTGCATCTTTTTCTTGTGTGTGTATCAAACCCTGATAAAATGCATTACTGCTAGATCACTTTGGTCACTGTTAGTGTTTCATTGTGTATTATGCTCATCCAGTAGCAAGCAGACCCAGATTTGCTTTAAAATAACATGCTGAAAGATTCAAGTTTCTGCTGTTCACACATTATATTATTTTAAGCCAACAGTTTAGACCCAGATCTTTCAGCAAATCATAAAATATTTGAGCTTGTTCTGGATATTAAGATTCTTTTTAAGCCAACGAAAATAATTACATTCCTGAGATAAAGTTATTTTGGATTGATTAGGCTCAAAGAAGGATGTACTTACTATAAGGCCTGTTCTTGGTCCAAGTTATAGTCATTTTTTCAACATGCAAACAAATATATTATTGACATAATTTTAAAACAAAGTTTCATTGTACCTTTTATGGGGCTAAAAATGGCCTTCAGAGTAGATATCATTTGGCGTTTAGGCCTTGCATTATTATGTGCTTCAGTCAAGGCTGGGTTTGTATTTTTAAATGGTGTGTATAGAGTCTGTATCTTGCACATGTTTAAAGATCTTAATGGTTCTTAGGTGAATGTATGACTGAGATCATTTTAAAAAACGCCAATTTTACATATAAAAAAAACTAAAATGTTCTTATTTTTTAAGGACAAATATAAATTTTTTGGTTCTTCTATTTTTGGTTAGTACATTACTTGAGAACCAAAAAAACAATCCCACCAAAAACAAATTCTTTTGATGTTAAGGTACAGGCATTAAGCAGATAAAATCAAAATAATTAAGGTGCATAAGATAGCTTTGACCGTCTTAAATCTAGCTAAAATAAGTATTTTCTTCTTCACTCTGACCCACTTTGAAAGTTCTTCTTAGCCTAAGTCCTAAAATTACTTGTGTAATCAAACTTTCTTAAATGATGTAAAAATTATGTATTATCACCTGCACCAAAAATGTCCGTTTTAATGTGTATGTCCTCCTTTTCTACTCGAACTTGTCCTCAAAGATTTTATGCTGCTTGTGGTTGGATGTGCATCTACACGGATAAATACAGATAAATGTCTCGTTTGTTTCATGTTGATTTTCCCCTACCCATTACCATTCCTTCTTTTAATTGTATTATCCATCCCTCTTACATTTAGATGGTGTCAGCAGATGGATTTAAGGTACTGGTCTTGATTGTATTTGCATAGATCAGTAGCACATTTGTTAAGTGCCATGCGCAGATTCGTGTGAATTGTGTACAACGTTACTAATTCTTAAGGTAGTGCTGCACTGCCTTTAGTATGGCATCTATTTGTTAAAAGTTAGAACTGTTGTGTATAGTGTAGAATGCATGCCACAAAATTTAGGAGTAACTCAAAAATAAAATGAAGTATTAAAAACAGTCATAACTTGTTGAAGGAATTTAGCAGTTTAATAATATAATGGGTCTTCAAACTGCAGATATATAAAATGCTTTCTCGCAAAAAATGTTTGTGGCTTTGCTTTGTTGTGCAGACGTAAAACTTGAATGGTATTAGGTTTGTATGTTGTGTTTTCAGCATTGCCTAAAGGAGCTGAATGAAACGAGGACGCTTGTGCGGACCAGTAATTAAACATGTTGCTCATGTTATACATCTTTTTTTCAAAACTGCTTGGCTGCAAAGCCAAGTGAGCGTATGGCATAGCCCTACGTCACTCGTGCGTCATTAGTTGTCATTGTCCATTCATCAGCAATTGCTTGTTACCACACTGGAGTTCCTATACAGATCTGATTTCATTTGGATATGGAACATGGGCTTGTATCATCAAAATTTCGGACGAGTGCGATTTTGAGCTGGGTTCATGCACGTGAATGATGTGATATTGCATATGATTGGTGAACCTTGTTACCACTGTGGAGGCCGTATTTCTACTCCTGCTTTGGTTGAACTTGGAATTTTTGCTTGTTTCAGTAAGTTCTCTGATGAATTCAATAATGAGTAAGATAACACATACTGAGGAGATGATCTACCATCTGGTATGGCTGATCTTGTTGCAGTGGTGGAGTCTAGTATTTATCCGATTTATAATTTAAAAAATCAAACTTGGAATATATGCTTATATAAAAAATATTTTTGTAGAAGTTCAATAAAGAGCGAGATAACATGTTAACATAGGTGATCTTGCATTAGATTGGGTAAGCTTGTTGCCACATTGGTAGTAGGGTGGGGGTGTTGATGAGACATATTATATAGTTATTTCTCCCAGATCTTGGATAAGTTGCATTAATGAGTGATATGCATCAGATAGACTGAGCTTATTACCTTTCTGGGAACCATCATTATACTCTCATGATCAAACTTGTAGTGTGGGATAATATCGGCACGGACATGTTCGATAGTGAGCGATATCCATGTAGATTAATAAAGGTATCTTGTATATAATTTGCAGAACTTATTACCATTCTGGAAACCATACATTTCATCTGATCAAACTTTGAATATAACCTTCTATAATGAAAATCACTTTGGATTAATACATATTAATAATTGTCTGAGATGTTACACTGCAGAGACTTTATTTCTGATTCACTTTTGATCAAACTTGGTAAATGGGTTGAAATATCAAGACTTGTGATGAGTACAAACATGGACTAGGTCTACACAAGTTAATGAGGTGTTTTAGATATGATTGACCAAGGTAATGAACATTTTATGTCACTTATTTCTGATCGTATTATTATCAAACTTGGTAAATAAGAATATCAAACTTATATCATCAAGATAGGTCGTTGGGGAGGGGTATGAGCAACATTTGTGCGTATTAACGAGGTGATCTTGCACAGCATTCGCCGTGCTTTTTGCCACTTGACAGTATTTCTTATCCTTTTTTAATCCAAGTTAGTAAATATGCCAGTAACGTCAACATGTTTGATTTTTATTACGAGTGAGACCTGTGCTTACTTATGAGGTGATCTTGTTTCTGATTGCCAGTTGTTCGTATTATCTGCATCTCTAGAGAGATCAAATGAGGTGTCCACAAGATCTGGTCAAGTGTGATTATGCACTAAATTTATGCATACTGGTGATGTGACCTAACTTCTGATTGGCTGAGCTAGTCGACACATTAGCAACTAAATTACTGATCAGACTTGGATCAAACTTATTTTGTATTATCAGGATGTTGTATTAGTTTGGATATGAACAAGATATATGCATTCGGTAATCTTGTATCTGACTGGCCGAGCTTGTTAACACTCCCGAGACTAAATTTCAGTTGGAGAATGCTCCATCTTGGTATATAAGTTTATATTATCATTGTCGTGGACAGTTCTGTAATAAGTGAGATCGAGTATTAAGTATATGCCATGCTCATGACTAACTGACTGCTTGTTGGTCTAGAGACTACAAGTCTCATCCATCTTCTGTAAAAATTGATGAATGTGTTTAACTCGGCAAGATCTTGAATGACCTCGATTATGAGTAAGATACATTGCAGATTAATTGTCTTTTTCTTTATAACCTATTTTTATGGGGATGTAGAACAATATGTACATATAACGTGATATAAGGTTTGGGAGATATGTTGCATATGACATGTTTGCACAGTACAACACGAGCCTGCATAATGAAATGGTAAACGAAGTCAGGCCCACTTAGACCTCTTTTTTGGTGGGGTTGGGGTGGGGTGGATTTTTGTTGACGAGTACATTCAGTAATATCAAGTACAAATTAAATTGCCCTATTTTTTTTAAGAATAACTTAAGCATTTATATTTGAATGTTAAGCAGTTTGAGAGTATGAATTAATAATTGGTCTCCCCTCATAATGTAATATTTTCTGCATACTGGCATAGTCCCACTCTTTGGCAACAGCAGTTATCTGTCATTGGTGTTGTGAAATCAATTCTGGCGGCCATTCATATATTATTGTCTTGCTAAACGTATTTTTATATGGGCAGGACAATTTAAACATTTAATAATCTTGCACCTCTTACTCAAGACTGTTAAACGAAATAGACTTCTTCAGAGATCTTATTTTGGCAATATACCATATATAGAAAGTGGTCGTTAAGTAAGTTCCGGCTTCAGAAAATCGCCGACTTTCAGAGTAATTATACTTTTTAGAACGACTACACAATTTTCGAGTTTTGTTTGATTTGACTTAATCATATGACAGAATATTCTTAATTTTAAAAAAAAAAAACTTTTTTTTTCCTTCTTAGCTTTTCATTCTGGACGCTTATGATAATTTAATAATTCAGAATTCCTTGGTAACCTCATTTTTATTTACTATATTTTGTACGTGTATTTTTTTTATAGCAAACAATATGTTTAATGAAGATTGGATGTATAAATTTCACTTTTTATGTCAAATGAGTTACGTTTGCAAACATGATGTTCATAAAAGATTAATGGATTTTCAAGATTGGGAAGTTTGTTGGTGACCACTTTATTTTCTTCTTTAACCAAATCCTGATGCATCTGAAATTATTAGATTTTAGTGCTAAGTCCACTTAGTCACTGGGTTGCCTTTCTCCCATTTCTTTAGACCACTAAGATACTTTGAGCAAGTTGTTCCCATGGAAATTAAGTGAAATTACATAAAATGGTTATCGTATATAATCACGTCCAAGTCGCATGAAACTGCAAGCTGCATAGACTCGAATCGAACCTGCCGTTGCATCATGCAACGGCAGATATGGGTCTATGCAGTTTGTTAGGGCTGATTGTTACAACAAACAGCATAGATACTGACTATCTAGTCTGTTCCATTCCAAAACTGTCTTGAGAATTTATTTGATGGTTGATGTTGTCGTTTCAAGACATTATATCTCAATTTTCACCCATCGACCAAGGACCCCGGGTGGCTGACTTATCGTATAACTGGTTCTCTAATTATATTTCCGCTTTAATTTACTGAACTCGAAGCCAGATAAGGCAGTCTGCGTAGAGGCCTTTTGAGAGGACGTAGCAATATGTCTGTACTGTTTTAAATACCTTGTCTGCCCATAAAATGAAAAAGCAAAAGAAAAATAAATGACGGATGCAAACAAATTTATGCTCGAGTTGAAATATTTAAAAAAGCTTGGTCAGGCATATTTTACACAATACAAATAATTTCAGCAACATGCACATGGTTGCTGCTTATACAGCTGGAATATCTTGATTATTGGCGTTGCCTTCGGTATAGTTAACCTGGGATTTTTTGATTTTCCTGCATAGCAACTCTTTTATGAAGGTTATATCATGCCGAGGGAAGTGAAGAGCTTTGCGGATTTTGGCTTTTAGCTGATTTTGGTATTGGAACCAAGCATGTCCCAATCTTGTCATTCTTGTAACGAGATGGTTTGTTGACCAGATTGCAAGAGTTCTTTTCACCTGAAGACCCATGTAATCACACTGAATATTTACTTCGCAATTACACACATGAAAATATAAACTTTTTCTGGCGTGAAAAAGCTAAAATGATTTCTGCCTCGGTAGTTAATTTCTTAGTACGTCACTTTGTTTTGTTTTATATTCATTTTACCTCGTTATTATGTTGCTCGATTAGTCATATCACGTTTTCATCAAGTTTTTTAATTGTACTTCTCGGTTGAAATTACTTGCATGTGGTTTTTTTTTTGGTTTTTTTTTACATTTCTCTGTATTCAAGTTTACAGTGTCACGAAGTGTTAATCTCCCTCCAGCATGTTTGACCTAACAAGCTTTCTGCGGTTCAGTGTTTGATACATAGGAAATAATTATATGCATTCTGCTCAAAACATTATTTTGAGTTTGATTTTTATTTTAACAAGTGAATACATCTGTGGTTTAGACCACAGTGATGTAAGCAGTCTTGCCCGTCCTTTAATGGATCTTCATGCAAATCATTTACTGAGATTAGTCTTCAGTTATTTTCCTGTTTTGTTTTTAACCACGAGTGAGTGTGTATAATATTTTATCGTTACTAACTGGTTTCTTTTGCGCGAGTTTTGAGTACGTGATAATGGTCTAGTCGAAATGGATAGGTTGGAGAATACAAAACTTTGCTTTCATGCATATAGGAATTTTTGTAAGTTTTCCTCAGAACTTGTTCCTAATTTCAGTTTCAACTAAGTAGAATTATCTCTTTCTTCTGTAGCATTTTTATCGGCATATTTCCTCTGACAAGAGATCAGCACACCAGAAATATTAAAATTTCGTTTGTTATTCTTTTGTATATAAAAGTTGCAGATTCATTACAAAACGCTATGTTTGGATTCATATTCAAGTTAAAGAGTATCAACCAATCCAGTGTTTCGAGGGGATCAAGAAACATTCCATAGCACGTGGTTATATATATATCACTGAACATTGAGTTATGGTTCTTTTATAATTAATTTACTGATTATTTGTATATTTAATGTTTTGCATATTGGCCCAATTTTAAGGTCTCATGATTCTCATCTGCATTTGAGTGAAGTTTCTTAGATCCAATTTAACAGGAAGAGTTGAGATCTCTTGTCGGTCGTATAGATGAACAGGGTATGAAAGATCTAGCTCGGTTGCAATTGGCTTGTCAAAGCTAAAGAGAAGAAAAGTGTCTTCTCTTATTACACAGTTACTCTCAAGTGGTGTATAACATACTGATAGATGTAATAATAGGTGTACAAGTGCTGACTACCGTATTAAAGTGGTGTGTCCGTCACACAAGTTACTGGCGGATTATATCATTTCTGCTCATTATTTTTTAACATATTTTGTGATTGCTTTTTGCAGGTTTTTTTTCTTCTTCTTCTTTTGCTCGTTTGAGTTACAATTAAACGTTTGAGTTACAATTAAACGGGCAGGTTAAGCATGATCAGCAATGACACATCTCGGTAAGAATTAATCACATGGGTGGGTTTTGTAAGCGAGAAAATACTACTGCCAAATCATTATACCTGGTGCCTATTTGAAATCTGGCCAGCAGTGCCAGTTAAAAGATGTGAAAGTGACATTAAATTTTCTAAAAAAGATCTGAAAGTAGCATGATTTTAAAACGCGTTAGAGACTTCGTTGTTGTAAAGAAACACTAATGCATAATATGATAAAATTAAAAAAATTTCAGAAAACGCTTGAGCATTGTTGTCCTTATAAAAGCAAAATTTTCTGACTCGTACTGTCAAACATTGGGATTTAAGTAGATAACTCAAACTTTGATATTTGAAAAAAAAGCGTTAATGTAAAGAGTTCTGTAAATGCTGCACAGATATTGGTTATACATAATCGAACAACTGCGGAAGTTACCGTAAAAGCTGATGATTCCATGTAAATAAGAGGGTAAGGAAGACCCACATCCCGGAAGAAGAAACGTGTTTTGTGGTTAAACCGTCTGTACATATGTGAAGACATCGAGGAGACGGAGAAATAATAAATATGGAAATGACAAAGTAAGTTGATACTTGAGAAAGAATTTTTTTCTCCACAAACCAGTTACTGCTATAAACGCTCGATTATTAATGATCTAGTTAATAGCATGATTTCCAATCTGTGCTTGCAGCAGATTTAAATCACAATGTTTTTACATAAACTAATGATGGAAGAATCAGTATGCATTTGTTATAATGGTTCAAATTATCGTTACTAGAAATGACCGCGGAGAGTGGAAGCGTACCTTTTGACATTTAATCGAGTGCATGACGGCTGTGCATGATATCTGCATGGCCTGAAACAATTTGTAATGTCATTAGCATTATTTTAGAAAACTTTTAATCTTTAACTACAGTTCATTTGCTTTACTCAATATTTTTTCATTGCACATTGCATGTACTGCAGAATCATTGAGCAGGACATTATACTTCATGAATTTGTTTTAGTTTATATTCATTATTTTTGTTTGGTAACATCGTATAAAGGACCTTTAAAACCACTTTTTAACAGAACTATCCAAGCAAATATGGCTGGCAGTGACTCTTATAAATTGGAATCCACAGCAATTGCACACTTAGCTTAACACTGAGTGAAGTTTTACTATTATGGTGAAGAATCACACACACACACACACATATATATATATATATATATATATACATGTTACCTACAGTGCATCCAATTTCTGTTGGCAAAATACACCAAAATTTTTGTTCTTGGAAACTGATTGTTTGAATGAATGTTTGTTTGTTTGAGAAACTGTGTTGCCGTCCAGTATCATATAGATAATAATCTCAGGAACTTTTTAAATTATCATCTGAAAGGAAGAAATCAAATTTTCCTTTTGCCAATTTTTGTAGCCTTTTAATACCTAGCAATAGTAGTGACTTTGCCATCACTAAATAGCATGAAATCACATACAGACAATTTGACACAAAAACCACAAACTATAATAAAAATGTTCAGCTGCCATGTGTATAGGTTGCTTGCAGTTTTTTTTCACAGATTAACTACTTGTATGTACCTCACACTCGTGTCTTCGATAGTAATCATGACAGTTGAATGGAAATTTATGCTTGATGAAAAATTAAAAGACAATTGGAATGTCATATTCATAGGGTTGGCTGAAAATGTTTTAGCTAGAATTTCTGCTTTTTATAGGTGAATTGAAAGTATAATTAGTATTGAAAATTAAACTGAAAGTCTTGTCAAGTATTATTATTGTATATAATTATTAGTTATATCGTCAAGTTCAGAGATGTGTAAATTTATTTTGTGTTTCTCATGTCATAGAAGGTGTACTTATTAATCAACGAAAGATTTTTCTCTAATTATTGATAGTATTTGAAATCTTTTCGTAACTATTGTTGACAGTGATAATGTTTAAGTGAAAATATAAAGTGACGACTTTTATTCCCATGCATCGTTTAAACAGGTGGGAATTGTCTTCAAGCCTGTCTTTCCATTAGTAATGCAGTGTCTCCATCAGTAATGCACTGTATCTCATACACCGTTCAAGACTCGCACTTTAAACTTGGTGAACTGATTGGGGGTAGTCTTTAGATAAAGATAGAGGTTTACAAAATTTAATTATAACTGTGGAATGTAAACCATTTCTGGGGATAGTTTTTTTTTTCAACCAAAAATTTGACGTTTTGTAGGTAGAGATCTGAAAGTTGGTTTTTGTCATCTTCAAGGCATTTGCGACAAGTACATTGGATTTTTGGGTTAAACTCTCTGGTCCTGACCCAGGGATGGTCCTTGTGGGTAAGCTTCCTGTGGGGCACAATTTATAAACTGTTGAGATCCATACCCATTAGCCATATATAGGTTTGAAGGACATGCGACATAACCAGACATAAATGTATATCCAGTACTGACCATGGGTCATACCCCATTGGTTGTGAGCTTACCCTGTCAATAAGCTGGTGGTATATTGGATATACTTTCACCATCTGTGTATATGGGTCCATCTGTCTGACTGAATACTTATCATACAGTATGTATAATGCTAGCGTTATGTTCTTTTTATATGTAATATATGTTCATGCAACTTTTAGGATAAAATTATTGATGGTGTATTATCGAATACATATATTAATACCATTTCTACAGGTTAATTAGTATTGAATGTGCTAATCTTATTATGTAATATGAAACCTGGGAACATTCGGGATATTGTATCTGTTTAGCATATTTGTTAAAATTACGACAGTAGATTATTTCAAGTTATTTTCAATAATTCACAATTTGAGTAGCTTATGTTGGAAATGGACACAGCTAAATTCGTCACTGGTGAAATTATTTTTTAACCAAAACGATAATACGCAGCAGCAGAGAAGTTTTACAATCAACACAAGATGTTTATAAGGTATTTACAATGAAAAGACAGATATTTGATCTTAAAGGTAACACGCATTCTACAAAGGTCACCATTTCAGATATTAAGGAAATATTTAGAAATAAGTAACGAACCGATGTAATCTTAGTTTGTATTATATAGATTTTGATTGCTTGTGAGAGGTCCATTCTCAAGATGAAAATCTTTTAGTGCTACCGTTATTTTAATCTAGTAGGTGGACGTGAATCATATTGTTGATTGTAAATATGTATTGCATTTGGAATATAACATTCCTATGTAACACTGGAAAAAGGTAGATTGAGCTGGAATGAACATTTCAAGTTTTGGACATCCTAAAAAATGCTGGAGCTTCAGACTGCAATACCATTAGAAATTAGTCTTTTATTTGATATATGGCTTAAACTCTTTTGTACTCTCTATTTCACGTGTATGCGTCTTGATCACAAATAATAACTTATATCAAAGCTTTAATAGGGGACATTTAAAATAACTAATTGCTCCAGTAAGAGGTGCTATTAGATTATTTTCACCAACAGTAATCAAAGCTTGCTTTTGTTTTCTCTTTTTAAACGCAAATATGCAATCGGTTTTAGAACTGATGTATCGCCAGTGTTTGATATTTGTGCATGTGTAATACTATTATGTATTGTGTTATGGTGTTTGCATTTTGCCTTATATTTCCACTAAGTTATGTTCCAGCTCTTGCTAGCTTCCTGTCAGGTGACGTAAGAGTTGGGTCACAAATAAAGCGTCATAGTCTCTCATGGAGATATTTCTGAACCTATTTACTGCATTTCCAAATCAACCCGGTTTGGATGAATTAACATCTTGTGATCGACTATGTATAGAACATAACCGATTTTTTTTTAGAGATATGTTTGCATGCATGTTTTTGCACTTGTACAAATCTAAATTATAAGTTAGAGTTCTTTCTATGAAGCCTGACATTCATTCACTGTGGGCTCTCCCCTCCTCCCGTTATTCTACTGTGTTTTTTCTTCTTTCCTGAAGGCATGACTTGTTTTGCTTTTTTTCTTCAATTTTTACGTTTCATTTCAAACCTGATTTACTCTTGTTTTGCCACGTCACAACCTGCAAGCTTCTTTTTGCTGTTCGGAGTTTCCTCGAGCTGAACCCTTTGAAACTGGTATAACTCACTGACCGACAATTCTAAGATGAACCTTAATTTGGATTTCAGAATACCCAGGCTTTTTCGGGAGCTGTTGAGTGACGTCGCCATAGAAACATTTCATTATGCTCCTCATCCTTCCGATAGAGCAGAGGTCATGATTGTACAATCCTTAGCTTCGCCCCCTCTGGTTCCCATTGACTGCCGATAAAGTGGACAAAATATGACTTAATCTGGAAGCCTTAGCCTTTGATCTCGTCCTGGACTCTTTCTTGTAGTGTATTGTAGCGTAGTGTACTTGATTGTTATGTGAGATGCGTGTCGTCAAATTCGCATTTTGAGGTTGGAACTTGGGAATCTACTGGAACATAATTTTAAAAGATCTGCACAATGGACGCGTGCGGTTGATAACTATGCTGTAGTTTAGCCTACTGTGTGAAGAATAATAGCACATTTTCGAATGTTTAATGCTTTGTAATGACCAAGGAAAGATTGTAGTTGCATATTTTATTTCATTTTTTTTTTTTAGCTGGCAGCGTTTTATTTACTTTTTTTTTAATGTTATTAATTGCGCAACATACGCATTTTGGTCTTGATGGAAATATTAATGTGTATGCATGCAGCTCTGTACTTTAGGATATTTGGTTTTTTTTTCTTCTTGTTATAACAATGTAGCTAATATTAGGATAGTTGTAGTTAGCTGCTGGCATGTATACAAACGTTTTCAGTGATTTTTGTGTATTTTTCGCTGTTGTATTTGCTTTCGAATATGTGATTTTTTTTTATTTTTTATTTTTTATATTTTTTTTTTGTTTCTGCAACGGCTTGAGGTGATGATATCGTGAATTGTAAGCAAGTAAAGGCTTTCTAATTTAGCGCATACTACCTTCTTCCAGCGGTTCCCAGTCTTGCTGAAGATCCTTTCAAGGCAAAAAAGTTTCTTTAGGGAGGAACACCTTTGCGTTTTCTCGTGTGGATTTCAGTGAGGCATTCGTGGACAGTAGAACTACAGGAAAGTCTATTCAACGAAGAAATTAGTTATTCATGATATATTCTGAAGACTGGAATTTTAAGTCTTTTCCAACCAAGCTCTGAGTGGTATACCCGACCAGAAAATACCTGCAGTAGTTAAGGCTAGCACTGTAACCTTTACCTCACTATTACCAAGTGTGAAACTGTAGTTTGGGAGTTCTTTGCGTGATCGATGACTCGTACAACGAATTCAGCTGCGCCTGAAATAGTCTCAACATTGTAGCCCTTTCAGTGCCACGCAGTAGCTGTATTATTGCTTGAAAACCTTTAGGACTTTGTTTGCAACTACATGGGAAAGAGAATTTATACGGGTACCATAAACTTGCATATCGAGTAAGTTTTCTTGGAAACAAGGTTGCTACCAGCCGGAAATGTACTGAAAGCGTTGTATGGATATAGTCAGTGTAAATCTTTGCAATTTCAACGTTGTAATGCAACGACTTCATTGACCAAAATGCTTCAATTTCAAGGTCGTAACGAAACGACATCGATGAGCAGAAGTGTTTGCGTATTTGCAGCTGAATATGATTCATGCCATCGCCACAGAAGTTTTTAAAAAAAAATTTTTTTGCAATTCACGCAATATCCTGGAAACGTTTTTTTTTTTAAAAATCAGATTTTATTGTAACTGCCAGTGCATTATCTTCATATAGAGATTTGTTTTATTCCTAACAGAACTTGGTCTATGACATATTGTTTCGCTTGTTGTGTATCTAATGTTTACAGACACTAAACTGCCAACAAGTTCTATTTTTCAACACGATATTAGTGATATGGCCACGAAATTATTGCAGTATTTTTCCAATTGTCATGTAACTGTCAAGATTAAAAATACGAATTGTGGTTGTGCGTTGATGGAGATACCGATGTGTTATGCAATATGGTATCGAAGTTCAATGATTTCAACATGTGTGTGTGTGTGTCTGTGTATGTTGTTTAGGGCGTTTATAATAAATTTAAAGCAGCATTTTGTGATGTTGCACGCAAAGTATTGGTGTATCTGCACACAATAAGAATACATACTGTATGAATTAATTTGAACTGATAGTTTATGGGAAACTTCTACAAATTCGGACATTAGATAAATGAGCCGTGTACTCAAATTTGTTTTATTTATTGTTCAGAAAGAGACTCGTTGCCAATCATTTAAAGTGAGGGCGAATTTATAAATTGCATGTTAAAAAATAAGATCTAATTCAGGTGCAGCTTTTCAATGTACGACGTAACTAAATGATGGGAGTTACTAAACTGAGAGTGTGTGTATGAATCGTCATAGCGTGTTAAAACAGATATATTTTTACCACTGGACCTACATGTGTGTGTTATCCCTGTTAAAGATACGTTGTGTTGAAGTGTTTTTGAGTGGAGCTTTATGTTATATTTATTTTATTTATCATTCTTGCATTTTTTAAATCAAGATTATTTGAAAGATTATGATACGACAGTTCCAATGTTAAATCCATCTTAAAGACTCCATGGCATCATTAGATTTGTAACTGTGGATTTTTGTGTATATATATAATATATTGTAAATCCCACATTAGATGATTTTCAATGACTGTAACACATTTAAATTAGAAATATGAAATATGTAGGTTTCACCTATCGGGGAGTTTATTTTTTTTAAACAAATTTAAAAAATGGAGAATTTGTTTGTAGTATATCTTGTACTTTCACCATTTAGTAAACAAAAATACCATACCTATAATAGAAAATATAGTACACTTATAAATCAATTCAGTGCCATTTTGTTTTCAGAATTAATTATAATAATTATATATGCAGCATACGATACAAACTTAATGTACAACCCAGAATAACTTCGTATAATGTAGAGCTGATTTGAATTTTTTTTTAAAGGCGTTAATTACGTTTTTATTATGAAAATTAAAAAGTCCAGTTGTTAATAGGGCGGAAATATAGATATTGTTAAAATGTCGAGATAGCAATATTGTATAAGTGTATTATGCCCTTTTTATCTTGTCTCAGGCCTTTTGACCCAATCCTTTAGTAGGGCAGCTTTGGTGTTATGTCAGAGACAAATAAAAAGATACAGACCAGTTCATGATGTATGTTATAATTATGCTTATTTCCGTTAATAAAAAAATCGGGCACTAAATCTGTAACATTTCTATATATGGGCCATGATGCTGTTGATTCCCATGTATGGGTTTTGATATTTTTAATTCCCATAGTTGTGTTTGGTGCTGTAAATGTCCATATTTGGGTTTGGATACCGTAACCGTTCATATTCGGGTTTTTTCCAGATATAATCCATAACTTTATTATGGATGTCATACCTTAAATAAAACGGTCATAAATCATCATTCTTTCATTTCAAGAGGCTATTTACCCGGTGTTTATCCCAATGGTTCAACAAAAGTTGAAAAACAAACTGTGTCTGGAGAAATTTGTGTCATAAAATAATTCTAGCTTTTATCTGCCCCATTTACCGAGAATTATTTTTATTACCTGATAAATTATTGTGGTTTACAATTTTCAAAAGAAGATAAAATAAGGTTTAAGAGAACTTAATTCATTCACCTATCAGAACTGGGGCTTTAACCCGTATGTTAAAAATTAATTATTGCTTTTTGTATAGTCCTTTGTCGTAAAAACAAAAAGAAAAAAGGAGGAATTATCTCATGTCGTCGTTGACATTCAGTCAAATGGAAACTGATATTATTAAAATATCCGTATTATACATTCGATGAAGCTATATGCACCGGCAGATCAAGTTTTTCGCTTTTGGTTTGAAATCTTCAATAGAACGGAAAGTGGTTCCTGATATGAAGGCTTATTATTAGACCGCTGTTATTTATTTCTCTTTTTCTTTTTCGTTTTTTATTTTTGTTTTTTGTTGTTTTTTTTTTTAAACGAAAAATTTGGGTCTTGGTGGGGTTGAAATCATGATGTAAACATATATTGTCAAGGTGAAGACTTGTATAGCATAAACAATTGAGCTAATTAAATTGGATAGTTTTACTCATTTAAAAAGGCCTATCAGTCTCTAAAGCACTAGAAGAAAACACTCCACTGGCACATGGAAGATTTTTACGTTTCAATCGTCTCATTTACTGCCACAAAGCAAACGAAACAGTTACTGCATAGTGGTTATTTGGTGGGGATTTAATTTTGGCGGTACTAGCTGAAAATGCAAACAGCGCCAAAATTAAACGCTAATAGTGTAGTACTACTTGCATGTTTATGAAAATTACTTTGAGCTTTCAGTTCAGATAAAGCCAAAAATCTAGTAACTACAACACCGCAAAATTAACAGAAATTACACCGGAATGCAGGGCTTTCGCATTTAATAAACGACGCCGATCTGCCATAAACTATGACCGCCTTTATCAATGGGAAAAAAAAAACAACCGTTTAAACGATTTCCTCTCCAACGCGTACACCCCCCCCCCCACACAAAAAAAAAAAGACATAACGCAGAAGAAGTGACCAAATTAAACAGAAGGCATCTCGACATGAAAAGCTTTCAAATTCATACGATGCTGCAATATATATATGTGTGTGTGTGTGTGTGTGTGTGTGTGTGTGTGTGTGTGTGTTATTAAAAAACGAAAAAGCGTTGAAGGATTCTACAAAAGCTGCTAGACGGATTTTTGGACCAAAATTTAACATGCAACATCCTGGTACGGAGAAACCTGAAATTTATTCCAACAAAATGCATTCTGCAGTCCAATTATGGCTTCTGTTAATACAACTTTTGGATGATTTCTCGACGAAATATGACTAACAGAATGACACGACCTTTATTCTTGCATTAAGGTCTTTCAAAAAAGTAAATAATTTGTTGATCCCCATCAAACGTAGATGCATTTAATAAAACGAATACAACGTTAAGCGACTCCTTTGTATAAAGGGAGTTTTACCAAATTTGTTGGAAAGCATAAAAAATTGAACACATTTAAATAATTGTAAAAAAAATGATTCCGATCCGTCAGCAGATATGACCACCGTTACTTAAAACATAAATAAAAAATGAAAAACTTTATCTTGAAAATAGTTTAGCAGCAAATTGACTGACATTGACAGTATCCAAATGTAGAGGACTTTTAGTAGTGGACGGTTGGTGCTGATGTGCCGTGTGGACGCAAAATATAGAGAAACCTTGCATTAGTTGTTTTCACTGAAGATAGTATGCAATCAACAGCAGTGAAAGAAATTTCTTCAGTAAAGACCTTACTGACCCGGGCTTTTTATTTATTCAGCCGTTCTTACATTTTACTGTTTGGAAAATGTCAGTTAAGCGACCTTGGGCCTACTTGGATCACTTCTTAAAGTAGCGAATTGTTAATTTGCAATTATGTTTTTATACATATCTATTATGATTGTAGCGTGACACACGAGAGGAATTTTCGAAGCTATTATAACTGGATTTCCATCCAGTCACCTCGTGTAATTTTTTTATTTATAGCAGTAAAATATGTTGGAACTAAAGGCCGGGAGATTTACACCATTTTTTTATGTAATGGAGGTAAAAGACAAACTGTCCTTATTACTGCCACTGAATCCAACATTTTGATTCACAGAGACTAATGTATCACTATAATGTTTATGATTATTATAACCATGAATGAGCAGAGGGGTAAAAATTGACGTTTATTTTCCATCCGATTCTGATGTTATTATATAGCCCCGCCCCCATTAACTACAACTGAGACTCGCCCTAAGCTTTCAAAAGTTTGTCTTTGAGTGTGCAGTTTCGACCGGCTTAAAAATCAAAGGAGAGGAAGTGTAAAATCAAACGAACTGTTAACGGAACGGATGAAGTTTTGCCTTATTATACAAAATCCTTAAAAGTAAACTTCTAAGCTTTTTCTAATGCGTAGTACGTCAGCATCACTTGGCATCATTGTAAACCTACATCTTTTTCTTTTCGTATATACCTTTTGCTTATTCTATCATGAATTGTGATGACGTTCAAGAGCATGGAACACTGGCACAACCATAACCACAAATGTGCAAGGCAGTACAATAAATAAGTCATATACTTACACAAATATTTTCACAAAGGTCCGGCCTTATATATGGTCACAATAAGAAGACCCCAGCTGGTGCAGATGACAGTATACCTCTTTTGGCCATGATTTAAGTTCTTGTTTGATTGACCTTCGTGTTCATTAATAATAGTAAGAGCTTCTGCCTCCAGTCATTGATGCTGGCCTTGTCTCCTCTTGAGTTTTCCTGAACCCAAGATTTAGGAGACTTGTAGCCCTGAACTTGTAATTTCGAAGTCCACAGAGAGCTGCAATAATCTTAAGTCTATTCTTCCCCTTGTACAACGATTTGTCATATTTTCCAGAAATGTCACTGAGGATAAAATCAATTTCTTTTTAGTACATAAGTATACCATCTACATACAGGTATACCAACCGTACTCTTCTTTTGTAAGGTGGTTTGAGCCAAGGTACACGTGAGATGCAAAATTGTATTTGTTTTGTTTGCAAATCTTAATTATTTGCTAATTGATGCCCAAATACATAATGGATTGATGTGACGTGTAAACAAATCGCTGGCAGGCAATGCATTCGTGTGTTCTGATTAATCCAAGCTCCTCTAGACGAGTAATGCATTTTGGATGGATTGTTAGGACTTTTGTCATGCAGGTATGCGAGTGTGGACCTGCAGTCAATAACTGATCCCTTCCGATACATTCTTTGTGCAACTTGGCAGCGCTGTCTATAAGATTTTGAAGCCAAGAGTCTAGGGCCACATTTCTCTGTAGAAAAACCGTAGAAACTGTTTTGAGAAGTGACAAGCATGGAATTTCACTACCGTGACTTCGAATAGAGGGTGTTTTGGCCAGTACTCTCTTCAGGACCTTCGTATGAGGCGGGCGATAAGGGCGCCTTGCCGCGCGAAGTGGGGGTATTTCACGGATCATGTTCTTTTATTCCGTATGTTACTTTGAAAAAACGTTTTTTTTTTTTAAATTGAAATACACGCGTTTAGTAATTATTGTCATGATTATTATTTGAAAGAATAAACAGTTTGCCATTGGGAGTTTTCCGATGGCGGGGAACGCTTGTAGCGGGATGGGTTTGTTATGCCGCCACTGTGGTCAGTGTTATGGTTGGGGTGGGGTGCTTAAATTATTATATAAGTCTCACCCAAGCTAGATTTTGGCTGGAAGCTAAATTAGTGAAAGATAGATATTAAACTCCGAGACCCCAGTCAGCAATGCCGACGGTTAAATGATTGAATATACTAAAAAGTGAAATTCAACGAATAACAATTTGAAAACAATTCAATAGTCCAGTGCTTCGAATTTCCCAAGTACTCTCGTTCCGCTCGACCCTGTGATAGCCTATACTCCATCTCCACTTTCTCCTCTACTCATTTTCCTCCTCCTCATCGACTCTCTCCACCGACTAGACTTGTCGACTCCGACTGCTTTGCTAGTCTCACTTCCGTCTCCCCTCTTAAAGACTCGGGACTCAACTGAACCGGAAGTTCTGTCCCCCAAAATAGCTTCCTGTGAAAACACAAGGACGGTACAATATTTTCCTTAGCCCTCTCATCTCACACTACACCCAGTCTATCATCAGATAACGGCTAATAAATTTCTTCAGTCACGCATTCATTCACATCGAAATACTCATACGTTCTTGTATGGTAAAACAGCGTCGTAATAAAAGCACGGTATCAATTACTTCTCATACATAGATCAATAAATTGCGACACATTAGTATATACTCCTAATCCCAATATACTAAACAATATCACAGCAATCAGACGCATTTCTTTACATTACAACTAAAAGTACACAATTATTCAAATATCCATGCTCTGATATATCCATAGATCCATATTAACTAATCTTACACACTTCAACCATTTTCCAAATTCACAATTTAGGCATGTGTAAAATATAACATATCACATGAATAAATGCATTAGTTTTCTACGAAGTAACCCAATAGCGAATTACAAAATTAATTCTGACCACAAACTAACAATCTACATCATACTCTACATAATACTGAAACTCATTTCTCAAATACGCATGCAAATTAAACACTACAAAGGTAATTCTACGTACTAGAAAAATCCTATTAAGTATACATACTACACATAATTGCAATGCCGTAATATTCTGCAAAAATCGAGCAAATAGCTTACTGACCTTCACGAAGCTTTGTCTTTCCTTAGAATCTCGTAAGTTTTACCGCCAAATTACGAGTGGCTGCCTCGGAGTAGTCCTATATTGCTCAGCAATCTTCATGGGCGAGACCAAATTTTCGCTTGCTAGTTAGAAGTTATAATTTGGATCGAAATTGTTATCACACCCTCTATCTCAATTCCGAGTGGGTTTCGCTTTGACTCCATCCTATCAGACTTAGCGAACAAATGTCCTTCTCACTGTCTGTCCACGTGGGGACGGATTTAGAACACAGCCCGGTCTCTCGCGGGTTCCGCTAATCTTAGGACTAAACTGTAACACATAGGTGGGAAGTCGCACGATCCTAACACCTGTGCCAATTCAAGATGTCGGGTCTTCTCTCTGGTCACGGTAACCTTGCGTAAGAGATTAACTCTAGCCTGCGGCAATGTTTAGAGATCAAACCATGGCTTGTAATAATAACTTAGTTTATACACGACTTACGAACTTGTGCTGAGTAAACGTGACACTGCTAAAGGTGAGGTTTTGCGCAATCTTGCGACGGCCTTGCCTCTCCGTACGATCATATCCACCGCTACCATCTATAGAAGGAACATGCAGCGTTAACCATGTCTTTTTTTCTGTCATGTCATGCTTTGTCATAGTCACGAATTTCATTTCTGCTCTGTGTTTTTGAAGGTCTTCACAGATGATGAAAATAAAATTGAAATGATATTTTATGTTAAGGAAACGTATGTCAAGTTTGATCTTAAACGTTTTCTGACAACATTTGACTGAGTAATGGACTTTCCTTAACTTGGAACATTACCATTGCATATTAAACTTAGGTTTCTTCAGTTTCTTTTGCACCAGATTGGAATGGGCATCCGTGTTGTATGGACACGTTACTTTATATATGTGTAATAAAACCTTTACTCTTAGATTTTACGACGGAAGTTGTCTTCCCTTTAAATGAAGCAATATCAGTCCATCAGTATCTGACATTGTATGAGCAAATGTCCCGAACGTTTTTAGAAAATCTACTCTTTTTTGTAATTTATGCCAATACCGTTCGGTGATAGACTAGATTTGTGCATCGGTGAGATAAATATATCGAAGTTAAATTGAACTGGCAGTAGTAATACACAGATCTGATACGCTACCATTTCATAAATAGGATAAAGCTGCTACATTACCCGTAAGATTTAGTAAGCTCACTTGGCAGCGTGGAACTCATAATATGGTGTTGCGTACGTTACGTGTCGTCCTTCAATCAACAATTGGTTCTTAACACAAAGGAGACCATGTGTATGATCCTATGTTCATCGAACTTCGAATGTTGGCTTGTATCATCGAGATCTTGGAGTTCAATTATGAACGAGATTCTTGCATAGTAATGATGTTGTCCTGCATCAAATTAGCTAAGTTTATTAAGCCGCTAAGGGTCTTATTTCTGGTCCGGTTTTAACCAATTTAAGCTAAGATCATCAAGATTTCGGACGAGTTCATAAATTTGCGAGGTCTAAGCATATTGATGAGGTGGTAATGTATCAGATTAACCATTCCTCTTACTCGATTTCGAATCGCCTCTCTCTCTTTCTCTCTGTTATGAACTCGCTTGCCACGAAAATGCAAGATGTTTTATGCTATACCCCCGGCATTATAGTGGGTGGTGGCCATGTAATCGTTAACAAACATATAGGCTCGGCCATAGAGCAAGGCGAACGAGGCAAATGCCTTGGGCCCCGCGCTCATCGCTTGCTGCCTTGGGCCCTGTACATCCTAGGGCCCGGCCTGCAAACATACTCCTGTATATTTTGGTTTCTCAGACAATATTCATTATATAATCATGAACCATGACACGTGCATGCATCCTAATTAGAAAGACTTAGCGATATCAAAAGTAGGTTAATAATACATATATTTTCCGCTGAAATTGTCATATAGACTTGTACATTAAATTCGGTTTCTGGGATACTGATGCTTATACAGTCATGAAAGTATATTCCACAATGTCAGATGTCATTGTGACCTCATTTTAGGATCCAGTGATCATATCTACTATTTACATTTACGCTATTTTCCTGAATAAAAATGGAACACAATATCAAATGTAGGTAAGTGTCCTACGTTTTACAATTTGGTGATTATGTACAATTATTGTGAGTTTTCTTTTGTTTCGTTGCTTCTTCAGTCACCAAACCGGATATAAGCGTACATATAAAAACTACTGCATAACCATACATGAAATATCGTTGTGATCAACATCATCCACTTGATTTGCTTTTATAATCATTTAGTATTTATCATTTTGTCTGACGTCAAATGCATACCTCTGTTATCTGAATAAATGTGAGCAGGCGAACTTGAGTGCCTTCTGACGGATTCATTCGTGTGAAATCGGACTCCTCGTCAGCGTATGAAAGAACAGGAGAGACTGCAGAGGAGCAGCAAACATTATTACAGTTCTTTGACCTTAGTTGGTTTATCCCCCACAAAGATTGCGTTTCAGTGTTTAAAAAAGTTCTTTAAATTATACAGTCGATAAAGAAAACAATTATTTGGGGGAACGATTCTTTTTCTCTCTTCTTGACATTAATATACGTCAGATCTTAGTCTTGAATCACGTACCTGAATCATAACATTGTTTCCTGAACATTAGTTCCGGTTTCCGGTATATTTTAAAAGAATACGTTTTTAGAGTACAAATCGTAAATCATCAACAATTCAGTTAGTAATACTCGGAACAATACAGTTAGTAATACTCAGTCGCAGTTGTTTATTCACACTCATTGACATAAAAAGTAGCATGTAACAAATTACAATTTTCTTCAAAGGCGTTACTAAACCATCGCTTGCACTGCGAAAAATACCGTCTATTTCAATACGTTTATTTTCTTTTCACCCATAACCAATGCCACAAGTCAAAAACATATAAGTGATATATTCCATTGGACAAGTTGAATTGCATTACGTTTGAATTTGTATCCTGTATTTCATTAAATGTGTGTGTGTGTGTGTGACTTGGATTTTTTAATGTAGCTGTGGCGTTCGATGACGTTCTGCTATGAGTTGGGGTGGGGTGCTCCCAATATTTTATTTAAATTACTATAGAACTCCCACCCTGGCTACGATGTATGCAGTGTGACATTTTATAGTGATGTCAAGCACTGGGGCATCAGGCAGCAGACATTTAGCACCATGTCCCACCCAGTCACATTATCTTAACAACAGGCCGAACAGTCGTAACGCTAACATTTTAATGCTGAGAGCCAAGCGAGACAGCTGCTAGTACCCTTATATATATATATATATATATATATATATATATATATATATATATATATATATATATATATATATATATATATATATATATATATATATATTGTTACGTGCTTAGGCTCGAATAAACAGTAACACAAGAAAGAGTGAAAACAACAAGCTTCCAAAAATATTATAATTTAATTTCCTGGATAAATTCTGTAAAAACGAAAAAATTTGAACTTACGGTTTTAAGAATCAAATCCAAAAATAATATCAGAATAATCCACGAAATTTATTTTAGAAGTCCTAATAATAAAATGTTGTAATGATTTCAAGTTCAAGTCCCGACGAAGAATCCAAGATGGAAGACTATGACGTATGCTGTAACCTGTAATATGTTGAAGTCTGCAGTTCCTTGTAGAAACAAGAAATATCACTACGGTTTTGGGAATCCGAATACATTTTTGTAAGAGCTGTCTTTGTTCAAGAATTTCGTATGAACACAATTTCCAGGAAAAAAGAATTAATCCTTTTGAATCCAAATAATTTGAAATAACTGCAAACGACACAAATACACTTTCTAGTGTAAAGAAAAAAAGCCCAACTGAGAATATTTTTCCAAAACAAAGGTTATATGTTATTCTAAAACGCAGTTTCGAAAATTGCCAAGTTGCCAAATCGATGGGGGGTCGAGTGAGGGTGCTTATATCACGTACGCCTAACATGACCCTGACGAAAACCAATCATTTTACTCTAAGAAATAAAATTTAAAAAAAAATTGTTTACAACTTAACCACTTAGTCCCATCATGACCTCGACAGCATCCAATCAGTTTAAAATAAAAATGGAACTTATTTACGTGGCTGCTACTAATTTTGAATGAAGTTCAGGATCTAGGTCAACATTTACTGCTTACTAAAATGAGCAATCAAGGTCAAACTATTTTCTGGAAAAAGTATGAGTTCCTAGCAAACATTATTTTGACATATAACGAAATTTAAAAAAAAAAGAGATTTTAAAACTTACAAACAATGAAATCAGATATAATTAAATCAAATATACATAACAATATAGATATCTTTGGTATGACTCGGCCTGGATTCAATCGCGAGACCTCACACATCCGATGTTAAATTGTAAAATGATTGAAAAGTGAATACAAGGTTGCCTTTTCTTTAAAAAATATATGCAATTTTCCCATAGAAATGTATTGTCTTATTTCTCCACTGAACGATATTCACCATTAATTTGAAAGGAACTCTCCCTAGCAGGCATGATAAGGGGACGATAAAATATCGTGTATCTGTCCAATAAGAATACCATTAGAAGAGCACCAAGATGGGACACTAGTGACATTGCTTAGAACGGATTTATTACTGCCTTTCCGATCCACGAAATCAATCCAAGTTAATGGTTTTTCTCTTCTTTTCCGCTCATAGTTCATAGCTATTGTATTGTCTGTACTTAAAATGAACCAACATGGTTTTATTATTTTATTTTTATTTTTTATTTTATTGTCGAGCTTGCTTTAACGTTACATAATCCAAAAAGCAAAGCCACCTTGGTAACAAAATTAGGTTATTACAACCACAATTAACTTTTATGGGGTGATAGCATAAGTGACAAAGGTGAACGCGTACATCATATAAATGAAAGAAAAAGAAAATATTCAATGAAGCATAAAAATACACATGTGACACATCTGCCTGGATGAACCGTCAGCCTTTGGGGATTTCAACTGAACACGATCAAATTTCATGACTATATACAAAGATCTGTGTGCGCTCAGTAACGTATTATTGCCGATAGTAAGCCTTACCCCTCACATAGGATTGGTAAACGATCATTTGGAATTTTCGCATATGCGTAACAATGCTGTCTGATCTCTTAGTGTGCACGAGTTTATAACGTATTTTCCAAGGCAATCATCATCTGGATAAATCTGCATTTCTTTGAAAACTCTCTTATGCACGTCTATGTTCCTAGATTGTAGAAGCTTATGTTCAGATTAAAAACCACAAATTAATTTTTGAATGGATCCGCTTGTCAAACCTATAAATGTATAGCTAACGGCATGTCAGCACCATACCAGTGATAAAGTGGCAATTAAAAGTTGAGTATATACTGTTCGATGTATGTGTGCAAGCACACAAAAATCCATATTTGTTATTTTCTTTTTAGACCAACCATTTTGTATTTACAGCTGCTGTTTGGTACGATTCGATAGAATACCCTGTTTCCTTAACTACACATGCAGAGAAAAAGGAAAGAGAACATGCTGTCATTGTTATAAAACGATTCTTATGGGTAACACTGTTCTCTTTACAGCGAACCTTACGAACGCATCACGCTTTTGTTATATTAAACCTGTGTCCTTAGCGCCAACGTAGACAGTCCATTATTGTAGGGTATTCAGATTTATTTACACGGTGTGTGTCGGGTTCACCAGCTGTTAAGAGTAAACATTTATTGTATGATATTGGGAAAAAGAGTTAATTAAGGTGCTTAAAGAAATGAAAACAATCCAAATATACTGGTTTCTGATTAATAACATTTAATAAAAAGGACACTCTTGCGTACTTTAATAATAGATCCTTTTCACAATCTCTTGCATGATTGGTCTCCTTTCCTAGGAGGGTTTCTCGAAAGAGGCCAAATGTTTAAGGTCATTACTACCTGAGCAGTGTGACGCAAAGACTATGGGGACACTTTTACGCTCTCAAAATAATACAGAATGTTGCACAAATAAGTTAGCATTGTTGCGAGTGGGGGTGTGGTGGGAGTGTATTATTAGTATTATATTTAAAATGAGCGCTTCCTTATTAAAAAATAAAAGAATATCTATTTTCGATGTACACGGACCCTTGAATCTTAGTTAATTTAAACGTTCTTCAGAATTTCATGAAATCTTGATAAATTGATTTTCCTGAAATAATTTCAGTTTACAGAAATAATTTAAATACACAATTTTGTAAATTATATAGAGGACTATCTTGACTTTAAAAGTATATTTACTTCGGGGCAAGGGTGAGCCACCGGATATTTTGCACCAAAGAATCTTCTAACAAAATACTATCATTTTAAGGATAAATCACTTAGGTACTCGACTGCGCTTTACACAAAACATGCACATGCTACGTGGTCATCTGAAAATAGAACCTAGGTGAACCTTTTTTCCCCGAGAGGCCTAGTCGCTTAAGTGATTCTCGAGATCAAAACATAAGGATGATATTTTTTGATTTTTATTGCTTTATTAGCCCGTCAGAATTAAGTTCAATAGTTTAACTTTTTCTAGAAAAATCACATATGGTTTTCAGCATATTCCATTCTAATAAAATAATAAAATGTACGGGAAAAGATTGCGGTGCAGAAGCATTTAGTTTTACACTTGTTAATACATGTATACTATAATAGATTCACATCTGACGCAGTTCTCATATAGCAGAGCTATAAATAAACAAAACACGTAGGGTCATGTTAAAATTTGCCAAAGAGCTGTACGTGAAACGCTTTCTAATCAATGAACCGCTCCGGTGGCCTAGTGGTTAGAGCGTCCGCCTCGGATGCGGGAGGTCGTGGGTTCGATCCCCGGCCGAGTCATACCAAAGACTTAGAAAAATGGTACTAACAGCTGCCTCGCTTGGCGCTCAGCATTAAGAGGTTAGTGTTAGGACTGGTCGGCCCGGTGTCAGGATAATGTGACTGGGTGGGACATCATGCTACATGTCTGCGGCATGATGTCCCAGTGCTAGACATCACTATAAACTGCCACATTGCAGACATCGTAGCGATATGACTGAAAAATTGTTAAAGCTACGTTAAAAATCAAAATCACATCACATCACATCACACTTCTAATCAATGAGTGCTTTTTCCTTTCAAGTCCAGGATCAAAAAAGTGAATCAGGCAGAAATTAAACATTGATCCGCTCAAACTACTTGGGAAGACCATTCACAAATAATAGCGATGAGATATAGAACACTTATTTTATTTAATCTTTTTCCACCACAAGAATATGTAAGTGTACAGTATGCTGTGCCCAGAACTGCCCATGTTTCGCTTGGAAATAAAATTCATCCCCACGAATCAGACTTGCCAAAAAGCCACGAGCTTTGGAAAACTCGGAAAGATTTTTTTTACTATACACTCATGATGCACATGAAAAAATACGAATTCCAAATATTTGACTCTAATTTGTAAATTGATGTGTCCTATATATCAAATAATCCTAAAGTCATAAAATTAAAACGTTCAAGGACGGTATGTTCAAATCATCGCTTTTTCATGTTATTTCAAGTCCGAAAGAGACCACTACATATTGACAGGAAATAGTAATGTGACAAAAATGTATATACAGATGTTCATCTTTCTCTACTTATCTATGTACGTTAGAAAGTTTTTGTTTATCTTTTATAAGAGTGCTTATTCGACAAAGTTTTTCAGCCTATTTTTGTTTTATTCGATTTATGAGCACAGATGACTTTCTCGGAACTAGATGTTGGCGGATCCGCATGATCCCCTAATCCAGGCCGGCGCTACTGGTCGTGGGTAAGACTCGTCCAGTCTCCAATTTGTGGGATCAAATTTGTAGTACCTAGAAAAGAGGCGGAAAATGTGATTCAGGGATAGAAACAATGCTTGTAACATGTACACGTAATACATTTCCATAAGTGCAGCAAGTTAGTAGTTTTCAATTTAATAATATTTTATCACTCGTAATATTTCTTGTAAATGCAATAAACTGTTTTCAGGAATAAACGTTGCTGGTAAGATTTTGTGGACAACCTACGATTGCTACATTTCAGGGAGTTTCCTATATTCAAAAAGTAGCAGGCACTACTAATGAGACAAAGACGTAT
Source organism: Sinohyriopsis cumingii (assembly GCA_028554795.2). Taxonomy (NCBI): domain Eukaryota; kingdom Metazoa; phylum Mollusca; class Bivalvia; order Unionida; family Unionidae; genus Sinohyriopsis; species Sinohyriopsis cumingii. Next base: position 78,880,735 of record CM068841.1, read on the forward strand.
ACAAGACATGAGAGGGCGGGGGAGAGAGAGAGAGAGAGAGAGAATAAAACTTAGAAGTGGAACAACATAATGTCTTGGTCCTTTCTAAAACCTATTTCGATCTCATTTAAACATAGATAATGGATAAGTATCAACAATGCAGACCATTCTCTGTACGTTTCAATATATATATATATATATATATATATATATATATATATATATATATATATATATATATATATATATATATATATGCTGTACCAATGATATACCACGAGATCTATACATTTTTCATTAAAAAGAAAGAAGGCTTGCCAAGTTTTCTTTAATGAAATCTGTATACAACGAGTGGTATATCATTGATGCAGCGTACATATTATACATATATTTTATTAATATCACATACAAGTACATATATTTGCCATTTGAGTGGAGTTCAGATTTACTACAGGCAGCTGTGTATTGGCCTAGTGAATGAACTCCTCATATCCCCAAAATGTAGTTCTATGTCTTTTGCGGCTATTCACAGTCACCTTTGCATATTGATAAATTGATTGTTTTCTTTTTTTTTTTTTTGTTTCTAGTTTTCTTCGCATTGATTAAATAAATATAGTACACACTTATTATTTAAACATGAAAGATGGTTTCAGTGACGAAAGTAGAGCACTACAAACACTTTGCTAGCTACGCCATTCACATGAACACTTAGACATTCACATACCGGCGCATGGAAAAATAATGTGGAATAAAAACTAAGCGAAATGACGAACCAGCAAGAGGTAATTAAAATATTTTCATATATTTACAATTGATCTCGGTCATTATTATGCTTCTTTAACAGTAGGCCTACCACCGGCCATGCAACTCAATCTCATATTTATTTAATAATAATTGATTTTTAGGGCATCTTAATATGTTTAAGAAACAACAACAATAACAAAACATTAAATAACCGAGGAATTTACCGTATAATGTCGACATGGTTTGCGATTTTGTATCATTGATAAACACTGTCGATAAATCCCAAGGAAAGGGCACACATATCGTTACGACGAACCATATTCTTGTAGGTTACTTGGTTAATTTCTGTTTCAAGGTTTTAATCCAGCCCAAGTTCCTTTTCTCTCTCACTCTACATTTCTGCGTAGTTTACTGTTATGCATGAGAGGAGAGGGGGAACATAAAGCAGATAGGATTGTGATGAAAATGTGTACCATATTAAATTCATTTAGAAAATGGGGATTATTAATACTTTTTATCGTTATTTTCATACGTCACTAATGATTAATGTGTGCAAATTCATCATTGATCTACAATCAACAATTGGACATGGTCGCGAAAATGATTGTATATACGTATTATTGCGTCATGGGCCATCACAATTCGATATACCAAAAGTATTGGTATATCAAATTGCTTTATACAAACAATTTAAAAGGAAGTGGTCGTAAAGTTAGAAGAACAAGGGTTGACAATAAGAATGGGTCGTCAATATGAAAACATAGATATCACAGAAAAGTAGCAGAAATTTATGAGCATTTTTACCGAAGGAAAAAAATGCAAATCAAATTAAAGAAAAGGACTGCTTGCACGGAAAGTATGCATGCTAATAATTGTATTTTGAAATTTAATATTTCGTTGTTATGTAGTTTTGTTAGAACTTTGCATCACAGGAGCTTGTAAAGTGGATGGGATATATGAAAGTTGTCCTGATATAAACTACTTTTTTCCCCTTTCCAAAAATATAGTGCGATACGTATATTAAATATGGTATCAGGATGTATCGTTCCAAATTCATTTCACACCATGGTCGTTCGTACCGGGCCATTTCACCCAGGATGTATTGTCTCTTTGGCATACTTACTTTTCCAACCATAAATTGACGCAACTTATTTCTTTTATTCTTTTTATTATCACAATTTTCGAACTTCAAACATTTCTCTCCAGCCATGTGAACGCTACACCGGTGCATTGGTTGTACATTTGGGTTCTTATGGTGATAACTTTAGGCATGTCATATCACCTGCACGACCTTGCATAGCGTAGCATGACGTAATGAATGAATACGAATAAAATCATGCCGAATAACTATAAATATATACCAGAAAATTGATTGGTATAATTTTTAGCACACACTAATTCTTGTTGGGAAACAATGGATAATTAGACATTTTAAATAAAGTAATTCGATCTGCTAAAAATAAATATAAATTGATGATGAAAAGAATGAACCTTGATGAAATTCTTCCCAAATATGATAATGATGTGTATATAGTCTGATACGGAGAAGAGTTGTTTCGCTGTGCACGGATTTGACACCATCCACTACTCAAATTCCCGTGTTTGCATGCTTCAGTTCCACAAGTCACATTCCTAACAATTCGATTCGATCAATCAAAGCCCAAACGTTTCATTCGGTATTGGTGATTTGGGGATCAAGCACACCAAATTTAATTAGACTACTAACGAGCGCGAAGTTATGCCTTGATTTCAGAGTGATGTACTCGTTAATATAAGGAAAGATATGACGAAATATGCATCGAAGGTCAGTGTATCTTGTACACCACCAGTAACTGGCCAATCAAATGTTATTCTGTGTTAATAAACAATCTTCTCTATTGTTCCGGTTAACTATTGTAGCGATGCATATCAGCTGCCTTTATTATACATTCCAGTTATACTTTGATACGGAATACGTTTTCCAGAGCGTATGCATGAATTCTCAGTGATTAATTGTCGAGTGAAATAAATTTAATCTATCCAATTCGTGACTGCATAACGTTCAACTACATATGCATCATCGACGTTAGAAGCTTTGCATCAGGCGACCACAATAATGATATACAAAACACGTTACAAACTTACTTGTCCTGCTTAAAGATGTAGATGAAACCATTTCGCAGGATGGTAGCCTGAAAATCTACAGGAAACTGTTTTCCCAGCTGAGAAATGGGATAGTTCAAACCACCGACCCGATTGCTGGAAGGGTGCCAGTCCCAGAAATGGGTTTTCTGTGTAGGATATATATATATATATATATATATATATATATATATATATATATATATATATATATATATATATATATCGATAATAAGCACCACATTGCGAAGAGAACAGACACAGATCTACCGTTCCATAATGTGCCGGCTAACCGGACGTGTACACTGCTCGTTGGAAATAACATGTAGAACGAACAGTCAGCGAGCATCAAGTTATGCCAGCACATCACGCGACGGAAGATATGGGTCTACGCAGATGGGTTCGTATAATACACGGAAAATGAACGACATTACTAACGGATACTTAATGTGCAGCAGCAGCAGCTTCCATACTTTAATTCAACATCTTTTAATATATATAATACATATTTTACATCCTCTCTAATTTTATCAGAAATAAGCTTCACATTTTAAATATGCTGTATATCCCCGCGTCTGTCCGTCCGTCCGACAACAGTTGCTTGTTATCACATGACAGAAGTCAAATTTCATTTTCATCAGATTTTGATCATACCTGGAATAACAGTTTATATCATGAAGACATCGAAAGAGATCAATAACGAAAGAGATCAGAACGGAAATCGAATTATTCTTGCATAGATTGGCAGAGTTTGTTGCCACTCTAGAGGCCATATTTCCAGTCTGATTTTAATCAGTTTTAGAATGGTCTTATATCATCAGATCTCTGATGTTTAGACACTGAGTAATGCGTGCTTACTAACGTGGTTATCCTGCACCCGATAGACTGGGATTGTTACTACTCCGTAGGCTGCATTTCTTACCGTATTTTAATAAAACTTCCATTATGAGTCTGTGTCATGGAGATCAAAGCATAATAATGAGGTGATCTTGCATCTGATTGGCTACGTTTATAACCACTCTGAAGGACATATTTCTGATCTGATTCGATAATGAGCGAGATCCATGCATACTAACTGAGTTGATTTTGCATTTGATAAACAGTCTGTTACCACAGGGAAAGACTTATTTCTAAGCCGATTATGATCAAACTTGGAATATAGGCTTATATGATCAAGATCTTTGAAAAGTTTTGTGATGAGCGATATCCACGTATGTTAATGATTTGATCTTTATCTGATTGGACAAACTTGCTACCATTCTAGTATCAATATATCCGGTCTCATTTTGATTAAACATGGAATGCATATGTCATCAAGATCTCGGATAATTTTTATAAGAGCGGGATCTGTTCATATTACTAAAGTGATCTTGCATCTGAGTAACCGAAGCGCTTTGAAGACCATACTTCTGATCCGATTTTGATAAAAGTTGTAATATTGCATTATACCATTATGATCTATAAAAAGTTTGACAATAAGGGAGATCCAAGAATAGTAATGATGTAAACTTGGGTTTGTTTTGGCAGATCTTGTTATCACTTTTTTAGCGATTCTTTTTATGATCAAATTTATATTAAAGTTTTTAAATGGTTTTGTATCATTAAGATGTTGAATGAATATGATTCCAACCAATCACTTCGCTTATTTATGAGGTAATCTTGTATCTAATTGGTTAAAATTGTTGCCCGTATGGAGAGGGAATTTGTATACGATTTTGTGGCATATGAGATCGTATCAATAAAGTCTTAGTTTTTATAACAAGTTTAATCTGCCCATATTAATGAGGTGAGCCGGCTGAGTTTGTTACAACTCTGGAGGCCATATATCTTGTCCTAATTTATCCAATTTGGAATAAAGGCCTACATCATCGCGATCTCAGATTAGATCAATTATTAATGAGATTCATGCTTATTAATTAGTTGATCTTTGGTTTGATTGTCTGAGCCTGTTACCATTCTGCAGGCTTTATTTCTATTCTGATTTTGATCAAATATAGCAATAAAAATCAACAGGATCTCTGGCAGGTTTAATAATGAGTGAAATCAACGAATCTGAAAGAGACGATCTTGCACTTGATTTAGCTGAACTTGTTACGACTCTGGAGGCCATATTTGTATCTCGTTCTTAATTAAAAGTGAAATATTAGCTGATGTGATCTTTATCTCATATATAATTTGATGATGAGAGAGATCGATGCATATTATTGATGTGAACTTGCGTCTGATTGGCTAAACGTTTGACCGTTCTGGAAGCCATTTTACTGGTATGAATTTGATCAAGCTTGATATGTCACCAAGAATACGTCATCAAGCTCTTAGATAATCTTGATCATAAACGTGATCTGTTCATATTAATGGGACAACAGTAGTGAAGTGGGGCACCCTACGTACAATGGGAATTAGCATTACAGGGACCCCTGGGTCACTCTACGTACAATGGAAATTTAACATGGCGAAAAATCGTGGGTCACTCTACGTACAAGGGGAATTTAACATGGCGAAAAATCGTGGGTCACTCTACGTACAAGGGGAATTTAACATGGGAATAAATCGTGGGTCAATCTAGCGTCAAGGGAAATTGAATATAGGATTTTTTTAAAAAATAAAAAAATAAAAAAAATTTTTTAAAAAAGGGGTAGGCAATGGAAAGGCTATCTCTTTTCGAGAAATATGGCTGGCCCTGAAAAGGGCCTTTGGGTTTTATGTTAATGTATTCATTAACATAAATGGCACCGCATTGGTCTTCTTCTTGTCCTTAGGCTGCGTCTTACTGTTGGTCCGTACATCAGCACTCTTTTCAGGCATCCTTGTCTTTCGACGTAGATCCTACGTATCCACAGGCTGGTGTTGGTCCTGTGGACAACGGTCCACTTCGATCGGACATACATGAGCAAGTCTGTCCGAAACATCATGGAAGACACAAGGGTGGATGACTCAACTGTAGTCCACATCTTGAAGCGACGAGAACAGGTGAATCAATGCATTGAACGGCGCTTATTTATAGGCGGAGGAAGGATTGAAACGGATTGAGTTCATTTACCAATCCGAACACGCGTTACAGAATTCAGTCAGCTCGCATCCAATCCGAAGAGAGCAGTCTGTGACGTCACGTAGTCAATATAGATTCGCTAGCGCTTGTGTGCAGTCAATCTATGCGACAGTGATTCAACATGACGGAAACTCAGAAAACGATCCAGTGGGGTGCACCAGCAGGGGAGACTGCCCAAGGGAACCCGGACTTACTTTCAGAAGAGGTGAATTGGGATTTTGTGGATTTTCTCTCCTCGCAAGAATTTGTTCCGGAACCTTCGTTACTTTCTTCATTACCGCAAGTGGAGAATTTTAGACAGAGACAGAAAGAAGAATTGGAGAAATTTATACAACGACAAAAGGAAGCGGAACAGACTTTTCTCCTACAGCAACAGCAACAAGAAGAAGAGGTAAGAAAAAAACAACAGCAACAACAGCAAGAAGAAGTAGCAGCAAAGAAACAAGAGGGTGAAAATCAAACGGTCACGGTACTGTTGGACATTTTAGCGGAGTTAAGAAGTCTGAAACAAATGTATCAGACTTCTTTATCACGACCGAAGAGAATACGACCTTCCCGAGCTAAACACGTCAACCCTGTGACTAAGCCTACCGTACCACCCTTAGTGATTTCAACCCAATCATCATCATCATCAACATTACGCAGTCCAGAAGTAGGCCTTGGCCGTGGCAAAGGCTTAAGGCAGTTAAAATTGATTGCTTAAACTCACCCCTTCACCATTAAGAAAAAAAGGCCCTTTTCAGGGCCACCCACATTTCTCGAAAAGAAATACAATTTCAATTTGCCAATAACTCAAAAAAAAACTCACCCATGTTACCCTTTTAATACGTGTCTGTGTATGAGTGCGTGAGTGTAGCTTCTTATTTTAAAATCACAACTCAAAGACACTTACCTTATATCATTCATTTATTCTTTTCTCCATTTTTTACAATCCAATTCACAATTTATAACACAACACTTTAATAAAAAGTTCATTAATTTCTTCTTTTCTCCTTGTTTAGTCTCTCTGTTTTTTGAATTTCTTCACCGTCACACTCTTTTCCTCTTCTTCCTCCTCGCTTTCTTCCCTTCTTCTTTTTTTCTCCTGTTTCTTTTTCTTCACCTGTCTTCTTTCTTCCTCAGAAGAATCCCTCTCTTCCTCTGAAGAATCCCTCTCTTCTTCTGAAGAATTCCTCTCTTCTTCTGACTCCTCTTGTTTCTTTTTTGGGCAATCTGGAGACCAATGTCCTTTTTCTTTACAATAATAACAGGTATCTTGACTTTTGTCTCTTTTATCCCCTGTTTTTTTTCTTTTTTGACGGTCTGGACACTCTGAAGACCAATGCCCTTTCTTCTGACAGATATAGCAAGTATCTTGACTTTTATCTCTAAAGGAAGGAGAGTAGTCCGTAGGCTGGTCTGAAGAGAATTTTCTAATGACCCCTCGCAAAGCTCTGACGAAACGTTCCATCTGGTCAGTCTCTTCCATCGTTGTGCTCGGCTCGAGAGTGAAATGAATAGTGAAAGGACAAGACACACACCCTTTTATATACGCTGGTCTGCTATGACTATAAAGTAGTTTATGGTGTTTGAACTTGAGTCATTTGACTTTTTGCTTTCAAGATGAAACGATCCCATTCATTCGAGAAGAAAGAAGAAGAAAGTAAGAGGCAGAAACGTGATCTATCGCCTCGTACCAGGGCTGAGATCTTGGCACAAATTCATGCCAGTGATTTTGAAGAGGACATGAGTGAACCAGAATCCGAACCCTCTAAACCAAGTTCATCACCCTTAGTTAACCCTGAAAATTACTATTCCATTCGAGAGACGGAAAAGCGCTCCTCTAGAAAATTTAGAACCACGGCTTACAAATACACGGTGAAGTTTAAAAATTTCAAGGCTGAAGTGCCGTTAGAGAAAGCAGAAGGGTTCATCACCGAGGTGTGGGATTCTTTGCTCACTGCACTCAAGCGACAATGTCAACCCAAAGAAGACGATCGCTTGAGACTTTCCATACAACACGACGGTTTGAAATCCCCTGTTTGGATCGAGTTTAGCACCCCTGCAGAATTAACTGCTTCCAAAGTCATGGACAAGATTCAACACGTACAACAATCTAATGATCAGTTTGACATCACCGATGGTAAAGCCACACTGGACATGACCCACGTCTCTCCTCCTCAAGGGACTGGACGCAAAAAGATGTTATTGGTGGACGACCTTCGCAACACCAAAACGAGTCTCGTCCGAATTAACAACCCTCATGACCAGATGTGTTTAGCCCGTGCCATCGTGGTGGGACGAACCTATGCCAACAAGAACGACACGGTAGAATGGAAAAGAACCTGGAACACTATTCAACGTTCCGACCGAGCCAAACAACGAAACGAAGCAGAACTCCTGTTACAACAAGCCGGACTGCCCAAAGACACACCTTGTGGCATTCCCGAGATGCAAAAATTGCAAGATGTCCTAGCTCCACGATACACCTTGAAAGTGCACCCTCAAGAAATGCGCGGGCCTCTATTGTTTCGAGGCCAAGATTTTAAGGACGGAAAATACATTCACCTTTATCATCACGATGACCATTTCGATACCATTACCAGTATCACTGGATTCCTGAGATATGTTTATTATTGTGAGAAATGTGACTATGGTTATAATAATCGAGAGCAACACAAACATTGTGGATGGAAATGCTCAGGATGTTTGGCCTCTCCACCCTGTATGAGCGAAGAACCAGTGCCTTGTTCCACTTGTCTGCGCACGTTTGTCAGCCCTACCTGTTACCAACAACATTTGAAGACGCAAGGTTCACAGAAGAAATGCGCTTGTCAACTCCTGAGATTGTGCCCTACGTGTGGACAAGGCATACTTACCAATAATGCCAAGGCACACGTATGTCGAGGAAAGAAAAAATGTCACATTTGTCACCACATCGTGGACTTGGAACACCAATGCTACGTGCAAAAATACCAACCCTCACCAGAGAAAGAGGACGGTCACAAGAAGAAAGGCAATTTCATCTTTTTCGATTTCGAATGCATGCAAGAGACCGGCATTCACATTCCTAATTTTTGCGTGGCTCATCGAGCGTGCGAGAAGTGCATTCAAGAACCTATCTTCAGTCATTGCCCTCACTGCAGCAAGATTCCTGGAGGACGTGAAAAAATCTTTCGGGGACCGAACACGTTAGCCGATTTTGCTCGATGGGTCTTAGACCCCATCGACAAGACGTGGAGCCAAGAGGACATCGAACGTTACGGAGATTGTCATCGTCATGCCACGGTGATGGCTCACAATTTCTCCGGATACGATGGACAGTTTCTTTTGAGGTACTATACGGAACAAGGCACCGAGCGTCCTAAAGTGACTTTGAACGGAGCCAAAATCATTTTCATGCAAGTGGGACAAGTACAGTTTAAAGATTCGATGAGCTATTTGGCCATGCCTTTGAGTCGAATGCCTAAAACGTTTGGAATGACAGAAATGGCTAAAGGGTACTTTCCACACTTTTTCAATACGGAAGCCAATCAACACGCCGTTCTACCCCATTTACCTGAGGCTCACTATTACGACCCCGACAACATGCGTACCGAACAACGAGAAGCTTTCTACGCTTGGTACCAGGCTCACGCTTCGGACCCTTTCGACTTTCAGGAAGAAATGCTAAAGTATTGTCGTTCCGACGTGGACATTTTACGGCGTTGCTGTGGAAAATTTCGAGAACTGTTCATGGAACACGGAGGGGTCGATCCTTTGAAAGAAGCTTGCACCATTGCCAAAGCGTGTTCCTTAGTGTATCGACAACGATTCATGCCTGAAAACACCGTGGCTGTCATCAGTCCTCAAACGACCCACTTTGTCAAACGTCAGTACTCGGTCAAAGCCCTACGTTGGTTACATTACTTGTGCGACAAGGAAGACAAGTGGATTCAGCATGCCCGCAACGGAGGGGGCGAAAAGACCATCGGAACATATTCGGTAGATGGCTGGGACTTAGAAAACCCCAAGATCGTGTACGAGTTTAACGGTTGCTTATTTCACGGATGTCCCGTCTGTTACCCTGACCGTGGTACTAAAAATCAGTTTTTGCAACGAACCATGGAAGACTTGTACCAGGACACTTGTCAGCGACGCCTAAAGTTAGAACAGGAAGGATACCAAGTGGTGGAAATGTGGGAACACGAGTACGATCACCGTATGAAAACCGATCCCGAGTTTAAACGTCTCGTGGAAAGTTACCAGTTCATGGACCCGCTGAACCCGAGGGATAGTTTGTACGGAGGAAGGACCAATGCCACCTGTTTGCTGTACCAAGCCGACGAAGAGAAAGGAGAAGAAATCAAATACTTGGACGTGTGTTCGCTGTATCCCTACGTGTGCAAATATTGTCGCTTTCCCGTAGGGCACCCGCAATTGCTGACGGAACACATCGACCTGAAAAACATTCGACAATACGAAGGCTTGATCAAGTGCAAAGTTTTGCCTCCCACGAACCTATACCATCCCGTCTTACCTCACCATTGTCAAGGCAAACTGATGTTTCCCTTGTGCCGTACTTGTGCCGAAACGTGCAACCAAGACCAGCCTTGTCAGCACAGCCAGGAAGAACGGGCCTTGACGGGAACCTGGGTCAGCGTGGAATTGTTCAAAGCTCTGGACATGGGATACCAACTGTTAGAAGTGTACGAAATTTGCCACTTTCCCAAGACACAACAGTACCGCAAGGGTGACCCCACGCAGAAAGGCATTTTCGCAGACTACGTGGATGCCTTTTTGAAACTGAAGCAAGAAGCCAGCGGCTATCCTTCCTGGTGTCACACTCCCCAAGACCAAATAAAATTCAAAGAGAAATATTACGAACAAGAAGGTATCACTTTAGACCACATCGAGAAAAACGAAGGCAGGCGATCGTTTGCCAAAGTGATGTTAAATTGCTTGTGGGGTAAAATGGCACAACGACCGTGTTTACCCAAGACGGAATATTTGACAGAACCTTCCCGCTACTTCCAGATGATTCACGACAAAACCAAATACATGAAACACGTGGACGTCGTTCGAGAGAATTTGATCTTGGTCAATTACGAAGAAGATCTGGACTTTGTACAAGACGACCCTTTTGGAAATGTCATCATTGCGGCTTACGTGACAGCCCATGCTCGCTTAAAATTGTACGAAGCTTTAGAACTGTTAGGGGAACGCGTCCTGTACTTTGACACGGACAGTTGCATTTACATCCATCACCCGATTCAACATCACCCTAACATCGAAGGAGACCGTTTAGGAGCCTGGACAGACGAACATCCCGACGACAAGATTCTAAGTTTCGTCAGTGGCGGTCCCAAAAATTACGGCTACGAATACCGTGACAAACAAGGAGAAGTGCACACGACGTGCAAAGTGAAAGGACTGACTCTGAATTATCGTACCAGTCGAGTGGTCAACTTTGGGGTATTGAAAGAAGCCTTGCAATCGGGAGAGGATGGAAACTTTAAAGTGACCACCTATCAACCGAACAAAATTGTACGTTTACCCACTCACCACATCGTCAGTCGACCCTTGGAAAAAGTCTATCAAATTGTATACCAGAAGCGAGTTCGACTTCCCAATCATTTCACCTTACCGTACGGTCACGTCGGTATTGGTTTGTATATAAAAAGGAACCCTAGACAAGATCGATAGTTCATTGTGACTACCAAGACCGAGCAAACAAGATGAATACTTTGAAAGAGACATCGTTCCAGTTTGGGGATTGTAAAAAAGTTGTATCTTCCTCTAGTGTGACTAATATTGGATGGATAAGACCCAGGCATTGTGACGGAAAATGTCCGGAAGGAAACTGCGATTGTCCATGTGGTTACCATTGTAATTGCGTAACGGAGTTTGCAGACGAGTGCGATTGTGAGCCTTGCGATGGGACCGATGCTGTACCTTGTGACCTGAGCGATGCCGTAAAGCATCATGGGAACTTTAGTGCCCCTACCCCTGTCATGGAAAGTGATGCTGTGCGTGTCAAACCTGTGGGATGCGAAAGCGATGCTGCTCGTCCTCTTGGACATTTTACTGGGTTTCGTTTTAAAGGGGAATGTCGACCTTCACGTTTACCTCCCTACGGATGTCATCCAGCCCTGAGCAAACTCCTACCCATTTCACTCAACCCTCATCGAAACGAACCTGTGAAAAACGAATATTCGTTTCCTGTGCGTTCGTCGGAATACTGCGACTTTGAAAATCGTCTTCAATCGTTCAAAGGAAAATGGCCAAAGTATCTGGGAGGACCGACCCCCGAAGAATTAGCCAGAGCCGGATTTTTCTACTTGGGCGAAGGAGATAAAGTCAAGTGCTTCAGTTGCGGTGTGTCACTTCACCACTGGGAACCGCAAGATTCGGCCTTCGTTGAACATGCTCGATGGTCACCGAATTGTCATTACTTACCTTTAGTGGGACCGAGACATTGAAGTAACTTCTTACCATAATCATTTGTTCATGGATACTTTACAAGAGAACATTCGTGCTTTGCCTGTGGAGTTGAGAGAACGCATTTACCGAGAGCTGGTCAAAATACAAGTGAAACGTAAAGAACAATTGCATCCGATACGTCACCGGTGTTTGAACCACTGGTACCTGAAGGCTATACAAGGACTGATTCAATTGAAAGTGTTCCATTGGACAGACATTGATCAACGACCTTCTGGTTATAAAAAGGAATGGTTTGGTATGGACGATTGTAGTTACTACATTGTAAACGTATTGCATCGAATTCCAGAGGAAGAGTTAACGAATTACAAACTTTTTGAACACAATGTCAACTTGGTGAAAGAGGAAACTTCTGAACGAATTGTAATGTGTAGATTAGTGACTCAACGATTTAAATTCGACACTGAAGTGAAACCATGTTTGTGCAAAGAGTACATTTCTTGTGTCAGACCAAAGAGGATTTAGTATGACCTATTCATGGATACTTTACAAGAGAACATTCGTGCTTTGCCTGTGGAGTTGAGAGAACGCATTTACCGAGAGCTGGTGAAAATACAAGTGAAACGTAAAGAACAATTGCATCCGATACGTCACCAGATCTTTAACCACTGGTACTTGAATGGTATAAAAGAACTGATTCGTCAGAAATTCTTTCAATGGTCAGACATTGTTCAACACTTTGAGGTCGCTAATGATCGACATGTTCATAATTATGGTTACTTCGAGATTCACCTACAGCAATACATTGAGGAAGACAAGTTAAAGGATTACCAACATATTTTACGTGGAATCTACTTAGAGGAAGAGGAAACACCTAAACGAACTCTGACGTTTCGGTTACAGTATGCAAGATTTAGATTCCCTACTGGAGAACGAAGATCTCTGGCTAGAAAGTACGTCTATTGCATCCGAAAAAAAGAGAATATAAAAACAGGCTGCCATGCCACGGTTTATGTCACATGTCATCCAACAGATTCCGTGGAAGGAACTCAATGACCATATTCAAACCGTGGATCATTACCATCAATTATTACAAGAACTGTATCCATTCAATTTTGGACGACAAGTGGTGTGTGTCTTAGTGACTTGTTTTCTGGGATTTCGTTTACCAGCCGATTCTTTGTGGACTCTTTACGATCAGTACTTACCACCTCCATGGCCTTAAATGGTCACGAAAAACTCCTTTTGTTCAAAGCCTTGCGTTTTCATCTGGATACTTCTCGACCTCAACAGGAAAAAAAGATTCGTCAACTTTTAGCGACCCAAGACGTGTATGACGATGTGTGTGTAGCTTGTGACTTACACCCTCATTGGACAGATGTTCGTGATTGGAAAAAGGGGGGTTTTGAGGCTTGGACCCAAGAAGTGGCCCAGTATGCACAAGAGTTGTTCAAGGAAAAAAGTTACTTTTCAACCCGTGTTAGTGACGGTGCCAGAAGAACCCGTCACCGAGAACAACCACTCGCTTCAGGACAGGACTGTCATGGACATGCCTGAAAGGTCATTCCGGGAGGACACTTGTGTGACAATACCTCATGTAGAGACTGTAAGAACATTACACACTGTCCCTAGGACATCTTGGTTAACCAAAACATGTTGTACAGACACTTGTTTATATTCCACTTTGATCGCTTTGCTGTGTTTTATATTCCTGTACATCACTATTTGGGTTGTATGTATTTTTGTCTTTCGTGTTCATATTTGAAACATTCAATAAACGTGTTCTGAAAAAGTATATAAACTCTTGTCTTGTTTGTTTTTTCGTGTCACAAGTGACATTTCTCATGCCATGGCTACCTCTGCTGTCTCTGCTCCCTCTTCCTCTACTGTCAAAGTCATCGACGAACACTTAGATCGTGCCAGTTGGGAGGCTTTGTATCTTCGCCATCCCTTTAACATGCTCATTGCTGGACCTAGCGGTTCAGGCAAAACCGAATTCGTCAAACGTTTGATCGAACATAAACATCATTTGATCGATCGACCCCCTCAACGGATCGTGTGGTGTTACAAAGAGTGGCAATCGGCGTACAACCTCTTGCGAGAAAGTCAAGGCGATTCCATCGTGTTTGTGGAAGGCATTCCTAAAGAAGACGATGGCATCGTCTCTGACTCCCGTCTAACCCATTTGGTCATTTTCGACGACATGTTAGGAGAAGACGAAGAAGAAATTAAATTGTGGTTCACGCGCAAAGGGCATCACCGTAATGCCAGTGTCGTTTACATCACCCAAAATTTGTTTCAACAAAGTAAAGCCCATCGCACCATCAGTCTCAATGCGCATTACGTGGTCTTGTTTAAAAGCCCTCGAGATAAATCGCAAGTGCAAGTCTTAGCCAAACAGTTAGGAACGCCTTGGCTGACTCAGGCGTACGACGATGCCACTCAAACGCCACACGCCTATTTACTCGTCGATTTGAAACCTACGACTCCCGAGGATTTGCGATTTCGTACCCACTTGTTTCACCACTGGTGCCAAGACGGAGGGCCTGTCCTGTACACGTCTCCGTCCTCGACTTCATTTCACTCCTCCCATGAAAAAAATCTATAAAAACCTCAGACCCTTTTTCGTCTGTCTCACACAGTGTGAACATGACGTCCCTTCAGTCACATCTTCCCGTCAAATTGATTCGTGCCTTGTATGGCATCAGCCGAGAAAAAGATCCACAAACACGAGCTCGTGTCTTAGAAGCTAGTCTCAAAGAAGTCTTACGATGGTTCACGGTGACGGCACGTCAATTACTCCAAGGAATCATTCAGATTCCTCATCAAACCCAACGCTTTTTCGATCGAAACAAAGTCGCTTTGGTCCAACTGGCCGATCCCCGCATCGACACTCAAACCAAAAAACAAATCATTTTGAAACCTGGAGGGAGCGGTACTCTAGGAGGGGTCATCATTCGCTCACTCTTAAGATGGGATCCTAATGCCCCCAAAGTTATCCCCAAGACAAAAGTCCAACGAAGCCCCAAGAAGAAAAAGAAAAAGACCAAGTCCCCAAGAAGAATAACTTCTCCAGTGGCAGGACCCTCCTCTTACCAGACACCACCACCATCACCCCGGAAAAAGAAAAGAAGCCCCCAGAAAAAGAAACAGAGAAAAAGTCCCCAGAAAAAGAAAAGTCCACAGAAGAAGAAAACTAGTCGCAAGAGAGGCACTTCGGCCAGGACGCAACCTTACACTCGCAAGCCACGACCTGCCACAGCGTCTCCGGCAGCCTCACGTTTGTCCACTTCTCCGTTGATGTCACCAGGAACTGAAGAGTACTTGGAGACGTTGATCACACCAAGAACTTCTCCGTTGATGACCCCCAAAAGAACTTCCCCAGTGTCAGGACCTTCCAATTTAGCGGCAGTGGCTGCTGCTCACAAAGTACCTTCTCCCAAAATCAAAGTCCATGAAAGATCGGGCATGTTACAAAGTTTACTGGATTTGTCCAAGCAAGAACTGGCTCGATTTAGTCCGTTACGTACCCCTGCACGACGTGTCATGCCTGTCCTCAAACTGATAAAACGTAAAGACAATCAGTGGCGACGAGTTCCAGTATAAAAAGACCTGTGACCAAATCGGGGGTATCAGTGAACTTGTAAAAGATGTCACCTCCAAGAAGCCACAAAAGAAAGAGACAAAGGCAGACGCGTCATCCGACAAAGCGCTTAGCCAAGCATCGACGTTACCCTAAAAAAAGACACAGTCGTTCCAAGAAAAAGAGGCGTCAACAAAGGGGAGGATTCCTTGGCGATTTTCGGAAAAACATTGTCACCTTTATGACAAAGCGATAGTCCCAGAAAAAAAAAGATAAAAGGGTGTGCGTTAAGTCATCGACGTTAGTGTCTGTTCGGTGAATGTCCCGGAACCCACAAGCAAAAATGTCACCCTCCAGAAAACCCCAAGGAAAAAAAAGGAAAGGACTGCCACCACGTTTAGCCAAACATGGGGACCTGTTATCTGTCCTGTCCAAAGCTTCTCCACCCCTACGAAAAAAACTCATTCAAACGGCCTCCAAAGAGGTCATCGATACCGTGTGCGAATGTTGTTTGAACGTTTTGAAAGGCACGATCCCTTTGTCCAAACACCAGAAACAATGCTTAGGCAAACATCGTCACGTTCTTCGGAAAATGGTTCAAAAGAAAATTCCCATTCGTCAAAAAAAGAAGATGTTGGTCCAACGTGGAGGCATTTTACCTCTCTTGTTAGGCCCCATACTAAAAGGAGTCTTGGGAACCATGTTGGGAGGACTGATGGGAGCAAGATAAAAAGGCCTTCGGAAGTCCCAAGATCTCAGAATTCATCCCTGACAACCCCATGGAAGGACGAAAACTAGCTTTAGTGCCTTACAAACGATGGATGGAATACCATCGTTGGCAAGAACAACGCACCCCGCATTTACCTCCCAATCCCAATTTGAGCGAGATGTCCCAGTTACAACACGAACTGCAGTCCTTGATGGATCGCCAAGATTTGTCCGAAACAGAAAAATCGCAAAAGTACGGTCAACTCTTGCAACGACTGCAACTCTTTCACCAGAAAGCTTTAGACGAAACAGCTCTACCCACTTTGAAAGATTTTAAGACCTTGATGAAAAGTCCAGCACCATCACCAGTACCAGTACCAGTACCACCAGTACCCGTGACCAAGACAGAAATAGGAGAAGAAGAGGAAGGGTTTCAAACTCCACCAGAAAAAGTACGCAAGTTAACAACACCACCTACCTCCAGAATTGGATGGATTAAAAAGATGATGGCCACCCCTTCTTCCTCACAAGAGAAAAAGAAAGTGAAGACAGCAGTGAAGACAGAAGTGAAACAAGAACCGATATCCCCCGCTCAGACATCCTTCTCCTCTTCGACACCTATTGCCGGTCGCACACGCAAAGCCTTGCAATCCAAGAAAATACCCCAAGAGAAAAAGAGTAGCCTCTTCCAAGAGTGGGTGCCTTATTAAGACACCAATCAACACAAAAAAATGGAAAAAGTCTTAGCCAGCATTTACTACGATCCCTCCCATCCTGCAGGTTATGCAGGAGTTCAAAAATTGTATCGTGCTGCCAAAACTCGACTGAAAAGTCTCCGTTTACCTCAAGTGCAACGATGGTTACAAGAACAAGCTACCTACACTTTACACAAACCCATTCGACGCAAGTTTGCCAGAAGTCGCACCCGAGTGGAAGGCATCGATCATCAATGGCAAGCCGATTTAGCCGATGTCTCTCATTTAGCCAGCTACAATCGTGGCTACAAATATTTGTTTTGTGTCATCGACGTCTTTTCCAAATTTGCCTGGGTCGTGCCCTTGACTTCCAAATCCAGCAGCGAGTTAGTGCGAGCCCTGCAACGGGTGTTGAAACAAAGCGGCCGTCACCCTCTTCGATGGCAAACGGACAAAGGCACCGAATTTCTGAACCAAGCTTTCCAAAAAGAATTAAAGAAACGTGACATTCATTTTTTTACCACCGAGAATCCCGAAACCAAAGCCAGCATCGTGGAACGTTTTCAACGCACTTTGAAAGAACGCATGTGGAAATATTTTACGCATCACCACACTCTGAAGTACATCGACATCTTACCTCACCTGGTGCAAGCGTACAACCAATCTTACCATCGAAGCATCGGACGTGCCCCGCAAGACGTGACTCCCGACAACGAAGTGCTGGTGTTTGAGCGCCTGTTTGGTACGTCCCCGACGAGGGCTGTCCCCAAGAAAAGTGGAGAGTTGACCGTAGGAGATTGGGTGCGCATTGGCAAAACCAAACGCACTTTCGACAAAGGTTACTTACCTAACTGGACGACCGAATTGTTTCGCGTCACTGGACGAGTGCATGGCCGTCATCCTGCCGTCTATAAATTGGAAGACATGAACGGAGAAGTACTCAAAGGAACGTTTTATTTGCCCGAGTTACAACGTGTCACCAAAAAAGAAGACGACGTGTACGACATCGAAAGCATTCTGGAACGCAGAACCCGTAAAGTGGGCAAACGACGTGTCAAAGAAGTCAAAGTACGTTGGAAAGGATATCCACCCAGTTTCGATTCTTGGATCGACGCTTCGCAAGTCATCGACTATAAAAAGAAGAAGTGACCATCATGCCCTTTCACACAGCAGCAGACGCAGCTACGTCGACCAGTCCTTCTTCCCCTAGTTCTTCTGTGCAAGATTTACAAAAACAACCCTTGTGGGTGTGGTGTGGAGAACGTGTGCCTAAAACGCAAATCGTCTTTTTCTGCCAAATCTTCGTGGTGTATTGTGTCATCGGGGCAGCCATCGCCAATTTGAGTTTGCAACAAGGAGACAAACAATTGTGGACCATTTTATTGAGCAGTTGCATCGGTTACCTACTTCCCAATCCCTCCCTGAAATTCTCCTCGAACGGGAACGTTGTGTCCAGTGCCAGTGCCAGTCACCAGTCCAACCACAATCAGAACCCCATTTTGGGCGGAGACACACCTCTGACATCCACTAATATTCCCTCGGACAGCCACAGAACTCTGGAATTATGAGTCACCAAAACCAATTTTACTTAACCTTACCCAGTGACAGTTCCATGGAGGTGTTTCCCCACAACACGTTGTGCTGTTACACGGCCAAATTACCTCAAGCCATCCCCTTAGATCACGAAGCCCATTGGGAAGTGGCTTTAGTAGAAATGATTCACCCGACCCAAGTCCTCAATGTCCTTCCCAATCAAAATAAATTTGATGTGGAAGTTCATGACGAACAAATGCAACAGTACTTGGATACCCATGGCAAATATGACAAGAAAACCCGTAACACACAAAATCCAAAGTGGACCACCTATCACTTGTTCATTCCCCCAGGCTATTATTTTAGTGGTCAACATTTGGTCAGCACCATAGCCACCAGGTTTAATGGTGTGTTTCTGAAAGCTTTGGAAAGTGTCAAAAAAAGTGTCACCCTGGAGTACCACAAAACAGCTCGTCGCTTCCTGATAAAATTTCCTGAGGGGCCCAAAATCATGTCTTTCTTATTTTGTCCTGAATTGTTTGACATGTTGGGCGGGGACATAGAGATGAAGAAGAAAGTAGAACAACAAAAAGGCGAATTACTAGTCATTTCTGACAACGATACTTTTGCCAAGTATTTTCGAACCCCGGTAGAACTGAACCAAGGACTGAATTTGATGTTCGTGTACTCCGATGTGGTGGAATACAACGTGGTGGGACACACCTCCGTACCGTTACTGCGTGTCATTCCTTTCAAAGTGGATTCTGCCGCAAACGCTGACGAGGAAGGTGGAAACACTTACCACGTCCACCGCGAATTTGTCCATCCTCACTATTTGCCGGTCAGCAAGTCGTATTTGGACACGGTCAACATTACTATAAAAGGAGATTTGGGACAAAATATTCCATTCACCAAAGGAAAAGTCACGGTGAAACTCCATTTTCGAAAACGGTTCTCTCACGATTCGTAAGTAAGTCATGTATCCAGTGTACCGAGGGGTGGCTCGACAGCGAGGACACGGTTTAGGAGACATGTTAAAATCGGCCTTTCGTTCGGTGGTCCCGGTGTTGAAACCGATGGTGACACGCGGATTGCACGCCTTGAAAGATGCGGCACTGACGCAAGGCAAAGAATTTCTCCAAAATGTCATCATCGACAAACAAAACCCTAAAGAAGCCTTCATGAGGGCAGGCAAAAATGTCTTGCTGCAAACGGGTAAAGACATTTTGGGCCGACGAGACACACCTATAAATGCCCTGCACGATACCGAGTCAAGCATTCAGCAAGGACAAGGCAGAAAGAGACGAAGAAGAAAACACCCCTTCACCAGACTTCAAGCGAGAAAGGCCAAGAAAAGAAGAACCGTACGAGACTTAGACGTTTTCGATTATTGAGAAAAGAGACAAAAATGATGCACCGAGAATCTTGCGCCTGTTCCAAGACGGAACTGGATCTGTTTGCCATGCCCCCCACCATGATGACCATGCAAGAATCCCAATGGGTGGAATTTCACCCCGTCTCCTCATTGACAGCCTCAGCTCCCATCGAGTTTGAAATCAAGGGACAGC
Organism: Sinohyriopsis cumingii; assembly: GCA_028554795.2. Classification (NCBI taxonomy): domain Eukaryota; kingdom Metazoa; phylum Mollusca; class Bivalvia; order Unionida; family Unionidae; genus Sinohyriopsis; species Sinohyriopsis cumingii. The sequence goes on from CM068841.1 coordinate 78,901,114, forward strand.
CCGAAGATTACATCGATCTGAATAGCAGTTACTTGTACTTGAAAGTCAAACTTGTCGATGAGGACAATTCGACCCTAGATGGCGATGAGGTAATAGCTCCCGTCAACAATTTCATGCATTCCTTGTTTAGCGGAGTGGACTTGTACTTGAACAACAAACTGGTCAGCAGCAGCATGGATACTTACCCTTATCGAGCGTACCTGGAAAATCTCTTGACGTACGGAATAGACGCCAAGAACACTCATCTCAATGCCTGTGTGGTATGGGAAGCTGACGAAGCTGAAAAGTTTGAAAATTTAGAAACTGATGAAAAGAAAGAAAACAATGACGGATTTATAGAACGAAGAAAGAGAATCAAAGATGGACAGAGTTTAGAACTGATGGATCGTTTACATCTGGACATGTGGTTGCAAGAGAAATATTTACTAAACGGGGTCAATGTCCGCCTGAGACTGAATCGGAGCAGTGCCGCTTTCCATTTGATAGGTAATACTGTTTGCAAAACTGTCATCGAGGAAGCCAGGCTCTACGTACGTCGTGTGGAAGTGTTACCTAAAGTGGGTAACGACATCAGTCAAACGTTGAGCAGAACGACAGCCAAGTATCCCATACGACGCGTGGAAGTGAAAACCTTCACCATTCCCAAGGGACAACGATCCATGATCGAAGATCATCTGTTCCAAGGACAGCTACCCAAGCGTTTGATCGTTGGTATCGTCGAAAATGAAGCCTTCAACGGAGCTTTGGCTAAAAATCCTTTCTACTTTCAACACTTTGGCGTGTCCAAGATCGAAGTCAGTCGCGATGGCAAGACCTTGTGTACCCGACCCTTTGAGCCTGACTTTGAGAAGAAGAATTACTTGAGATCGTACTTGTCCCTGTACGAAGCCACCGGTCAGTTAGGAACCAACACCAGTCACGGTATTACGTACGAGGATTATGTAGGAGGCTATGCTTTGTGGGCTTTCGATTTCACTCCAGACCAAGGCAGCGACGAGGGACATTTCCACCCTATAAAATCAGGCCAGATTCGTGTGGAAATTCAGTTTGCAAACCGAGACCCTGATGTAACGGTGAACGTCATCCTGTATGCAGAATTCGATAATACCATAGAAATCAACAGTTTGAGAGAAGTCATCCTAGATTACTAGAAAGCCATGGAAGACTGTTGTCCCTCTTTACCTAGTGAAGAAACTTTGGAGATGGAATGTAAGGAGACCGTGGAAGGAGAAGAAGATATCATGATGAAGTCGAGATGGCCAGAACAAGAAGCCCATTTAGTCTCCTGTTTTGCCAAACACTTGGTCGACAAAATAACAGAATTGATTAAGAAAAATTGCTATGGATGTCAAAACGATCATCCCAGTCAAATTCAACACGATAAATGCCTGATGTTGAGTCAAGAAGAAAAATTGGACGAGTATCTGGACGAAGCTTGGAGTCTCATCTCGAACAAAGACGTGTTGCACCAGTGGTATAAAGACTTGCGTGAACATTCTTGTCCACCATTAACCACTCAAGAGATCCATCGTATCGAAACTCTCCTGAATCAGAGTGAGGAAACAGAACGAATAACCGTTTATTCGTCAGACATTTTCAAGCAAAAAGTCAGGATCGAATTGACGACTTATTATTACCTGTGAAGAAGAAAAAAACACAAATCAATGGATACCTGGGAACTTTATTACCTTTTGAACCATAGTTCGTATACGGCTTCTTGGAATCCTGTCGTCTGTGCTAAAGATGAACTCCCTCATCGCAAACCTAAAGACCATCAAGCTTACGTGATCAACACGGACGAAAGTCATCTCCCAGGAACCCACTGGGTAGCCGTCTACTTTCCTCAAGAAGGATGTGTGGAATATTTCGATTCGTACGGATTGCCCCCTTTGGAAGACGATATCATCGACTTTATGAGAAGAAATGCTCAAACCACCCGATTCAATAACGTGAAATTACAAGGCACAGATTCCTTGGTGTGTGGACAGTACTGTGTGTATTTTCTGCATCATCGCAGCCTGGGCTATTCCTTAGAACATTTAGTGACTCATTTCGATCCTCGTTCTTCTGCTAGAAACGATGTGAAAGTAGATCGATGGTTTTGTGACCATTATGCTTATCTTTTGTCTCAAGCTAGGAAACGTAGTGTCCATCAATGGCCTAATGATTTCCAACAGTGGAAATCACAATTTCATTCACAACGTTGTCAGCCCTGTTTAAAGTAGATCGTCCATTGAGAAAAAAAGTTTGTGATTTGAAAAAATTATTTGATGTTATAGTGTTGGATTATTGTTAAAAATGTTAGAGTTGTTGTTTAGTGTTAAGTGATTTTTGAATAAAAAATGTTGTGTTTTGAAAAAATGCCTTTGTCTTTTGTTTAGCTATAAGAATGTTGAATTGATGCTCTTTCATTTCTTACTATCCCTCTCATGACAATCACTGAACGTTGCGAATCGAAAATCGTGTGGGGATGTTTTCCTTCACGTCCGCGCTTTCACTATAATAACCGGGGTTGTTTCCAGTCTAGCCATCCATTGTCGACTCATCCTCCTAAGAAGATGTGCTCCAAACTAGCTAAGCTCAACGAAGCCTACGTGAATTTGCATAGGGTCAGACACAGTCTGATACCGAAGCCAGAAGAAATAGAGAATGTGAGAATGTTAAAAATCACTGAAGACCTGATAGAAGAGCTCTTCAGAGAAGAAGTGAACAGGGAAAAAGAAGAATGGACGGAGAAGTACAGACTTCAGAGACAGCAGCAACAGCAGCAACAGCAGCAACAACAGCAACAGCAGCAACAACCTGAAGCTGACAGAGGCTTTGTCGATTGTCGTATCGACACCAAAGAATTCTTCTTCTCTTTCCGAAGAAGCAGACCTATTGCCAGAAAGTCTATCCTCAGAGGACATCGCATTCTTAGAAACTAAAAAAGAATGCCATAGCAAAACAAAAAACAGCCCTTTTCAGGGCTACCCAATACTCTAGAAAAGAAATAACGATCGATTTGCCAATGTGTGTAGGTAGAGTAGTGTGAAAATAAACACTAACTCTTTATTAAAGAATGTGAGGGTATGAGTTTGTGTGTTTGTGTAATTGTGTTTGTAAGTGAAAAAATAGATTGATGTATATAGTAGATTAAAATGATGTTAGTTTTTTGGCTGTTTGAGGTGTATATTTGGGGTTAGATTGGATTGCCTTGCGTATGTGGATAGTCTATTGAAGTGATGGGTAGCATAAAAACGTGAGTGAGTGTTTCTTTTAGGTCCGCGCGTTGTTGTTGTTTCTTGGTCATGATCTAGGTAAGATGAATTTTATGTTTTTAGGGGATGTTTTCCTTCACGTCCGCGCTTTCAGTATAAAATGAAACTCGTTCGGCAGTCCAGCTACCCTTGTTGATTGATCAACACCAAAAATGAACACGAGACTGGAGAAACTGTTGGAACTTCATGTGCATCTGGAATATGCCAGGCGCATATTAAATGAACTGGCCGCTGAAGCCATTGTCGAGGAGGGAAGGATAAGAGAGGAGGAAAGAAGAAAAAAAGAAGAGGAGGAAAGAAGATATAAAGAAGAGGAGGAGGAAAAGGAGAGAAGAAAAAATTTCAGAATCCCAGAGAGTGAAAATTGGGATTCTGAAGCGACATATCCTGCCTCTGCTCTCTCCCCCCAAAAGGTAAAAAGTAACTGGGGGATAAGATGTGTATGTGGCGCCAGGCCTGGAAGGTGCCACCATTAACCAGGTGTCCATGAAGTTCCAAACAAAAACAGCCCTTTTCAGGGCTACCCAATACTCTAGAAAAGAAATAACTATTAATTTGCCAATGTGTGTAGGTAGAGTAGTGTGTATATAAACACTAACTCTTATTTTAGATAGTGTGAGGGTATGAGTTTGTGTGTTTGTGTGTTTGTGTTTGTAAGAGCTCAGGTATGTTAGTGTGAATAGTAGATTATGGGTTTCTTAGCGTATGTGAAGAGTATAGTTAGGGTTTTATTATATGAAATGAGAAAGTAGGGGGATGTTTTCCTTCACGTTCGCGCGATGTTGGGTCATCATCTAGGTAAGATCCATTTTATGTTTTAGGGGGATGTTTTCCTTCACGTTCGCGCTTTTCGTATAAGAAGCCACAGTGCTCGTTGTTCAAACCATTCTGCAAAGAATACAAAGAAGATGGCTTCTAACCAAATGGACAAAATGGAAAAATTGCAAAACGTCCTCGACAATTTAGGAATGATAGAGCAAATGTTGGTTAACCTAAACGAGGATCACTATTCATATAGTCCCCATCGAGTGAAGATGGAGATAAACAATTTACGAAAAATGAAGGTAATCATCAGTGATCTGTTGAAAGAAATAAAGGAGGAGAAGGAGGATGAAGAGGAAAAGATAAGAATAAGAACATGGAACGAAAAAATTGAAAAAGAAGAGGAAAATGAGAAGAGGAAGAAAGAAGAGGAGGAGGAGGAAGAGAAGAAAGAAGAGAAGGAGAAAAAAAAGAAGAGAAAGAGTGTTGGAGATAAAATAAGAAGTTGGTGGAGGAAAAGAAGAAATTAGAAGAAGAAAACCCAAAGGCCCTTTTCAGGGCCCCATATATCTCGAAAAGAGATAGTCTTTGAATTGCCTACCCCTTTTTTAAAAAAATTTTTTTTAAAATTTAAAAAAAATCCCATGTTAAATTCCCCTTGTACGTAGAGTGACCCACGATTTATTCCCATGTTAAATTCCCCTTGTACGTAGAGTGACCCACGATTTTTCGCCATGTTAAATTTCCATTGTACGTAGAGTGACCCAGGGGTCCCTGTAATGCTAATTCCCATTGTACGTAGGGTGCCCCACTTCACTACTGACAACCTGCATCTGAGTGATTGAGTTTGTTACCGCTTCGGAGGCCATACTGCTGACACGATATTGATACAAATTGGAATATAGGCTTATATCATCGTGATATAATGAGCGAAATCCATGTTAATGAGGTGCTCATCTTATGTCTGTTTTGGCAGAGCTTTTATGATCAAAATCTGATTAAGGTTATTTGTATCATTACCATATTAGATGAATACAATTCTAAGCATAATCTTCAAATATTTATGAGCTAATCTTATATGTAATTGGGTGAGACTACTTCCACTTAGGAGACCTGAATTTGGATTGTATATTTTTCAAACTCACGGTCTTTGACAGGTTCTTTAACAAATTTGATCTGCCATATTCACGAGTCTATCTTGCATTTTATTAGCTGAGTTGATTTTTTACTTCTCCACATACTATATTTCTTGAACAATTTTGATAAAATTTAGTAAATATGCTTATATCATCAAGATTGTGGATGATTTCGAGTGTTAGCTAGAGCTATAAACATTAATTAAACCTTTATGTTGGCACCTTAATTATGCCTTTATTTTGGTACATTAATTATGCCTTTATGTTAGCACCTTAATTATGCCTTTATGTTGGCACATTAATTATGCCTTTGCGTTGGTACATTAATTATGAATATATATTGGCACATTAATTCTGCCTTTATGTTGGTACATTAATTATTCCTTTATTTTGGTACATTAATTTTGCATTTATATTAGCACATTAATTCTGCCTTTATGTTGGTACATTAATTATTCCTTTATGTTGGTACATTAATTATGTCTTTATGTTGGTACATTAATTATGCCTTTATGTTGGCACAATAATTAAGCCTTTATTTTGAGTAAGATATTTTTAGACTGTAATAAAATAGGTAAAATTACCATGCTATAAAGGTTGGGAGATGGTTTACATAGGGTTGTGTTCTTATAATTATGCAGAAGATTGCTTAATGAAATTGCCAATTACGTGTAATGTGTGTGTGTGTGTGTCTGTGTGAAGGCTAATATCGATCCCTTTCTTACATGTATTTAATTATTTAAATTAATGAAAAGATACTGAAGATAAACACTTTTTTAAAGATTGATATCTTACTGTACTGAGTCGTTCAGCTGGTAGTGCGTAGGACTCGAATCCAATGGGCGCGGGTTAGATACCCGCGCATGCCAGCCCTGATAGACTGCCTCTGTGTGTCCTTGACAAATGAAAAAGGTTCCAATGTCCTCAGCAGCATGAGCCAATTATTTGCTAGAGATGCCGTCCAACTAGCCGTTATTCATCATATATATATATATATATATATATATATATATATATATATATATATATATATATATATATTGCATTTGCATTATGATTCAAAGATAAAGATAAGAGCGTAATATGTTTTATCCGTAACCCCTTTGTTTGGATAGATACATAGTACAGGTGTAAAAATAGCATATTACAATTCTGCAAGCTTACCCCAAACATGAGAATGTAATGATGATTTCCGTCCGAATGCGGTATCACCATTGCTGTCTGCGGTTTTTGCGGCATCCTTCGTGTATCGAGATACTGCTCTCGAGTTCTCACGAATTGTTCTCCCCGAATCTCGTATTGCAGAAGTCTTGTACCTGGGAAGACGGCATATATTCAAACTTTTTATTTGTTACGACAAAACATACATAGATGGAAATTTACTTGGTGAATAATACCTTGTGGCATTTTTTTAAATGATCTAGTTGACAAACAAGTATTTAAGGGCTATATTTTACTTTGTGGATAATGTCAATCCGGTTTGATAAATATTTGTTGCAAAGCATCTTGGTCGAGATGATCATATTCTGACGATATAATGTTTACACTGATATATGAAAAATAAAATAGAATCCAAAATAAACTGGGACTTCGCGGTATGCAATAGATTCAGTAAGTATTATCTGACAACGCTGGCATCATGGACTTGTCAGAATTTATCTACATACGTATTATCTGATTTCTGTGTGCTTCTTTAAAATTTAAAGAATAACAATGACAATTTCAAACGCTGTTCCTTAAAATAGTATTGCAGCACCAAAATCCTATAAATTATGAAACAATTCAGTTTTGTTTCAGAGGAAAAAAAATTCTGGTCCTGTCTCAAAACAGCAGCGTTAGAGTCCTTGATCTCAATGACGAAGTCCATACAATGTCGTAAAAGCCTTTACCCGTGCTTTGTCTGTTACTAACATAAATTAGTTTCATCAACTGACACAGCTGAAGTGAATTTGGTCATCATCGTAGTCGTTGTCTCCCTTACCTTCGCCACGTTATCATTACCTTCTAAGTCCTCGTCACTATGATCATCATCGTGATTGTCATCATCATCGTCACCTTCTACTTAACGTTATAGTATCATCAACGTCATCGTCATCGCTATTAGCTGTAGCAGCAATTACATCGTGAAAAGGTACTCACCATCGATAAGGTAAACCTCTTTCGTGCCAGGCATGTACATAGCGGCATCCACGCGAAAGGGGGCCAACGGCTGAAACAGGTCTGCGATGCGCCGTTTAGAGTTAGCCACGTAGCCGCCATCGTTCAATTGATGAACGTACATCCCACTAAAATTTCCCAAAGGACTGCTTTCGTCGTCAGCAAAAATAAATGTTCGAGGTCCTCCATTGTTCCAGCTTTCGACTAGAACAATAGACCAACCAAAATGTTATGCAAGTAACATAAGGAGAAAAGAAGAGAATATAAAATAAATCTGAAAAAGTAAATGAAGTTCTCAGAAAGGCCATTCGATTGAAGAACATAACGGGTGAATTGTACAGCAACAACCTTCAAACTAATGAATTTACTAAACAGTACCGCAGATTTAGATTAAATGTTTTTAAGGTCACCTGCCATACTCCAACATTTTTCTATTTATTTCAGATTTGCATTACATGATTAAAAATAGGTATACTCGCACAAAAAGAACAAAAATAATATCAAGTGTAAAGAAGAAATAATAGTTTAATTACTCGAAATAGAAGTATACAGCGTTGTTACTTTCCCTTAGTTACGATTTAACACCTATAAAGGACGCCAACCGGAAATGACGTACATTTATCCCTACAAGACGAAGTATATGCTTCTTGTTGTCAAAAAATAGAACACTATAAACTATGGATAGGGAATATTTTAGATGAAACTAATGAAAACTAATTTACTGTTCAGCCTTATATCGGTGTGCGTGCATGACGTACTAGATTGTGTCGCTTTCAAAACTGTTCCATTGTTTCAATTTATTTTTAAAATTCCCAGTAATACATGTAAAAAGAATCAATGCTGGCTTCCCTGTGTAGGCAGACTTCATAAAAGAAATAGATGAAAGAAATCGGCACACTTAAAAGAATCCGAAGGAACCAAACTTGACTTCCTTTTGTCGGCCGACTTTCAGAAGAAAAATCGGCACTGGAGGCGCTCACCAGTTGTTATGTACTTTTGAGAGAGTGACGTATGTAAGGTGATGTTGTTTGCATTTAAAACATGCGCAATGGAGAGAACGGTGGCATACCTCTATGCTACATTAATGTAATGTGGATGATATTTCTTTGGATATTGTACTTTTGGAAATTGTACATGATTTAAACACACTGCTAACTAAAATGAATGCTCCCTTGTGCTAAAAAATGAGTCTGAATTAGTCTAAAGTACACTATCCATAGCAGCTAATAAAATAAGGAAAATGAATTTTGCCAGACTAGTCAATACCAGTTTCTGAAAGTGCACTGAATGAATTATCAAATATATAAAATGTAAAAAAAGTTATCGGCTCTTTTTTATACAATTGACCTCTTAAGTTCAGGAAGTGAAAATGACCAAGTGGAGCTAGTACTTTTTTGAAAGGTGCACATCTGGAGTAAGACCAAGCTGTATACTCTATAACCCATATTACACCCATCAGTCATATACCAAATTAAGGGAATTAAAGGTTCTTTGAATTATATCTAAGATAAACAAGGTCTTTTTCAAATAGCCAATATAACCAGTGAGGAAAGCCGGGGAAATTCTTTTTCTTTAAAATCCTAACCCATGCAAAATACGAAACTGTAGAGCGTCACCACACTAAAAGGTCAAGTTTCCGGGGTTGCTTTGCATTGTAATAAAATAACCCCTGTATTAGATATCCTGTCGGTAAGTGTAAACAATGAGTTCATTGCTCTCTGCTAGTTGTGTTTATCACCCGGGCTTCTATATGTTTGCCATATGTAATCATAATTCATGTTTGCAGGGCAAATGGTATACACAATAATTACTTGCTTTAATAATACTTTTGTAACCCATGCTAGCAAAAAGATTATCATTTGCACTCACATTGAATGTATTTTAAAATAATGATTTTTTATTTATTTGCGAGATACCGACTTATAGTTAACCTGGAAACAGCACAATTTGGGTCAGTTTGCAATAAGTAACTTATAATGCGTAAATGGCAGGTGCCTTCAAGCAATCGGGTGATACTTTCGTATCATTTGCGATTTTGTTATTTGACATAAGCGATACACACTACACTAATGATGCATACGCAAGCCGGCATCCGCTACATATATTGAGTTCGTGGATATATATTTTTTTAAAAAAAATAATCTTCGCATGATGAAAAACGAAGGAATATATGATAACCGTGAGTGTGTGTGTTGGGGGAGGGGGCACAAATTAAACACAAATTTATTTCCTTTCTAATTTGTACGGAATAATTGAGCAAATATGATTGACGGTATTGACCAGTAATGACAAGCTTTCAATTTACAACTTGAAAAATAAAAACAATCAATAAAATTAACTGGTAAAAGCTTCATATCGCAGCAACTAAATACTGACAAAATGCTCAACATTATTCTCTCTCTCTCTCTCTCTCTCTCTCGTGTAATCTAGTACGTATTGTATGCAGCTGTGTTACAACGTGAAGCCTAAAATTAAGTATATTTGTTATAATATCTCATGTACACTACCCTTAGCAAAATGTATACGTATTATATAGAATATTACGTATTTTTGTTTGATAATGATTATTGATAATTTGACCGGAAGACTTAAATTGAGAATGTCGTTGTGCAGATGCATATATTTTTAGCATAAAAAATGTATATAACTATTTTAGTTAGAACACGCAAGATATGTCAGTTTGTATTTTCTCTCATAAATATGCACGTTACAAAGTATGATTATTTTCTTTCAGAGAATGTCAAAATAGTTTGTTTAAATTTAGTTTTTTCCCCTAAAACCTATCTTACATAGCATTACTTTTTTGTTGAAGAAAAAGAACGTACAAACTATTGTTAAGTTTGGACGAATTGTATTTCGAGTTGGGCCGAATTGTCTTTGGGCCAAATTCACTATAATCCGGCATATATGATACAACTTTCCCATCCATCCCCTATTCGATCCTATAGATTAAATACACTTTCTTCTGGTAAACATGGTTTTTCGGAAAAAGAAATAACGCTTTTTCCCATCATCACTCTTTTGATTACATCGTATGCAACACAGTGCACCATATTTGCTGTACAAAAGCACGATCGTACGCTATATCACATAGACATTTAGGTGGCGAAATTAAGTACTTGAATGGCTAGGTTGAATAGAATGGATAAATGTACGTCATATCCGGTTTTGGCACGCGGAAATTACCGATTGTTTACGGAGTTTGCAGAATAATTTTTTCTTTTTATAAAGCGGAGTTTTAAGTCGAATTAAACATTTTTATGGTGTGCATACATAACCAATGCGTTTTGTTTATAACTATAATACTATCATACTTTTGTACAATATAGGTGGCCAGTGACCTTTAAGTTGATGTAAAGGCGATACTTCATGAACCGATCCATGTTTCGATACATCGATGAATCTATCCGTGTATCGATACATCGATGATTAATCAGCGGTTTATCTGTTGCGCACGTCCGTGCTTGTCGAAAGACTGGGGCAACCAGCTTTTTATGAGTATTATTTAAATAAATTATCTTGAATGAAACAACGGAAACATGCAGAATCAATGAATATGAAAAGTTAATCGACTCTGTGTGTGTGTGTGTGTGTGTGTGTGTGTGTGTGTATCTTTGCATTTTTTTTGGGGGGGGGGTAGGAACTAAAAATGTAGCGTGGCATAACCTACCTGTACGTTTTTTTTTTTTTACTTTCTGCTTAAAAGAATATCTTATAACTTTTAAATAAAAATTTCATAAGTGGACAGAACATATAAATAATAAGAAAACTGAAATAAATGTTCATAAAGTTTCGAGTTTTGCGTCCATTTAATCATATAAAATAGGCATCGAAGCAATATATTGAAGGAAACACAAAAGCAAAGGTATGCAAATTATATAATTTGTTATGCAATGCTTGTATATGAAAAGTTATCAATTGGAATCAAATGTCTCTCTCTCTCTCTCTCTCTCTCTCTCTCTGTGTTTTCCCACCCGATACGTCCATTGTTACAGCCTACAAGCCTGGAATTGTTGATATTGTTAAGGCCTTCAAACCGCAACAACGTATATGTTCGTACGATGCAGTATACGTTATGTAGCTACCAAGCCTTAACAATGTTGTTGGAATATTTTCTCTGTTGCGCATGTGCGCAATTTCTAAAACTAAAACATCCGGTTGCAGAAGCTGTGGGCCATTCAATTTCCCTTTGTTCCTGGTATGTAGATCTTGAGTATGGCTTCATTCCCAAACTTATGATAGATTTTGATCTTGGATTTATTGTGTTGTCTGTTACTGAAGTAATTATAACAATAATAATTTGTATCAAATGGAAGAAGTAATTATCTTTGATAGAGATTGCCTGATAATTCATTTTCCGTGATGTTGATTTGTACAATTAAAAATAAATGCTTTGACAAATTACCCTGGAGATGTATCTGGAGAATTGTAAATGTGCAAAGCCTTATTTATAGGAACAGTTTAGCAAAGCTGAATTTTGTTGTAGCAGGTTGCTCAATATTGGTTTAGACAAGATGCAATAGCGAGAGCGTTGTGTTTAAGTCAGTTGAGAGCAGGTGTGAATAAAACTCCTGAAAAAGCACTGGTTTTTTTGACGTAATTATTCTTCGTTTTTATCACTTTAATAATTCCATTTTATTTGTTAGTGCCACAATTTTGGAATGGTTTGTGCTTTTTTATAGTATTATTTCATAGCGTTGCATTAAATGCAAATATTTGTCGTTGAATCCATTTAACAGTAGATAAAAATGTTTGTGTCAGTTTTTTATTAAGGAAAATGGTGTTCATATGGGATCGAAAGCCAGCCAAGAGAAAATATATATCTGTTCAAAACAAGTCAATTAGGGTAAAGTATGAGAGAATTTTACCAACTTCTAGTAGAGAACAAGACCCAGTGGCCATAGATGAAACAAGTGGATCTCTTCCAAAGGCAATATCTGCATCTGGGTCCATATCCTTAAACTCAGAACTTGTAGATAAACAATCAGAAGAGGCAGTTTTTCTCTCAGGTAAAATACAGTCTGTCCCAAGTTTAAGATCCTAATGCAGAGTCCTTGCAAAAAGAACATGTTCTTATTTGCAAAAATACCTTCCTATAAGATTTGATAGAATGTTTCCTGATATTTACCGTGTCTTTCTTTAATTGACATCCCAATCATTCAGTACATAATAAATGCTTACCTAACAGATGTCTTTAATTGGCAAATACTTCCAGAAAAGCAATAAAATTAGAACAGCCAAAAGAGGCATAATTACAGAAGAATAAAATTACAGTGGTTACAGCCTGAATATACTACAAAAGCAAATTTATTTCTAGCATTTTTTCTGTCTCATACATGTATGTGCTTATTTACATTGATTTTACATGTGACTGCAATATATGTATCATATGATGTATAATCTGTTATTTTTCTCTTATTAATCAACAACAAATAAAGTGCTTACAAATCTTGCAGATGCCTTAGATGAAACAAAAGTCTCCTACCGAGAGAAGAAGAGAAAAAGACTAGAAAATTGGGCAGCTCTTGCTGATGAATTGGTTGAAGTTGGCGCAGCCGTGTTGTTTACACCACCTCACAGTCAGTGCATTTGTTGTACACAAAGTCCCGATCAGATTTTTCGCTGCATGGACTGTGGCACATCAGCCGTGTACTGCAGAGAATGCCTTGACATTTGTCACAGTCTGCCACATCTACACGTGTTTGAAGTGTTTAAAGTAAGCTGTTATTAATTTTTAATGTGTAAGTTTTGTTAGCATCAGTTTATATTGTTTTGTATGAATTGAAATTGTTGTCTGTATATTTTACATCATCAAGATATTGATATACAGTCCAGGTTATCTTTTTATTAATTACCTTGTTAATCCTCAGATGATCTAGTCAGTTTATGAAAACAGATTTTCACCCAGGGAGTATAACATTTTGCAACATTTGCATATTAATGTGATTTTTTCATTCTTTTTATTTTCTTTCACATTATTTTTCTTCACTAGTTATATTAATAATATTAATTTTATTTACAAAAGATTTTTTTATTGTATAGAGATTATGCCACAGGAGGGAATATATATTTTTCAAATGAGAAGTAACCAGCATTTTCTTGTTTTTCAGAATGGTACATTTGTTTGTGTGGACACAGATACACCAGTGTGGAGAAGGCCAGATAACCATGTATGTCAAACCATCTATTGTCAGCAGATTGTAGTAATGGATGAACATGGTTGGTATACATTTATCCTGTTTAATATATACAAATTAAAAATGGTCCATTATCATTTCTAAACAGAAATTTACAAACTGCTTCTGGGGGCCCCGAGTGGCTGAGTGGTATAAAGCGCTCTCCGTTACGGATCACTGCCATCTCACCTCTGCCTGCGTGTGTTTGAGTCTCGGATACAGCCAATGTCGGTATGTGAGAAAGCTTGCCAGTAGCTTCTCGTGGGTCGGTATTTCTTTCCAGGTTTTCCTGGGTTCTTCCTCCGCCATTAATACTGGCCGCCATGTATAGCCTATCGTGTGCTGAAAAATGGCGTTAAACACTACAAGAACAACAACAACAACAAACTGCCTCTGATAAATCACCTAACCTGTTTGACAAAATTTGAGGGAGAAAAAAAACATCCCGGAATGGCTACATTTCAGACTGGTACTTATGATAAGAAATTTGAATCTGATATGTACATCACTACTACATGTGGAAACAAAATTCAATTCTTCCTGCAAACTGGTCAGCCAAGTTTAAAAATTTTTTAAGAGGAAACATTTCTTATTATAAGGCTTCTTAAGTTTGCACTAATGATACTAATCAGCCACTGATAATGACTTTGCTGCTTTCAGGTAATGTTCATTTTTTACGCCTTCATTTTTCCAATAAGCATTTTTCTTTTAACAGGCAGACAGCACAAGCGTATCATTGAATTATGTGGGTGCGAGTCTGCGGCAGTTACAATGATCCGTAGTTATCTCTGGCCTTCCTCACCTAAGAATCCCATTTTAGGTTTCCACATAGGACTTCTTGAGTGGATGACAGCACTGTTGCTGGAGTGTCCTGTGTCTACCAAAGGTTTCTGTGAAGCTTTAAAGGCCAAGTTGTCCAAGCATCACAAAGGATTGTTTGATTCAGAAGTAATGCATTCAGTTCTTGTCTTTTTCATAATTATTCCATTTTTGTGTTTATATTCTTTCTTGAAAACAGTTGTTAAATATTTATATATGTAATGAAAGATTATTATTTTAGTGGTTTGTAAATTGATGTTTTTGTAATGAGTTATGTTGTTTCCAGCAAAAATTAGGTTTTTTTTTTTGGTTTTCAATTTGTGGCATGTAGCAACTATATATCAACATAAAATTTAGATTTTACAGAATATTTTTACAAGTATCCAGTTCACCCAGATTTTATAACCTATGCTTTTTGCCATAATTAGCACACTGGGTTTGTTGAATATTTGACAGACTTGGTCACATTATCCTGTGAAATCATTTACACATCATGTATTGATATATAATTTGGTGTTATACATTTCCAAAGTTGTTGTATTCTGCTCATTGGTTCAGTTTCACATAATGTGATTTGAGTCTGTTTAAAATAGAAATAACTGAAGACCTGCATCCTGTTTCTAAAATAAATATTTCTGATAATTTTGATTTTGTTGCATCTTTGTAAATGTTGTTTTGTAATCCACATGCTTTACAATGATACTAATACCCTTTGCCTGTTTGTTTTGGGGTCTCCAGGTGGCCAAATGGTCTAAATCACTCTCCATTACAGATCACTGCAATCTCACCCCTGTCTGCGTGGGTTTGAGTCACTGGGTCAGCAAATGTAGGTATGTGAGAAAGCTTCCCATCGGTTGATGGCTCTTTGGGGTTTTCCCGTTTCTTCCTCCACGAGTTATACTGGCTGCCATGTATAGCCTATCTGGTGCTGAGAAATGGCGTTTAACCCCACAACAACAATAACAACTGTCTGTTTTGTTGATCTACCTATCAACAGATCTTTTTTTTCAAAACTGCTAGGTGACATTTCACAAAACTTTGTATGTTTTATGATCTTTCCCACAAAGTAAATATCATTTCAAAGAGAGTTCGAGTTTTGCAATCACCCGGTGGGAGAGAAAACAATGTTCTGTCACATAATATTTAGGTATATATTATGTTATAGCAGGAAGATGCACCATCTGTGTGACACATATTCCATTCCATTTTTTGGGGTAATCACAATATCTTGTTTTACAATGGACAAAGAAGAAATAAACTGTATCCATGATAAACAAAATTCTGAAAGTTAGTAGCTATTTGGCAAAGTATCCAGTATGCATATTTTAACTATCTCAGTTGGTCACATCGCCTTTTCTTTTATCAAACAGCTTTTATATGAAGTTTTGTGTTTACAAGATTCCATTTCATGTGAAGTTGACACATTCAAACAAGAAATATATTTAGATGCTTTCATTTATTAAATCCTGTTGAAATTTTGGGAGGGAAACTTTAGGGCCAAAAAATTCCATCTCTACAGGAGATGTCAGTTTACTTATGTGCTATGAGTTATCAGTAATATTTATTATATCAAAATTGTATGCCCTTCTGTTAGATACAGTATAAAGTTTAAAATGAATCAGACTTGTTATTTATATTCTTGTTTTTTTGTTGTTTATTTTCCAGTTTAAAGACGTTTATAAAATTTTAATGAATGAGTGCCTGGTGCAGTATCGAAATTTTAGGTACAGGATCAGTCACCCTATACATCTTTGTGAAGAAATTGATTCTGGAACCCAGTGCCCAGCATGCTTTGAGGTAACAACTGCTTTAAGAAGCCAATGGATGAATGTATGTATGTATGTATGTGTGAATATATATATATATATATATATATATATATTACATTATTCCTAGTATTGTAGACTGCAGTTTCTCATTATGTTTGTATATATCATCTGACAGGTATATAAATTTCCTTTGGATACAGTAAGATATGCAAACAGCTCCTTTATGCATAAAAAATGCAGTTTCCTAGTTGATATATAAATCTAAATTTATGCAAAATATTAAGCATGCACATTTCCATCTGGCACCTGTCATTTGATGTTGTTCATTGTACAGTCTGATAGAAGTTTTCATTGCATGTCAGCTCTGACATTGAAAGTTGATGGGTATAAGGAATTAGATTTAAATAAGTCAATCATGAGAGGCTTTTTTAACATAATTTTGACCTCACAGATGTACCACAACATTTCTTATAGCTCATTTTCAATTTCATCTTCAGAATCCACAAAAGATTATTTCTTTTGATGCAGATTTCCAGTTGGTCAGAAAGGTTTCATCGGGAGCTGAGGCAGGAAAGCCTAAACATGATGGTCATTTCTTTCTTGATCAGGATGAAGTTGATAAATTCATGGATGGCTACTCCACAGAAAAGACAAAGAATATGCAGGTAAAAGGCAGTTCACAATGTAAGAAGAGTTTTAACTACTTGATTCTATACTTTATATACTATTTTCCTCAAATAAAGACAGTTTCATTAATTTACTCATATTTTTGTGAAGCTATTATCTTTTTAGATGCTTTTTGTTTACCATTGCCTGCCCAGTGCCATCAGATGACAGATACATTAATTTATTACCACATCTCCATCCACTACAGATGGTTACCATAATAAGTACCATGTATGCTTAATTTCCACCAAATAGTTTAGAAGGTCATACATATGCAGTTTTGGAGACAGAATGGTAGTTTACATGCAGCTAATGCTTGAGTGAAAATCTTGTAGATCATGAGTCTTATAACAAGTTCTATTCTCATGCATTAGCGTTTAATAATTTATCATCTAGCTCCTTTGCATAAAGATGAAGGATTCTGACCTAAGTTTATTAAGTCACTTCATATTTACCATAAAATTTTGCCTTATCTTCTGGACTCTTGATGTAGTTATTTTATTTTGCAAGTTTCCGTTTGTTTATTTCAGGAATGTAGTGAGTTTCAAGCTGGCAGTGCCCTAAGATCCAAAGCAAAGAACAAGAAACTTGATGAAACTGCTCTGTTTGGTTCTGCCTGTCGTCATGAATTCCCACACTATTTTTTCAACTTGAAACATGGTGAAAGGTATGCAATTGTTTTTTTATCAAAAGTCTTAATAATTTAGTATCCACAATATCATTTGGGTAAATATTTGTCATGCAAAGTTTTATTTTCCCATCTTTGAAAATTGGTTAATGACTTACCAAAGTTTCTCTCCTCAAGGAATGTAACTGCATTAAAGATTTTTTACATAGTTGAAGGAAATATCTTTATGGCTCAGTTATTTCAATCAATTTTACATTTATTCGTAATTAGTCGATTACAATATTGTAATGATTATTTGTTTTGAACAGCATTGAGATTCATTAATACCGGTAGTAACTTATTGTTACTGGCAAAATTTTACAACTAAAGTTTGGTATACTTATACAATTGATTTTTTTTTCTTAATATGATCTTGTATGTTTGAATTTCAATTTTATTACAGAATTGGTTATTCAGTGTACCTGCTTGAAAAATTAGTTGCAGAAAACAAGGACAGCCAAATGCACATATTGTATGATATAGCTTGTCTCCTGGAAACCCACCTGAAGGTACATGTCTGCCCTGTCTATTATGTGGGTGAATTTCTCCTGACTTAGTTGTGTATGTGGCCATGTCATATTTCATGCAGTATTTCAGTAATTTTTCTGTTTTGATTCTCTCTCATTTCCTGATTGTTGTACAATACATATCTTCTTTTAATCATTTTAATGTATCAATTGAAAACACTTCTTGTTTATAATTAATTTTAGGTTCAGTATTTGATGTCAGATAATCTGTCAATAGATTGATGTGTGAAGCATAGCTGAAACCTCATTACCACTTTGTGACAGTGTTGTCATTTTGTTTTTGGCGTCACTGTTATTTATGTGTTCAATAATTCCTATGATAGTGTTGTTTCTAATCATTTTCAGCTTGCAATTTTGTTCTTCATGTGCATTCTATTAGCATGGTATCATTGTGATATTGTAACATTTTTTGTAATTTAATTTCATTGTTTATTTTTAGAAAAAAGAACGTACTGATCTGTTGGATGCAGTGAAGCTAGTTATCCCAATATTTCATTGCTATGGACACAAAATGGCTTGCCAGGTTTGTTTTCCCTTTATCAGTAAAAACATAATGAAATATATCTTCATATACCTTTTGAAATGTTTTTAATTGTTGATTGTTCCAATATCAAATGCCTGTCTTTTTTAATGAAAATTTTATATGATGATGTAGACGCTCGGTGTATGCACCAAAGTTGTAATGACAAAGGAAATCTTCTTGCTACTGGCATTTGTAAAAATGTTGCAGTTTGTTTCAGATAACTGTATTTTTAAGATCACGAAAAACTTTATTTAAGATCAGTTTTAATTAAATGGCTTTTGTAATTACTGCAGTTCTCAAGAATTTACATTCACTTTATTAACAAATTTTTTTGAAAGAACATTACCATGTAAAGGGAATACAAAATCTTGTGTATTAATGTTTCAACTGTTTTTTTTAATTCAGTTTTGTCATGTACATTTTCCCCATTTTTGTAGGTTTTGTACAACCCAAGGCGAACACCTGGGTTAGGACTGACTGATGGGGAGTGCTTGGAGCGCCTGTGGGCATACTTAGGGAAATTTAAAAGCATTTCCAAGGAGATGACTCCAGAAAATCGTGTTGATCTGCTTGTTGATGGCCTTATGCATTATGGAGATAAAATTAAAAGAAAACAAGGTACATGTAGTCTCTGCATATGCAGTTTTTGCAAGTAAGAAAATATGTCATTACCATCTAATTGTGCCATTAACAGATTAGGTTTTATCAAACATAATGTTAATTATATTTAAAATTCCTTGCCATCTTTTTGTTGTATTAATGTATACATACATAAAGAACTGTCCTAACATGCAAATCCTGGGGTGAATAGATTTGACCGGTTGAAAATTAATATAGTACATCTAGATAAAAACACGATTTTCACATTCATTACAGAAATTATATACACAAACACACACAGTAATTATCATCTTACTGATTTTCAGGCAAAACCTTTGCAGAAAGGTTGAAGAAAGCAGAAGCTCTGAAAGTCAACACCAACAGAATGCTTCAAGAAACTCTAGGAAATATTTCAGGTGTTTTTAAATTATGCTTTTCTTTAATTCTTTCTTTATGTATATTTTGAACCATTAATCAATTTTTTTAATTAAGATTTTCAGCTTATGCTTGTTTTTGTTTTTTGATATATTATTTTCAGTATAACATCCATGCATGTTAGCCTGTAACAATTTTGCTGGTGTTTGTTAAAAGTATGACGACCTGATAAAATCATGAACTAACAAATGAATAACAGGTATTTTGAAGTGATTTTCATGAAACGTGCAAGAACTCTAATGCTAAATCTTTAATAATTGATTAATTAAGCTGACACTATACATATTTTAGTCATCTCTGGTGGACACTGTATTTTTTGTTTGCCTTACTATTAAAAAAAATTGGAAATGTCTTTCAAAATTACAGCAAAATATCAAATCATTTTCAATTCAAACACAATTTCAGATCAAACCATTGACTTTGTATAAGCAGTGTTATTTAATTCTGAGCAATGGATATAATGCTTTCAGTTTATTTTTATAAGCAGTGTTGCTCATGGAGGTGCAGGGTATTACCAGTAGAGCAGTTTTCCTCATGATATTTTGTTCCAGCTGTACATACCACATTATGTTTCCACTAAATCATACATGCCAACCATTACACTTTTGGCATAATCATTATGCTTTTCTCACCAGATTACATTTTATGTTAGCCTGTATATGAATTGTGCTTTTTTGGCATACAAAAAAGAGCAATAAAAAGTTCTTTTGTAATTTTTTTATTATCATTTCTTTGATTCCACTCATACACTGGAGATTATTCTTGAAAAGATGACTGCTGTGTAAGAATAGTGCAAGAGTAGTTTCCTTTTTCGCTATTTAGAGCAACTGTATATGACCCATTTCCAAGAAACAGACTGGTTTCTTCAAATATGAACATTGCATCACAGATTCATTAAATTGACAAGCTAGTTAGTTAGTGGGCCTGTCTATACATTTAATGGTGCCATATGTTAAGCATTTATGGTGTGAGTCGTTATATGATAGAAATTATTAGAGCAGTTATCATCAAGAAGGAATGTACAGAAATTGCAAAGTAATCTTGTTATTGAAAGAAAGTAATGACATTTTTCACTTGTTATGTTAATTTGTTAAAAGTATGTGCATAATTCTAAGATTGGGGCATTGGTGTTGGCATCAGACTCCAGTTTCCCTGCCAACTGTATCATTATCATCACTTAGTGGAGTGTATGCTTCAGTGTCAGCACTTCCCATTTTTATGCACAAGCACTCAGTTGTTTTAACAGTATCATTTACAGTATCACAAGCACTCAGTTGTTATAACAGTATCATTTACAGGGTGTAGCTTATAGTGTAAGCAGACTCATTCATATGATAGACCGATCATTTGCTATTTTTTGGATGGTAAGCAGGGATTGTTCTGAAGAACATTCTGTGCCCCAAATAGCATTAAAAAATGTACTCTGATTTCTTGAGGTAAAAGAGAAAAAAATCAAAGTTCAAAAGAAAATCCCAAGACCTACCTTCAAACAATTTAAATGGTCAATTGTGGTATACCACAGTACAGAGTTATGTGTAGTATCCATTGTAGCTTCATGTTAGTGTAATATAGAAATTTGCGTTACATGCATTACTTGACCGGTTTTTTGCTTATTGTGAATTTATTTTCATGTATATCACTTTTTCTGGCTTTGCAGAAATAATTTCATTGTCGCTGTCTTTTTAAAGGTGTGTCAACAGATGACATTAGAAGATGGTCAGTGAAGGATAAAAATCGATTTTCCACAGGCAGCTCTCTTGCAAGAAGTGAAAGCAAGGTATAACAGCACATCATTCACTGAGTTTGGTTTAAGAGATGATAGCACCCCTATGTATAGGTCAGGTAGAATTTATATCTCTAAAATTTCATCTTTGCTCATTTTAATTTCTTTTTGCTTTGCTTCAGATCTGAATTTCAGTTTGGAGTGGAAAGAAATCATTGTTAATAAGAGTCGGTCATCATCCAATATAGTGACTGTGCTAAAATATATTTGCATGGAGGTGTTTTTGCCTTGTTTCTAATGAAGTTCATTAATAAAATACCTTTAAACTACTCATTTTCAATTGCTCTGAATCAATTATATTTTACTGTAACATCAGTAATATATGTTATTAAATCTATGATTATTTCAACCTCCAATTATTATAGGTGACTTCACCATGTCAGCTGCAATTGCACAAGCAATATGTTTAATTTATGCTTTATAATAAATTTCAGGAACCGCTTACCCGATTAGAGACATATGCTATCAGTTTGAAGAAATACTACCATTTAAGGTAAGTTGTTCATCTCTTATAACTGATACCTTTTGTTAATTAGACATAGAAAACCTCATACAGTAGCTTGTCCTTAAACCTGTAATGGTGATATGAATAATGTGCCAGTGTTGCCCTAAACAATAATATTTTCTTTAATAATTTTATAATTTCTTTGGAAGGAAAGACTTCACATAAATTTCAATTATATTTCAATATACATCAAGTCGGTATTATTTTTATATATACTCTTTCAGTCAGTCTTCACTGGGAGTTGTTGATCCACTAGTTAAAGAGAACATCAGGAAGAAAATGTCTGGGTAAATATGTTTCATTTTCATTATGTCTCAAGTCACACTCAACCATTTACTACTGTATGTATGGTTCAAGGCATTGTTGTACAGGCAGTGTCTTTTACTGCACAGGTGCATCTTGCCAGCATCATAGTTTGAGAATGTAGTATATGTCAAAATTAAAGCTGTAATTTTATGAATGAGGTCAAACCTGCCTGTTGTCACAAAACTACCAACAAATAAAAAAGATGCAGTGATCACATTGAATAATATATAATATGTTTTTTTGATTGTTTCAAGTTAATAATTGCAGAGATGCATATTTACTTCAGCCTATTCATTTTGGCAGGATGCATAGAAATCGTCTGGATTAGCTACAATAGAACAACCTCATGCATAGTTTGCGAGGCAGTTTTGGATGGCTTAAATTGGTCATTCTATAGTTTCTGTGCATCAGAGTAGTTTCAAAAACTTAGACTGAAATAGGTTTTTCAAAACAGTTTAATCAGTTGTCATATTTTTATACACACAAATGCACACCCAACACTTTTTCAAGTTGATGGTTAGGTATGGTGGCAGTATTTCAGAAATGGTCTAAAAGTGGGGTTGTTCAGAAACTGGTTGCAAATGTTAATGCCTGTTTCATGTTTATTCAACAGATTCAGATACATAGCTTTATTACAGCATGTGATTCATGGATTTATTCATTTGTGCATTTTAATTAACTTTCCATAGTTTCCTTATTAGCTACAATTAAAGTGTCCACACTTTTCGTGATATAGTTACAACAAACTATGATATAATCAGACTCAAGTGACAAAGTATTTAATGCTGAAAAAAGTGAATATTTGTTGCAGAAATGAATAAATCCATGATTCTTGCACCTGTGGTCATTGTCAGACTCTCTCCCCCTCCTCCCAATTTTCATACTGTGATTTTTAATTCCTCACAATTGGGTTACCATTACTTGTTAAAATGTATTTTAGTTATTTGAGTCACTGATGTTTCTCCAGTCTGTATGCTACTTTAGAAATAAATGCAGCATTTTGACTATTTAATCTTCTATTTGTTTCATTTTCTTTCAGTGATCATTGGCTCTTGATTGGTTTTCAAGCTAATCAAAATAAGTAAAAGATTTCTCTCAGCCATTAAAGTTTAGTATGATATGCTTCTTTTGCTGGGAGTGCAAACTATCAAGTAATCTTGGTATGCACTCCATTCAGTCAGACCGCTCTGGTGGCCTAGTGGTTAGACTGTCCGCCTCGGATGTGGGAGGTTGTGGGTTCAATCCTCGGCCAAGTTATACCAAAGACTTTTAAAAAATGATACTAACAGTTACCTCGCTTGGTGCTCAGCATTAAGAGGTTAGTGTTAGGACTAGTCAGCCTGGTGTCAGGATAATGTGACTGGGTGGGACATCATGCAAA
This sequence comes from Sinohyriopsis cumingii, assembly GCA_028554795.2. Classification (NCBI taxonomy): domain Eukaryota; kingdom Metazoa; phylum Mollusca; class Bivalvia; order Unionida; family Unionidae; genus Sinohyriopsis; species Sinohyriopsis cumingii. The sequence continues at coordinate 78,924,586 of CM068841.1, forward strand.
ATGTCTGCGGCCTGATGTAAACTGTCACATTGCAGACATTGTAGCGATATGACTGAAACATTGTTAAAGCTATGTTAAAAATCCAAATCACATCACAACACATAACACAATCCAGTCAGTCTAAAAAATTCTTCTCTCTTTTTTTGTTGCCCTGTTTTAATTGTTCTGGAGGAAAAAAAATTATGCAAAAGATGAAAACAATAGTGATGGCGCATGAGCAGCCTAAAATGAACACTGGGGCGGTAACTTAATTAAATTAAAGGAAACAGATATAGTGATTATTACAATTTACTGGCAGTTCAGAGTATTCTGATTTATGTTTTTCAGTCTAGAACAGGTCTTGAGATCCCACGAAAGGTCCTTAAAGATCACCAGGTGATCTTCGACATCAGACCAGTATAAAATGCACACTGAATCCAGTAATATAAAAACAATATCTGCCAAAGTCCAGGTGATGACAAGGCTGATGGCAGAGAGAACCTTCTTACTGCAGATGATGAAGAAATATGCGTGTAAGTATTGACATAACAAGCCTTGATATCATGAGATAAAGGAGAATGTGAAAGAAGTGTTAATGGATATTTGGGGTAATTAAAACATGTGTTTTGAAATACAGTTGTCTTTGTTTAAGAAGACTTACAATATTCCAGGCAATCTTTACAAATTTATCATTTTAGAGGTAATCACAAGAAACAATAAAACAAAATGTGTAGGGAATTAATTTGGTGTATGTTTTTATGGTATGGAGTTTTGTTTCATTGTAATATATATTTAGTTGATCTGGCTTTATAAATATAACTGGCATAATAAAAGGTCATATTTCTTGTTTTTCTGTCTATTCAAGGTGGACAAGCTGTTGCAGTAAGACTTGGGAGACAGCTAAAAAGAGTAAACACAGCTGTTCAACATCATCTTAAGGAGTACAATTTATTGGAAGGCAGCAAAATCCCGTATCCAGATAAAATGGACCTGGACAGCTTGAAATCTCTAGAGGTTCCAGCTGCAGTTCCAGAAGAACTTAAAAGGCTTCTAATTGATTTGTTTGAAACAATGGAGAGATGTGATGAAGAAATTGAACTAATTGCATGTGACATGAGGAGCACAAATTGTTTTTACATAAAACAACAGGGAGCAGTGCTAACTTCATTTGAGAGAGCAGAGAGTGATGTGCACAGGGCTGTCCTGCTCTTGGAGGGTTTACATATAGAGAGATGTATTCTTCATCTGAGAAACACGTTCTCTAATGTATGCATTGTTAATGAAGTTCCATTGCATTTCCACAAGATATTACAGTTTGACTTACCAAATGTCGACCAAGAAATTCCCTCTATTCTTGGCAATCTTGTATTAGATGAATATCTGCTAGAACAGTTAGATGTTGAAGGGTATGAATCGATGGATTCAGACCCATCTTCAGACGAGGCTGATGACATTGAGATGTATATTTAAATTCCTTCTCCTATCAGATTTTTTAGTGGTGTCTGTTTCTTTTTTTTAAGAGAAAAAAATCATTGAATTCTTCAAACAGAACAAATAATCTTTAAAATATAACAAAATATAGTATTGTTTTACATTATCAATCTGCAGAGTTATTCTGAACTTTTGCTTATTACCAGTTGTACATATTGCATTTAGAATAAAGATACATTAATTCTTACTTACTGATAAATGTATAGTTAACTGTTTTCATGTCTCAAATACAAACAGTATTTCGCTTTTATCTCTTAAATCCATATGGTTACTCATTTAATTGAGAGTGATCAAAATTATGGCAAGAGATAAGATTTAATCACTACATTATGCATAATAAATTGTCAAAATATAGCAATGATTATTTATGATGATTCACAAGAGACTGATTTTTTAATAATGTTATAATTAAGCAATGCTACGTCCAAATTCATCGTTTATTTTTCATAATGATCATGTTCATATTCATGTTATTGGACAAAGCCGATAAATCAGGTATTGGGACTGATAACACCTATTCATTAAAAGTTGCAAATATTTGTAAACAGTTTCATCTGCACATTTTATACACTTACTGGTATTTCTTGCAGCTGTTGAGCTATTGTCAACTTAAGGGTTCTTATGTATATAATATTTCTGGATCAAATCCTATGTTTGACAGATTATAACTCCATGTTTAATAGCACAACTCTTTCCAGTGACCATTTTTAATGTGGCACTAGATTTGGCTATTACCTAATGCCAGTGGTGATGTGAAATGAACAGGTGCATTAACTGTAATATTTTGTGGTTGGTTTGTTTTCAACATAACTTCTGCTTGTAGAGTCACATAAATTGTTGTCATATCCATTATTGAAAACTTAGTGACTTTGAACTGTATTTAATGGTTTGTAGTCAGACAGTATTGTTATATTTTTTGTTATTTTACCTCATGGCAAAGTGATGAATGTTATCATTATTAAGTTTGTTTTGAAAGCTGGCTATGTGCTGTAGATTTTATAGTAACTTGATTGACTATTTTGGGGGTATATGAATATAATAAAGTCATGACAGTACAAAGTCATGCATTCTTGAAGAAGTGATAGTCTGGCAATAGCATTTTTATATGAAATATATCTTGGAAATTAACATTTACTGTAAAGTACATAAAGTACACTATAGTTACTTAGTCATTTTGGTTTGTCATTTTGTATATTGTCATGCCTCAAAAACATAATATTGTGACCAAAATATATTTAATAATTATGTCTGACACAATAAACATGCTTTAATTGCATAATCTTTTATGTAATCCTTTCTTTATGGTTGTTCTCCATACCTGAACTTTCTGAAGTTGTTCTTTCATTTCTGTCTTTATTTCCTAGAATGTCTTTGAGTCACTTGTGCCTTCACTATGTATACATTTTTATATTTAAAATTTTTTAAACTTTCATATACTATTAAAAATATTCTCAGACATTTTCATTTAATTTACATACCTTTTTGGTGGAGTGCTATTGTAAAGTTAAGTACATTTTTGCTAACCTTGCACTAATAAGTTTTATTAGCCCAGACATTCACTATGTCCAACATTGTGGCCATCTTGAAAATCTTATTATCAAATCTGCTATTGAATTGATGGTCATATTGACATGGGGATTTCACCTGAATATTTGACTCCATTTAGCTGGTCTTAAATATTGTGGCTGATTGTATATTCAATATGGTTGCTACCATGGCATCATGGAACATTTTAACACAGCTCCAGAACGGATGGTCATAGTGACATGGTTTTCAACAAATTGTATCTTGTATCATTCATTCCTGGAATTTCTTTTCAACCAGTAGAGTGCTAGCCCCTTCCAGGGATGCTTGTTTATGTAGCCAGAAACAAGAGTGCCAGAGAAAGTTCACTCAGGATGATTACTACCATGATCTCAACAGGTTCCGTCTCATGACATAATTTTCACGCCTTGTTAGGAAAACTTTGTTTTTAACCATGACAGTTTCCTACATAATTGAAAATAATTACAAATTATCTTTTATACACGTTCAGTATGGCCCACATGCATTTTCATTATAATTTATCAGTTATTTAGGGATTTATACATTTTTAACATTAGCATTACTGGTCATAGATCAAAAGAGCATGTGGGATGGCCGGTTGCCAGATCAGTTGTCAAACGTGGCCTCCTGATAGAAAAGTCATATTCACCAGAAGACTTCATTGTTGATTCTAAATCCAAACAGTGCCCAGTGGATATCCATCATAGTCACTATAGCTGCCATCTTGAAAATGTTTAAGCTACTCAACCTGAATCAGTGGTCGTATCAACACGGACTTTTCAAGGCAAGAATTATGATATCTCGTTCCTAAGTGATAATGGTCCGGATCTGATATGGTCAAATATGGCCACTTCATTGGTCATCTAGAATATCCTGTTTTTGCTATTCCTTCTAAACAGAAAGTTGTATCAACATAAGATTGATGTAAACAGTGAGCCTTGATGCTGAAAGAAACACCTGGTCACATAAATTTAGTCCTCATCTCTGTAAGCATTTAATAAACGTGATACTTTTATAAATCTAATGTAAGTCAATTAGGATTATGAATGAAAATCCAATTTTATAATTCATAAGTTTCTTAGCCCAAATTTGTCTCCTGTTTTCTTCAACGTTTTCGCTTTTGATAAATCTACTTTTATCAAGTTGTTCGCACCTAATGTTTTTCAGCTATATTATTCAGTCTTTGGGCCATTAGGTCATGGAATCTATCAAAACCATGACCTTGTTTAAAACAAAGCATATAGAAAACTAAAGTGTTTTTTACTAAACGGGTCTAATTAATTGATCCAGCTATAAAGCCTGCAATCCTTATTCAGAATCTGACCCTACTCAAGACATTTCACCCAGGTTATATCGCAACAAATATATTGTTGCATTAAAACAAATGATCTGCCCATACATCTGGAAACATTTCAACTGTCTCTATCAAGCATATGACGATTATTGCCATCGTTGTAATCATCGTCATCCTGATTATCAGCTCTGTCTTCTTCCTGTGAAGGCACTTTAATTCAGTTGCATCAGAACTAACTAATCTGTCCGTGTTGCTGTTTCGTCACTGTGGTGTCGTGAAACACAACACGGAATTTTTTCGTCATTAGTGCGACAGTCGTGTGGGTGTCTGTCTGTCTGTGTGTGTGTTTGAGAGAGAGAGAGAAAAAATTCAGTATCAGTACACTTCGAATTCAAATTCTCTTTCTTACTCGTATTTCCATTTTTGCATTCTGATCATATGAGGCCCTCGGGCATTAAATTATAAATATCTACAACTCTCAACGCATGTAAGTATTAGAGAAAATCTCTCTCTCTCTCTGCAATAAACCGAAAACATTATATATTAAACAACGGAAAACCCTTTGAATCAAATTTAATTTGCGATTTTCTCTCTCTCTCTCTCTCTCTCTCTCTCTCTCTCTCTCTCTCCGAAAACAGTATATATTAAACACCGCAAAACGGAAAAACATTTGAATCAAATTTAATTTGCGATTTGGAGAGGTTTTATGTTTAATGCGCAACCGAGAGAGAGAGAGAGAGAGAGAGAGAGAGAGAGAGAGAGAGATTGTGTGTATTTGTGCGCATGAGTGAACAAATTAAGACACCTGTTGTTGTATTTTAATATAACATTTAATGACAATTTAGATGAACAATGAGCGTTGCTATCGACAATCACAGACATTCATAGAAATACAGTGCTCGTCTCAGTATTTAAAATACGTGATAATTCTTCAAGCTTAACGTAACTCCATTACGATTGTAAACAATAATCCATAGTTTTAAAGCTTCTGGATACGTTATAAGTTTCATAGCCCAAAATTGTCTCGTTTCTTCAACGTAGTGTTTAGCATCTATTCATATTCTATAATCAGATTAAATATATAATGAAAAGATAATACACTCATGCGACATTTAGCAGGTAGTTTTGACAGCTTGACGTACGAGTGGCGACAAATATCAGTGATCGCTACATAAATACGTGTATGCAATGCCTGTTATCTTTCGAAATTCCTTCTAGTAAATCTGACTGTTGTATTGGTCGCCAGCGACAATAAGCATCAAAAAGCTCGTTCATCAAGCCCTGGAATGCAATAATAAGAAATGCAAAAATGAAAATAAAAAATAAAACGTTATATGGATCATTGATACAAAATAATAGAGAGGAAAATACAAGAATCCGTGCTATGCCACCAGTTATGAACGGAAACGTTTTTTGGTCATTATCATGCGGGTAATCACCACAACAAATATCATGATTTAAACACAAGAAATTCACGTACCTCTATCAGCATGATTATTCGGAATATGTGATCAACACAATATTTATTACAAACCAATGATTTTAACCAAAGCGATCCACACACTTTTATAAGGATTAATTTGAATATATATTTTTGGTTGATTACTTACATGATAAAGACCAAAACACGTTTCCGTTTCATTCATTCTCACATATTCATTTGTACAAATGATCCATAAATTTGTTATTATTTTATTGCATTCCAGGGCTTCATTAACTTTATCTCTCTTTTCTCTCTCTCTCTCTCTCTCTCTCTCTCTCTCTCTCTCTCTCTCTCTGCGCACTGATGATGCAGTAGTGCAGATTTATCATCCTAAAAAAGAGGGAGTCAGAAAAGAAGTTTATATGTCAGTAATAAAATAAATGTACCTAAAATTGACATTTTGATAGTATCGGTTGAAACGCGATATCAACAATATTAAAATAATACATCAGTTGGATAGAGTAGATCCAACGGTTGCTGTTGGTTTTATCGATTGTCTCGTTTGTCACAGTTTTGTAAGTTGTTTTTTTTTTACTCTCTCTCTCTCTCTCTCTCTCTCTCTCTCTCTCTCTCTATATATATATATATATATATATATATATATATATATATATATATATATATATATACACATACATACATACATACATATATATATATATATATATATATATATATATATATATATATATATATATATATATATATATATATATATATATATATATATATAGAGAGAGAGAGAGAGAGAGAGAGAGTAAAAAACCAACTTACAATTTTTTTTTATCATGATTAATCTGCACTACTCTCTCTCTCTCTCTCTCTCTTTCTCTCTCTCTGCGCACTGATATTTATCATCATAAAAAGAGGGAGTCAGAAAAGAAGTTTATATGTCAGTAATAAAATAAAGGTACCTAAAATTTACATTATGATAGTATCGGTTAAAACGCGATATCAACAATATTAAAATAATACATCAGTTGGATAGAGTAGATTCAACGGTTGCTGTTGGTTTTATCGATTGTCTCGTTTGTCACAGTTTTGTAAGTTGTTTTTTTTTTAACTCTCTCTCTCTCTCTCTCTGTGTCTCTCTCTCTCTCTCTCTCTCTCTCTCTCTCTCTCTCTCTATATATATATATATATATATATATATATATATATATATATAGAGAGAGAGAGAGAGAGAGAGAGAGAGAGTAAAAAAACCACCTTGCAATTTTTTATCATGATTAATCTGCACTACTCTCTCTCTCTCTCTCTCTTTATATATATATATATATATATATATATATATATATATATATATATATATATATATATATATATATATATATATATAATTATTATTATTATTATTATTATTATTAAATAATTCGTGAACCCAGCTTTTGGTTTTATTTGACTGTTGACGTATCTTAGTCTTATTAGAGAAAGTGGTCGAGTATGAAATGGAGGCCCAGGTTTCGGTTTTGGCCACGAATTAGGTAGGTCTACATGTCCTAATCAGATAGATGCTTACTTTATTACTAACAGTGCAGTTTAAAGCACTTAAGTTATTGTGTGTCAAGATCGGTCGATGGGGGTGGGGAGAGAGAGAGAGAGATCGGGAGAGAGAGAGAGATTCACTACTACACTTTAGTGTCCACCTCTTTCTGGATCTTAAGAGCTATGCCAGAGCCCCCACGACCCAGACATGAGCCCCACCAAACCTTAGGATCCTATTCCAAGTTTTAAAATTTCAGTTTGGTTTTACATTATAAATTTAATATAAATTAAATAGGAACCCCAACTTAATATAAATTACATAAATTTAAATCGTAAAATTTTTAATAATTGGGGAAAAATCTACTAAATTATAACAAGGTTTGTATAGGAATTCTAACTTATTGTAACTTTCAAATACCATTTGAACTTTCTAAAGAATCCTATGACGTTACACATTGAAAAATTCTAAAATACTATTACCCGAAATATGAAACTAGAGGGAATCTACATGGGGAAAGTGCAAGGTGATGACATCATGGGGCTATGTCACAGGGCGCAACGTGAAGTGGACAGACCTTCTTTAACACGTATTGAGAAGAACGACACATATTACCACTCGAATAAAACAATAGAATTTTTTTTTCCATAACCTAATATATCACACAGTTCCGATCGCCAAAATTCTAAATTGAAAATAAACGGAATATAATTTAAAAAAATATATTGTAATGGATTTTAAATCCAAAGAATTAAAATAAGACAACTGGGGTGGGTGGGGGGAATATAAAAAAAATTGATTTATACTTGCTGTCTCAAACATACAGAAAATATAGCATACACACAATAGCAAACACTGAGAATTAGGAGACCTCTAGCAAAGGTCACAAAAATTACAAGGCTCGGATGGACAACCCTTTAGATAAACACTAGGGAAAAATAAATAACCCATCAAAAACTCAAATTAAATTTTTTTCATACAAAATTCTTTTTAAATAGAACATACAACATCTGAAGGAGAAACACAAACTTAAAATACTTTTTATATTTTTTTTAAATGGGGTGGCGGCATCTGTCTGAAAATTTTTACCGATGGATAAACAGGTGTTAGGTTCTGACAGGGATTACTACTAAAAAGGTGAGTGTTCTGAAGGATTTAATGCTATAGGTCAATAGTAGATTAATTTAACTTAACCAGATACAAAGGTGGATCAAAATAATTGTAGTAATTACTAACAAGTGGCCAATAGTCCGACAGAGCAGGTTGCTCAAAACTCCAGCACAGATAGTGCCAAGTGGAGAACCACTTGCTGCAGTTGTTGCCAAAACCTCATGCAAGCTAACATGGTATGTCCATTCATAGGTTCGCTGCAAGTATACAGAATTGTCTGTTACAATGCTGCATGTATTATCATATTGAAATTATACAGGCAAATCAGCAGTTGTTTTCTATTATCGTTTATTACTCATAATAAGTAGAACTAAACTTTATCCTGGCAATAAGGAAGAATGTTCCGATGATTTTAATATCATGACCTTTTGTCAAATGTTTTGGGATGCTCAGCATGGGTTTTCATTAACCTCAGTTGCATAAGTATCAAATCCAAATTTAGAAATATTTGCCAAAGCATATATTTTATGCAAAGCAGAGTAGACTATACCTGATTTATCTTTAAAATGATACCATTTTTAATATGATTCCTTGCAGCAACATTTACAGGGGAACTCTCATGTACATTTGTGTATATACTGCCCCATACAAAACTACTAAATGCCCCAACAAGTCTTTTAGAATTCTCTCTAATTTTGGATCAAAGCATCAGTTTAACTATTTTAAGATTTTGAAGTTATTTTGTGCCAAATCAAAATATTTGGTTGTCTTGACATTTATTTGCACAGCACATTATTAAAATATGTTCATGTTGTAATGAAACAGCCTTATCGAAACATACTTTGTTATACATTATAACGAGTCAGTTTTATTGCTGACATGATGAACATTATACCACTCCTAGGATGATAGATACCCTCTTTGGATCTGGTGCTTATGACCAGGTAGAATTTTTTTAACCAAAGTCTTAAATAGGCTATTTAAATTACCATGACCATGTCTGATGTTACAAGGTAGGGTTGAAGTGCATTGACTTGAATGGTACTGTAGAAATAATGTAAATTCATGAATGTTGGGTGTCCACTGTTAGGTTGATAAGAAAAATTGTTACCACATACCTCGCTGGAGAGTTCAGCATTTATTAGTCTGTGCATACAACGAAAGACTAGACTAGAAATACATAAATGCATGGCCTGTAGTATTTTGAACAGCATCATTCCTTATTTTGTTTTCTAATTTCAGTACAGAAAAACTTTATTTTGTGATAAGATTGTGTGAATTTTAGGTACTTTAGAAAGTAACGATCTTTAATTTACCGTAATCATTTTTCACCATACTCCATGTACTGTTTAAGCTCATTTGATAATAAATCATAATGAAACTGAAAAATACCTGATCCAAAAATATTTGACCACCTCTTACTAATTTTCGCATTTTTCAGTCTCTCACTGACAGTTGCCAAAAGGATAATTTTGATATCACACACAGTTGAAGATCCAAATCCTTCAACAAGGTTGCACTTTCAGAATTTAATATCACTAAGTCCAAAATTTTCTATTTAATCAAGATGTTCAAATGGCCTTAACACTGACAGAGTCAGAGGAAGAGTAGAGGTGAATGGCTATTAAAGGTCTTACCTGATTCCACAGTATGAGAGTATCAACCCAAACGTATGAGAATTATGAGCATTCAGAAAAAAGTCTGCCTTATCTAAGTCATACTCTCTTTAAAGCAGGCAAGACAACAAGGCATGAAAAACAAAAACATTGTAAAAACAAAACTTAATCCAGTTTCATCATTTTATTCAATATGTGCATTCACTTGTGACAAATTCAATACAAATGCAAAATAAATTTGTTTTTTCAGCAAGGAACTATAATACTGAAGCATCTAGCAAAGATTAAACTGATTATTGCTTAAACACCAGTTAAAGTTTAATATGCAAAGTGACTTCTAAGAAAAAAGAAAAAGTTGCAAAGAGTGTCCACGATCCAAAATCAAAATGCATTTTCTAAGCAACATTTTTCCTGAATGAGAAATTTATTAATGGAAAGCAACATCTTTTTTCGCAAACTTAAAATATCATTTTTTTAAATAAAAATCCAATCACCCCTCTCCCTCACAAAAGTGACATTAAGATTCTGTGCCAAGATGGATATAAATAACAGTTTTCTCAACTTTACATGGTGAATCTTTTATAGAGTCCTCCAAGATATTGAAACATATTCAACAACTTCTGTTGCAACTGACATTAACCTGCCTCACAATATACTGGCAGGGTTTCTAAAAAGGCTTTTAAATGACTATATGTCAGTACTGGCTGCATTTTGATAGCTGTAATATTGTCACCTAGCAGAAATTTGGCTACTTTCAATGTCCAATTTGTGTAGTTCATATTCTGAATACACAATATTACAGGCAAGATACATTTTTGATTAAGCTAGCAAGTTAACAGTTATAGGTTACTTCACTTGAGAGTGCAGTATATCCATCCGACAAAACGAGTTCATATTTTCCTATACAAATGAAGTAACCTTTTTATTATAGGCTAATTTTCTTATTCTACCTAAGGCTTAATTACATAAACAAAAATACACTACATGAAACAAAGTAATTGAATGTATGCCGCATTTCAAAAAGCTAAATACACAAGCAAATATTCATCAGTACACAACATTATTAATGCCCACTTAAATCCACCCAGATAAATTTGAAATGTCACGTGCTACACATACCTTCTGAAAGAAAATGGCATTTTGATCTACTTAAAATTTAAATTTGTAGTCATATTGTGAATGAATGTGCATTAAAACAGCTTTCCCATTTGATCTGTAATGAAAAGATTTTGGTATTTTTGTCATACCTACGAAATATGGACTGGATTTATGTGCCTACTGTACATGAAGTACATTAAATTTCAGCAGCGATGGAGCAACGTGTTGACATCTGCAAGTGTGTTTCTGTTCTGCCATTGAATGTTTGAAATCATAATGTAGGAAAAATATGAAGTCATTCAATTTAGTTATCAAAAAGACGCTATGGACATAACAATTATTTAGGATCTAAGCATATACTCTTATCATTTGAGTATTACATTGGCAAAATATATACATATGTACAAGAAATAAATATTAGAAAAAATCATCAGACTGCAATTGTTGCATCGAGAAACAATGTCAAAACTTGAACAAATAAGTACCAACTAAATCCAGCTCATGGGTGAAAAAAATACAAATGTAATAAATTATCTTGTGTTTTTTTTAAAATATTAAGCCCTATCTTTACACAGTCCGATCAATCCAGAATTATAGTAAAATTGGCTTGAAGTAGTACTAATTTGTACCTATATAACAAATGAATAGGTAGATAATAAAGCTGTCTCTGAATATTTATGGTAAATATGATAACTGGTTTGATGATAGGAAATGATATTCACACTGAAGGAAAGTGGTGTAGTATATGTATTGATGTTAATCCTTTTCTTGTAATTTTTTGGGTTTTCTAATATTGTGTTCTGGTTCCCAGGTTGGCTTCTCATATCCCTTCCACTTAATGAGATATTGTTTGCCTTTGCCTTTTCCTTTTTTTTTTTGTTTTCAGTATCTTCTCCACCTCAAACCAATCAGCTGAAATTAAAAAATTTAGATATTTATTTTCTTATTGTATTCCTGTTAATCAGTAGACACAATAAGCATGAGTGTGGCACTATAATTTAATTTCAAGAACAGTTAAATCCTATACTTTTTCATAAGATAGACTGATACAATTTTTTAAAACTTTAATTTAATTGGCACCATAAAGGCATTATCGTTTGGACATGATACTATACCCTAATACAAATATGCATACATACATACATACAAAGATGCGTACATACATACATACATATATAGATGTGTACATACATACATACATACATACATATATTCATAAATATAAACATACATACAAAGATGCTTACATACATACATACATACATACAAACATGCATGCATGCATGCATACATACATACATACGTACATACATACATACATACTGGAAATAAAGATTTAATACATACAGCACTAATTCAGAACAAAGTAAGTAAGCTTAATGCAGCTAACAATTCTATTTCAAATCAGTTATTGTTTACAAATGAGAATAATTTCTTTACAACATGTTCAAGGCCAATTTGCTCTTTGATTTCTCACTGTTATACATTATACTGTGCACTTCACAAATTTTGCAACATAATTTCACTGATCACAAGAAATGCATACTATATTAACATACAACATATGCAAATCTTAATAGCTTACAAAATTATAATTCAATTTTCAATAAACTGTCATTTATAATAAAAAAATAATTTGTCAATCACTGGAAATATTAAGAAGATCTCAGGGTTAAATTAAAAAAATATGTAATAACAAGAGAACAATTCATTTTCCAAATATCTGAGGAGTTACTGGATGCAAGGAATATGTCTTAACTGCCTTTAATATCACAAATAACAGTAACTGGGAAGGTGAAAAGATTTTCAAGATGGCCACCATGGCAGCTGTACTGGATGTCAGAGGAGTACAGTTTAGACATTTAAGACCAATGGGTATTTTCTGAATGAATAGGTGTAGTTTCATAGCAAAAATGCACACAATATTACTATATAACACATAAAAATCATAACTTCCACAACCTGAATGCAATTTTAAATAACTTAGCAAACATAATAATAACAGGGTTAGAAGTGAAGTTGAATTTGAAAATTTTTGGTTATTATTAAGTTTTTTTCTTCAAAGTTTTAAAAATATTTTTCAGGTTTAAAAAAAAAAAACATTTTAGGTTTATATTATCTATTTAGGTTTCCTACAGTTTCTTTGTGATTTTGTTAGGTTTCTAAGGTCAAATGAAAATTTAGGTTTTTCATGTTTTTTTAGGTCTGCTTCTAACACTTAACAAATTCTTTGTCCAGCACTGATAATATTTTCAATAAGATCAGAATGATTAAAATAAAATAATAAACTGGTTGGAGAAGAATGCATGTTCCAGAAAACTGTTCATGCTGTTGAGAAGGCATATCAATAAGATTCTCAAGGTTGTCACCATGGCAGCCATATTACATGCATGTCTGAAGGGCAAACTAGACCTTGCAACAAATAAGTGTACAGTTTCAGCAACCCTTCCAGTTTGTTAGGAGAAGAAGCAATAACAAATTAGCACTAATGGCTGGACAGATAACAAGTTATTGCATAAGCATTTATCAGTTATATATGACATAAAGAGATAAAAATTGTGTACACTTATTACAAGAGGTTAATATACACTCCTAAAGCAATTCTTACATGTTGAGGGTTCCATAACCTCTAACACTGAATTTGTATCCTCTGAATCAGTGAGGTCCATCAAAAGCTCAGCTTCAACTATAAATAAATTTTAAAACTGTGAAACGAGTACAAAACAATTATCAGACAGTAAAACAATGAACTGCTTTATTTTTGTTATAAAAATTGTTGAAACTTAGAGAAAATCATGATTTGATTTCTCTAGTGTAAGAATAAAGAAAACATTTTGTTACTTTTACAAACAATGGAGCAAATGTATTCAACATTTGCAATAGTGAAGACAATATAGGGGTCTCTGTATTAACACTTAATTTCACCTGCATAAGGTGGCATAACAGCAATAAAGAATAACCTAAAGATGACATATTGCACTTTCCCAATTTATGTTAAGAATCCAACTGAAAGCATGCTGTATCATCACTCAATCTGCATACTCACAAGTTATATATGATAATGCTGGCCATTATATAATATATATATGGTTCCCATTGCATTGGATTTTAACTTTGTTATTGATACATTGTTTTTAACTTGACTTGATGTTGGACTGCTCCCGTGGCTCAGTGGTTAGAGCATCTGTCTTGGATGATGGATGTCATGGGTTTGAACACCAGCTAAGTCCTAAGAAAGACTTATAAAAATGGTACTAGCAGCTACCATGCTTGGTGCGGAGCACTAAGAGGGTAGTTTTAGGACTGGTTGGCCTGGTGTTAAGATAATGTCACTTAGTGGGAAATGATGCCACATGTCTGCAGCATGATGCCCCAGTGCTGGATCAAAAAAACTGTCACACTGCAGACATCACCAAGATATGACTCAGATTATTAAAGCAACGTTAAAAATCTAAATCACACATACACATACATCTGATGTTGTTTCTGGCTTAAGAGAAACCTGTTATAATGTTGTTTTTAATTCAATGACACCAAAGTTTTGTGCTGGGTATAACAAAAATTTGGAGCATGAATATCTAGCCCTATTGTGATGATGTGGTTGAATGATTATCTTAAAAAATGAATATACATACTGCATCAGGGACATGCATATATTTATCAATAATTCTGAATTGAAATCATTACTGTAATTATTAAAAAAGCAATCTCGAGAATGTCAGACAGACTGAGACTTTAAAAAAATGTTTGTGCCAATAAAGAACTTATTGAAATAACAATTATTAAAAAAACGGGGCTGTTTATAGAAAGAATGCAGCTAAAATGTATTGCATGTTAGTCCAAAAGAAAGAGTCGTTATAATACAATGATAAACTCATTATACCGTCTACATATGCATATAAACATGCATATTAATTTCAATTTAGCCAAGAGCTACACAGCAAACAAGTGATGGATGATTAGCCAGTAGCAGTTACCATGACACAATGCAATGGGAGCATAAAAATGAAATGAGACCTTTGTCAGGAGAGTACCTGGATTGGGAACAAAGGCCTTTTGCTTTCCCTTATCTTCCAGTGACTCTTGCATTACATTTGGAACACCATTATGATCTGAAGTAAAACAAATTTCATTAAGTTTTCTGATGTTATTAAGTGATACTGCTTTTTAAAAAAGCAAATGTGCAAGGAAATAACTTGTTAAAAGAACTGCTATTAGGCATACTACATGAGTTACAAGATTTTTTATTTAAAAAAAGGCAGCCAAAATGTATTGCATGCAAGTCCAAAAGAAAGAAGGCAGAGTCATTCCAATGCAATGATAAACTCATCATCTACATATGTATAGAAACATGCCTACTAATCTCAGTTTGGCTGAGAGCTACCCACCTAACGAATTATAGATGAATGGCCAGTAGAAAATAAAATGCAATGGGAAGGTAAAAATAAAATGACCATTCTTAAGAAAGTACCTAGATTGGGAACAAAGGCAGTTTGGTTTCCCTCATCTTCCAGTGAATCTTTAATTGCATTTGGAATTTCAACCTGTTCTGCAAGAAAACAAAATTTGTTAAGTTTCCTCATGCAATTAAGTGATGCTTCTTTTACTATTTTGTCATCAACATTCCACTACCACCACGTAAATTCTGTCACACAAGGATAGTGCAACATATAAAGTTGGCCTAATTCCAAGACCGAAATGCACCCCCCCCCAAAACGATTCAGAATACAAGTAAAAAAGCTTATAAATCTGATTTAAGTTGGCTGTCAATATAAAGAGGACTACTAAAATCCAAATGCATAACTAAATTAGTTTCTGAGAAAACTATACCAAAATGGTTTTCATCAAATAATGCTTAATTTAAAAATATGCCAAAATGGATAAAGAATCGCAAGGGCCTAAATAACATATTACTTTGTTATGCATATGAACATGCTGTACACATTTAATTTACAGCTTTTAGTTGCTTCAAAATCTGGTCAGTAAATCTTTATATGAATACAAACATAACAAAAATCCTGCATCTATGTTGGATATGTCCAAAAAAAGCTTCAAATGCATGTACAAGTAAAAGATAAATGTAATCAGATGGCCATTAGAACTGATCATCACTGAGTAAGCAATCTACCATTATCACGATATTAGGTACATATATTACTGCTTTACTTGGTTAAGTGTATGAATTCTAATATAAATGCATAATAATCCAAGGCATATATATTCACAGATCAGCCTTTTCATGCTGCGAACACACCAAAAGGTATGTCATAATATAAATTACCTTGATTCAGATGGCAAGGCTCATCTGATGATGTTCTTGTGGCTACTTTACTTGTCCTTTAAAAAAGAAATTATAAAGAAGTGAATAACTAACCCTAACAGACATTTTGTAAGCTAAAGTAAAACCTTTTAAAATAAAAAACAAAAACACAATCTAAAATGATAAGAAACACACTATACATATATATGTATTTAAACTGTATAATTAATGGGCATAAAATCTTCACTGTATAGACAGCTTATAATCCAAAACAACAAACACTATGCTTCTCTGCTTGGCAGAGATTTACTCTTAATTCTCAGTTTGTCCCACTGCAGAGTGGATTACAAATTTATGATGTACTGTCCACATGTAACCTTAAATTGTTTCTTTAGATTGCAACTCTCTGACTTTGATCATTTTAGAGTAGTTTCAATGGCCAAGTACCTTGTGACGGAGAATTCCAAACTGTCTCTCGCATTAATTATTTCTTTTAGAGTTGGAAGGCCCATACAGCTTGGGTCCCTGGCACACACAAAAAAATACAACTGAGACACAATCTTGGATAGTTAAAAAACAATTCATGAACATACAATTACTTCAATGAACAAGAATTTTGCAGGATGTCTTGCATTCAAGGCTAGTGAATAATGTACAATACTTAATCAAAAGTTGAGTGGCTCTCTTTTGATTTTCTGATTCTGTAATATGAACTTGATACAGAGATGACCTCTCTGCTTGAGGGTCACTGTAAGAGTGCAGGTAAGGGTGCATACATTATGAAATGAACTCCTTCTTTATACTACATTACAAGTATAACACAGCCAGCCATCCCTGGATCTGGGACTTTTACCATATGCATAAACCTGAATGAAACCATTAACCAATGTTGCTGTTATACCCATTGGTGGAATTAGTGTATTCTGTGCTTTTTCTATGTGCATTTGTTTTATCCAATGTTGCATTAGTTTTTTACAAAACTCAAAAGATGGCAAAAACTTGATACATAGTATCAGCATCATAAGTACCTAATATAACTTGATACATCACATCAGCATCTGAACCTAATGCAGCACCTAATACATGGCAACATAATTTGATATATGATATCAGCAAGGTAATATATTACTCATAATGAATATAAAGTCTACAGAGAAAAGAAGAAAGAACACTTACCTAAATTTAACACCATTAGGCAAGTTCTTAATCTCTACCTGATACAAGTTATCTTTTATTGTCTTGTATGGCACTTTATTCTTTCCTGTTGTCTTGGCTGAAAAAGATATTGTCACTTAATGACAGACATTTGTTCATAGTAATTGTAAGTAAAGCATTAAGTTGTACAATGAAATTTCAGATGTTGAAACTTACAATTACATTTAATAAATATTTATTACCTATAATAAAAGGTTTTTTTTACTTGAAGACTTCATCTTAATGTGGGTAATGGATTTAACATTCATCAGTCATACCTTGATAACACACATTTTGTGAATGTAAGATAAACATTCATTTACCATGCATCAAACATATTAGAAAATTGAAACATGACATGACATTTGGCAGCTGAACAATTCATGAAGATAAACTGAATGGGTTTTTCAATTGCAAACATGGAGGATACAAGGATACATATTACTGAAGATGGAGAAAATGCTATCATGGTTAACTGACAGTTCAGTAAACATAAATTTTCCCTGCCATACAAATGATGACCATTACTATAGAAGGCATTCATATTTCTTTCTCTTTATCTAAATAAATGTAAGTGATGACAAAAATGAAATTTGTATAAAATATTACCCCAGCAGTCATTAAAGATCTGTCGCACTTGTGACACATATTTTTTCTTGATTTCATCAACTGCTGGTGATAAACTTGTCTGTGAATCTAAAAAATTAAACTGAAGCCTAAATTGCATATTCAAACAATAAATATTCATGTCATTCAAGATTTTAAAAGCCTTCATATGAGTTTGCAAACAAAATGCCATCGAAAATGAATGGACATGGATCTTAAATCCAATGTATAAAATAATTTTGTACAATACTGTAATTGGCAGAAAAACTCAGTTACATATAAATACAAAATATGCTAGCCAAATTCCTGTTGTATATGTTGATTTGTTTCTTTACCATTCTTAATTAATTTTGTTCACATGTGAATGTATAACCCAGTGTAATCTATGTTTATTTTCTGGCAATTACATGTATAAAACAAGCTTTCAAAAAAAGTGTCACTTTCCCTTTTGAACCTAGTAGCATTTCAAACAATATCTGGACCTAGTCTAAAAGTAGTGGACACCATCTTGAACATAACAAATTCAAATATACAAGCCAGTAAATAAAGCAGCTATGTATTGATATATTTAAACTAATTGACAAATTTATTACATATAATGCAATTTTGGCCAAATGATCATGACACTATTCATCTGCCTAAAAGCTAACAATGTAATGTAATACTTGGCCTAGAAACAAATATTTTCTGCCACTGAAAAATTGTCATAAAATGATATAAAACTGATTAGTTATACAAACCCATCATGCTGGTTACGAACTGATCTTTCCATTCAACAGTCTGAAAAAACTGGTAGGCCCTTGTGTTACCGAATACACCAACACGTCTAGTACTGTCAGTAAACAGACCACCAATATTTACACCCATGTCATTAAGAGCTTCACACTGAAAATACATGATAACAAAGTCCCTCAAAAAAAAAGATGCTTTACTGGGCAAATAGAATTTTCAGGAATTCAAGATAAAACCATTTCTTTCTATTAACTGTGAAGTCTTGAAACTATCTCTGGTGTTACTGTTATTAAGTGCTAAGAAGATTATCAAATTAGCTGCTGTGAACACTTTGGATTTCAGATTGACATCATTTCCATTTAGGGCAAGCAGACATTAAAAGTCTTCTGGCGAAAAGCCCACATTTCAATATTACCAGTCATTAAAGGGGAATGAGGACAACAAGATTTCAAGACAGCCATCAAGCCAGCCATATATGATGTACCATTGGCAAGATGTGCATTTTCAGGATTATGTAGTTAGCAAAAGAGGTCTTTTGGTGAAATCCCCATATTGATATAGCCATCCATATGGCTTCCACTGTGGACAGATTGAGAACTAGTTTGCATCATTATCATTAGTACCAACCTGACACATTACCAACCGTTAATATGAAATATAAACCCTCCATGTTCAAATTACTTTCTATTTAAAAGTAGGAATGACAAGATATCATTGTAGAAATATTGGACTCAATAACAGCACCATTTTAATTTTGGACCAGTAAGACAGTATACGAAGTCTTTTGGTGAAAACACAATGTTGATATGACCAGCCATCTAAGCTCTTTTCCTTTCTGATATGACCAGTAGAGCTAAAAACCAAAGTAAAAGCACAGACAAGTAAAAGAAAGAAAGAAATCACAGACAAGTAAAAGAAAGAAAGAAATGGAGAGACCGAAAAAATGGGAGAGAATGTATTAGCAAGCAAACTCTGCCAACTAAATGGCAAGCAAAGATTTACAAAATAATGACAACCTCAGCATCAAAATAAAAATGAAAACTAAAAAAGTATTTAAACAAATCAGTTCTAAATGAACCTCAAGTCTAATCATCAGTGAAATTAGCTTGTTTAAAACTGCATTTTATTAAAAATAGAAATGAAGGAATCTATAATATTTACATTGTTACCTGAAACACTACAGTAGTACATTTTATAAATCAATGTTTGTTAGATGCAGGTTCTCTTCCTCCAGGTTGAAGTATTCATAGGATCTGAAAGATGACCTCATACATGACTTCATGTTAACTGGACAGACATAACTTCATACTGAATCAAGAAACATGACTTACCGACTGACTGATCAGTTTTAGGTGGTGCCTTATGAATTTTGGGGTGCCCACAGATGTTGACAAATTTTGCCTCTGTTCCTCAGCAGTCTGCTGATATTGGACCTTTTCTGAAGCAGGCAGATACTTCTATTCATTTGCCCACTGAACAAAAGTAGTTCCTGAGGATGATGGCTCTTTAAACAAATATAGATAATAATATAAAAGAATTCCGATACTTTCATAAACAAAACTAACCACAAAAAATAATTCAAAAGTGATATAGGCATATAAATTGAAGTTTACAATAATAATAAACAAAATTCACTTTACCATCTAGGTATTAATATGTATTAAGAATAACAGTGTCATTATTTTTCAAACACCATTAGCATACAGTTACACATATATGTGAATATAATTTAAAGGTGCATTTTATAAAAAAATTGCTCAGAGTATGCTGCAAAGAGATTAATGAGTCTGGTTATACATGTGCATACACAAGGCTAGAGAAAAATGTAAGCAATAATACCTGAATAATAAATTAATAACAGAACATGCCAGAAGAAACAGGTAAAGCACTACTTTCCACACATTCACTATGTCGCAGCATCAAAAACAAGACAAAAAGCAAAGTGATCAGAAAAAAGAGTTTTAAATTACATTCATACAAAACAAACAGCCATTAACACCATTACCAGAGTGTATATATCACTAAATCAAAGTTATTTTACCTCTCTGACATCTTAAAAGTACAGACTGAAAATAAATAAAAATTAGTAACATAACAAGAGTAATAGATTTATGAGACTCCTTCATTATATAATATTTGCAAAATGAAGCCATTCAACACAGATGCATTTGTAGTAATTTCTGTACAATACAATTCATTTGCTTTCTAAATTTGTCAATAACCCAATAAGAGTGTTCTCAACACACAACTAATGACCTTTATTTTTTATTTCATATACATTTGACAGAATTTAACATCTTTACGATTTATATTTTATATTGTTGATAATAATGTTCATATTATGAATGGTTTGTCTTCCTAAACTTATGTGCAAATTCACTGTTAGATCATGTTAAATGTACCTTTAGTTGCCACTGCATAGCCACTATTGTGCTGAGGTGTCAAAAGATGTAACACACACACACACACACATCTTAATGAAACATCACCTAAAGATGATCACTATCTCAGCACCAGTGTACTATTAAGTTTACAAGAAGTAAATAAATGATCTGCATATGGGCAAACTGACGGACAGACAGGATTATTCAGTGTAAAATTACCAAGTGGGCACATGGTAAGATATCAGAGAAAATCTAAGTTTATGCAGAATAATTAAGCAAATGATGTCAGCATAAGTCAATATATACAGTTTTACCCCGCTATAGCACACTCCGCTATTATATGAATTCAGATATAACATGGTCTTATACAGAGTAGGACAAAGACCTAAACATTCTTTTGTTAGAATCTGTTAAAAACGAAGCAACACTTTCAAAGGGAATGAAAATAAATTTCCTTTTTCTTCCATTTTTGGAAATAGTGTGGTACAGGACTGGCTTTATCAAAACTGCACAGAGCAATAAAAAAGTTTGTGACCAATAACATATTTAGCCTACCAAGTGATTTTCCCTTGCAAAATATATTGTATGCACTAGGCCCTTTCAACTGTATTGGTTCTGGCTTGGAAGCAGAGCTTGAGACAGCAGGCTGCTGAATGCTGTGTTTCTGTTTTTGCCGCTGATTTCCAATCCAGTCCTGAAAATAATAAATAACCAGACTGTATGCTATTCATTGTGTCATCAACATTATTAAATTCATCCTAGATAATGCGAGCTTCCACTGACCTGCTGCACTCTATTTCATCATGTTTGTTTCCTGTATAATCTGTCCTTGAGAATAATGATCATTGATTTTTTTGTTGTTGCTGTTGTTGTGGGGTTTAATGCCATTTTTCAGCACATGATAGGCTATACATGGCGTCAAGTATTAATGGTGGAGGAAGAACCCTGGAAAACCCCGGAAACAACCACTGACCCACAAGAAGCTACTGGCAAGCTTCTCACATACCCACATTTGTTGAATCCGAGACTCGAACCCACGCAAACTGAGGTGAGATGGCAGTGATTCATAATGAGAGCGCTTTAGACCACTCGGCCATTCGGGGCCCCCTACGATCCTTGACAATGGGCAATCCATTTTGTACCAACCTCCAAAAACCAAATTGCAAAGCATGTGCCTAGCATATGGTTTTTAGGCAGACTAAAATATATTCAAAGATGCAATAAAATCATAATTTCAAAGAACGGATGTATTTAAATAATTTACAAACTATTGAATACATTTACTTCTGCACCCCCCCAAAAAAAACTGAATATGAAAACAACTGAGAACATTCATTTCTAAGGTGAAATAGAGATCAAGAAACCTAAAGAAATGTTAAAGCCAAAGATTTTAATTAATTGAAAAGAAATGTACTTTTGAGAAGTTTTACTTTCATTTGAAAATTGAGAAGCAAACACTGGAAATATCCTGCAACTCTGACTTACGACAGTAATTGATTAATATAACCAACTGTATTGCTTTTAAATTATTAAGAAATGCAATTCATTAAGCTGCTGGATATCAAAACTTTGCAAGAAAGAGGAAATTCTTTAAAACAACTAACCCTGACTTGTTGCATTGTAAGGTTCTGAGAGTTGGCCAGGTTCTCGATTCTTCTGCCATCCTTTACACTCGTCAATCCTGCATTCCATTCTGTTTCCAATGCATGCAGTTGTTCATCTGTAAAGATGTGGCGCAGCTTTTTGGATGCTGACTGCAGCAGATGATAACAAATTATGAGTTATTACATTGTTTTGATACCATATAAATAGGACTACCAATTCAGGGGAAGTAGCTAAATGATTCTGAAGATGTCTGTCCTAGCAGATGTCTAATGTCTGAGAGGTATATTTCATTCCGAATCAACAGGACATGATAAGAAGTCTTTCAGTGAAAATCACATATCAACTAATTTGACAAAACAGCTGCAATTGTAGCAATATTGGATACTATATTGGTACCATTTTCATTTAGGAAAAACCAAGCATAATAAAAAGTCTTGAGGGGAAACATGATGTAGATAGAACTGTCAACTGAAAATACAGGACCAGTGGTGATCAGATTTTCATCAAATCAGCACCATTTTAATTTTGGGTCATCTTTGGTTAAAACACCATATCTACATATACATCCATTGCAATAGAACGATTTTCAAAATGAATAACGTGTAAATATTAGATGTAAAAGTTATAAGGACCAACTAAACAGAAAATTATAAATCTTTTAGTAAATGACATGTGACCTATTACCTAGTCCTACCTGTAATACCTGACGCTGATAATAACTAACGCGCTGTGTAGTGTGTTTTGATGTCGACTAACATCGTTATGAAAGTAAAATTTTCTGGAATATTTCACACAACTGACAACTAAAATAACAACGCTTTTCTACAAAGTAAAGTTATAATGTTTTAGTCGTACTTTACTTACTATGATGCCCTTTCTCTAATAAATTCAAATTCTCACAAAAGAAACGGGCCCGTTTTCAAGTTTCTAGCACCTAAACAAAATCAAAGTGTGCTATGTCTTACATGTAGGACTGACCTATTACCATGCACCCACTAAGAGTACCTGTACAATTTTCAAGATGACCACCATGGTAGATGTATTTCATATCAGAGGGGTATTATTTTAATTTAGGACCAAGCAGTATGTATTGGTTTGATTGGCATTTTTAACGTTGCTTTAACAATTTGAGTCATATCGCTATGATGTTTGCCGTGTGAGATAGTGGTGAATTATTCAAGGTTTAAACATGTCAGCGAAAAATCAATTTCATATATTGTGACAAGTGTGTTAAGGAAATATTAGGATAAATATACCAGCATAGTATGAGCTGTCATATGGGTCTCAGTCGACATATTTTCCATTTCAAATTCTCAACGTTCTGCTTTCAACTACTTAATTACGCACAGCTTCCGCAACCGGATGTTTTAGTTTTAGAAATTGCGCACATGCGCAACAGAGAAAATATTCCAACAACATTGTTAAGGCTTGGTAGCTACATAACGTATACTGCATCGTACGAACATATACGTTGTTGCGGTTTGAAGGCCTTAACAATATCAACAATTCCAGGCTTGTAGGCTGTAACAATGGACGTATCGGGTGGTTTTCCCGCTAAGGAGCTAAGGATTTTATGTGCGATAGCTGATTTTTTTCGTGGGTTTGCTGTGGGGGTTTTGTGGGGTGGTGGTGTTTGTTTATATTGTGTTTTGTGTGTGTGTGCAAATTTGTCAATATATTTTTACAAACAAAGGGTATGTGATATTGGTATTTACGTTTCCGTTTCGAGGTTAGTTCGATTTTAGATATTATTTGTTTGATTATGGGAAATCTGCCGCTAGGAAGATATTTCTCAAACTGAGTAATTAGCGAATTATTAGGTATAATTCAGTGTATTAGGTATTTAGGTCTTGTTGAATAGTACTGGGTTTGAAATACTAGTATACGGCCTTGAAATGCGTACTGATAAACCATGCAAACGTGAAGCATGAAAAAAAAAGCGATAAAAGTATGAAATAAGAGTCTCGTGAATGTTTATTCATACTACAGTCTATACAAATAACCAATTATCTAACCCGACTATATAGCTTAATAATGACAATCATTGTATACATAAGAATGTAGGCACATTTCAAAACCTTTGTAGACTTGTAAGATAGGAACGTTTTTCTCAGTCCTGTGCTGTTAATTGATCTAGAAATGTAAGGGACTGACCATATCATTTTCGGAAAAGGGTAATGAATGGAGATTTTTTAAAATTTTAATTTATGGCCTCAAACGAGCTTGAAAAAATATTCTTGTCCTATTGTGAAAAAAATATATTAATTATATCAATTATATCAGTCGTAAAAAGAAATACCTTGAGGTAAAAGTGAAAATCCCATCTCCCTTCGATAATGAAATGGCTGCTTTCTAAGTTACTGTACTTAAAGCCTTAAAATTATCAACGCTGTATATCATCTCATACATTTCAAAACCCATATAATCGACAAGTGGGATAGGTTTTGTAAGATAAGAAAATGTTACAAACATGTAAAAGGGCAATCAAAACATTAAAAATAACATAAAGAGATTGACCTTGAGTTAAATACACAGACCTTACTATCGCAATACACTTTTTATGGGCTAGGATATACATTTTGCGAATAATTTTGAGCTTAAATTAGTCTTTTCTTAAATCAATAAGTACAAATGTATCACACAGAACGTCTTTACCCCTTACAGATCGAAAACATTTTCGAATACTGCTGTTTTCTCCTTATTATCTGGCTGATAACGTCGAAGATGTCAATATATTTTTCGAACTTTAAAAATTATCTTAAGAAGCATCCCCCAGCCCCCAAGAAAATCAAAATCAAACCCTTAAGAAGTTGCATTTTACAATATTTGTTGTTATAAATGCCGTACAATTAGAAAAAAGTTAAATTTATGAAAACTGTAATAATTTCATGAGAAATTAAACTAAACTTGCATCAAAGTGATTTGTGCAAAAATAGAACCAGCTAATTAAACCGAACAAATTTATACTTGTAGACTCTGTAGCGACTTTTTGTAAAGATAAATCTCAGAATTTCAGACCATGTGATATGGGTCTAAATCTTTCGAGGACTGAAATTCAAAATCTTTATTAAAATGTTAAATAGTCTCTCCGCCGAACTGTTGGAATTTTGTAGAAAACGCGACTTTCTATGAAGCATTCGGAATGAGAAGTTTAGTAATGTCTTTAATAGTTATACTATACAGGTTATTGATACGGAGTGAAGAAAGACTGGATAGCTGGTTGGTTGGTTGGTTTTAAACGGCAGTTTCGTCACTTTGATTGGTTATATAACACAGAGGAAATGGAAGCTAAGTGCCTTTCCCAGAGACACAACGAGACAGCCGACCTGGGCAGGGCTTGACGGATATCAAACCCGCGAACCCTTCGATTACGAATGTGACAGTCTACCAACTGAGTTGTCACTGCTTCCGAAAAATAGGAAAGAGAAAATATTTTGTCTTATTTGCATTTCCTTTTGAAAAATGGTGCTACATCTGTTGAACAGTTTCGTTAAATTTGCAAATTTATCTGTGCACTGTTGTGACATATATATTTTATGTGATGTCCAAGTTTGAAAGTTTTGGGCTTTTACATCTTTATACTTATTTACGTTTACTTATTGTGCTTTTTTTTACTAATATCTTTTTTCCTCGTCAAATTTGGAGGTAATATTTAAAATTACACATTTATAGATTTTTGGAATTTTAATATTCATATTTTGTGAATTTGTTTTATATCTGGATTGTATAATTGTTTTTCTACATATCTTTTCAATTTTGGGAATTTTATAAGTTTTATTGGATTTTGTAAACAAAGTTCTATATATAGTTTTAAAAAATATTCTGCGTTTGGAAAGAAAACATGAAACATATAAAAGTTAAAAGAAAGTTTGTTTTTTGCTTTGTGGTGTTTATTTGTATACTTGTGATTGTAAAGTTGTAAGAAAATATTTGTCTTACTCACAGTATAATAAAAGTCTGACAAGAAAAGTTTCAGATTTTCTTATGATAGGTACAACAAACACTGGCCCTAACAAACAAAAAAGCAAAAAACAAAAAACATTTTTGCCACCATCTGTCATTTAGCTCGTTTACATACAATAAGACTACTTTTCACCTTCGTTCATCTTCAGAATAAAAGAATCACGCGGAACTATACAAGTTTATCAAATATTTCTCTAAATATAAATTAAAACTTACCATGGAAAGCGGCCTGAAACTGAAGATTGCAAGGTTGCGGCGGTGGCGTTGTTCTCGGTTCAGGGTTAATGAGTTTTCCTGGAAACAATAGTATGATACGCTGACGTAAAACTGTCAGAAATAGATGAGGAGGAAAAGCAACGAATACAAACGTACTAATGTATTATTTACATCGCCTCTTTCATTTATGTACTTGAAAAAGAGGCTGACGTTAGTTATATACCCGTGGGGGAAATAACCAACGTAACACACTACGTAACACAAAATATGGTCCGTAGTGTTGGTGCATGCAGACGATTTCTATGACGTCACAAGACGCCAGATTTTGTTTCTTTTAAACACTAAACTTACCATAGAGCGACTGAATGCCATCTATATCATCCTTATGTAACGTTAGATTTTTTGAGTAATAGTAGTAAGGGAACATTAGAGCCCCCGGTACGTTCGAATGGTACAAGCCGAGGGCATGACCAAATTCATGTGCCGCGGTGATGTAGAGTTCCGTCCCTTGGTTCTGTGCACTGGGACCCAACAGCCAGGTCTCATGGTCATCAAAATGGACAATGCCCACTGGTGGGGGGAACGCATGCGCCAAAACTCTTCCTGGACAAATACAATAATAGAAATCATTCGAACTACTGGCTTAGCTATGATCATTTCTATAACAAAATTGCGGCTGTATATAGTGATTATATTGCAGTCCATATCACGGGATAGCAGGTGTGATTTTTAAACGTAGATTTTTGTTTATGCTAGCGACAGGATTGCTAATTCGTTCCGACAAAAATGAATGTGAAGATCAAATACATGTTCGTCTAAGTTATATGTCCAGATACATTTGGTTTGTTACTGAGACATTTGCATAAAGAAAAATAGAACAGCCATCTAATCTTAGTACATGCTTACAGAGAGAGAGAGAGAGAGAGAGAGAGAGAGAGAGAGAGAAATTTCATTCCACTGAAATATTGCAGGCGTTCAACCCCTTTGTTAGAATATGTCATATTAATTGCAATAAAGTCCCTCCAATTCCGTCTGTATTTATGCCTAATTGATTAACTATAAATGGGACCATGTTATACTAAATCAAATTTGATAAAGGTCAAGATGAGTACATATGCCAAAAGTCAATATGTCTACACAAATAAAGGTCGAGATGTCTATATAAACCAAAGGTCAGATATCTATATAAACCAATGGTCAAGATGTCCATATAAACCAAAGTCAGATATCTATACAAACTGTAGGTCTGATGGCTATAAATCCAAAAGTCAACTTGTTTATACAAACCAAAGGTTAATATGACTATGAAAAAAATGGGTCATTTGTCTATACCAACCCCAAGTGAGATGTCTATACAAACCATAGATCAGAGCTTTTCAATTCAGATGTATATGTAAATCATATGTAAGGTGTCCATACAAACTTAAGATCAGATGACATACAAACCAAAAGTCAGATCTCTATAGAAACCAAAGGTCAGATGTCTATACAAACCATAGGTTAGATGTCTATACAAACCAAAGGTCATATGTATATACACACAATAGGTTAGATGTCTATACAAACCAAATTATAATATGACAAATGCAACGGAGAAAATTAACACGCTTAACATCTCAAATCAGAGAAAAGGCCCCTCAAACAAGGCTTGCTTAGATAACTGATTTCATTCCATGACCAAATACAAAGTAAACAGGTGATAGATTGGGGGAAGGAGAGGAAGAAGGAAGATGACCATCTATATAGAATATGGGAAAATCATGTAACGGCATAAAGTAAATATTACCAGGTCCGTCGAATGCTTTTTCCTCGGGTTTGTTAGAATGCCAACCAACAGCAAACCTAATATCAATGTCAGCAAAGTCTCGTGGATTTTCTACATATCGAAAGCGAAGTGGTGTTTGTTTTGCCCAGATGTCGAATGCCCGTGCCATAGCGTCCCTGAAATTCAGGTTAAACATCATGAAAAATCGTGTCCTAATATAGTTTTTATCTTCTTCAGAATACCTCGATCTATCCTATCTATTACTCGTGTCAGATTGCTAGATTGCAAGTTAGTTTTCAGATCTTTGATTGATTCCCTCAACCTATTCAGCTTTATATAAAATATCAAGCGACGTCAGCCTGCACTCACAAAGGTACAAAAAAAAAAAAAAAAAAAAAAAAAAATAAAAAAAATAATAATAAAAGAACGGGAGTAAATATAACAGATATATTGGTTTGTCTGATTGTTCAGTTTTTAATATTGATTAAAACAGTCACTTACTTAATAAAACAATCTTGATTGTAATTGAAAATTTACTCGAAATTTTGAGATCTGATATCATCGAATCAACAAGACAACTGTAATGACCGTTTATCGCCGGATTAATTTATTCATACGACACGTGGTGTATAATGTATGCATATTCGTCCACAACCACAGAAAACAATTCGCTGGAGTGAAGCCATGATTTATAAAGTCTGAGTTTCGAGAAATCTGAAATCAACCAGCATTGCTACTAAGTTCTCTTTGTAATTATTATTATTATTATTATTATTATTATTATTATTATTTGCAATAGTAGTGGTCTGTGCTTATGGATTGATTGTTATATTCTTGAATAAAAATTGGATTTCTCATGTCATGAAAGAAATGGGAAAATATTATAAATTATTTTGTAGCAGATTTCAAGACAGATATGTCATTTTTTCCACCAGCCTTGATCCTTGAGGGTAAAAATATTTAGTGGACTTGAGAACTTCAAAACTGAGAAGGTGTTCTCCTGAAAATGTTAGGATGATTCGCAGTCTTACAAGGCAATGCATGTACTTAACACGTTAGCATATGCTAGAAAATAACTAAAAATAAGTTACTTCTTCTTTCTTCATCCGAACTTTTCTAACAGTTGTACTTGGCTCGAATATCTCTCATAATATCCCACTTGGCCCACACGTTGCCATACGTGACACGTGTCAAACATGTGATTAAAATATCATTCATATAATTAAATGTTTAAAATTGACATTAATTTGTAACAAACACATCTTTGTTTTAAAAAATTAATAGTGTCTGAATTATGTTGTCCTGAATAACTAAAGCATGCAATTAATATCATTAAATTGAGAACAGGATTACTGGGGAATTTCGGTACATTCCTTCCAGACGAAAAAATACCGCAGTACGTAACACTGGAAAAAGGTTATTTCGTAAACCGTATACCAGTAATACCGTAAAATTCTATTGCCACGTCAACGCGTCAACGAGGTCACACGCCGACAAGTTTGCATATAGGTGGCGCATTTATGGAACCAACGTGTTGATAGCGGTTTCTCAATTGAATCGAGACGACGAGAGATCGCAATGTTTTTGTTCGTTCATTTTGGTATTTGAGACAGGTCTGACCAGTGCCATTATTTACTCAGTGTTTGAGCTTGAGTCGGTCAATTTCTAAGAAAACCCACTGAGTTGGGAATGAAAGATCTGAGCTGAAAATCGACAGTTTAGCTTGAGACTGAACTTAGGGTTGGTTGAAGAAGCCTGGTCAAGGTATTGTACTTAAAAAGCTTTATGAATTCTAGGTCAGGTCTCATTTGAGTTGCCAATAAGATCTAATGATCTTAAAAAAGAGCGAGACCATTACTACCTGTAATGCGCGGAATGCGCACTCGTGTCCATGTGTGTGTGTGTGTGTGTGTGTGTGTGTGTTAAAGTCATTTTCAGTCTGCCGGCAGATCAGGATATACTGTTCAGATGACTCATAAGTTAAACAAAAGTATATACACTGATCTGCATGCGCATAAAGCGCTATATTGTCTGCAATTGGATTCACTGTACACTCGGCAGCTCGTCTGGTGACACTACCGTAACTTTCTAACTACCCCTTTATATTTATTAATTACATATTCAAATCTCCTCACCGCTGCTCGTCATGTGTTAGTGGGGAACTTCGAGAATAATCCGTAATCTTCCACGATAACGCCTTTTTCGGCCAGGTCGAGCCTGTGAAAAAGTAGGTGAACTTTGTTTTGACGTTTACTTGTGGTTATAAACGCAAAACAAAAGCAATAGAAAAGAAAAGAAAGAAACAAAAGCGCCAAATGAATGTTCTATTTACTTTTTTATCGCTTACTCACAGTGTGCCCTAATAATAAATTACTAAATAAATGACGATCTGACAAAATGATCAGCCAATCAAGTACCCAATTAATCGACTGAATGGCTGACTTATTTGCTGGATGACGGAATCTGCAACTCACATGCTAATAGACTGTCTGACTGATGCTTTATTAACAAGCTGCTGTCTTACTGACCTATAAACTCTTACTAAATGACCGACTGACCAGCTGATGAATGAGTGGAACACACTGACTGACTTACAAACTAAATAAAAAGTGAATTAAACTGAGCAAAAAAAAAATCGAAATCCCGTCCAGCCAGATAGCCATGTACTGGACCTATATATATATATATATATATATATATATATATATATATATATATATATATATATATATATATATATATATATTAGAACCGAGTAAGTCTCTCCCTTTCACAGATACCCAGTAAAACTTGTCTTAAGTTAGCAAATCACGAGCACAGAAAAACTAGCTCCTCTAAACATGTTTCACCTAATGTCTATAGGTCTATGACCTACCTGTGAGATAGTTTTGAGGACCATTCAAGGGCGTTTTCCTGGCTTCGTACGTCGTTTTAATGTCCTTAAAACCACAGCGGGGTTGTGCCATTTTAAGCAAGGTGTCGTTATCAAGCTGACCGGTGATGGGCAGATTGGCCATCGTTTGAAACAAACTTTAAAAATTATGATAATTATTAAAATATGACGTTGCTACTGTCCACTACAGTCTGTAAAAATCAATAACTAAAATGAAAACGACGATGATAAAGATATTGTTTTAAAAACTATTCGCCCTAGGGCCAGCTCTGATATACATTGCACAATAGTCACGTGATTTTGACGCGTTTCTAATAAAACTTTCTAATCAACGTTTTGCTTCAACTTGATATCGTTAACTTATTTAATATCTATCATACTGCAATCTCTTTTATCTACGTTTCTTAGAAATGAAAGAAATCAATATATTTATAATCAATACAAAAAGATAAATATTTTCTCTTGGCGAAACGTCTATATATAGACACTAACACCGAAGCACAACTAACCGGCAAAGTGATTAAAATCAGATCTCCACTGTCCTACGTGAAGATCTGACAGCAACCGCTTTGAGGTCATGTTCTGGTGACATTTTCTATTACCATAATCGCTAATTTTATGAGCTAAATAGATGATGCATTTTATCTTCGCGGTTGATGGACTGAGCAGTATATAGCTGAAGATCAACAGTGTCTGCCTATCGATTTGATTCATTTTCAAATTTCTGAAAGCTGCATTTCCATTGTTAACTCTAGGGTCACCAAAACATGACCGCTAAACTTTTGCTGTCAGATCTTCACGCAGGACAGTGGATATCTGATTTTAATCGATTGAACTAACCGGCATCCCATTTCAATTTCTTCATCTGTCAAAACTGAAACTTTCATGTCCGGACCAAAATAATTATATTTTACCAAAAATTCCTGCAAAAAATTAGAGAATTATGTTAAAACATGAAAAGTAACAAAAAACAAACTCCCCAAAACATACAAATAATCGAAATTAGACCGTGATAAAGTTTTAAAAATAATGACTATAGAGTTTGTAAGCATATTGAAATATTTTAATATTGCATGTATTTCAATATCGATACATGTTTATATTTTACACTACATTCACAAGCCAAAATTTGTTTTCCAGGCAAATTTACATAAGCGCATATTTGCTTTTTGCACCGTCTGCAGACATTATGCAAACTGACAATATATGCCATGTACATAAACTGATGCATGAGAACCCTGTAATGGTACCATTCATCTTGATAAATATAGATAGGTATGCAGCATACGTATCACACAAAAACATCAGGAATCAAGAACAGGCTTTTCTAGTAGTTTTGCAGTTAATGTTTTTCTCCGTTGTAAGTTATGAAAGCCCCTTGGTGTGTGGGATGTCTATATGACTAATAGTAAATTGTCTGTTGATTACAGGTTTTTAACATTTCGTTAATTCAAGAACAAGAAACATGGGTTTGCTTTAGATATTTTGTATTTAAAAATTGTATGCTGAAGACTTTTAAATTAAACTCAATATATATATATATATATATATATATATATATATATATATATATATATATATATATATATATATATATATATATATATATATATATATATATATATTTACTGATGTGAAAAGTTAAACATATTCACTCAAGAAAGTTAAAAAAGACTTACTTTGGCTTCATTAATTGTCAACGGTACCCTGGGATCTCGTTGACCGCTTCCAATCGTGAAGACGACACACGAGACCACAAATATAAGTAACATTCTGTCCATCTTCTTCTCGTCTGACTGCACTGACTGAAGAGTATCCACTTGGGCGAAGGTTCTTATATTGGTCCGCGCGTGTAAAGACATGAGAGGATCAAGTGTAACGTCTGGCAAAGGACTTAGTGGGGCTCAAAAAGGAGAATAAGACTCTTTCAGTCGTTCAAATGTGGATTTTTAATCTTTACACACACACACACACACATACACACACACACACACACACCTCTTCAATTCCTTTTAATCCACGAATCACATCCAAATTGTAAAATAATTCAAACCAAATTTTAGATAGAAGAAACTCATTGTCTCTTCCACAGGTTTGTAGGTCTTCCGTTCCCTCTTGTTTCTATTTGAAAACGTTAGTTCTTATATATCGATTGTGTGGCTAGTTCTGGGTGGGTTTCGAAACCGTTACCCTTCGATTACAACCCCTCACTCAATCAACTGAGATACCGCGAATCCAAGTTCTGACGATTGATTGTAATATGGTAACAATATTTGGCATTTTAATTGGAGGAAAGTGGGGAACTTAATAGTATGATCAAAAATGTATGAAATATCACACACTCTTGCACTATCAGAGATGATCAAACCTGGAACTATGTAGGTACAATGCGAGTGAGTATATAGTTACACACAACCCAGACCACAACAACCACCAATACCAACAACACTCACTCCATCTTTCTTTGTGGGGTGAGAAGAAGTATTATTGTTTTTGCAGTTCGTAGAACAGCTGGATAACAATCTGTGCAGATGAGCATTCTTTACAACACCAGTTTTATCAACATGACGGCTCCATAAACAGGGTGTGGTATTCATGAAAATTAGCCTTTGCAAGGACCCCTGCAGATCTGGAACTTCCATGCCGAGACACTTACGAAAGCAGATTTCTCTTAACTCTTAACGCTGTTTGAGAAAGTAAATACGTCGACATAACACAAATGGTAAAAAGTGCACGAAACTTGAGAGTCGTCGCAAAGCAAACATATATCTGGCATACCATGCAGATGGCTCCTTTGGCGTCCATTCTGACGAAAATGGTTCTGACCACGCCAGCTTCAGGTTTAAGCAAAAACATTAAAATTAAAGTTTCCCTATGATCTTGGTCTTTGGCGGAGGGCCTCTATATTTGTATATTGAATAATGGAGTGTTCGCACATTGATCAAATATACTTTAATAAGTGTGAAACCAAAAACTGTCATTGCACAATAAAGAACGAAAAACAAAAATACACCTGTTTTCATGCAATAAAAATCATACAATCTGATTTATCAGCACAAGATTCAAAGATAAGCACGAGTTTGTGTAATTCGTAATTGGGTCTCAACTTTCTTAAAGGGAAAAAATACGGTACTCCTAAGAGCAAGTCTTTAACTTCCGGTTGGCACATATCGTAAATGAGTTTGATTCAACATACCCATAAGAAGTCTTAGTAATTGTAACGAGATTCATATCCCGTTATTGCGATCAGAATGATGAATACATAACATGACGTATGCGTAATTCCCACCAGGATAAGGAAACTAGTTAGGTATATAACCCGCACGATTTAAGTACATTCAAATAGATTTATTAATATTATTATTATTAGTAGTGGTAATATAAGTACCAGTAGCAGCAGCAGTATTAGCAGCAACAACTGTAGAAGAAGAAGAAGCAGAAGAGAGCTGACGAAAATAATGACATTCATGGTGATGAAGATAACGTACGCCAATGATAACAAATAAGATACATTTAATAAAAAGATTTAAAGGTGATATTATGTACAACAAGGGGTTTCAGCACAGCCTTTGGTACAAAGTGGTTGCGTGCAATAACATTAATAGTACACTAAACCGACCTGAAGTACTGATAATTTTCATTGTTTCTTAATGTGTGAGCTTATCAGTCATGATACATACGGACAGAAGAAATTGCACATTGAACATTCCATAAAAAACTGATGCGGCATTTTATCTTCACAGAGATAATGTTAATCCGATCAGGTAAAGCTCGTATTTTAAAAACAAGCTGCCTGGAAATCGTTTTATGTGGGATAAATTAGTTACATAGTTTATTATTGACCGTAAATGATAGTCATGGAGTCATTGTCAAATTCGTCTTGAACTAGGTGCAAGCGCGTCCAATTTAAATTGGATACTGCCCCATATATCTCCAGTATGGACAAATAAACTATTTACCACAAATCGGGTATACGATCACTAATAAACTATGTACCATAAATCTGGTATACGGATTCTAACAAGCTATATACCATGCATCTTGTATACGATCGCTAAAACACTGTGTACCATAAAGCTGGTATATGATCACTAACAATCTATGTACTATAAACCTGTTATACAATCACTCGCAAACTATGTACCATAAATAAGATATATAATCACTAAAAACTATGTGCCATAAATCTAGTCTATGGTCACTAACAAAGTATGTAACTAATATTTTTTCATCATAGGAGCCTTGCTTTATCTTGAGAAATGTTTGGAGATTATTTCATATTGGAATATGAGATAGAGTGGATCACCACCCCGTTTGGTCTCTGCCTCGCCACTCCGCTATAGGAAGTCTTATTATCCCAGTAAGAAGGTATGAATTTCTAGAAATTCAGCACTTTTTAAAAATTTCATCCGGCCTCCTTTGGGAATAAACGTTTGGTGGGGCATAAGGCAAATCAGAACCTGATAGGAAAAAAAGACAGGTCGGATATTGGAAGTGGCTTTTGAGTGGAGGTTCCCATTATGGAATTAAGGCACAGCGATGCTTTTTACGTTGTATCGTTTTAGGCAAGTAATGTAAGGTACTTTTCAAAAGGACACTCATCTGTGTCCAGTAGAGGATAACCGTTGGTGAGAATCGTACAAGCACCCTTCTGGACAAAAATACAACGCCGTAGCCTCTTTGTTACAAGGGTTCCACAGGAACTCTAATAATATTTTTACCAACTTTTCAAACGAATACAGCCACTGATGTGTAAGATATTAGACTCTTAAACAAGAGACCTCAGATTACTCATATATTTGACTTATTCCGCATTGCAAAATGCATGAGCAGTTGAGAGAGACATCTCAGTCAGTGGGATGTTTTATGAGGAAATTTCTTCTAGTGCTGTTGATGACAAAAACGTATTTCAACTTGTCTCTATTGATGGCATATTTATTTTTATATTAAAGGGCCTTTACGCCAGGATGCGTTCTGTCCCAATTTGTACAGATTCTATAGAGTGATATTTGTTTTAATATTTTTTAGGTTGTCTCAGCGTTTATCCATTTGCAGCATAGCTACCACATTTTGTGGTGGATTCGCATCATTTGAATAAATTTCGAATGTCTTCAAGTTAGATTGCATGCAGTCAAAATGTCGAAATAAACCCTCCACAAGAAGGGGGTTTTCAACCAGAAATAACGTCGACTACGTTTCAAGAGGAATTCTCGGAGAGATAAACCTCCTTGGGAGGTCCTCCTGAGTTAGTCCAAATACGGTTTCTGGTTGAAAACCCATTAATTGCGCCTCGATTACAAAAAATGAACCAATTCGTTGTCGTCGTCCTCCCTGCTGCTATGAATTAAATTTTTTTTATCAAGACCAACTCGATACCGTGTTCTAGGATCGTGTAAGTTTATTGTTATAAACCCATGCGGGGTTATTTTAGCACGACGAAAGAATTTTTTAAATTTATTTATGTCCATATCGCCGCTACATCAGGTCTGATGAATATTTCGTAACGTGTGAGCATCAACTCCGTTAAACACAGTAGGACTATTACAGTTATCCCTGATCACTGTAGGAATTTGTGTATACCGCTGGGTTACATAAATTACATCTGTGTTTTTGTGTCTACCTCTGGAAAATATCCTGGCAGGACTTGATTGTCTATCCAGCATTACATCATCGTAAACAACTAAATTATTAATAAATCTATCAATATCATCAATACTTGACGCTTCATTAATGTCAGTTATAAGTTCAACAACATCATCTCCGGTCTCATTTAACTATTTTGCACTTTCATTAAAATCTTTTATTACATCATAGCATCGTTGATCGTCTACAGATGGAGCTAGCAGATATAATTTATCCCACTTCATCCACATCATTATTAAATTAAGTAACAACTGCGTCTTACCGCTTCCAGATGACCTATAATAATATACGAACAGAATTTGGTAGCGCTGCGTGATACTTAACTGGTTCTCGTTTCCTTGTAGCAGAAAAGTCAGTGATCTCCATTAGAATAATATAAAATAAATATGGATTAATATTGTGTGAAATCCAGGGCGCGCATGCCAACAAGTGATCTTACAACCATTACAACAACAAATAATTGATCTGCGGTTACGGGCAAGTGTGAACGCTGCGGTACAAAGAAATTTAAATTTATCTCTACTGACAAGTCAAGTCAGTGCAGTCAGGTGAAAAACCAAAACCAAAGCCAAAGTCAAAGCCAAAGTCAAATTCAAAGCCAAAACCAAAGTCAAAGCCAAAACCAAAGCCAAAGTCAAAATCAAAGCCAAAGTCAAAGACAGCGTCAAGTAAAAAAAAAAGCAACACGGGGGTGACATTGCAGCAAAATTAACAAAACTACCTGGAACTCCGTGGGCTAAATACCCAGGAGAAATACATCTTGCAGGATAAAATTACTGCGGCCCTGGAACCAGACTTGCTATATAGACTTGATGACCAAGACCAACCAAAACCAGGTGAGTATCCTATAAACGCTATTGATAAGGCGTGTCATGCTCATGGTGTAGCTTATAAAAGTAAAAATCTACAAGATAGGCATCTCGCGGATGTGAAATTAATTCACGCGTTAAATTCCATCACTGATAAATCTTTCAAGGAGAGGATACTGGAGGGGTAGCGCAGCGATTAGTAAACTCGCTGAAGCAGCAAAAGTTACACGTGTTACTGCTAAAAATTGGTTATCCAAACAAGCAATATGGCAAATTTACCAACCACCGCCTAAACAAATTCACTTTGCACATTTTGATGTTAGTGTTCCTAATGAAGTTAATCAAGCTGATATATTATTTATACAACATGATATCGTTAAAATCCGAAGACGTCAAATTACATACAAGTACGCGTTAACTGTAGTTGATGTTGCAAGTATAAAGATACAGAACCGTTAACGACTAAAACAGCATTGAGGTTGCTTCTGCGTTTGAACGAATTTATCACCGAGGTGGTCTACGATGGCTACAGTTGTTACAAGTTGATCCTGGCAAAGAATTCCAGGGTGCAGTATCATAGCTGATGAAGCAACATAATGTCAACATCAG
Organism: Sinohyriopsis cumingii; assembly: GCA_028554795.2. Taxonomy (NCBI): domain Eukaryota; kingdom Metazoa; phylum Mollusca; class Bivalvia; order Unionida; family Unionidae; genus Sinohyriopsis; species Sinohyriopsis cumingii. The sequence continues at coordinate 78,963,364 of CM068841.1, forward strand.
ACGAGGACATACTGAAATTCACCGTCATCAGGGAATTGTTGAGCGATTTAATCGAACACTTGCTGAGCGGTTATTTGGACATCAATACGCGAAGGAATTCATTCAGGACAAGAGATTACGCGAATGGGTTGCAAGATTACCAGGTGTGATAGCTGCATTAAATAATGAAATTACTCGAACAACCAACATGAAACCTATTAACGCAATTACCAAAAAAAAATACCCTTACAGCGACGTGATTTTTCAGCACAACCAATACTGGGCGATGTCACTGTGAGATATTTATATGAACTAGGTGAACTTGAAAAGGGTAAAAAAGAGCGACTGATCCTATCTGGAATATTACCACGCATAAGATATCTGGTGTAACTAGATCTACTAGTAGACTAGCAATCTACAGACTGGATTCAACTGCTCCTCAACGTGGATTCATGCGTGAACAATTACAAGTAATTCCCGAGGACACACAATTACGCCCAGATCACTTAATTAGCACCAAGGGTGACAGCACCCCGACGTCGATTACACTCAAGGCAGGCCAGCATCACATTTTCGCGTGTATGACCAAGACGATTATCTTCTATATCTACGGTGAATTGTCTTGGATTATTAATAAAATACTGCCACAACATTATACAATTACAGCTCACACAGTGATTATTCTGATGTTGTTTCAGTGTCATGATAAATTCAACAGCAAGGTCAAATTCTCGATTATTTATTTGTCACTCTGTTTGTAACCAGTTAATTTTTTTCTTATTATATCGACTTGACATTTATCGTTGTCATCAGCCATTGACTCATCCAAGACAATTCTCCGCAGCTGAGATATTCTTCTGACTCTGGACACAGCGAAGTAAACTAAGTTTGACCACTCGATACGATCATCAATGATCCAAACAACTGTATCAGAGATAGTCAGTCCTTGAGATGATTGTATCGTCATTGCGTATCCTAGCGTCCACGGGGATTTATCAGCGCGCAGTGCATCTTCAACAACATTGATATCAACTGCGACATTATCATTTAATACGAGATTTTGTTTCTCGGTCTGTCCTGGTATATCAACGTCAATATTTTGCCGTCGCGTATCAGCTGGTCGATAACACAACGGCACTGGCAACGTTGGAAACTTCTCTTTGTGTAACTGAAACAATCGTTGTTGAAGTGTGTCTCTGACTATCTTTCTACTTGCCACTATAAAGTCGTTTGGTCTCCACGTTTGCAGAAAATCGCTCATTGAAGTCTCTGAAATTATTTTACGCATAATTTCACATTGAATTGTATTCGATTTATGTCTGATTAATTTATTGAACTCGTTTAATTCTGCATCAAGCGCTCTATAATCATTAGCCACTTCTTCGTAGTGGTCAACAAAATCTTTTAACCATAAATGTGGAGATGGTCCAACAAAAGGTGGTGGCTGGCCATGATCGCCGCACATTATCACAGCTGTATTTTTTGTTAATAACCAATCGAGAAATGATTTTAATGTTTCTAACGGTCCCGTACATATTTCGTCCCAAACAGTAATCCTCGGAATATATTTCTCTCGCATTCCATCAAGGGTCCATGTGTCGCCCTTGTATCTGAAAAAGCTGTGATAAGTGCATGAGTTTACCCCATGTTTTGGTGTTAGCAAGATCATATCTGCATTCCGAAATAATTCAATCGCTCGAGTCGTCTTACCAGACCCTCCAGGCCCATTGAGATAAACAGTTTTGTGTCTGGACACTGAATCGTACACAGATGGTGCACTTGGCATTTCTGATAATTCTGATTTATAATAACTGTCTTTGATTTCAACGTCTGCGGACTCACAATAATCATATACCATTTTTTCTTTTATTCTCCACGAACCCCATGATGCATCATCGGTTATAAAACGAGTTACCGAATTCAGGCATTTCTTGTTGATGTAAAACGAATCCGTTGCAACTCTAACTGCAGTGTCAGTGAATCTATTTATCATCGATAGCAAATTTATTGAAACATAAGCTAACATTGAGTATCTTAAATGAGTATATTGAGGTGACTCGCCATCAGTATAACTTACAATTGTACCCAGCCGAGTTCCGTCAGATAAATAAGCTTTTTCTCGACTTAAAATTTACCTCTCGCATTTGCATCAGCGACCACAAATTTATACTCGGCGGGATCCATAATGTCATTTATGATCGTATGCACCACCCTGAGTAAATTTACCAATTATTCTTCTAACAAGATCCTTCGCGTTTCTTTTCTCTTTGAGATTGGCGATTAATGTATCATAATCACCACTGTCGCAATCAACCGGTTCAGGTGTTGGTAACCAAACTTCAGTCTGTGTCCGATATGATATAATTGCCTCACTGACCGTCAACGATACCAATATTTTACAATCAAGCATATATCGTAACAATACTATTGGTGCCCAGCGCTTTTCCCTAAAGTGCCGACCAAACCAAACATAACAAATAACATGAAGATCCTTGGCGAATTCAAATGACACTACATGAGCGAATCCTGTTAGGTCAAAATCGGGTAATGGTCCATTAATGGCCACTCGAGTCATCGAGTTTGTGAAGTGTCCAAATCTTTTAAAGTATCCAGAACATTCTCCCATCCCGAGAAGGCTTCCTAGATAACACGCAACCATATCAACTGATATAATTTCCTTGTAATTATACTTGGTATTCCACAATCCGCCGTGTCCGTATTCACAACAACTTAATGAGAAACTCACTTCGGGTTGGCTTCCACGAATTTTTTCTCTGGCAGCATGGGCTGCAACTGATGGGACAGTAAAACAATTAGTTAATAATCGGTCAGTATCTTTTGAGTATCTCTGAGCAAGTTTTCTCATTTCTTCATGTAGAGATTCTTTACGGTATATTTCACCGTTAACGCGCACAAACTGATCATATTTTTCATTATCTGAACTCGAAAATAACCACACTGATACAGGATAGTTTTCACCTATCTGTTTAATAAAATCAAACATGTTTCTCTCAGAGTTCCTTCCCTCGGAATTTTCCGAGGACGGGTAAAATCTTACAGTTCGATCTCGTGGAAACATTGTGACTGCACTGGTCCAAGCGTGAGCGTTATGATCAATGATATTTATTGGAACTCCTTGCGATTTATATTTCGATTCGTATAATACTTCCCCTGTTATTATTGCTACGGTTATGGGGAATCTTAATGCTTTTTCTAACTCGGCAACATCGTTTATTGTAGCTCCTGTATCCTTGACCCATTCAGCCCATTTGTTTATTTTTTCACGTCATAACTCCGTTAGACCTTTCCGCGCATCGCATTTGTAAAATGTTCTGTTACTCGTTCAGCTACACAATTCAGTGATGAAAATTTCATTTGGGGCAAGATCATTAATGTTAGGGTTTTTTATCGGATAGATTCTATAAATGACCGCGGTCACAGGATATGATCGAGCGTAATATGGTTTATCAATCCCAGTTAAAATTCCTGGTTTGGAATCTTTACTTAACAGAGCAGTTTTTCCATTAGCAAGGGCAGGGTCACGTTTGTCGCGGATAATCCACCTGTCATCATCCGAACGCATAATAAACTTTATTCTGAAAAAGTTTTTTTGATCACTTTGATGAATATCAAAAGGGTAATCGATGATCGTTTTCGCTCGTGCATCTCTCATTGTAGCGTCCTTGACATCGTCGTCGTGTTTAATTTTCAATGTAGACCACACGATAGATGCTCCATCATTACGAAATTCTTCTTTGGTATCTCTGATAATATCAAACAGACCAGTCAGGGCTTGCCTCTGCAAGTCAGGGGTTAGTCTGTCAAGATCAAATCTAGAAGCTTTCCAGGGCTTGACTCTGGATAGTCTCTCAAACTCCTCCATATTATATTTAAGACACACACACACATATATATATATATATATATATATATATATATATATATATATATATATATATATATATATATATATATATATATATATATATATATATATATATATATATATATATATATATATATATATAATGCCTCAAACCAATCAGTGCAAGTGGTTTAAAATGGGATCTGTAACTCCTTGTAACAAATCTTGCAGAAAAGAATTCTGCGGGGAACATTCACAAAGCATTCGATAAGGGAGTTTAGGACCAATACCGTGTCTGCGATGTGGCACTGGAGTCAGGGGTAAAACACAATTATGCGCAAGTTGCAGTGGTAAGCGATACAGGGAACTTAAGCGATATTATGATAAAAACAAAATAACAATGATGCGCTGAAATGTGAGCGCTATTATATAATTAAGTTTTCAGATCAATTATAAATTAGACAAATACATTATTACATAAAATGAATCAAGAATTTATCGCACACCCTATCATCAAGAATTACGAAGCAAATCATAATGGAATAGTTAGACATTGTCTGCTGAAAGAACCAGTTGGTGTTGTTGGGGGTAAAAGCTATTGTAATCACAGATTTGTATTCGAGGTTTTCCGTTGGGTGATGAAAGACGGTTTTGTGATCGATCACATCAACAACGACAAACTTAATAACTCTCTTCATAATTTACGAGCTATCACACAAAGGGAAAATTCTGCATATGGGAATGCCGGGGGAAGCAGAAGGCCTAAGATGGTTCAATCTTAAAATATAGCGACCGGCGAAGAGATAACTTTTCAGTCAATGGGCGCGTCTGGCAAGTATTTCGGTATTCATCCGCGTTCGGTCTAACGTATTGCGGAAAATATAAGCAAATCATCGTTTTCATACAAGTTTAATAGCTGGATCTTATTTTCTTATGCAGATGCAGATAACGGAGATAACTCTGCAGCGACTGTGTAAAAGTCAATGATGCAATTCCTTCCCCGAGATTGCGCAACACTCCTTGAGATTGTGCAACACACATATCATTACCTGTAAAGGTAATATATTATCCAGCGGCAGACAGATCTGTATGCAGTTTTTTTTTTACAGCCAATATAGTTCGTGGCGTCTGTATACACACTACATCACAGTCTATTTCAATAACACTTCCGCGTTTGATAAAATAAAAAATTGTCAGTACAGGTAAGTGTTATTTTCACAGTAATGTTTAGAATTAAAATCCAGTTCAGAATTTAAATTCAGCTGCAAACTGTCAACTGTCTGTCAATAGTTACCTATATGATACATTTTAAATCCTATATTATTAGATAAGACCATGTTGTAGTGGTTAGATCGGCTGACTCTCGTCCCCGACTCTGTCAATGCCAGTGGTTCGAGTCTCGTCACGGACATACTAGGGTTTTATAATATAATTTGGGGCGGCAGCCGAAGCCGTTCATGTACATATCTCTCCCATGTCAAATCGTGGGGTGACATTTTTCATCCTGGGGATTTGATCGGGGGGGGGGGTATGTAATGAATGCAATACACATACAGCCTTCTGAATAATCCAACATTTCGTTTCACTTTCGCTTAGAGAATTCGCCGAAGATATGTTTGTGATGCGCCCCCAAAATAAACAGTAGTCTTGGATGCATAAAACTCTAAGTCATATGGGTCCCACAAAAGAAATCATTCAGGAAGAATGCGGCCCTTGACAGAGTCAAGGAAAGAAACGATCACGAAGGATGCCGAGAATCTATAAGAAAAGATCTGTGAGACAAAAGTCTCAACCGAGATAAAATGTCGGGACAAAAGACAAGTCTGAAAAGACCTCGTGATAGGCTAGTGCAGGACCAATGAAAATGATAACCGCTCATCATGACTACTGTTTATTTTTGGTTTAAAATATTTTTTTTAAATATATAGTTCTTTTAAATATATAATTATCATATAAAGAATTTCGAAAATATCAGTGATGTAATTTCTGCATTAAAAATTAGAAGAAAACGGTATTAATATATCTGATGAATTAAATCCTGAAAAAATCATGTCTGATTTTGAAACTCTGTATGAGGCTAAATGCGAAGGGTGGTATATTTTGGCTGCTCAGTATATATTTATCAAGAAAATTCAAACTGCTATGTATCAATCGATAACTACAGTAGACGAAGCACAAATAAATGAATTTGTTTCGTTGTCTTGTGCAATTGAAAAAATAAGGTTGGAATTATCTCAAGAATATGAAGCAAAGAAAGTAATTGATACTCGCGTAAGGCAACTAAAAAAATATATGTCAGATTGTGAAACAATCGAAAGGCCGCCCCTTGATGAAATCAAGGATGAAATCACCTTGATATAAATACCTGGAAATGAAATCGAAAGTAGAATGTCCGTATGGTTACACTGACGGTGAAAAAATATCATTTTTTACTTGCATCAATCTGACCTGCATCAATCTGATGAGTTAATTTCACTCTGACCTGCATCTGATGAGTTAGATAATATTTTCCTTAGTCGATCAGATTTAATACAGGAGTGCGCATAATTTAGAATCTGATCTTTATCACACGTGATCATAGAAATACGTTCTTGCTGTAGTTTATCCAGTTGCGATTGGGTCGATAAGAAGTCTTCGTTACCGTATACATCAATAACTAAATCAACTGGGCCGACTAAAAACTGTGTAAATATTTTTTTGATGTAGTTTTTAAGTACTTGCTTGTCGTGTATAAAAACCTTCACATGCTGGTACATTATATAATACTCGCTTGATTAACTATAAATCAGGGTCTGTCAGTAAAAAATAAATTTCTTGCAGATATATTTTTTTGTTTGCTTTTTATTGAAAAACGTTGAATGCGCATGATTTTGACTAGCTAAGTGCCCTTCAAAATTAACAAATCAGTCGATGTGCATGATTTTGACTAGCTAAGTACCCTTCAGAATTAATAAATCTGTCGATTTTCATGATTTTGACTAGATAAGTACCCTTCAGAATTAACAAATCGGTCGATTTTCATGATTTTGACTAGCTAAGTTCCCTTCAGAATTAAGAAATTGGTTGATTTTCATGATTTTGACTAGTTAAGTACCCTACAGAATTAACAAATCGGTCGACTTTCATGATTTTGACTAGCTAAGTAACCTTCAGAATTAACAAATCGGTCGATTTTTATGATTTTGACTAGATAAGTACCCTTCAGAATTAACAAGTAGGTCGATTTTGAGTAAAAAATAAATTTCATATAATTCTGAGCGACAGTAAAAAGGAAAATATCCACCTTGACTGTAGAATATTTTTTTTTACTGTTTTCTTGGATGAGATTTTCAGGATGGAAATCTTTACGATTTCACAAGTAAATTAATATGTAATGTTTCATTCCTTAGATCCAGAAGGTGGCCAGATTGGTCTATTAGTTTGAAATTTATTCTTGACAACGGTGGACTATAACACTGCAAATAAACCGGATTGATCGGCTCTTGCACAATCAGATATCCAGGTGGTATATGTTTTGGTGTGAATAAATAAAGAACAATTCCTTGCTGGACTTGATTTGATACTGTCGTGTCTGTGCTGTAGCTGCCGTCAATGACATCACACACAAGACTGACCGCGACCACAGGGGTTATATTTACGATTTCGGGAGATACATGTTGCCCTGTCCCTTCCGGGTCATTGTTGTGCCGGAGGATATTTGCCGGTGGTAGCGGTTTTTTTTTTGGACTGTGCGAGAATGTCATCAGAGAACTCATCAATTATTTTGGTGGTGGATTTCCTTAGTTCGTCTGCGTTATACCCTGGAAATTTAAATGTTGGAATATCATCTACGTGTATTTTATACCTATTTGCAAAATCTTCTCTGGCAGAACCATCTTCGGCAGCTAACACCCCTTGAATAAGTCGTAGGTTAAACAATTCCATGTCATGTGCAATTTGATTTAATATTTCTATTTGTTTATTAACTGAGACTTTTAACTATAAATCAAGAATATGTTCTTGAAAATTCTGCCGTAGTCGTTGTAGTTGTGTTTTATATTCTTGATTGATAATTTTAAGATATTCAGTGACATAATCTGGTTTAATAATTATACCCACTTTCACATTGACGGGATTTTGTTCATAAACAAACCACCGCATATCATCGGATAAAAATTCATTGCCCAACATTTCACTTCTTATTTTGAGCAATTTATTTCTGTACAATGGTTTAACTTCGTGGTATGAATTCTTATCGGTGACATAATCAGACTTTTTAGGTTCTGGTGGTATTGGCGGTGCTTGAGGTGGGATTTCAGGCCATCCTAACACTGTTCTGATCGAACTTTGATATATATCCACAGCGTAGTCTGGAGAATTTATCTCGATTGCAGAAGACAGCGTTGGTTCGTGAACAGTTATTTCTATCATGGATTCTTTTCCTGTGATATTTTATATTCGACGTTGTAATTCCTCATCGATTTCTTCAATTTGATAAGACCCGGTTGGTATCCCAACGACGTTCCAGTCGGGAGTGCCATCTTGTTTTTTTTTATTTGCGAACACAAACGAATTATTCGCTGGTAATCCGCCAAATGATTTTGATCTGATATTGGGCCAACTGTAGTATGCTCGTAATTGTGCTAGTGCGATTTCTTTCAATTGGAAAATTAATACTAAATTCTGGGTTAGTCGAGCTTACTGTTATCATCAAAGTTTTTTTTGGGGGGGGGCTTGTATATTCCGCTATCTGTTGAAGTAATTCCGTAATTATTTATCTTTGTTGTTTTTAAATGGCGGGTGCAGTCTTCGTATATCTTAACCATTAGCGCGAGTTCGGAATCTGATATTGTTTCGTCGTTGAGGCTTGATGATATCAATTTTGAGTATGCTGCTGTTGCTGTGTTTAGTTGTATGACATAATCGTGCAATTTTGTGCTCGTGCATGAGGATATTTTTTTCGCGATTATATTAAAAACACCTGCAATTGCCTCTGATGATGAAAACGCATATTGTTACTGCGATTGCAGTTGTTACTGGTGTTAGCGCTGATAATACAACTCCGGTGGATGCAACTAACGCGGATACTGAGTATGCTATAGCATCCAGGATGACTGCTTGTCGTTTATATTTTTCTACTTTTAGGTTGTATTTGTCGATGAAGGTTTTTAACTCTGATTGTCATTCGCGTACTTGATCTTATTTATATTGCTGCGCATCTAATGTTGTCGTTGATGCTGTTGTCGTTGACTTCGTCAGGGATACCATTTATTATTTTACGCAGTAACCATTTGAGTTGTTTCAGCTACGAATTCGAAACACCACCAGTAAGATGTTGCGTTTACTGTCTTATCTGCTGCTTCCAGTATAAATTCCTCTTCGGTTCCCTTGTTTAATATGATAATTACAACCCCGGAAAACTTGGTGGAATGCCTCCAAAGATATGTTGTGAAAATCTCAAATTTTTCAGCACTGAACACAGACAGTCTATACACACCAGTAACTGTTGCGGTATATTTGATAGTTTTATTTTGTTTAGACCATGTTGCGAATCCAGATGATACCGTGTATACTATGTTGGTAAAATGCCCGGGAGTAACTCCAGGTGGAATTTTAATCAAACTGGTTTTGTTAACAATTTCAGGAATCCCACTTACGACATCTTGTTGTGTTTGTTTGATCGTGTCAATATTGGTTTTGATATCAGCAAGTTTTATGTCAACGGTGAGTGGATCATCAAAGAATTCCTCTGCGGTTTCATTAATTTTTCTAAAGTTTCTACCAAGATTTGTAAATGCGTTTACGTGAACGTCATACTCGGCACGCAGCGTGGATAATTTACTGTCAACGGCGCTGTGGTTAACGTCAACATACTTTTTCGTCGCGGCATCTTCGTCGGATGTTGGATCCGCTCACACCACTATTTTGTTTACGTTCATGTTGAGTTCACCTGTCATTGTGTCGTCGGTATTTCTTAAACTATTTGATAATAACGCTCCTAGGGTTGCGAAATGTGCGTCAACATATTGTTTGTTTGAGGCATCTTCCAGGGATGTTGGATCTCTTAAAACAAATATTTTGTTCCCGTTCATGTTGAGTGCACTTGTCATTGTATCGCGGTCTTTTTTACGCAATCCCCTGCAGCTTTTTGCGTATCAGCTCTTATCGCCGCAATTTATATCAGCGAAGCTTTGATTTTTCCGCTGTCATTGAATACAGGGATGTTACCCGGAGTAGCTCCAATAACCCTACGAATTATTTCATGCCATTTGCTATCATTGGTTTTTAGTTTTCCCTGTCGGTCCTGAAAAATAACAACTTCATCTGGGTCTATCCCGGATAACGTTAAATGATTGTCGATTTCATCTTTAGTCACATATTTTGATAAATCTATATCGCGCTTTTTTTTTTGTTTTTTTTGTTTCGATGAGAGATCTTCCGTAAATATCAATCATTATTTTTTAGGGATTGTTTAAAATATTAAATCGGCCCGCGGTATACTCGTGCACGACTTTATGAGGCGGTTTGGTTGATTTTGATATCACATCAATAGCATTTAATACTTCACGACCACATATTGGTGGATCAGTTAGTGTTTGTGTTGGTAGTGTTGAGTATCAAACTGGAATGGAGGCTGGAGTGCTTCGTGTGCATTTTAGAAATTCAACTGGCGGTACTAACCCATACGAATCGAAATAGATAATTCCACGTGGATGTATCGCGTAAGCAACCCATTGAGTTCCTGGACCATCGCTGTTATCGAGATTAATAATTCCAGTTTCTAGATTAATTGGTGGTCTTGGTATCTGATCTCGCATGAAGACGCCTCTGAAATTTTTTATATTTAATTGTTTAGCAGCATCGAGTAAATCAAAATTTGACAACGGTGCGAGACGCGCTGCTTCTGTCAACGGCGTTTGGGGTACCATGAGGGCGGAGTTCCTGGAAGTCTTAGACCCTTTCCGTACCATGAGGGCGGAGTTTCCTGGAAGTCTTAGACCCTGTCCTTTTTTGTATCCTTCTCCAGTTGCTTTCTTTAATGTCATTACAGCAGCTGTTCCAACAGCACCTAACGCGGCTGCCTTTGCGACAGCTGGGGCATCAGTAGCTATCAGTGCTGGTATTGCTGCGAGGAGTGGAAAGATACCACTGCTGCAGCGGAAAGTAACAAATCGGATACAGATTTGTAAAATCAAGCTGTAATATTTGCAGCCCAATATCTATATTTTTATTACGCAACAGAAATGTCAACAAGCGAAGGTATCCACGTGCTACATGATTATTTGTAAAATTTAATGATATATCTTCGGATGGTTCTTGTTGTCCGTTTATCCTCAACGAAACATCGGTAACACCAAATTTGTCAAATATCATATGGGACCGTCTTTAATTACATTCTCGTTTTTTTATCTTGCAGCGCAATAAAAATATGTTGTGGCGCAGAAACACCATGTTGTGATGCTTTATGCCAAGTAAATAAACCTCTGACGGGACTTTGGATGACGTCTGTTGCTACTGTTAACCACGATAGCAATGATTTACCACCTTGATTCATAAAAGAGAGTAATCGCGGTTCTTCCGTGACCGATGGAGTTAATACCGGCATCCACAGTGAAAGTTTTGTTGTGTTTACTCTGCCATCATTATTATCACCAGCAGTAGCACCAGCTCTTCGCCAGATCGCATCATTATCATCACCTTTTCTAAAAAGCACAATTGTGTGTCTAGCTCCGAAGATAACCCTTTTAACATCCCTGCAAAATCCGAAGATGTGATTTAGTGGAATCATGCATAAAAACTTCTATTAAGTCCTGACAACATTGCTCGGCGTGTTGAAAATCCTAGGTTGTAAGTCGCGCGATTACCTTTTACAATATCAAAAGCAGCAGCTGGTCTATTTTCATATTCAGGACCATTAGCAACTGGCTGTGGGTTAGATGCAGTATCTTGTGGTGTCCGTATTTTAGCATATTGAATATCGTCAGCATTGTCGGTAATATCCTTAGCAAACATCATCGTCAGAATATCTTGCTAGACCAATTATTGTTGTAGCAACATCGACATCATTCTGAATTTATTCGATATTTTTTCCATCAATCATGTAGGTGGCACTGTTAAACAATGCCATAATTCCATTATTGACAAAACCAACTCTACTTCAATAAACGCCTCAGCGGGCAAAAAATATATACTTGTATCATGAACTTGAAGTTCGATACGCCCTCATTGTTCCGGTTTAACTGCATTATGGGAATAAAATTGATAATCACGCACTGAGCTATCTTTGAGGACCGGCGCATCTATGTCAAATGCTGGGTCGGATGTGCATTTGAACATTTTATACTATTGCGTATTTTTCCAAATGGTGATTATCGTTGTCGCACACGAAGTCCATTTCCTGCTATCAAATTCGCTGTTTTATTTCTTTGTGCGTCAGATTCCTGATCTATCAACGCTGCTAGTTTCTGATTTGCAGCTTGATTTATTACCTTACTGACATCTGCGGGCATAATTTCGGTGCTTGGTAATTTCACCGGTGGTGATTTTCGCTTTATTAATCGTGTTAATCTTTCTTTGATTGCCGAGAGTGCCTTACTGGCAGCACTAACAATTGCGCCAGGAGCCTTTTCACCAACAACATTAATGGCTTTCATCGATAACTGTTTTGCAAGAGGGCCAACTTTTGATGCTAACCCCGCAAATAACTCCTGAACCACGTTGCCGAGTCAATCTCCGTAAGTTGCTCTATAGACTGGTAATCGTGCGTTTACTACTCTATCCTGCATGGCGTATAGTGTCTGTTGTATATGACCATGTTTTGCTATTTGTTATTGTCAAATCGCTATAATCATCAACGAGTTCATCAACGAGTTCTCGATATATACTAGCATCCATGACACCGCCTTGAAATAATCGCCGACAAATATCAGCTGCTTCATTAATTATTTCTGTTGAGTTATTTCCAGCTCGTTTTCCACCTATGAGAACTTCCAGCCGTTGCACATCTTGTACTATGTTTTCAGGACACGGTGTTACTAGTCCTGATCCGTTTCTTTTATGCTAGTGGGCTGTGTTGTTATCAGTGTTGTTTTTGATGGTGTTTTTAACGGCGTTGACAGATCTGCGGTCACAACATAACTTGCAATGATTCTTGCTTCAACAGCTTTCTTAAATTGTTCAAACTCATCTTCGTATCTTGCCGTGACCCGCTGAATACCTTTAAGTGTAGTAAACACCAACGGTTGCCATTGGTCATATTTTAACGATGGCCAACCCGGCTCCAGGTAGTTTTCATAATCATTAAATTCACCTACAGGAGCAACCGCGTTATCGTAATTTTTCATCTGAATATTTTTTTCCACATCCTCGTTGAGTTTTGCTTTACCGGGTTTGTATTCTGGCGGAGCTTCGGCTTCAGGTAGCGTTTCTGACGCATATACGAAAACTTCTCCGGGCGGTCTTGCTATAACTTCCCTGATAGCAGTGGCCGCCCTAGCGGCTGCTTCAAGGGATCGTTTGGCTGCGGCTGTCAGCCGTCTTGTTGCAACATTTTGTTGTTGAGCAGTACGCGATAATGATGTGGTAACAGGCTTAAACAATAGTTCAGTTGATTCTGTAAAACCATCCTTAGCTTCTTGTTGTAATTGGAAAATATTTTTGAACTCATCTTTTACAGGGATATATTTGTTAAGTGCTTCTTCTCGCTCTCTGGCTAGTCTAGCTGTATAAGACTCCGGGTGTACCATTATTTGGTATAACAATTATTTAATTCATAGCAGCAGGGAGGGCGACGACAACGAATTGGTTAATTTTTTGTAATCGAGGCGCCATTAATGGGGTTTTCAACCAGAAACCGTATTTGGACTAACTCAGGAGGACCTCCCAAAGAGGTTTATCTCTCTGAGACTTCCTCTTTAAACGTAGTCGACGTTATTTCTGGTTGAAAATCCCCTTCTTGTGGAGGGTTTATTTCGTCATTTGGAACCTTCTAAATTTTGTATGGTTCGCCCTCCCTGCTACAAATATGTTACCCTTTTGTGCAATATCGGGGATAGTTCTAACGCTGTGGACACAAGGGGCCCCGAGTGGCCGAGTGGTCTAAACCGCTCTCCGTTACGGATCACTGCCATCTCACCTCTGTCTTCGTGGGTTCTAGTCTCAGATTCAGCCAATGTGGGTATGTGAGAAAGCTTGCCAGTAGCTTCTCGTGGGTCGGTGGTCCTTTCCGAGGGTTTTCCCGGGTTCTTCCTCCACCATTAATATTGGCCGCCATGCTTAGCCTATCGTGTGCTGAAAAAGGGCGTTAAACCCGACAACAACAACAACAACAACAACAATCTTCGTGACAGACTGTCAGCATTGTCATGGCCAGGGCGATGTTGCATGGTCACCTTGTAAGTTCCTAAAATTTCCAGCCATCTTGTTATTTGTCCCTCAGTGTTCTTGGCTTTAAGGAGCCATTTAAGTGCTTCATGGTCTTTGCGAACAAGGAATTCTACTCTAAACAAATAACGATGAAAGTGATTGACCTATTGATTCGCTGCATGAAGTTCATCTTGGGTAACACAGTAATTTCTCTCAGCCTTGGAAAGTTCCTTACTGTAATAAGCAATATATATATATATATATATATATATATATATATATATATATATATATATATATATATATATATATATATATATATATATATATATATATATATATATATATAAAGACAACGTTATACAATGTTAGGGTGTCGAAATTCGATATCAGTGAAAGTTTCTTGTAAGACAATAAATCTGGAAATCGATATTTCCGTAATTGTATATATTACATAAGCTTTATAATTATGATCTTTTATTTTTGTGATAAAATATGTTCAGTGCCAGGAATAACATTATTCTCGAGTCTGTTCTTATTGCCATATGATCCAGAATATGAATATTTTCACTTCGTCAGTCACCAGTTGACTCCTCTCCAGGAGTAGACATTCTACTAATTGTATCCTCGGACAACAAATAAAATAGTGATCGATGAGGGAGTGCTTTCGCATCCCCACACGGTACGCCTATGACCTCACTGACATAATGGGACTTCTCTTCGGGGAAGACGCTAAAAAAAGAGAAAATAGAAAATATGTGTATTTTAAAATAACCCATTTAAACAAAACAATGCAATAAATGGCGTGTGATTCAATTGTATACATGATGGTATGACTGTATTGGGTAAACAAACGGCGTGTTACCAGTAAAAAATATTGCTTTCGGCAAGTTTTTGTAACGTTAATAACCCGTATATACAGCACAATTATTTTGAGGAAAATACTGATACACCTTTGGTGACCGTCTTGACTTATGGCGAATATCGAAGTTCAAATTTGCTCCGAAGTTTACCTGAAGGTAAGTGTCTTTATTTACTTGCTTTGCAGATCGATAATTATAATAGACCCGATATCAATGGCTTGTTTTCACCGACGTCACGATTGAGTACGCAGATACCCACAATGCAATGCGATTACACTTGCGCCGGCATTATGAGTCCCTAACAAACCTTTGTCAACATTAATCATCATGTATATTCAAGATAATAATCTGATTTAACTGTCGATAAGGACTTTTACTTCATTGAAACAATACATATATTAAACTTGAAATTAAGTGCCCTATAAAAGGAAAACAAAACTAAGGCTAGAAGTTCCCTTGCTTTTATCGAAAGACATAATAGTGAAGCTTAACCGTAATCATGTATATTGCTATCAGATAGAAATGCATTCTTATTTTACAAACAGGCAATATTGACATTTTTAAAAAGTGTGTCGTATAATATCCCTAAGCTTGTCATCTTCCGGACAATGATTTTCGGGATACAATATCAGTTATGAGTTAAAGTTTTACAGCATGTGGTTTATGCCAGAAAGGTGTTTGTACCAAAGACAGTTGACAAACCAGTTTAATTAGACTGGTCAAATATTGTATTTGTTGTGGAGATGATGGACGTAGGATGATACTGAACGAAAGTGATAACCGTTCAAAAAGACGTTACATCTTCACTGTATTCAAACGAAACACATGCAAAACGGAACATGACTTTGTGTCGAATGTCAAAACGAAGTATACCTGATATGTTTTTAGAAATATTAAATTATATATTAACAATTAGCCTTTTAACTTGAAAGATAACCAAATGATTGATTTCATCCCATGAAAATTAAAAATTATTAAATGTTTCTGCTTGTTTGTGTATCCATTTGTTTATGAGCTTTTTTTATCGATCGATCTTTTTGCTTATGAAAGAATAACAAAGATTGTTGAAATTTAAACGTTTTACTTGAATAAAACAAGTAGAAAAGTCACGCATTCTGTATCGTGCGGTTGACATGCACAACAGAATGTGATGTATTATTATATTCGTACGCACAAAATGAGACGTGCCTTCGTGCAAACACCGGACAGATTACTTAAGGTTGTTAACGACACATATCAAAACAGTTTGTCGCGATAATACAGCTCTGAAATAAGATGGCAGATCGCTCGTGTTCGCTGGCAGTCTTCAGACGTTTCTATTTTAATCGGACCTTGTCCCAATCGCGTCAACCCCCATCCATTGCAGGTCTACATCAGACAGCAACTGTAACATTATATCATCAACTTTTTGATCTAGGAACCGCTGAATAAGCGTTCCTGGACCACCCGAATTATGTTCAGACGCAATTTTTACATGGTGTGAGGGTAAACATTTTATGTATGACAACTTCCCGTCTTCAGGGTTTGTCGGTAACCTCCGCAAGAGTAGCGGAAAATGTCATTTTACTGCAAATAAAGTTGAATAGATCAAGTATGTATGGGATATTGACTGAGTATTTGAAAACTATTGTCCCGGGTGCATGTGGCAAAGTATGCCCGATCGTGCGTTGGCATCCTATGCCACATGAACAGGGGACCAAGATTTGTCAATACTAAGTCAATAACCTTTTTATTATATTCTTAATAACAAGGATATTAATCGTTGTGTTATATTAAAGGAATAGTACAACTGAGACAATACAATAATTTTGTTTTGTTTCATATTTTACATGATGTTCAGTCTATGATTGAAACCTGAGCACCGCGCATTAATATAGACTCATACTATGAACGAGATCGTCAGTAGCGAAAAAAACTTGCAAAGAGAATCAAATATTGTGTAGCCGAAGAAAAACAACGAAATATTGATACGAGAAACAATATTTATGTAAGAAAAAAATGTCTCAATACATCAATGGAAAATGAAGGGACAATTATGAAAAGATGCGCCAGAAATTATTTTATCGAATATGGTCTTTGTAGGCGACTTGGTCGACTTTTGATGATGATCTTATAGCCGAAGAAGTACAGTGGAAGTGAGGCTGGGGTGGGGTAGTTTCTGAACAGTAGTATGCATCAGGATTGTAAAATATTCCTTCTTCTCTTTTACACTTAGTTTACAGTGGTATGCCGTGATTGTTGAAAGATTTTTTTGTACTGTGCGCTGCATGATTTTATTTGGAGACACACCGGTTTTTAAGAGTGTGGTAACTTTTTTCCTGACGGAATGAATCCTGAATATATTCTGAAGTCCCTCGTTGTCAGCAGCAGCCTTTATCAACATTCCGCGGGTATTTTGTCCCATCTGGCCCATCGGTCTTGGATAATACCTCAAAATAAAGATTGGTATTCATTTTGAAGTCGCTGTGTTTCACGAGATTCCACGTACGGGATACAACAATGCTATTCAGAATGGCTAAAATTGCACCGTTTACCTGAAACAAAACATGTTCATGAACCTGCTGATTGATACATTGTATACAAGGTTAGTCTGACGTGTTATCTCTCTCTCTCTCTCTCTCTCTCTCTCTCCTTTTTTCATGCATTTTTAAGTCTATACCGCTGGGTATTGTCCCGTAGCAACAATATTAAACAAATGTAACTTTTTATGAAGTATATAATAAATTGCAAAATGCACCACGCATAATGTAATATTCACCACGTATAATGTAATATTCACCACCTATAATGTAAAATACACCGAAAATATTTAAGCGCGTGCTGAGATTTGTACATGACGGTTACACCAGAAGTAAGCAAAAACTCCAACTTAAATGATAACCCAGATAGTGCGTAGACTTAGAATCTTAGATCAATGGTTCTAAAGGCTAGAATTCTAAATATGTTTGCTCCATAACATTTGAACGATTTGCTATGTTTAAAACGCAATAAATACAAATTTTGGTATTTAAGTAGTTCAGATGTCACAAACATTCAAAGCTCATTTGGGTGTTTACTTTTTTCCTGGAATAGTAAAGACTAAATACAATTTCTCCAGCTTTTACCAAAGTGTTGAGCGTACTTTGCGCGTCATTTGAATGCATTCCAGGCGTAGTCGATGTTTATACAGCATTATGTTGTTGTTGTTGTTGTTGTGGGGTTTAACGCCATTTTTCAGCACACGATAGGCCATATATGGCGGCCAGTATTAATGGTGGAGGAAGAACCCGGGAAAACCCCGGAAAGAACCACCGACCCACGAGAAGCTACTGGCATGCTTTCTCACATATCTACATTGGCTGAATCTGAGACCCGAACCGGCGCAGACAGAGGTGAGATGGCAGTGATCCGTAACGGCGAACGCTTTAGACCACTCGGCCACTCGGGGCCCCTACAGCATTATGATACTCCCTTTGAGGCAAGTGCGCTTTCTGTCAAATTTGCTAAAATTTCAATGAACGATCTTTGAGCAGAGTTAATTACATATATTTTTATTTTTTATTTTTTACGTGGACGCCCAGACCAATTGTATATAAAGCAGATGGTCTTTTGCATCCACAAATAATACGTATAAAACTATCGTGACAGTCCGAATACGTCCAACGATTCGTAGACTTTCTATTCCTATTTTCTCCGATCCAAACTTATTATGTTCTCTTGGGTCGGATACAGATAATTAATTCAGCGTTAGTCACATGTGAATATCTCAATCAAACGTCTATGGTCACTCGTTTCATATTTGGCCAGCAGTTGTTTAGTCATTTGAACCCGAGTCTATTTTTGGTCAACAAATTTAGTGCACAATATGCAAAAACTTTTTATGAGATTCAAATGATTATTCAATGCACTAAAACAATCGCTGATTGATTGACTGTATTTTTACTGCGCACCAGCACTGTTAGGCTATTTAGCGCCATACAAAAGTGAATGGCTCATTGCAAGAAACGCACTCTGGTGGGTCTTCCCCTTTTAGCATGTGGGAGTGGGTTATACAAGTGTGACCAATTCTGATTCTTGCAACGACTACCTCCTCCCTACAGATGCTTCTGTATGAAGGAGTCCATTCTCCTAGAGTTATCTTGACAATACGCCGACCAGTCATAACGCTAACATCTTAATGCTGAGCGCCAAGCGAGACAGCTGCCAGTACCATTATATATATATATATATATATATATATATATATATATATATATATATATATATATATATATATATATATATATATATATATATATATATATATAATTACGTGTTTAGGCTCGAATAAACAGCAACTCAAGAAAGAGTGAAACCAACAAGCTTTCAAAAATATAATAATTTATTGTCCTGGAAAAATTCTGTAAAAATTAAAAAATATGAACTTACGGTTTTAAGAATCAGATAAAAAAATAATCCCAGAATAATCCAAGAATAAAATTTTAGAAGTCCTAATAATAAAATGTTCTAATGATTTCAATTTCAAAGTCCCGACGAAGAATCTAAGATGGAAGACTATGACGTATGATGTAACCTGTAATGTGTTGAAGTCTACAGTTCCTTGTAGAAACAAGAAATATCACTCCGGTTTAGGGAATTCGAATGTTTTTGTTGTAAGAGCTGTCTTTGTTCAAGAATTTCGTAAGAGCACACGTATTTTCCAGGAAAAACGAAATTAATCCTTTTGAATCCAAATAATTTGAAAAAACTCCAAACGACGCAACAGACACTTTCCAGTGTAAAGAAAAAAGCCCAACTGAGAATATTTTTCCAAAACAAAGGTTAAATCATATTCTAAAACGCAGTTTCGTTAATCCCCAAGTTGATAAATCGAAGGCGGTGGGGGTGGTCACGTGATCGTGTTTATATCACGTACGCCTAACATGACCTGTACGGAAACCAATCATTTTACTCTAAGAAATAAAATTTAAAACATTATTAAACCGCGTAGTCCCATCATGACTTCGACAACAACCAATCAGTTTAAAATAAAAATGGAACTTATTTACGTGGTTGATACTAATTTTGAATCAAGGTCAGGATCTAGGTCAACATTTGTTCCTTATTAAAATGAGCCATCAAGGTCCAAACAAATTCTGGAAAAAGTATGAGTTCCTAGCAAACATTATTTTGACACATAACGAAATTTTAAAAAAAAGATTTTAAAACTTACAAACAATTAAATCAGATATAATTAAGGCAAATATACGTAACAATATATATATATATATATATATATATATATATATATATATATATATATATATATATATATATATATATATATATATATATATATATCTGCGGCCTCACATATCAGATATTAAATTTGTAAAATAAATGAAAAGTGAATACAAGGTTGCCTTTTCTTTAACAAATATATGCAATTTTCTTATGAAATGTGTTTTCCACTGAACAATACTCACCATTCAAAAATAACTTCGGTTATCTTAATTGCTATTAATTCGAAGGGAACAATCGCCAGCTGGCATGATAAAGGGACAATGAAATATCGTGTATCTGTCCAATAAGAATACCATTAGAAGAGTACCAAGAGTGGACACTAGTGACATTGCTTAGAATGGATTTATTGCTGCCTTTCCGATCCATGAAATCAATCCAAGGTAATGGTTTTTCTCCTCTTTCCCTCTCATAGTTCATAACTATTTTATTGTCTGTACTTAAAATGAACCTCCGTGTTTTGTTTTTTTTATTGTTCAGCTTGCTTTGACGTTACATAATCAAAAAAGCAAAGCCACCTTGGTAACAAAATTAGGTTATTTGAACCACAAGGAACGTTTTCTGGGGTGATAACGTACGTGACAAAGGTGAATGCGCACATCATATAAATGAAAGGAAAAGAAAATTTTCAAAGAAGCATAAAAATACACGCTTGACACATCTGCCTGGATGAACCGTCAGCCTTTGGTGATCACAACTGAACCTCGATCAAATTTCAGGACTATATACAAAGATCTGTGTGCGCACTGTAACGTATTATTGCCGATAGTGATCCTTACCTCTCAAGGATAACATAGGATTGGTGAACGATCATTTGGAATTTTCGCATATGCGTAACAATACTGCCTGATCTATTAGTGTGAACGAGTTTATAACGTATTTTCCAAGGTAATGATCATCTGGATAAATCTGAAAACTCTGTTATGCACGTCTATGTTCCTAGATTGTAGCAGCTTATGTTCAGATTAAAAACCACAAATTAATTTTAATGGATCCCCTTTTCAAACCTATAAATGTATAGTTAAAGGCATGTCAGCACCATACCAGTGATAAAGTGGCGACTAAAATTTGAGTATTGTTATGCCGGTATATTTGGTTTAAGTCAACAGCGTCAACGTTAGCATGTTTACAGCATGGCATTTCTCGTTCACTGCGCCATCGTAATATATATCTTGTTCATGAAGTGAACTATTTCATGCAACTAGGAATGACCATATTAGTTATATGTACATTTTATGCTTAAAATGTCCCAGTTATAATTCACAGATATGTAGACTTATTTCGGGAGACGTGATTTGAACGTTCATTCTTGCGGACAACATGTTGTGTATTACCGCTACGATGTGTTGTCGCCGGATGTTGGAAGAAACGTATTTTAAACTGATTTGACATTTTGATCACACGGTTCGTCTACTTACATATTAAATGGATGACGCCTTGTGTAGTTACATTTTATTTCTAATCATTCCTGTGGAAATCTGTAGAATTAATTATTTAGTGTGTCCCATGTTCTTTGGGTTTTCATGTTTATTCGAGTACGTCACTTTCAGCATAGAATATTTGATGCTTGAGTTTGATTGGTCAGTAATTCTTTCTTGCCCGATGATCGCAAGTGCTAAGTTCTGATTGGTCAATAATAATAGTATAAAAGAAGGTCAGCGTTCATGAACTTTGTCACTTTCCAGTCTTTGTCCAAGGCACTAAATACAAAAATGGCTCAACCAACCGTAAAATCATACGTGGCTATGGTAAAACACATGTTAAAGTTGTTTAACTAATTCCATTGTATAAAAAAAACACTAGCAGAGTGTTATTTTGTGACTTAGTAAAATGACGTGTTTTTAACTTATTTTGTCATTAAGTAGAAGGTGAATAACCTACATCTGCATATATCAACTCTATTTATATTCAGTGCGCCTATAATTTATTATTCTAAATTCACAAACATTATATTTCTACTCTATTTCTTTTATATAATTTACAAGTTTTGTGTGAAATTCAATAAATAGAACATGCCAATGACTGTACTATCTTCATAAAAGACCAAAATTCCTTTAAACACCTGCAAAAGGAACACGAATCATTTTGTAAAGCATCAGGGTCGCAAATAAATCATGATAAAACATAAATATTAAAAATAGGGAACTGGAGGGGAAACCACCCCAGTTTACCACCACACATGATCAAGCTAACTGTTAAAGCTTTAGGAATCTTCTTTGGGAAAAACGAAGAAAGAGAAAACTACAAAAATATATACAAACAAATCAAAGAGAATATCGAAATCTGGGCACTAACGCCATTGTGCATAATGGAACGTGCACAAGTAGCAAAAACATATATGTATGTACTCTAACATGAACTATAAAATAAACTCCGTAGATTTAGAAAATAAAATTGTAGATAAGATAGATAAGGAAATTATAAACTATATATGGAACTTCAAGACACATTACGTCCAAATAATAACAGTATAAAAGCAGGTCAGCGTTCACGAACATTGTCACTTTCCAGTCTTTATCCAAGGCACTAAATACAAAAATGGCTCAACCAACCTTAAAGTCAGATGTGGCTATGGTAAAACACATTTTAAAGTTGTTTAATTAATTCCATTGTATAAAATAACACTAGCAGAGTGTTATTTTGTGACTTAGTAAAATGACGTGTTTTGAACTTATTTATTTTGTCATTTAAGTAGAATGTGAATAACCTACATCTGCATATAGCAAATCTATTTATATTTAATGCGCCTATAATTTATTATTCTAAATTCGCAAACATTATATTGACACTTTATTCCTTTCATAGAATTTACACTTTTGGTGTGAAACTCAATAAATAGAACTTTGTCGTCTGCTTGTGAGCAAACCATTGAACGAAGATGGGTATACATCAATGAGGCAGTGAACCAGACATACTTGGTGCACTCTTGCACCCAAACTCGAAACAGTAAACGAGAACCATATGTTTTGGGTGCATCTGTACCCAGATCTTAGACACATTGAGCACCAAAGGCTACGATGCACCAATAATATTAAACCTTGAACCCAGACTTGGATCTTGTAATTTTGTTATCCCCCCCCCCCCCGTAATTGAATAAAGAATAAATTAAAAAATATTGAACACCAATAGCTTGCATGACCCAGTATTAACCATGTTAACCCTGCATATAAGAAATAACAAGATACACTTGAGTATTTTAGTCTTTATTGCTAATTAGTTGCATGACACATTGCATTCTCATTCACCTGCATGATTCAGCTCTGTCCATCTGTATTTAAAAGTACTTTCAGTTAGAAAAGTATATTTAATTACTTGCTGCTTCCTGTTAGTCATAACGTATGTTAACAAGCTTTATGAACAAAGTTGTGTTCTACTAACAGATTCAGCTTACACTAACAGTACTTTATATCATAATATATTGCATTTCATAATGTTAGTCACGCTATAATTTCACAAGCATTTCCCATCAGTCACCTGAGCTGCTTGGCTCATCTTTCTGTCATTAAATAATGTTACCTTCATTTGCTTCCTCTGTTCATTAATTGTATCCTTAGAATAAGATCGTTCCCAAAGAATATGATAGTATATCCTCAAGTGAACCAAAAGCTAATGACAAGACGAACCCTTTCTGAATTCGTCGCCCGTCCATGAAGGTCGACGTGATAAAATTTGGCGGCAGCGGAGGGATCCACTTGTTGTTGGGTTCCTAATAGTTATTTCCCATACATAGTTATTCACATATATTGAGTTGAAACTCTTGTTATCAGTGGTAAATATGAGGATTCGTTACCGGGTGCAGGATGGATGATTCTGGGATTACATTTGTGAATCATGATGAAACCTCCCTTGAGGAGGAATGCTCATTGAACACTTCAGAAAAACAATTGCAGTATTGAGTCCAAGATAGAAAATCAGGTTGCTTTATATGGCAAAAGATGCTGGAAAAATTACATGCAAATCAAGAGAATTTGGTACAGTTTACAGAAACGGCGTTGTTTCACATGGACAAGGAGATCTCGGATCTGAAGTCGCAAATTCACAGGGTGGGTTTTAAAAGTGACAAGATAGGCAGAGGTGACCAGAATCCACATTCTGAGTTGGTGACTGATCTGAGACAACAACGGATGCATTCCAGTTGCATCAGAGCTGATTCTTCTTCCAATACAAATACAGAGGATTTGGATCTAGAAGAATCATATATTATCTCTAGGCATAAGAGTGAGCCTAGTGGTAATAGTAGTTAAACAATTGGGTATGTGCCTCAGGACAATTCAGATCTGTATAATCAGCACTCTTTGCTGCATCAGGTGCGGGGTCAGCATGATCAACCTGTACTAACGGTTTGGTATCAAGAAGTAATGCAGCAAATATTCATGATCTAACCCTACCCCACCCTGTACAATCACACAGTCATAAAAGTAATGGATCTTTCAAAACGAAACCCCAGTTGTATGATGGAATAGAAGACTTAGAAGAATACTTATCTCAGTTTGAGAATGGTTGGGATTACAACTTAAAGTCCTTGTATTTGGCAAGCAGCCTCATTGGGGTGCCTTACTAAATGAACTGACATCAGCTCAAAGGCGAGACTACAACAGTCTTGTTAATGTACTTGACTTGCGATATGGTTCTCTGAGCAGAGCTGAGATTTTTAAAGCCAAACTACAAACTCGCACAAAGCAAAAGGATGAGTCTATATACAAATTGGCACAGTCTATTAAAAAGTTGACTCGCCAAGCTTATTCAGGAGCTCCTACAGCAGTAATTTCCACTTTAGCAAGGGATCATTTTATAGATACACTCACTGAATCTGACATGCGTCTGAGAATTCGTGAATCACGAGCTAGGGATATCAATGATGCAGAAATCTCAGCCACACAGTTGGAAGCTTTTCAGCTTGTAGACCGCCATAAAACACAGCGTGTCCACTCTGTTGATTTTTATAGGTCCTGAATGTGGTTTGTCAACCTCAAGTAAGGCAGAAAATGGTAAAGCTCTGCAAAACGTGGTAGATAATCTGTGCCAGGAGATTAAGTCCATAACTGCTGACCTCAAGGGTGTTATTGAGTCCAACCAGACCAGTTTCTCTGCATGTAAACCTGACAAATGTAAGGACAAGCATCAGACTTGGCAGAACAATCAGAATAATAATACACAGACAAAATCATTATAATTCTCATAGAAAGAATAACAAAGGCTACAATGCATGGAAGGGCAATTCCTATAAGCCCCGTACACGGCTACAATAAATCAGAAAAAGCTAAAGCTGACTCCGCACAATTAAACTTGAACCAGTCGAACACGGCCCGATGTTCGACAGGGAAATTAAGGCCCAATGCTATTACCATTTGGTCATCTAAGTGTGTTGATGAGGGATTGTTTGTTGCAACTCTTGTTCAAGATGTATCAGTAACCATGTTAGTGGATACTGCTGCTAATGTGACAGTTTTGAAAAAGGATATTCTTGATAAATTTCCACACTCATGCTGTGTGGAAATTGAACCAGTAAATTTGAATTTAGTGACTGCAACTGGTGAAATTTCACCATTTCTTGGAAAGTTGAATGTAAAAATTAAATTAGGAAAACATATTTTTATGCATGATGTCTTAGTGGCTGATATACAAAATGATGGGATACTTGGCATGGATTTCTTATCCAATGTAGGATGTGACGTACTGTATTGTTAAGAGAGAGTTGTCTGCTTGTTCCAGGAAATAAGATACCATGCTATCATTTTACAAAGGATGTCAAACCTACCATCTGTAGGATTGCAGTTTCTCAAAATGTAGACATTCCCCCAGAAACTGAGATCATTGTTCCTGTGAGGTTTATTGACCCTGTGGTTAATTTTCAGACTGGTTTTGTTGAAGCCATGTCACAATTTGTTGAAAGAACAGGTTTGATGTTAGCTCATACTCTAGTAGAGACGCAAAGAGGCATGGTTCCTCTCCGCAGTTTGAATGCTTCAAACCAAACCTGCAAAATATACAAAAACACAATTGCAACTAAATGTGAGACAATGGAATATGTTTCTCAAGAAGAAAAATGTGAGGTGGGCATAAATATTCAGAATGTGACTACTTCTGATGTTTTACCTTCACATCTGCACAACATTTTTGAAGCTGGCTCTGAGAAGATGAATGATGATGAAAAGAAACAACTGCAAATGATCTTGATTAAAAATCAAGATGTATTTTCGAAAGACTCCAATAATTTGTGGGTTACAAACTTATTTGAACACATAAAAAATACTGGGGATGCTGCACCGATACGCCAACCCCCTCGTCATATTCCCCTTGTCCAAATGAAAGAGGCAGAGGAAGAAATCAAAGATATGGCTGGTAGAGGGATCACTGAACCATCAAATAGCCCTTGGTCTTCACCAGTTGTGTTGGTGAGGAAGAAAGATGGGTCTATACGCTTTTGCGTGGACTATCGCAAGTTGAATGATGTGACCATTACAGATTTACATCCCTTTCCCAGAACATATGATACTTTGGATGCCTTATCTGGTGCTAAGCTATTTTCAACTCTTGACTTGAAAAGTGGATACTGGCAAGTGAAAGTTGCAGACAGGGATAAGCCTAAAACAGCATTTTCAGTTCCTGGTAGTGGCCAGTGGCAGTTTACAGTGATAGGTTTTGGTTTGTGTAACGCACATTTGAGACTTATGGAATGGGTCCTTAGGGGCTTATCCTGGAAAGTATGCTTAGTTTATCTGGATGATATAATAGTCTTTTCAAAGACCTTTAGTAACACATAGAAAATTTAAGCCAAGTTCTTAAGTGCCTTCATTAGGCCCATTTGAAACTGAGTCATGAGAAATGTCATCTGTTTAGAAAACAGGTCACCTATTTGGGTCATGTGGTGAGCAGCGAAGGTGTTGAAACTGATCAATCAAAAGCAGAGGCTGTGATGAGCTGGCCTGTACCAAAGAACGTAAAGCAAGTCAGAATTGGAGTAAAATTTGATTGGTCTGAAGCTTGTCAGAAAGCTTTTGAAGAGTTAAAGTGTGCTTTAATTAGCTCTCCCATTCTTATATATCCCACTCCTGGGGATTTGTTCATTCTCGATACAGATGCAAGTAATGAGGGAATGGGAGCGGTTCTTTCTCAGTTACAGAACAATGTTGAGCATGTTGTCAGCTATTACAGTAAAGCGTTCTCAAAAGCAGAACGTAGATACTCGAAGGGAACTTGTAGCAGTTGTGTCATCAGTCAAGCACATTCATCCTTACTTATGGCAGGAATTTTCTAGTGACAAGTGATCACGGAGCACTGCGTTGGTTTTTTTAAATTTTAAAAATACTGAAGGACAGATAGGTCAATGGATTGAGACTCTTGCTACATATGATTTTAAAATTGAACATCGAGCAGGGAGAATCCACTCCAATGCCGACGCACTCTCTAGACGACAGTGTCTTGAAACTAACTGTACATTACTTACTGCCTTTGGGCTGAATGCAAATATGAAAATAAATCTGTTTAATTGTTAAGATCACTTCCTGTGGATGGAGAGGAAAGTGGAACTGACTTGGGAAATAGTTCTTCCCTTCTTAGTAGAGGTAAAAAGCTGCATGGTGAACCTCCTACCCTTTTAATGTCTGATGCAAATGATGTATCAGCAGGATGTGGTTCCTACATGGAATTTATTTCTGTGGCCACTAGAAGGGGTAAAGCCTTCAGAAGATTGGTGTTACAGTACAGTTTCCCTAATAGATGCCCAAAGAAATGACACAATTATTAAAAGACTGTGTGAGTGGAAAGAAAATAACTCTCGTGCGGCATGGTCTGAGGTGGCCAGAGAGAGTGCTGAGTTGAAGTTTTATTGTGCTAGGTGGGAGTCTCTAGAAATGAAAAACAATAAGTTGTATTATAAGTTGAACGGCGCAGTTGTAAACCATGTAGCTCATAGCGATACCAGAGATCCTACGTGGCTTTGGTTTGATACACTGCATGACACCCCCACTGCAGAACATTTAGGTATTAAGAAAATCCTTCAAATAGTGAGGGCTAAATTTTTCTGGTATGGCTTAAGGAAGGATGTCGAACAATGGATCACAAAGTGTGATATTTGTGCGTCTCAGAAGAGACCAATTAAACGACCTAAGGCACCACTTTGGTTATATTCTGTAGGAGCACCACTAGAAAGGATTGCAGGTGATGTAATGGCCTTTGCCTCGTACTGCAAAAGGGAACACGTATATTCTAGTTGTTGGTGATTATTTCACCAGATGGCTGAATGCTTTTGCTATACAAAACCAAGAGGCCAAAACTGTTGTTAGTGTGCTGATGGAGAGAGTAATAGCAGTATTTGGAGTTCACCGCTTTATACACAGTGATAAAGGATCCAATTTTGAATCTCTGATTTTTTGCAGAGATGTGCAAGTTGTTCGGTATTGAGAAAACCAGGACAACAACTAACAGACCACAGTCGGGTGGCATGGTGGAGAGGGCCAATCAAACTATAAAAGATATGTTGGTGGTCTTTGTTGACCAAACCCAAAGAAACTGGGATCATTACTTACCTATGTTGATGATGGCATATCGTTCTTCAGTCCATGAAGCTATTGGTGTGTCACCCAATGTCATTATGCTTGGAAAAGAAGTTGTCTTGCCTGTTGATTTGTTGTTTGGACAACCTGTGCAAGAAGATGGAAACTGTAATAAGATAACATCAAATTATGTGCATGAGCTGCAGGAGCATATCAAGCAAGTGCATGCATATGCTAGGGAAAAACTTAAATTGACAGGTCAAACCATGAAAAAAATACTATGATCATAAGATTGCATTTAACATATATGAACCAGGAACACCACTTTGGATTCATAATCCAAAGTTTAAGAGAGGTCTGAACAAAAGGTTGCAAAGAGACTGGTGTGGTCCATATATTGTAACACAGAAACTGAATGATGTGATTTATTGGGTCCAAGAGACACCCGGATCTAAACCAAAGATAGTTCATCATGATAAAATGAAACCGTATGTACGGAGGAATGCACCTACTTGGGTCAGATGTTAAAAAAATAATATTTGTTTTACTTTAAAATGCCTATCTGTAAGTGTTGATTCATACCTTGTGTCATGTATAGTTTAATTTCACAAACCTGTAAGTGGTGTGCAGCAGTATAATCAAATTTCATACCTGTTTGTGGTTTGCTTGTATGAAATGCATCATGCATGTATTTATAGTACCTGTTTGTGGTACATTCCATTTTTGTTCCAATAATAATACCAGTATGTGGTATATCATCTGGATGTTGCCCAGTATGCCCTACATGAAGAGTCTTCAGCAGAAGAACCCTCAAAAGATGGAACATCTCTTGGATATTGGACGGAAGAGGATACTCAACTAATTCGTGTTCGTGGACATTTTCTAACTTGTGCTCTCCAGACTTCATTATTCTTGGTGGACTGTGAACTTTAAATTTTGGATTAAACTGTGCATTAGAACTGAAGGGTAAAAGTGTGTTAAACTAGCACGTGCTAGTATTAGTGTAATCACTGGAAATGACTGAATAATGTATGACTTTATTAGTCAAAATAATTTTCATATTTCTCTCACTAAAAATATGACATATGATGTCTCACAGATGTACATGTATTTGGTAAGTATCATCTAGGAATGATGGGTGGAAAAACTAAGTGTTGATATGCATGTACTAAACTATGTGAAGGTGTATATATTTATTTTTTTAAATGTTAAGGGTTGGCTAGTTAGCATAGCTCAAACTGTTCCATCCCCATCTGATTCCATATGCACTTAATAATGAATATGTGATTATGTTTAGGACAAAAATAAGTCAGTCATGGTTCACAATTTGCATATTTCAGGTTCATGTATATTCAGAATTATGAGGAAATGAAAAATAAGTGTGCTACATCAAAGTAATTGAACCTGCAATGGTTCTGTTATATTTCAGGAATAGCAAATGCACATGTATTGTTTATTAAAATTTAATAGTTCGTTTTGTTTCTAATTAGACATAGATAGCAAATTATATTGAGTGCTGCTTCCTGAGTGCATTCAACTATCACGTATTGGTTAGTTGGCATAATTCTATTTTTACATTAAAACAATAACAATTCAAATTCATGATTACTATTAAAACTTAACTTTTTCATAGAAACAAGGGAAGTTATTTTTGGAAATGCTAGAGTTAGGAAAGGTGCATTCAAGCGTAGTATTTTTTAAAACATAATACTTGCCTAATATTAATGATCTTGACTAGGAGTTCATTCTGATTCTTCTCATCAGGCTTGTGCTTTGCATCATCGGTCTGTAAATGAAAATGATACTTCATTAAAAATGTGTTTTTTTTGTTAGTATAAAAATATACATTGTAATGGTACATTAAGTATAAATGATAGGGTGAATATTTTATGATATAAGCATTTATATAAAAAAATTTTATATCTGATTCATCATATGTATGAGCTATTGTAAAAGTTATTAAAACAGGGCTCAGGTTTTTAGCAATTAAGGGCATCAAGTGTGTATTTTGTACATGTCAGTAAGATTCTTCCTTTGAAAATGAGATCTAATACGCTTAATTATTGTTTCTTGTTTTAACTGAGTGTTTTCGCAGAATAAATATTACACAATTTTATCAGTATAATAGTTGTGTATTGCATGCAGATGAAACTTAGTTGCGTTAATGATGAATAGTCTATTAAATGGGTACTTGATTATTTATGTTCATGAATAGGTTGTACAAATACTTAGTTATCTAAACAGCCATTAGATTTAATAATATACTCACCATCTTTGTTTGGAGACCAAATACTGACTAAAGTGGGGGCAGTGTTATGCCGGTATATCTAGTTTAAGTCAACAGCATCAACTTTAGCATGTTTACAGCATGGTATTTCTTGTTCACTGCACCATCGAATACCGTTGTTTTCACGTTGTTGTTGTTGAGTTTAATTATAGTGGCGTGCGCTCAATTATGCATGTGCCACTTTTTGCTGACTGCGCCGCAGTCTGCTAGTTGTTCCTGGGGAAGGGGATGGTGCCACCTCCCCCAGGCTTTTATGGATTCAAGGAACCCTGATAGTTTGACCTCAAACTGTGGGTCCATAAAGATCCCTACAGTTGAATGGTTGGCTGTCATTAGTGGGAAGGAGAGCTCGGGAACGGTCCTGCTTGCTTTACATCGCTGGTTTCTTGTTGCATTTGCCTGGTGTTTCTTGCGTTTTTTTAATTTTATTTTTTATGTTTTTAAAATATTTTTTTCTTCTTCAAAATGTTCTAAAAGGAGGGGGGATGTTCTATGCTGTTTATAGAGGTTCTTAGTAGATATCAGGTATGAAGAGAGATTTTCAAGGTTATTATGGTATTACTAGTCGAGGTGTTTAGGGTGTGTTTCCTACGTTATGTTATTTATAAGTTTTTAGATATTACCTCTTTAAGTTATTTAATAATTGATGTTTTTAGAGATTGAATGTTATTTATACTTTATTTAGCAAGAGACCGGAGTCCTAGCCGATTACACGGTTCGTTAAGGACATCTAGGACCGGAATCCTAGCTGATTACTCGGTTCGTTAAGGACATCTAGGACATCCGATTTTGCGGTTTCCTTAGTTTTTATAGGTGCTTCGTAAGTGAATTATTTATTAATACTTTTATAAAATTGAATGATATGTTATGGGTTTTTATGAGGTGGCTTCTAAATTTATTTAGCTAGTTACTGGATCTTTTGGTTGTGTGGGGATAGTAATTATATTTTGTTCCTAAGTCCTGCTGAGTCTATGAATTGATTTATATTTTGATATGCTGATTGTTTATTTTTATTAGAGTCCATAAGTAAAACTCTGGGTATGTGTGTGGTGATCCAATCTCTTTTTGGTTTTTGATAAATATTTTCCGAGCGGGTTGATATTTTGGGCATATATTGAATACGTGGTGTAGATCTTCGGTGGTGTGGCAGTTAAAGCGGTTAATGGTTGCTGGTTTGGGTCCTATAAACCTTCCAAAACTGCTTGCTAGTTTAGTTTTTCCAGTTATTATCCTGTTTATGGTTTTCTGTTCTAAATAGGTACCCTTAGGTAGCTGTATGTTCCTATCTACGTTTTTTTTTTTTGGGGGGGGGTTTCATGGTGCTTTTTACCTTTTGTGGAGGAGTTCCAAAAATCTTGCCATGTCTGGTCTATATATGTTTGTGCGATGCTTATTGCTTCTGTAGAGCTATAGTTAAGCTTGATAGAGTTTTGATCTCCTAGTTTGGTTTTTGCAACTTTGTCTGCTGTTTCGTTGCCAGAGATTCCAATGTGCGACGGTATCCACATGAGCTCGACTAATTGATGTGCTGTGGTGATTTCGTCGATTAATTGGCATGCTCTGTCGAAGAATTGTTCCCTAGAGTGTGTATTGCGATTTTGGATCGATTTGAAAACGCTTAGGGAATCGCTTATAATGACTGCTTTAGGTATTTGGTTGTCTTTGATCCATTGTAGTGATTCAAGTATAGCCCAGAATTCAGTGGTGTAAATGGAGCAATAGTCAGGTAATCTGTATCCCGTTTGTATATTGAATTCAGGGATGACTATTGCTGCTGCTGTTCTTGGTGGGTTGTTTGTTTTTGATCCATCGGTATATATCTTAATATAGTCCGGGTATTTTTGGTTGATTTCGTTTACCAGTACAGGTTTAAGTAAGTTTTCTTGTCCTTCTTTATTGCCTAATTTGGTAGCTTCAATGTTAATCCTTGGTGGCTTTTGTAACCATGGTGATTTGTTCTGGTCTGTATTGTTTGTTACCTGTTTTTTTAGTAGAGGTATCTTTTCTCTTAGTTCAAGGATTACTTTGCCACTTGGTGTGATAGGTATGATTTTGGGTTTGAAGACAACTTTACACTTATTTATAGCTATTTTGGTGGGATGGTTGTCTGGGTGGGTATCTAATCGAATGGGGTATCGGAGCAGCATTTCTTGCCTACGTAATTTTAAGGGTAGTTCTCCTGTTAGTGTTTGTAGTTCTTCTAATGATGTTGAGGGGAGTGTTCCTGTGCATAATAGTAAGGTTTTTATCTGGATAGTGTCAATTTTTTGTAGTACAGGCTGCTTAGCCGAGTTATATGCTTGGTAACCGTAATCCAGTTTTGATCTAATTAGGCTTTTATATATCGTGAGGAGGGTTTCCTGGTTGGATCCCCAGTCAGTCCCTGTGATGTTCCTGAGTAAATTGAGATCTTTGTTACAATTCTGGGTGAGTTGTTCAATGTGCTGTTTCCATGTGAGGTGGTTGTCAAAGAACATTCCTAGGAATTTTACTACTGTTACGTATTTGATTAATTGATTTTGTATATAGAAGTTTGGATAGACTAGGTTGTTATTTCGTTTGGGGGTGAATATGATTGCCACAGTTTTTTCATTAGATACTTTGAAACCCGTTTGTCCGTCCATCTCCCTATGTTGTCTAGGCTCTGCTGGATTTCTTTAACTACTGTTTTATTGGCAGGATTTCCATTCCTCCATATGCCACTATCATCTGAAAATTATGACAAGTTTATTTTTGCGGAGACTGCATTGAGGTCAAGGTCGTCTACCATTAGGTTAAATAGTAAAGGACTTATTACACTGCCTTGCGGTGTTCCATTTTCAAGTGAAAATTCTTCCGAATGGGTGTTGCCTATTCTAGAGGTAATTTTCCGGCCTGTGAGGAAATCGCCAATCCAGTTGAACAAGCGTCCAGTTATTCCAAACTGGTTTAATTTGGCCATTAGTCCATTGGTCCATACTAGGTCGAACGCTTTTTCTAGGTCTTAAAAACCGCTAAGAGGTTGCGATCGGTTTTCCTGTGTGCGTTAAAAGCGAATTTGATGCCTGTTTCCAATCTGAGAAGTTGGTCAGTGGTGGACCGTTTGTTCCGAAAGCCACATTGATTTATAGAGAATAGGTTTTTGGTTTCTAGGTGGTGATTTAACCTATCTGCGATTATTGTCTCCATTATTTTGAAAATATTGCCAGATGGTGACTTTATTATTTTTGTATTATTCATTTTTGACGTTGTCTTTATCTGTTAGTCTTGTGGTCCAATCAGCTAGTATGGCGAAAATGGTTTTGAGGGTTCTGATTATGCTACTGAGATCTTGCATTAGGGTTCCTGTTGTTAGGTTCATTACTTCCTGTATTAATTCAGTGTTGGGGTGTGTGTTAGGTTTGGGGATGTTTGGGGTGACAGTTTTGTTTGTATCTGGAGTGTTATCAGGGTGGTCATGGTTTGTTACAATGTGGGTTGTAGTTTTTGGTTCTTTTGTTTCCTGATTCGACGGTATGTTTTGTGGTGCAATGTTTTCCCTTCTGATTCTGCGTGGAGAGTTTTGGTGCTCATTGATTGTTTCAGAGGTAGATTTTGGTGTGTTGAGGTTGTTTTTACAAATAATGTTTTCGGCAGAATGGTAGGTGAGGTGTTTTTCGTTCATAAAGTCCACTATTTGTTTCTCTTTTATTGCAAATCTGCATTCTGCCGATCTAGGATAATGGTTTTCTTTACAGTTAGCACATTTTTGTTTAATTGTGTGGCATTCTCCTTTGTGTTGACCTCCGCAGTACTTACAGCATGGTTTGAATCTACATCTGAGGGCATAATGTCCCCAGTGCAGGCATTTGGTGCAAAATCTTGGCCTATTTATGTAGTTTTCCAGCTTATGGTACACTCCTGACTGTCCTAGTTTTATTATTGAGGGTATTGGCTCGGTAGACTCTATAACTGCTTTGTTTGTTCCTTGTCCCTTGTGATTTTTAAGACGATATACTTTGGTGGTCTGTGTTCCATCTGCTGTGAGTTTATGAAGTAGGAGTTCATTGCTTATGTCCTTGTTGTATCCGTTTAGTGCTATTGCTTTTTTAAAGATAGTGGTTTTAGTGGGTTCAGCCAGATTAGTTGTGGTTTCACTGTGTTTGGAGTTCGAAGTGACTCGTGTTTTCCTCTGAGTGCTATGGTGTCTCTCTACTTTGATCTTTATTAGGCCTATAGTTTCAGTTTGGATGAATTTTTCCACCTGTTGAATTGTGCTGCATTGGACAATCAGGTAGTTTCGCCTTGGTCTTATCAGTTTGAATTGTCCAGTGTGAATTTTGGCCAGTGCTGTCATAACACTATTGGTACATAGACTAGTAATTCTGTTGCACCTGCTGCTTATGTATATGGTGTGTTCGATGGAATGATAATTGTAAATTTTGTTTTGGGGGTTATGTTGTTGTTTTATTTCCTGTTTTGAGTTAACCTTACTTGTGGGTTTTGTTTGGTTGCTTTGGAGTTTTAGAGGGCCCTTGCCATTACCTATGTATGTGTTTTGGGTTGTTTGGGGTCTTTGGGTTGCCATATTAGTGATGCTGCTGGGTAGTTTTGTAGTGTCTAATTCATTGGATTTGTTCCCATAGGTTGGTGGTTCCCTTGTTGTTATTATCCCCGATGGTCCGGGAGTTTGGCTTGAGTGTATAGCTTCTTTCCTAATGTTTTGATTTATTGTTGCTTGCTTGATTTCTTGTTGTTGGCTTGTTTGCATGTTTCTAGAATTGGTTATTTCATTTTTGGTGAATTTTGGGGTACTGGTTATGGTTATGTGGTCTAATTGTGGGGAGTTTAAGGTATGTAGGTTACTGTCAAATTAATTTGTTAGGTTTGAAATAGTGGTGTCTATTTCTTCATTTGTGTTTGGTTTTTCCGCTTCCTTGAAGAAGATTGGCGATAGTATTGGCATTGTATTTATATTGTTCCCTGGAGTGTAGTTTTGTATTTTTAGTAGTTTCTGTTGGTGGGGTGGGGGGTGTTAATTATGTCTGCTGGTTTGTGATTTGTTTGGTCTGTGTTTGGGGTCCCAGTGTGATTTGGTTGAATTCGAGTTTGCTGTGGTTGGTACTACTTGCGCTAATCTTGCTTGTTTTACATGCTTTATTGGTGCTGTTTGGAGTTGTGATACATCCAATATTTTTACTGATTTATTGATAGGGTTGTTTGGTGGTTTGTGTGTTTCCGTGTTTGGATTGAATAGAGCCATTTGTTTGGACCTAGTTTGCATTCTTCTACTTAAATTGCTTATAGCATTGAATGATGACTTATCTTTTGTTTTTGTCCTAACCCAGTCTGCTCCTCTTCTAGAAGTCTCTCCTTTGTTTTCTGTTACGTGTTCCTATCGTTCCTTTGTTTGATAGTTCCTTTGTTCTGTTCAATTCCTTTGTTCACGGCTTGGCGGTTTGCTAATCGTTTCCTCTTCTTGGTATTATTTCTTTGCTCTTGTTTTCCTGTTCCTTTATTCTATTTTAATTCGTGACGGTGGT
Organism: Sinohyriopsis cumingii; assembly: GCA_028554795.2. NCBI lineage: Eukaryota > Metazoa > Mollusca > Bivalvia > Unionida > Unionidae > Sinohyriopsis > Sinohyriopsis cumingii. Next base: position 78,999,957 of record CM068841.1, read on the forward strand.
GGCCGCACTCAGTAGAACTTTTAAAATTATACACCAAGCCGGTTTTACACAGTAAACAAATCAAGCAAATTGAGAGATAGTTTTCAAACTTGACGTTATGGGAATGACGTCACTAAAATACACAACGTTAGTTTACATATGACAGTTTGTCATTCTATGTAATTCTGAATATATTTAAAGGATATTGAAAAAATCGTCACAAAAACCTTACACAATTCTCTCTCGGCAACATGGTCTAATATTCGATAACAACACTGTATCCATTTGCGAAGGAACTTCAATAAAATTTGCAATAATATCAGAGCTAAAAAAAAAATCCGTTTGTTCGCTGTGATGTCACAAAACGTGTGGACTTCCATATCCGCCATTTTGAGCCCCTAGCCCCTCAAATCGGCACCGAATAGCATTGTTTTTCCCGCATAATTACGAAGGCACGTCTCATATTGTGCGTAAGAATACAATAGTACATCACATTCTGTTGTGCATGTCAACCGCACGAGACCAAGTGTTTGACTTTTCTATTTGTTTTCTTCAGGTAAAATGTTTAAATTTCAATAATCTTTGTTATTCTTTCATAAACAAATAAATCGATCGATAAACAAACGCATAAGCAAATGGATACACAAACAAGTAGAAACATTGAATGATTTTCAATTTTTATGGGCTGAAATCAATCATTTGGTTATCTTTCAAGTTAAAAAGCTAATTGTTAATATATAATTTAATATTTCTAAAAGCGTTTCAGGAATACTTCGTTTTGACATTCGACACAAAGTCATGTTCCGTTTTGCATGTGTTTCGTTTGAATACAGTGAAGATGTAACGTCTTTTTGAACGGTTATCACTTTCATTCAGTATCATCCTACGTCCATCATTTCCACAACAAATACAATATTTGACCAGTCTAATTAAACTGGTTTGTCAGCTGTCTTTGGTACAAACACCTGTTGTCGCGAAAAGTATCTGTACATAAAAGTTCTGTCATAAAACACATGCTATGAGATTTTAATTCGTAACTGATATTGTATACCGAAAATCATTGTCCGGAAATACTCTTTCAAGATGACAAGCTTAGGGATATGATACGACACACTTTTTAAAAATGTCAATATTGTCTGTTTGTAAAATAAAAATACATTTCTATTTGATAGCAATATACATGATTACGTGCCAGATTCACTATTCTGTCTTTCATTACAAGCAAGGGAACTTCAGCTTTATTTTTATTTTCATGATATAGAGCACTTACTTTCAAGTATAACCTGCGTATCCTTTCGATGAAGTAAATGTCTTTATCGACAGTTAAATCAGATTATTATCTTGAATGTACATGATGACTAATGCTGGCAAAGGTTTGTTATGGATTCAAAATGGCGGCACAAGGTGCAAGCGCATTGCATTGTGGGTATTTGCGTACTCAATCGTGACGTCTGTGAAAACAACCCATACATCTTGTTCATAAAGTGAGCTATTTCATGCATCTAGGAATGACCATATTAGTTGTATGTACTTTTTATACTTAAAATGTTCCAGTCTTAATTCACAGATATGTAGACTTATTTCGGCAGACGTGATTTGAACGTTCATTCATGAGTAGCACATGTTGTGAATTACCGCTACGATGTTCAACAGTGTCTTGCAGTGCACATCCGCGAGAAGAGCCGGAAGTCTACAGGTAGAACCACTGCCAAACATCCACGCTGAGAACCAATTCAAGAGTAATTTCCCTTTATTAACAATTGTACGAAGAAGAAGAACTAGAACAAAAAAGATTATGTGTGAGTGTAATTAGGATTTTTAACGTAGCTTTAACAATTTAACAACAAAAGAGATAATAAATATGTTACCTCTGTCTCTTCAAGTAAAGTGAAATAACAATATTTCTTCGTGCACGGAGTACTGTAATAAAGCGAAGGCATATGAAAACACACATCTCTCTCTCTCTCTCTCTCTCTCTCTCTCTCTCTCTCTCATATTTGATATTTCAATGCAACATAACAAACTCATCACACATGTTTCTTACTTTACAGAGAACATTTGTTTACAGAATATTAACCTCAAAACATATTTCTGCTACTAAATATGACATCATCAGTAACTCTCTCTCTCTCTCTCTCTCTCTCTCTCTCTCTCTCTCGATCGACCGATGTGTTGTCGACGGATGATGGAAGAAACGTATTTTGAACTGATTTGACATTTTGATCACACGGTTTGTCTTCTTACATATTAAATGGATGACGCCTTGTGTAGTTATATTTTATTTCTAATCATTCGTGTGGAAATTGGTATAATTAATTCTTTAGCGTGTTCTGTGTTTTTGGGTCTTCTTGTTTATACGATTACGTCACTTTCATCATAAAATATTTGGGTCTCACTAAACACCCCAGGACACTCCAATACACCACAGACCACCCTAAGATTCTCCAAGAACACATCAAGGCTTAATAAAATACCTACTTTAAATTTCAATAACAACACAAACAAACAAAGAAACAAAAAGTGTGAATATTTAGCGATTGTTTATGTTAAGGAAAACGTAGCGAGGTGAAGGAGTTGTCAAGGGAAATAACTCCCATTTAGACGAAGAGTGTTCGGGTGCAGTAACGTGAATATTTATCAACATTTATAAATAAGTAACAATACCACAGAGGAGCAAGACATTTCGACCTCAAGAAAATTCCCAAGACATTTCGACCCCAAGACACTTCAACTCCAGTCAAGGAACAATTCGCCCCCCCCCCCAATTCATGCATATTTAAAATAATAATTAGCGCTAATATTAATTTCCACTAATCACGCATTATTAACTGACGTCTGCAATTAAAGAAGATACTAACACATCTCTAAGTCGACCAAAAAGATGTCAATAGTTAGTTATAAATAATGTCACTTTTATTAAGTTAATGAATGCACACTAATCTGAATGAAAAGAAATCACATTTACTGCACCCTAGAAATTTGCATAAAAAATCCGATTTTGTTTTAGAAACAATAATTAACACACTGCTAATGGTCATTCCCACTAATCACACGGTTATTCATTGATGTCTGCAATTTTAAAAAAAGATGTAAACGGTTAATTTTAATTAAAGTCACTTTTATTAAGTTAATCAATGCACGCTAATTTGAATGAAAAGAAAAAGGTTTGAGAATTAAACGCACCACACGCTTTAAATTTGTACAAAAAGAGACAAACATTTTCATTACATGCTAGTTTTTATCATAAGCTTTAATAAAGGTGTTTGGAATACTTGTGTGTAAATTTTGAATTAATTTATAGTAATTACAGTTTATATTATAACATTTCGATCGGATATATTTTGGTATAATATGAACTGAACTGTGTTAATTGTGACAATGGCGTTTTATCCTTGTGTAAAATACCATAATCATTTCAGGCCTGGCCAGCTTGCTTTATCTTGTAATAGATGCCGGAAATGACAGCATCGCAATTGCAATACAAGTTAGAGTAATGATTCATTAACTTTTTTTTATTCTGTCAGTCTTCCTATCTTAAATATTTATTTATTAATTTATTTCTGAACATACCAGGTAGCATAGATGATGCTTGTATATTCATACATTTTCCAGTCAACGGAAAGTTGTAGAATGTAATTGATGGACGTATTTTCATTAGTCAAATTCACGCGTTCATTATTTTTGCAGCTAGGTTTTCGAAAAAAAACATGTATGTAGTCTTGGTTTCAAGTTGTTCATAAAGTATGGTGCAACTGTCGGATGCTGTTCACTGATGATTGTTTCCAGAAGTTCCGATCGACTTTCAAAATCTATTGTAGTATTTGCTTCTGTGATGACACCGGTATCAAATATTTGGGTCATTATTATATCACGTTCACCCATTTTCACCCATATTTTATTTTGAAGGAAGTGCCTGACATTATCCTTCAGATGTTTAGTGCAAAGATAGCGTGTAGCCGATGTGAATACAGGCTCTATTGGCTTGGTTATTATTTTCTCACCATCACTTCCAAATTCCATCATTTCAGGCACTCTTACTTCCACGGACTTAATACCTCTATCTAGCTCTTTAGTAATATGTTCCAGAAAGCTCTTTTAAGTTCTGTAAGAAGCATCTGTGTACAGAAGGACAGGATCAATACATATCGGAACTTCGTTTGTACTGTTTCCGACAACTCTTTGATACGTTATACTATCGTTTTAATCATCAATAACTCTTTATGCAATTTGTTTTGTAAATATAACGCGAAGAAAGCACGATTTGCTAGAGAATTCAATAATCAATAAATATGCATTACTGTTTGATAGTTTTAATAATGGCCTGATTTACGAAAAGTTAAATTTATATTTTCTTTATGGAAACATTGGAAAGTTATTTTGGTAAAATTAAATGTAAATGCTCATATCTTTCTTCTGATTTCAGCTAGTAACTTTCTATATTAAATAAATTTAAAACGATGAAAATCTACCTTTTATATTCTATTACTATGCTTTAATTAATAACTTCTAAAACAAACCAGTTATGTGTGTTTCATCGTTTTTCCTCTTTTAATCAGTCTGTAATTTGGGTAATATTTTTGGCATGTCCTCTCGATTCGCTATTGAAACTGAGTAATTCATATAGAATAATTCATATAGAGAATCAAACGACTTGATGGTTTGTGAGATATTGTTGCTAATTAATTGTCTGTGTGACTATGTCAATCATTAAATGACCTGTATAATCAGACAGTCTAGATAAATTACATCGAATACATCAAGCACGACATTGATGTAAAATCAAAGGAATTACAGAGCGACTTTCCTTTACGGCAACTTAAAATAAAGGGAAATCACTCGCGTGGAGCTTGTAACACTCTTTCGTCATGTATTCTAAACGTCTCTGCCAAAACTTTTGATGCACGATTTAAAATGAAATTTGTATATAAACAGTTTATAACAATATAAATGAGAGAAGTATGGTGCTTTGCCATTAAATGAGGAAATTGTTTAATAATATTATAAAATTAAAGAGATTTGATGCATAAGAGTTAGGTTGTTGGAAATAGGGACATCAACCAATACTATTAATCACTGATGGTACCAATGTCCGTATGTGTGTTTGCTTTTTTTCTTTCGCTTCTTAGTACGTTTTTGAGAGCTTTGGTGCAAATATATGTAACATTGGCGTGTTCTTGGAGAGTCTTGGGCAAATGTCCCGAACGTTTTCGGAAAATCTACTTTTTTGTAATTTCTGCCAATACCGTTTGGTGATAGACTATATATCGAAGTTAAATTGAACTGACAGTAGTAATATACACATCTGATACGCTGCCATTTCCTAAATAGGATATAGCTGCTACATTACCCGTAAGATTTAGCAAGCTCACTTGGCAGCATGGAACTCATAATATGGTGTTGCGTACGTCACGTGTCGTCCTTCAATCAACAATTGGTTCTTACCACAAAGGAGACCATGTTTATGATCATATGTTCATCGAACTTCGAATGTTCGCTTGTATCATCGAGATCTTGGATGAGTTCAATTATGAACGAGATTCTTGTATAGTGATGATGTTGTCTTGCATCAAATTAGCTAAGTTTATTAAAATGCCGGAGGTTTTATTTCTGGTCCGGTTTTAACCAATTTAAGCTAAGATCATCAAGATTTCGGACGAGTTCATAAATTTGCGAGGTCTAAGCATATTGATGAGGTGGTAATGTATCAGATTGGCCATTCCTCTTACTCGATTTCGAATCGCCTTTCTCTCTCTGTTTATGAACTCGCTTGCCACGAAAATGCAAGAGGTTTTATGCTATACCCCCGGCATTATAGTGGGTGGTGGCCATGTAATCGTTAACAAACATGCAGGCCCGGCCCTAGAACAAGGCGAACGAGGCAACCACCTTGGGCCCCGCGCTCATCGCTTGCTGCCTTGGGCTCTGTACATGCTAGGGCCCGGCCTGCAAACATACACCTGTATGTTTTGGTTTCTCAGACAATATTCATTATACAATAATGAACCATGACACGTGCATGCATCCTAATTAGAAAGACTCCGCGATATCAAAAGTAGATTAATAATACATATATTTCCCGCTAAAATTGTTATATAGACATGTACATTAAATTCGGTTTTTGGGATACTGATGCTTATACAGTCATGAAAATATATTCCACAATACCAAATGTCATTGGGGGCCCCGAGTGGCCGAGTGGTCTAAAGCGCTCACCGTTCCGGATCACTGCCATCTCACCTCTGTCTGCGTGTGTTCGAGTCCAAGGCTCGGCTAGCGTGGGTACGTGGGAAAGCCTGCCAGTAGCTTCTCGTGTGTCGGTGGTTCTTCCCTGGGTTTTCCAGGGTTCTTCCTCCACCAGTTATACTGGCCGCCATGTATAGCCTATCTTGTGCTGAAAAATGGCGTTAAACCCTAGAACAACAACAACAACAACCAAATGTCATTGTGACCTCATTTTAGGATCCAGTGATCATATCTACTATTTACATTTACGCTGTTTTCTGGAATAGAAATGCAACACAATATCAAAAGTAGGTAAGTGTCCTACATTTTACACTTTGGTGATTATGTACAATTATTGTGAGTTTACTTTCGTCTCGTTGCTTCTTTAGTCACCAAACTGGATATAAGCGTACATATGAAAACTACTGCATAACCATACAAGAAACGTCGCTGTGATCAACATCATCTACTTGATTTGTTTTTATAATCATTTAGTATTAATCATTTTGTCTGTCGTCAAATGTATACCTCTGTTATCTGAATAAATGTGAGCAGGCGAACTTTAGTGCCTTCTGATGGCTTCGGGGGCGCTCACCAATTAATATGTACTTTAGAGAGAGTGACCTATGTAAGGTGAAGTAGTTCGCATTTAAAACATGCACAGTGGAGAGAATGTTGGCATACCTATATGCTACAGTAATGTAATGTGGATGATATTTCTTTGGATATTGTACTTTTGGAAATTTTACATGATTTAAGCAAACTGCTAACTAAAACGACTGTTCCCTTGTGTTAAAAAAATCAGCCTGAATTAGTCTAAATTACACTATACATAGCAGCTATTAAAATAGGGAAAATGAATTTTGCCACACTAGACAATACCAGCTTCTGAAAGTGCAATGAATGAATTACCAAATATATAAAAGGTAAAAAAAGTTATCAGCTTTTTTTTATTTATACAATTTACATCTTTAAGTTCAGGAAGTGAAAATGACCAAGTAGAGCTAGCACTTTTTTGAAAGGTGCACATTTGGAGTAAGGCCAAGCTGTGTACTCTATAACCCATAGTACACCCATCAATCATACACCAAAATAAAGGGAATTAAAGGTTCTTTTAATTATACCTAAGAGATACAAGGTCTTTTTTAAATAGCCAGTATAACCAGTGAGGAAAGCTGGAGAAATTCTTTTTCTTTAAAATCTTAACCTATGCAAAATACGCAACTGTAGAGCGCCACCTTCATTCGTGTGAAATCGGACTCGTCGTCAGCGTATGAAAGAACAGGAGAGACTGCAGAGGAACAGCAAACATTAATACAGTTCTTTGACCTTAGTTGTTTTATCCCCCACCAAAATTGCGTTTCAGTGTTTAAAGAAGTCCTATAAATTATACAGTGGATAAAGAAAACAATTTTTCGGCGAACGATTCTTTTTCTCTCCTCTTGACAAATATACGTCACTTATTAGTCTTGAATCACGTGCCTTAATCATAACATTGTTTCCTGAACATTAGTTCCGGTTTCCGGTATATTTTAAAATACGTTTTTAAAGTACAAAATGTAAATCATCAACAATTCAGTTAGTAATACTCAGAACAATACAGTTAGTAATAATCGGTCGTAGTTGTTTATTCACACTCACTGACATAAAAAGGAGCATGTAGCAAACTATCATTTTCTTCAAAGGCGTTACTAAACCATCGCATGCAATGCGAAGAATACCGTCTATTTCAACACGTTTTTTTTCTTTTCACCCATAATCAGTGCCACAAGTCAAAAATATATAACTGATATATTTTATTGGATAAGTTGAATTGCATTACATTTGAATTTGTATACCATATTTAGTTAAATTTGTGTGTGTGTGTGTGTGTGTGTGTGTGTGTGACTTGGATTTTTAATGTAGTTTTAAGACATTTTCAGTCATATCGCTACGATGTCTGCAGTGTGACATTTTATAGTGATGTCTAGCACTGGGGCATCGTGCAGCAGACATTTAGCATCATGTCACACCTAGTCACATTACCTTGACAACAGGCCGACCAGTCATAACGCTAACATCTTAATGCTGAGCGCCAAGCGAGACAGCTGTTACTACCATTATATATATATATATATATATATATATATATATATATATATATATATATATATATATATATATATATATATATATATATATATATATTATTACGTGTTTAGGCTCGAATAAACAGCAACACAAGAAAGAGTGAAAACAACAAGCTTTGAAAAATGTGAAAAAATATCAACTTACGGTTTTAAGAATCAGATCCAAAAATATTCCCAGAATTATCCACGATTTTTTTTAGAAGTCCTAATAATAAAATGTTCTAATGATTTCAAGTTCAAAGTCCCGACGAAGAATCCAAGATGGAAGACTATGACGTATGATGTAACCTGTAGTGTGTTGAAGTCTACAGTTCCTTGTACAAACAAGAAATATCACTCCGGTTTTGGGAATCCGAATAAATTTTTGTAAGAGCTGTTTTTGTTCAAGAATTTCGTATGAGCACACGTATTTTCTAGGAAAAAAATTAATCCTTTTGAATCCAAATAATTTGAAATAACTCCAAACGACACAACACTTTCCAGTGTAAAGAAAAAAAGCCCAACTTAGAATATTTTTCCAAAACAAAGGTTATATCATATTCTAAAACGCAGTTTCGTTAATCACCAGGTTGTTAAATCAAGGGGGGGGCCACGTGATCGTGTTTATGTCACGTACAATAACATGACCAGGACCGAAACCAATCATTTTACTCTAAGAAATAAAAATTAAAAAATTGTTTACATCTTAAACCACGCAGTCCCATCATGACCTCGACAACAACCAATCAGTTTAAAATAAAAATGGAACTTATTTACGTGGCTGATCTTTCGTATGACTCGGCCGGGATTCAAACCCGCGACCTCACACATCCGATATTAACTTTGTAAAATGAATGAAAAGTGAATACAAGGTTAGCATTTTCTTTAACAAATATATGCAATTTTCCCATGAAATGTATTGTCTTATTTTCTCACTGAACGATACGTACCATTCAAAAATAACTTCGGTTACCTTAATTGCAATTAATTTGAAGGGAACTCTCGCTAGCTGACATGATAAGGGGACGGTAAAATATCGTGTATCTGTCCAATAAGAATACCATTAGAAGAGTACCAAGAGGGTAAACTAGTTACATTGCTTAGAACGGAATTATTAATGCCTTTCCGATCCACGAAATCAATCCAAATTAATGGTTTTTCTTTTCTTTCCCTCTCATAGTTCATAACTATTTTATTGTCTGTACTTAAAATGAAATAACATGTTTTTTTTATTATTTCTTTTATTTTTTTTTTTTTGTTTTATTATCGGGCTTGCTTTGACGTTACATAATCCAAATAACAAAGCCATCTTGGTAACAAAATTAGGTTATTACAACCACAATGCACTTTTTGGAGGTGATAGCGTAAGTAACAAAGGTGAACGTGCACATCATATAAATGAAAGAAAAAGAAAATATTCAATGAAGCATAAAAATACACGTGTGACACATCTGCCTGGATGAACCGTCAGCCTTTGGTGATTGCAACTGAACACCGATCAAATTTCATGACTATATACAAAGATCTGTGTGCGAACTGTAACGTATTATTGCCGATAGTGAGCCTTACCCCTCAAGGATAACACAGGATTGGTGAACGATCATTTGGAATTTTCGCATATCCGTAACAATGCTGTCTGATCTATTAGTGTGCACGAGTTTATAACGTATTTTCCAAGGTAATCATCATCTGGATAAATCTCCTCTTCTTTGAAAACTCTGTTATGCACGTCTATGTGCCTAGATTGTAGCAGCTTATGTTCAGATTAAAAACCACAAATTAATGGTAATGGATCCCCTTGTCAAACCCATACATGTATAGTTAAAGGAATGTCAGCACCATACCAGTGATAAAGTGGCGATTAAAATTTGAGTATTGTTATGCCGGTATATTTGGTTTAAGTCAACAGCGTCAACTTTAGCATGTTTACAGCAAGTGCATTTCTCGTTCACTGCACCATCGTAATATATATATTGTTCTATAGATCTTGTTCATGAAGTGAACTACTTCATGCAACTAGGAATGACCATATTAGTTATATGTACTTTTTATGCTTAAAATGTCCCAGTTTTAATTCACAGACATGAAGACTTATTTCGGCAGACGTGATTTGAACGTTCATTCATGCGGAGCACATGTTGTGCATTACCGCTACGATGTGCTTGTCGACGGATGTTGGAAGAAACGTATTTTGAATTGATTTGACATTTTGATCACACAGTTTGTCTACTTACATCTTAAATGGTTGACGCCTTGTGTAGTTACATTTTATTTCTAATTATTCGTGTGGAAATCTGTAGAATTAATTATTTAGCGTGTCCCGTGTGCTAGGGTCTTCATGTTTATACGATTACGTCACTTTCAGCAGAGAATATTTGATGCTTGATTTTGATTGGTCAGTAATTCTTACTTGCCCGATGATCGCAAGTGCTAAATTATGATTGGTCAATAATAATAGTATAAAAGGCGGTCAGCGTTCACGAACTTTGTCACTTTCCAGTCTTTGTTCAAGGCGCTAAATACAAAAATGGCTCAACCAACCTTAAAGTTGGTTTAGGAATCTTCTTTGGGAAAAACGAAGAAAGATCAAGTCCACGTCAGACATGGATTCGGGCAATTTGGAGCCGTCTTTATACACTATAAAGGCCATTGCCAGCCTTGATAATGATGGCAACAGGTTGTTGGCTAAATACTATGATGATACATTCCCTACAGCAAAGGAGCAAAAACAGTTTGAGAAAAATTTGTTTAGCAAGACGCAGAGAGCCAATGCGGAAATTATTATGTTTGAGGGATTGACCTGTGTCTACAAGAGCAATGTGGATCTGTTTTTCTATGTTGTGGGCAGTTCACTAGAAAATGAGTTAACTTTGGCAAGTGTGCTGAATGCTTTATATGAAACCATAAATCAGATTCTGAGGCGAAAATGTAGAAAAAAGGGTGCTGTTAGAGAACATGGATACAGTATTTTTAGCAGTCGATGAAATCTGTGATGAAGGGATAATACCTGACTCAGATGCCTCTAGCATTGTATCCAAAGTTGCAGTGCGATCAGATGATATTCCGTTAGGAGAACAGACAGTTGCACAGGTCCTGCAGTCAGCAAAGGAACAAATCAAGTGGTCATTATTAAAGTGACCCAGTATGATGGCAAAATTTGAAAAGAAACTCCAATACAGATGAAAGAATGGACAACAGTTTTTTGATTCAACATCATCACCATTATGAATCACAAAATGGAGCTTAGAAAATTAATGTTAACAAATCATGTCCTTGTCAGCTTCATAAATATTACATAAAGGCATTTATCCCCATGATTTTGTTTTGTCACATCATATGATGCAAGACTTTAAAATGTGCTCTGCTTTTCTTTTACAAGTCTTTTTACAAGTAAAGCATTAGATTTTCAGTTCATTAAATGAAAAAACTGTTGAAATTCTACGTGCATTTATTTCCTAATCAAATTGTTATAGTCAAGCAAAAAAAACCAGATTAATATTTTTGAAAGTTTTGATTTCAGTCTCCATTTACTCCAATGAAATTAGTTTGTCCCAATACATTTTCTAAAACATATGCTTCATAAGTAATTGCTATGGTTCAATTTACGAATCCATGAAAAAGAGAAGTTTGAGAAAATGCAAAATAACCGTATCTTTGAGACCAGATAAAGCCGCAATACAACAGTCAAATAGGGAGAAGAGATGGCGTATTGTGTGTATTTATAGTATAAATATGGTTATTTAGTGTTTTAGTAATTTTTTCCATATTTTTTTATTGGATAATTATCAGACACCTGTGCTGTAATCATAGAAAATCTGTTTTGTTTATTTGCGTAGTCCTTATTTAAAAAAAGAAATAAATAATTTTTTATGAGTTTAATTCATCTGTTGCATTAATTTTGACATATCATTGATTTAGTAATTACAGAAGATTCAAAGTATTTTAACTTTTAGATCTATCAGCTTCTTATTATACCTGGTTTCCATATTGTATCAACATTGTACATCATTATATGAACAGCAATAATGTTAAATAGACTGAAGATTCAAAATATTTTAACTTTTAGATCTATCAGCTTCTTATTATACCTGGTTTTCTTATTGTATCAACATTGTATATCATTATATGAACAGCAATAATGTTAAATAGACTGAATTACATCCATAACAATCAATTAACATGAAATTCCCAGGAGGCTGTTCACAGGACTTTGTTATACTTTCATATGAATATTACAATTGAAATCATAACCTGTCCTGGGATGTTGAAAACATCACTTACAGTGATCTTTTAACCATATTTTGTTTGATGGGTCAAAGCATTATCATGACAGACATTGCCAAATGTTCAGAATAAATTAGTATTCATTAAACATACTGGGAAATGATTTTTAATCCTTTAATTACAATAGTAAATCAGTCTTCAACTTCAGTTTTTTGCTATAAAATCATGCTGTAAATTAGCTACATACTCAAAATTTGTGGAACCAGTTGAAAGTTTGTATGACTACTTCTTGTACCTAGATAATGAAGCCACACAAAACCTAATTATGTCTATAGTCATTGTGCAAAATTTCACTTGAACACCATACCTAATCACTTGGACACCATACCTAATCACTTGGACACCATAACTAATCACTTGAACACCATACCTAATCACTTGGATACCATACCTAATCACTTGAACACCATACCTAATCACTTGGACACCATACCTAATCACTTGGACACCATAACTAATCACTTGAACACCATACCTAATCACTTGGACACCATACCTAATCACTTGGATACCATACCTAATCACTTGAACACCATACCTAATCACTTGGACACCATACCTAATCACTTGGACACAATACCTAATCTTCAACATCAAAAGAAAATCATATTTTTGTTACAGTCATGGTATTTCCAGTATCCATTTGGTTTTGGTTTTCAGAATAATAAGTAAAAATAAATTCTTGTAAGAAAAATATCTGCCAAAACAAGTTTAAGGACACATAAATGAGGGAGATTGAATATCTAGAATGAAGAAAGAAACTCCTACAGAACTGAACATTAAGTGTGTGAAAACTCTATTAATTTATTTTTTATATCTTTCTTGTCAGTGTTTTGGAATTATGTTCTCTGTTACTAAGGGAATATTGATCCAATAAAAGTTGTAAACTAACAAAAAAAAAAAAAAAAAAAAAAAAAACAAAACAACTTAAAATCAGATGTGGCTATGGTAAAACACATTTTAAAGTTGTTTAACTAATTCCATTGCATAAAATAACACTACCAGAGTGTTATTTTGTGACAGTAAAATGACGTGGTTTGAACTTATTTATTTTATCATTTAAGTAGAAAGCTACATCTGCATATAGCAGTGTGCCTGTAATTTATTATTCTAAATTCGCAAACATTATATTGATACTTTATTTCTTTTATAGAATTTACACTTTTTGTGTGAAATTCAATAAGTAAAACTTTGTCGTCTGCTTGTGAGCAAACCATTGTACCAAGATGGGTATAAATCATAAAGGCAGTGAACCAGACATGCTTGGTGCACTCTTACACCCAAACCCGAAACTGTGAACCAGAACCATATGTTTTGGGTGCATCTTCACCCAAACCTTACACACATTGAGCACCAAAGACTATGGTGCACCAATAATAGTAAACCTTGAACCCAGACTAGGTTCTTTTATTTTTGTTATCCCCCCCCCCCATGAATGAATAAAGAATAAATTAAAAAATATTGAACACTAATAGCTTACATGACTCAATATTAACCATGTTAACCCAGCATATAAGAAATAAAAAGATACACTTGAGTATTTTAGTCTTTATCGCTAATTGTTTGCTTGACACACTGCGCTTGCATGCTTCAGCTCTGTACATCTGTCCTGAGCGCCAACATAGACAGTCCATTATTGTAGGGTATTCAGATTTATTTACACGGTGTGTGTCGGGTTCACCAGCTGTTAAGAGTCAACATTTATTGTATGATATTGGGGAAAATAGTTAATTAAGGTGCTTAAAGAAATGAAAACAGTCCAAATATACTGGTTTTTGATTAATCACATTTAGTATAAAGGATACTCTTGCGACCTTTAATAATAGATGCTTTTGACAATCTTTTGCATGATTGGTCTCCTTGCCTGGGAGGATTTCTCGCAAGAGGCTAAATGTGTAAGGTCATTACTATCTGAGCAGTGTGACGCAAAGACTATGGGGACACTTTTACGCTTTCAAAATAAAACAGAAAGTTGCACAAACAAGTTAGCATTGTTGCGAGTGGGGGGAGGGGGTGTAGTATTAGTATTATATTTAAAAATGAGCGCTTCCTTATTAAAAAATAAAATAAAAGAATATCTAATGTCGATGGTGTACATGAGCCGTTGAATCTTGGTTAATTTAAACGTTCTTCAGAATTTCATGAAAATCCTGATAAATGGATTTTGCTGAAATAGTTTCAGTTTACAGAAATAATTTAAAAAGACACAATTTTTTAACTTTTATAGAGGACTATCTTGACGTTAAAAGTATATTTACTTCGGGGCAAGGGTGAGCCACCGTATATTTTTGCACCAGAGAATCTTCTAACAAAATACTATCATTTTAAAGATAAATCACTGAGGTACACGACTGCGCTTTACACAAAACATGCACATACTACGTGGTCATCTGAAAATACAACCTAGGTGAACCTTGTTTCCAGAGTGGCCCAGTCGCTGAAGTGATTCTCGAGATCAAAACATAAGGATGATATTTTTATTTTTATTGCTTTATTATTCTGTCAAAATTAAGTTCAATAGTTTAACTCTTTCTAGAAAAATCACATATGGTTTTCAGCATATTCCGTTTTAATAATATACTAAAATAAGATTGTGGTGCAGAAGTATTTAGTTTTGCATTTGTTAATACGTGTATACTAGTACTAGGTTCACATCTGACCCCGTTCTCTGATAGCAGAGCTATAAATACACAAAGTACATAGGGTTATGTTGGAATTTGCCAAAGAGCTGTACATGAAACGTTTTCTAATCAAAGAGTGCCTTTTCCTTTCAAGTCCAGGATTAAAAGAGTGAATCAGTCAGAACTAAAACATTGATCCGCTCTAACTACTTGAGAAGACCGTACTCAAATAATAATGATGAAATGTAGAACACTTATTTTCTTTAATCTTTTTCCTCCACAAGAATAGGTAAGTGTGCAGTATGCTGTACCCATAACTGCCCATGTTTCGCTTGGAAATACAATTCATCCCCACGACTCAGACTTGCCAAAAAGCCACGAGCTTTGGAAAACTCGGGGAAAAAAATTGTTATTATACACTCATGATGCACATGAAAATCCAAGAATTCCAAATATTTGACTCTGATTTGTAAATTCATGTGTCCAATATATCAAATAATCCTTAAGTCATAAAATTAAAACGTTCAAGGAAGGTATGTTTAAATCATCGCTTTTTCCGGTTATTTCAATTTTGAATGAGACCACTACATACTGATAGGAAATAGTAATGTCACAAAAATGTATATACAAATGTTCATCTTTCTCTACTTATGTATGTACGTCAGAAAGTTTTTGTAAATCGTTTATATGAGTGCTTATTCGACAAAGTTTTTCAGCCTATTTTTGTTTTATTCAGTTTATGAGCAGATATGACTTTCTCGGAACTAGATGTTGGCGGATCCGCATGATCCCCTGATCCAGGCCGGCGCTACTGGTCGTGGGTAAGACTCGTCCAGTCTCCAATTTGTGGGATCAAATTTGTAGTACCTAGAAAAGAGGGGAAAATGCGATTCAGGGACAGAAACAATGCTGGTAACATGTACATGCAATAAATTCCTATAAGTGCAACAAGTTAGTAGTAAATTTAATAACATTATATCACTCGTAATATTACTTGTAAATGCAATAAACTGTTTTCAGAAATAAACGTTGCTAGTAAGATTTTTCTGGACAACCTTATTATAACAACCATCGTTCCTACTATTGCTACATTTCAGGGAGTTTACTATATTCAAAAAGTAGCAGACACTGTCTGCATAAAAATGAGACAAAGACATATAGAAGACATCAGAAGGCGGAGAGAGAGAGAGAGAGAGAGAGAGAGAATAAAACTTAGAAGTGGAACAATAAAATGTCTTGGTCTTTTCTGAAACCTAATTCGATCTCAATTCAACGTAGATAATGGTGCGTGTACGGCAGTATGTAAATGAATTGTCTCATTCTTGAAATTATTTAACATATTGAAACTATCAACAATGCAGACCATTCTCTGTACGTACATATATATATATATATATATATATATATATATATATATATATATATATATATATATAAGAATTATGCTGTACCAATGATATACCACGAGATGTAAACATTTTTCATTAAAAGGAAAGGAGGCTGGCCGAGTTTTCTTTTAATGAAAAATGTATACTACGAGTGGTATATCATTGATACAGCATACATATTATACATATATTTTATTTATATCACACACAAATTCATATATTTGCCCTTTGAATGGTGTTACGATTTACTACAGGCAACTGTGTATTGACCGAGTGAATGAAATCCTCACATCGCTGCCGAGGATGTTCGCTACAAAATGTATTTCTATGCCTTTTGTGGCTATTAACAGTCACCTTTGCATATTGATAAGTTGATTGTTTTCTTTTTTTGTTTCTAGTTTTCTTCGCATTGATTAAATAAATATAGTACACACTTATTATTTAAACATAAAAGACGGTTTTAATGACGAAAGTAGAGCACTATAAACACTTGGTTCGCTACGCCATTCACATGAACGCTTAGACATTCACATTCCGGCGCATGGAAAAATAATGTGGAATAAAAACTAAGCGAAATGACGAACCAACAAGAGGTGATTAAAATATTTTAATATATTTACAATTGATCTCGGTCATTATTCTGCTTTAGTAACAGTAACAGTACCACCGGCCATGCAACTCAATCTCTCTCTCTCTCTCTCTCTCTCTCTCTCCATAAATAACGAATCCACTATTTTTGTGATTCTATGTATTACATTGCATTTCCATACTTTGTCTTAAAATCTTCAGAAAATGGAGGAATAAAAGAATATAATTATCATCATCGCTGGTCGGTTTGACTGTTTGACTTTAAAACTCTCTCTCTCTGTCTCTCTCTTTCTCTCTCTCTCTCTCTCTCTCTCTCATCTTATGGTCAGTTTGACTTAACGTTTGCCATCATTCATAAGTCCACAGACATCATGGGATGACACAAACGAAAGTCCCTACGTTCGTCGTTTCATAGATTTTAGCCATATCTTTCTACGATGGTCCAGACAGACAGAGAGAGAGAGAGGCCATTGGACATTCTCATATTTAATTAATAATAATCGATTTTTATGGCATCTTAATATGTTTAAGAAACAACAGCAATAAGAAAACATTAAATAACCGAGGAATTTACCGTATAATGTCGGCATGGTTTGCGATTTTGTATCATTGATAAACACTGTCGGTAAATCCCAAGGAAAGTGCACACATATCGTTGCGACGAACCATATTCTTGTAGGTTACTTGGTACAATTTCTGTTTCAAGGTTTTAATCCACCCCAAGTTCCTTTTCTCTCACATTCTACATTTCTGCGTAGTTTACTGTTATGCATGAAAGGGGAGGGGGGAATATAAAGCAAAAAGGATTGCGACGAAAATGTGTAAAATATTAAATTCATTTAGAAAATGGGGATTTTATTAATACTTTTTATCGTTATTTTCATACGTCACTAATGATTAATGTGTGCAAATTCATCATTGATCTACAATCAACAATTGGACATGGTCGCGAAAATGATTATATATGCGTATTATTGCGCCATGGGCCATCACAATTTGATATACTAACAGTATTGGTATATCAAATTGCTTTATACCAACAATTTAAAAGAAAGTGGTCGTAAAGTTAGAAGAACAAGGGTTGATAATAACAATGTGTAGTCAATATGAAAACATCGATATCCCAGAAAAGTAGCAGAAATTTATGAGCATTTTTACCAAGAAAAAAAAATGCAAATCAAATTACAGAAAAGGACTACTTGCACAGAAAGTATGCATGCTAATAAGTGTATTTTGAAATTTAATATTTCAATGTTATGTATTTTTGTTAGACCTTTGCATCGCAGGAGCTTGTAAAGTGGATGGGATATATGAAAGTTGTCTTGATATAAACTACTTTTTTTCCCTTTCCAAAAATATACTGCTATACGTATATTAAATATGGTATCGGGATGTATCGTCCCAAATTCATTTCACACCATGGTCGTTCGTACCGGGCCATTTCACCCAGGATGTTTCGTCTCTTTGGCATACTTACTTTTAAAACCATAAATTGACGCAACTTATTTATTTTATTCTTTTTATTATCACAATTTTCGAACTTCAAACATTTCTCTCCAGCCATGTGAACGCTACACCGGTGCATTGGTTGTACATTTGGGTTCTTATGGTGATAACTTTAGGCATGTCATATGACCTGCACGACCTTGCATAGCGTAGCATGACGTAATGAATGAATACGAATAAAATCATGCCGAATAACTATATATATATATATATATATATATATATATATATATATATATATATATATATATATATATATCAGAAAATTGATTGGTATAATTTTTAGGACACACTAATTCTTGTTGGGAAACAATGGATAATTAGACATCTTAAATAAAGTAATCCGATCTGCTACAAATAAATATACATTGATGATGAAAAGAATGAACGCTGAACGCTGATGAAATTCTTCCCAAAATTGATAATGATGTGTATATAGTCTGATAAGGAGAAGAGTTGTTTCGCTGTGCACGTATTTGACACCATCCACTACTCGAATTCCCGTGCTTGCATGCTTCAGTTCCAAAAGTCACATTCCTAACAATTCGATTCGATCAATCAAAGCCCAAACCTTGCATTCGGTGTTGGTGATTTGTGGATCAAGCACACCAAATTTAATTAGACTACTAACGAGCGCGAAGTTATGCCTTGATTTCAGAGTGAAGTACTCGTTAATATAAGGAAAGATATGACGAAATATGCAACGAAGGTCAGTGTATCTTGTACACCTCCAGTAACTGGCCAATCAAATGTTATCCTGTGTTAATAAACACTCCTCTCTATTGTTCCGGTTAACTATTGTAGCGATGCATATCAGCTGCCTTTAGTATATATTCCAGTTATACTTTGATACGGAATACGTTTTCCAGAGCGTATGCATGAATTCTCAGATATTAATTTTCGAGTGAAATAAATTTAATCTATCCAGTGCGTGATTGCATAACGTTCAACTACATATGCATCATCGACGTTAGAAGCTTTGCATCAGGCAACCACAATAATGATATACAAAACACGTTCCAAACTTACTTGTCCTGCTTAAAGATGTAGATGAAACCATTTCGCAGGATGGTGGCCTGAAAATCTGCAGGAAACTGTTGTCCCAGCTGAGAAATGGGATAGTTCCAGCCACCGACCTGATTGCTGGAAGGGTACCAGGCCCAGAAAAGGGTTTTCTGTGTTGGATATATATATATATATATATATATATATATATATATATATATATATATATATATATATATATATATATATCGATAATAAGCACCACAACATGTTTTAATATATATAATACATATTTTACATTATCTCTAATTTTATCAGAAATAAGCTTCACATTTTAAACATGTTGTTTATCCCTATGTCTGTCCTTCCGTAGCTTGTTATCACATGACAGAGGTCAAATTTCATTTTTATCAGATTTTGATCATACTCGGAATATCACTTTATATCATGACGACATCGAAAGAGATCAATAACGAGAGAGATCAGAACGGAAATCGAATTTTTCTTGCATAGATTGGCAGAGTTTGTTGCCACTCTAGAGGCCATATTTCCAGTCTGATTTTAATCAGTTTTAGAATGGTCTTATATCATTAGATCTCTGATGTTTATACATTGAGTAATGCATGCTTACTAACGTGGTTATCCTGCACCCGATAGACTGGGATTGTTCTTACTCAGAAGGCTGCATTTCTTACCGTATTTTAATAAAACTTCCATTATGGGTCTGTGTCATGGAGATCAACGCATACTAATGAGGTGATCTTGCATCTGATTGGCTAAGCTTTTAACCACTCTGGAGGACATATTTCTGATCTGATTCGATAATGAGCGAGATCCATGCATTCTAACTGAGTTGATTTTGCATTTGATAAACAGTCTGTTACCACTCGGAAAGGCTTATTTCTAAGCCGATTGTGATCAAACTTGGAATAAAGATTTATATGATCAAGATCTTTGAAAAGATTTGTGATGAGTGATATCCACGTATGTTAATCATGTGATCTTTATCTGATTGGACGAATTTCTAGTAGCAATATATCCGGTCTCATTTTGATTAAACATGGAATGTCAGCATATGTCATCAAGATCTCGGATAATTTTTATAATGAGCGGGATCTGTTCATATTGCTAAAGTGATCTTGCATCTGAGTAACCGAAGCGCTTTGAAGGACATACTTCTGATCCGATTTTGATAAAAGTTATAATATTGCATTATACCATTATGATCTCTAGAAAGTTTGACAATAAGCGAGACCCAGTCATATTAATGATGTAAACTTGTGTTTGTTTTGGCAGATCTTGTCATCACATTAGCGATTTCTTTTATGATTAAATTTATATTAAAGTTTTTAAATGGTTTTGTGTCATTAAGATGTTGAATGAATATGATTCCAACCAATCACTTCGCTTATTTATGAGGTAATCTTGTATCTAATTGGTTGAAATTTTAGCCCGTATGGAGAGGAAATTCGTTTTGATTTTGTGGCAAATGAGATCGTATCAATAAAGTCTTACTTTCTATAACAAGTTTAATCTGCGCATATTAATGAGGTGAGCTGGCTGAGTTTGTTACAACTCTGGAGCCCATATATCTTGTCCTAATTTATCCAATTTGGAATGAAGGCCTACATCATCGCGATCTCAGATTAGATCAATTATTAATGAGATTCATGCATATTAATTAGTTGATCTTTGGTTTGATTGTCTGAACTTGTTACCATTCTGCAGGCTTTATTTTTATTCTGAATTTGATTAAATTTAGCAATAAATCAACGGGATCTCAGACAGGTTTAATAAAGAGCAAATTCAACGAATCTGAGAGAGGCGATCTTGCACATGATTTGGCTGAATTTGTTACGAATCTGGAGGCCATATTTGTATCTCGTTTTTAATTAAAAGTGCAATATTATTAGCTTATGTGATCCTGATCTCGTACAAAATTTGATGATGAGCGAGATCGATGCATATTATTGACGTGAACTTGCGTCTGATTGGCTGAACGTGTATCCGTTCTGGAAGCCATTTTACTGGTATGATTTTGATCAAGCTTGACATGCCACCAAGAATACGTCACCAAGCTCTTAGCTACTCTTGATCATAAACGTGATCTGTTCATATTAATGGGACAACCTGCATCTGAGTGATTGAGTTTGTTACCGCTTCAGAGGCTATACTGCTGACACGATATTGATACAAATTGGAATATAGGTATATATCATCGTGATTTCTTGGCAATTCGAGAATGAGCGAAATCCATGGTAATGAGGTGCACATCTTCTGTCTGTTTTGGCAGAGCTTTTATGATCTAATTCTGATTACGGTTATTAAAGTTTTTTTTTTTTTTATCATTACCATAGTAGATGAACACAATTCTAAGCATAATCTTCAAATATTAATGAGCTAATCTTACATGTAAGTGGGTGAGACTACTTCCACTATGGAGACGCGAATTTACATTGTATTTTTTTCATACTCACGGTCATTGACAGGTTCTATAACAAGTATGATCTGCCATATTCACGAGGCTAACTTACATTTGATTGCCTGAGTTTTTTTAACTTCTCTACTTACTATATTTCTTGAACAATTTTTTTTATAAAACTGAATAAATATGCTTATATCATCAAGATCGTGGATGATTTCGAGTGTTAGCTAGAGCTATTCACATTAATTATGCCTTTATGTTGGTACATTAATTATGCATTTATATTGGCATATTAATTATGCCTTTATGTTGGTACATTAATTCTGCCATTATGTTGGTACCTTAATTTTGCCTTTATGTTGGTACATTAATTATGCATTTATATTGGCAGATTAATTATGCCTTTATGTTGGTACATTAATTCTGCTATTATGATGGTATCTTAATTTTGCCTTTATGTTGGTACATTAATTATGCAGTTAAATTGGCACATTAATTATGCCTTTCTGTTGGTACCTTAATTGTGCCTTTATGTTGGCACACGCATTCTGCCTTTATATTGGCACATTAATTAAGCCTTTATTTTGAGTAACATGTTTTAGATTGTAACCAAATAAGTAAAATTAACATGCTATAAAGGTTGGGAGATGGCTTACATCGGGTTGTGTACTTGTAATTCTGCAGAAAACGATATTGCCAATTACGTGTAATGTGTGTGTGTCTGTGTGAAGGCTAATATCGATCCCTTTCTTACATGTATATAATTAATTAAATCAATGAAAAGATACTGAAGATAAACATTTTGTTTAAAGATTGATATCTTACTGTGCTGCGTCGTTCAGCTGGTAGTACGTAGGACTCTAATCCAATGGTCGTGGGTTCGATACCCGCGCAGGCCAGTTCTGATCGACTGTCTCTGTGTGTCCTTCACAAATGCAAAAGTTCCCATATATATATATATATATATATATATATATATATATATATATATATATATATATATATATATATATATATATATTGCATTATGATTTAAAGGTAAATATAAATGCGTAGTATGTTTTATCCGTAACCCCTTAGTTCGGATATACACATAATCCAGGTGTACAAATAGCATATTACAATTCTGCAATCTTACCCCAAACATGAGGATGTAATGCCCATTTCCGTTGCGATACGGCATCACCATTACTGTCTGCGGTTTTTGCGGCATCCTTCGTGTATCGAGATACTGTTTTTGCACTCGAGTTCTGATGAAATTATCTCCCCGAATCTCGTATTGCAGAAGTCTTGTACCTGGGAAGACGGCATATATTCAAACTTTTTATTGTTAAGACAAAACATACATAGATTCACATTTACTTTGTGAAGAATACCTTGTGGCAATTTTTTTGACAAAAAAGTATTTACGGGCTATATTTTACTTTGTGGAGAATGTTAATCCGGTTTGATAAAGATTTGTTGGTAAGCATCTTAGTCGAGAGGATCATATTCAGACGATAGAATGTTTACATTGATATCTGAAAAATAAAATAGAATCCAAAATAAACTGGGACTTCATGGTATGCAAACGATTCATTAAGTATTATCTGATAACGTCGGCATCATGAACCTGTCAGAATTTGTCTACATGCGTATTATCTAGTTTCTGTTTGTTTCTTTAAAATTTAAAAAAATAACAATGACAATTTCAAACGCTGTTCCTTAAAATAATATTGCAGCACCAAAAATCTATAAATATGCAACAAGACAGGTTTGTTTAAAAGAAAAAAAATAATTTCTGGTCGTGTCTTAAGACAGCACCGTTAGAGTCCCTGATCTCAACCACGAAGACCATACAATTCGTAAAAGCCTTTACCCGTGCTTTGTCTGTTACTAACATCAATTAGTTTCGTGGACTGACACAACTGAAGTGAATTTAGCCATCATGGTAGTCGTTGTCGCCCTTACCTTCGCCGAGTCATCATTGTCTTCTCCGTCGTCGTCACTATGATCATCATTGTGATTGTCATCATCATCGTCGCCTACACTTAACGTTCTAGTATCATCAACGTCATCGTCATCATTATTAGCTGTAGCAGCAATTACATTGTGAAAGGGTACTCACCATAAATAAGGTAAACAGCTTTCGTGTCAGGCATGTACATAGCGGCATCCACGCGATAGGGGGCCCACGGCTTAAACAGGTCTGCGATGCGCCGTTTAGAGTCAGCTTCGTAGCCGTTATTGCTCAATTGATGAACGTACATCCCCCTCAAATGTCCCAAAGGACTGCTTTCATCGTCAGCAAAAATAAATGTTCTGGGTCCTCCATTGTTCCAGCTTTCGACTAGAACAATATAACAAACAAAATGTTATGAAAGTAACATAAGGAGAAAAGAAGAGAATAGAAGAAGAAAATATCTGAAAAGGAAATGAAGCTCTCAGAAAGGTTATTCAATTAAAGAATATTTCTGAACGGCTGAATTATACAGCAACAACCTTCAAACTAATGAATTTAGTAAACAGTACTGCAGATTTAGATTGAATGTTTGAAGTTGATGAAAAGGCGATACTCGATGAATCTATTTGTGTGTCGATGCATCGATGAATCTATCCGTGTGTCGATACATCGCTGATTATTCAGCGGTTTATCCTTTGCGCACGTCCGTGCTTGCCGAAAGACTGGGGTAACCAGCTTTTTATGACCATTATTTAAAAAAATTATCTTGAATAAAACAACGAAAACATGCAGAATCACTGAATATGAAAGGTTAATCGATAGTGTGTGTGTGTGTGTGTGTGTGTGTGTGTGTGTGTCTTTGCGTTTTTGGGGGAAAGGAACTCAAACAGTAGCGTGGCATAACTGCGTTTTTGGGGGAAAGGAACTCAAACAGTAGCGTGGCATAATCTACCTGTATGTTTTTTATATTAATTTCTGCTTAAAATAATATCTTTTAACTTTTAAATAAAAATTTCATAAGTGGACAGAACACATATAAATGATTAAAAAAAATGAAATAATTCTTCATAAAAGTTTCGAGTTTTGCGTCCATTTAATCCTATAAAATAGGCATCAAGGCAATATATTTAATGAAACACAAAAACAAAGATATACAAATTATATAATTTGTTATGCAGTGCTTGTATATGAAAAGTTATAAACTGGCATCAACTGTTTTCTCTTTCTCTGTCTCTGTGTGTGTTTGTGTGTGTGTGTGTGTGTGTGTGTGTATGTTTTCCCGCTAGGTAGCTAAGGATTTTATGTGCGATAGCTGATTTTTTTTTCGTGGGTCAGCTGTGGATTTTTTGTGTGGGTTGGTGATGTTCTTTTATGTTGTGTTTCTTTTGTGTGTGCAAATTTGTCATTATATTGTAACAAACAAAGTGTATGTGGTATTTGTATTTACGTTTCCGTTTCTAGGTTAGTTCGATTTTAGCTATTATTTGTTTGATTATGGGAAACCGGCCGCTGGGAAGATATTTATCAAATTGAGTAATTATCCAATTATTAGGTATAATTCAGTGCATTAGGTATTTAGGTCATCTTTGGTAGTAATGGGTTGAAATGCGTACTGACAAATCATGCAAACGTGAAGCATGAAATAAAAGCGATAAAAGTATGAAATAAGAGTTTCGTGAATATTTGGTCCTAACACAGTCTATACGAAATACTAATTGTCTAACCAGACTATATAACTTAATAATGACAATCATTGTATAGATAAGAATGTAGGCACATTTCAAAACCTTTGTAGACTTGTAAGAGAGGAACGTTCTTCTCAATCCTGTGCTGTCACTTGATACGGAAATGTAAGGGACAGACCACATATTTTTCGGAAAAGGGGGATGAACGGGGATTTTTTAAAGTTTTAATTTATGGCCCCAAACAAGCTTTAAAAACAATATTTTTGTTTTGTTGTGAACTATTGTGAAAAATATATATATTTTTTTATATGATGTCCAGGTTTGAACGTTTTGGGCTTTTACATCTTTATGCTTTATTTACGTTTACTTATTATGCTATTTTCGCCAATGTCTTTTTTCCCTCGACAAATGTGGAGGAAATATTTAAAAATTACACATTTTTAGATTTTCGGAATTTTAATATTTATAGTTTGGGAATATATTTATGTCTGGATTTTATATTAAAAAAATTCTATACATCTTTTCAATTTTGGGAATTTTATATTTTTTAGATTTTGTAAACAAAATTCTATATATAGTTTTATTTGTTAATTTTTACTGCATTTGGAAAGAAAAGAGGAAACTTATAAAAAGTTAAAGCAATAGGGTTTTTTTTTGCAGTGTGGATTTTTTTTATTTTTATACTTGTGATATGGAAGTTGTAAGAAAATATTTGTTTTACTAACAGGATAAAACTAAAAATATGACAAGAAAAGTTTCAGATTTTCATATGATAGTTACAAGAAAAACTGGCCCTAACTAACACAAAATAAACCAACACACAAAACCCCAAACATGTATTGCCACCATCTGTCATTTAGCTCGTTCACATACATTAAGACTACTTTTTACCTTCTTTCATCTTCAAAATAAAAGAATCACGCGGAACTATAAAACTTTATCAAATAATTCTCTAAATATAAATTAAAACTTACCATGGAAAGCGGCCTGAAACTGAAGATTGCAAGGTCCTCCTGTTCCGACAACTGTGGGCACCGGCGTCGGTTGCGGCTGTAGTGTTTGTCCCGGTTCTGGATTACTGGGTGTTCCTGGAAACAGTTGTATGATACACTGACGTAAAACTGTCAGAATTAGATGAGGGGGGAAAGCAACGAAGAAAAATGTACTAATGTGTTATTTACATATAATAACACCTCTTTCATTTAAATGTGTGGACTCATTTATGAACTTGAAAAAGAGGCAGACGTTAATTATATACCCGTGCAGGAAATAACCAACGTAACACACTACGTCACAAAAAATATGGTCCATAAAGTCCTCACGTTTAGTATCTTTAAGATCAGAGTTGGCATGCAGCCGATTTCTTTGACATCACAAGACGCCAAATTATTTTTTCGTGTAAACACTAAACTTACCATAGAGATACTGAATGCCGTCTATATCATCCTTATGTAACGTCAGAGCTGGTGAGTAAGCGTAGAAGGGGGCCATTAGAGACCCCTGTACGTTCGAATGCGACAAGCCGAGGGCATGACCAAATTCATGTGCCGCGACGATGTAGAGTTCCGTTCCTTGGAACTGTGCTCTGGCACCCAACATCCATTTCTCCTGGTTATCAAAATGGACCATGCCCACTGTGGGGAAGAACGCATGTGCCAAAACTCCGCCTGCAAAAATACCTTAATAAACTTCATTCGAACTACTGGCTTAGTTATAATCATTTCTGTAACAAAATTGCGGCTGTATATAGTAAATATTTTGCAGTCCATATCACGGGCTAGCAGGTGTGATTTCTAAACGTAGATTTTTGTTTATGCTAGCGACAGGATTGCACAATTCACTCGAATAAAAGATGAATGTGAAGATCAAATACATGTATTTTCAAGGAAATGGATAGGAATATTTAATCTGTTCGTCTAAGTTGTATGTCCAAAGATATCTGGTTTGTTACAAGACATTTGCATAAAGAAAAATAGAACAGCAATCTAATTAGTACATGCATACATATATAGAGAGAAAATTCAATTCCACTGAAATATTGCATGCGTTCAACCCCTTTGTTAGAATATTTAATATTAATTCCAATAAAGTCATTCAAATTCCGTCTGTATTTATGCCTAACTGAGCAACTATCAATGGGACCATGTTATACTAAATCAAATTTGATAAAGGTCAAGATGTGTACACATGCCAAAAAGTCAATATGTCTACACAAGTAAAGGTCGAGATGTCTATATAAACCAAAATCAGATATCTATAGAAACAATAGGTCATATGGCTATAAAAACCAAAAGTCAATATGTTTATGCAAACCAAAGCTTGAGATGACTATGAAAGAAATAGGTCATATGTCTATACAAATCCCAATTTAGATGTCTAAACAAACCATAGGTCAGAGCTTATCAATTTACACGTCAGATGTCTATGTAAATCATACGTAAGGTATCCATATAAACCAAAGATCAGATGTCATACAAACCAAAAGTCAGATCTCTATAGAAACCAAAGGTTGGATGTCTATACAAACCAAAGGTTAGATGTATATACACACAATAGGTTAGATGTATATACAAACCAAAGTATAATATGACAAATGCAACTGAGAAAATTAACACGCATAACATCTCAAATCAGAGAAAAGTCCCCTCAAACAAGGCTTGCTTAGATAATTGACTTCATTCCATGACCAAATACAAATGTAAACAGGAGATACATTGGGGAAGGAAAGGAAGATAGAAGATGACCATCTATATAGAATATGGGAAAATCATGTAACGGCATAAAGTAAATATTACCAGGTCCGTCGAATGCGTATTGACCCTCGTTAGAATGCTGACCAACAGCAAACTTAATATCAATGTCAGCAAAGTCTCGTGGATTTTCCACATATTGAAAGCGAAGTTGTGTTTTTTTTGCCCAGATGTCGAATGCCCGTGCCATAGCGTCCCTGAAATTCAGGTTAAACATGATGAAAAATCGTGTCCTAATATATTTTGTTTTCTTCAGAATACCTCTTTCGATCCTATCTATACTCGTATTAGATTGCATGTTAGTTTTCAGGTCTTATTTGTTTGACTGATTCCCCTATACCTATTCAGGTTTACACGAAAGTACCACAAACAAAACGGGACTAAATATAACAGATATATTGGCTTGTTGGATTCCTCAGTTTTTAATACTGATTAAAACAGACACTTACTTAATAAAACAATCTTGATTGTAATTGAAAATATACTTGAAATTTTGTGATATAATATCACCTAACCAACACGACAACTGTAATGACTGTATATCACCGTATTAATTCGTTCATACGACGCGTGGTGTATAATGTATGTACATTCGTAGACAACCACAGAAAACATTTCGCTGGAGTGACACCATGATTTTTAAAGTATGAGTTTCGAGGAATCTGAAATCAACCAGCATCGCTACTAAGTTCTCTTTGTAATTATTATTATTATTATTATTATTATTATTATTATTATTATTATTATTATTTTGCAATAGTAGTAGTCTGTGCTTATGGATTGATTTTGATATTCTTGAAAAAAAATTGGATTTCTTATGTCATGAAAGAAATTGGGAAATATTATAAATTATTTTTGGAGCAGATTTCTTGACAGATATGTCATTTTTTCCCCCTAGCAATGATCCTTGAGGCTAGCCATCTTTTCTAACAAGAGAGACAAAATAAGATTCGCTCAGATCGTTTCTCTCATCAGTACTCATGTACTATTATTTAATTTAATTCTATTCAGTTAACTTTAATACACTCAGGTCATGCATATGATATATGAAGATAAAATATACACAATGTGGCCACGAGTGAAAGCTTAGTAGTAGCTTCCTGCGGGTCGATGGTTCTTACTGGGGCATTCTCTGGCTCTTCCTGATTATACTAGCTGATATACTGGCTGCCATGTATAGCCATGTATAGCTGCCACGTATAGCCTATATTGTGCTGAGAAATGGCGTCAAACCCAAAACAACAACATAAAATATGCAAAGTAAATTTTCATGTAGATGAAACAACGAAAAAGCGACAACAAAAAGTCTGTCAATAGCTGGAAAAATATCTTGCTCTGATTTATTGCAGAATAAAAACATTATTTCCACTATATATTTTTAAAATTATCGTTAGATAGAATAGAATAAATAAAATTTCCCAGCTCTAAAGAAAATCGCAGCATCCCCCCTCCGAAATTACCTAATAGTAGATGATTTTGCGTATTTGAGTAATGTTAATTGTCGTATATGTTGTAATCTAAAACTGTAACGAAATTGGGATGATTAAGATTGCATTACAGCTAACACTCTGTGAAAAACAGTGTGCTGATTATCTGACAGTTCATTGATAACAATAGGAAGTATTGACACTTAAGTCTACAATTCGCTAGCAACATTATTGTTCTAATTATTGTTCTAATAAACAGGAAAACTTTGAGATGTCAGCACTTTCAGAACGGGCCAGTAAACATAACACAGCCTTATTGAACAAACGAGAAAATATTTAGTGAACTTGAGAACTTCATAACTGAAAAGGTGTTCTCCTGAAAATGTTAGGATGATTCGCAGTCTTACAAGCAATGCATGTACTTAACACATCAATATATGCTAGAAAATAACAAAAAATAATTTACTTCTTTTTTTCTCATCCGAATTTGTCTAACAGTTGTACTTGGCCCGAATATCTTTCATAATATCCCACTTGGCCCTCACTTTGCCATACGTGACACGTGTCAATGATGCGATTAAAATATCATTCATATAATTAGATGTTTAAAATTAACATTAATTTTTAACAAACACATCTTTGCATTAAAAAATTAGTAGTGTCTGAATTACGTTGTCCTGAATAACAAAAGTATGCAATTATTATCATTAAATTGATAACAGGATTACTGGGGAATTTCGGTACATTCCTTGCAGACAAAAACCCCATACATATCGGTGCAGTGAAAAAATACCGGAGTACTTAACACTGGAAAAAAGTTATCTCGTGAACCGTATACCAGTAATACCGTAAAATTCTATTGCCATGTCAACGAGGTCACACGCTGACAAGTTTGCACATAGGTGGCGCGCTAATGGAACCAACGTGTTGATAGCGGTTTCTCAGTTGAATCGAGACGATGCGAGATCGCAATGTTTTTGTTCGTTCATTTGGTATTTGGGACAGGTCTGACCAACGCCATTTTTTACTCAGTATTTGAGTTTAAGTCGGCCAATTTCTAAGAAAACCTCTTGAGTTGTGAATGAATGATATGTGCTGAAAATCAACATTTTACCTTGAGACTGAACTTGGGGTTGTTTGAAGAAGCCTGGTCAGGATATTGAACTTAAAAGGCTGCATGAATTCTAGGTTAGGTCTCATTTGAGTTGCCCATAAGGTCTAATGATCTTAAAAAAGAGCGAGACCATTACTACCCGTAATGCGCGGAATGCGAACACGTGTCCATGAGTGTGTGTGTCTGTGTTAAAGTCATTTCTGATCTGCCGGCAGATCAGGATATATTCTCTTCAGATGACTCATAAGTTAAAGAAAAGTATAGACACTGATCTGCATGCGCATAAAGCGCTATATTGTCTGCAATTGGATTCATTGTACACTCGGCAGCTCGTCTGGTGACACTACCGTAACTTTCTACCTACTCCTTTATATTTATTAATTACATATTCAAATCTCCTTACCGCTGCTCGTCACGTGTTAGTAGGGAACTTAGAGAATAATCCGTAATCTTCCACGATAACGTCTTTGTCGGCCACTTCGAGCCTGTGAAAAAGTACGTAAACTTTGTTTTAACGTTTAGTTGTGGATCAAAAAAGAAAACAAAAAGCAATATAAGAGAAAAGAAAGAAACAAAAGCGCAAACTGAAGGTTCTATTTACTTTTTTATCGCTTACTCACAGTGTGCCCTAACAATAAATTACTCAATAAATGACAATCTGACAAATTGATCAGCCAATCAAATACCCAATTAATTGACTGAATGGCTGACTTATTTTATGGATGACGGAATCTGCTACTCACATGCTAACAGACTGTCTGACTGATGTTTTATTAACAAGCTGCTGTCTTACTGACCTATACACTCTTACTAAATGACCGACTGACCAGCCGATGAATGAGTGGAACACACTGACTAACAAACTAAATAAAAAGTGAATTAAACTGAGCGAAAAAATAATGGAATATAATGTCACCTATAAAAATATTATTTCTTGCTGAATGCAAATTGAAGATATATATATATATATATATATATATATATATATATATATATATATATATATATATATATATATATATATAATGAAGAATTACCGAGCGAGACATCCCTTAATACAGATACCCAGTAAAACTTGTGTTAACTTAGCAATTCACGAGCACAGAAAAGCTATTTCCTCTAAACATGTTTCAATTAATGTCCATAAGTCTGTGACCTACCTGTAACAAAGTTTTGAGGACCATTCAAGGGCGTTTCCATGGTTTTGTCCATCCTTTTAATGTCCTCACATCCACAGCGGGGTTGTGTCATTTTAAGCAAGGTGTCGTTATCAAGCTGACCGGTGATGGGCAGATTGGCCATCATTTGAAACAAACTTTAAAAATTATGATAATTATTATAATATGACGCTGCTACTGTCCACTACAGTCTGTAAAAATTCAATAACTAAAATGAAAACGACGATGATTAAGACATTTAAAACAAATAAACACAAGAATATATATATATATATATATATATATATATATATATATATATATATATATATATATATATATATATATATATATATATATATATATATATTTTGCATCAGGTCCGGCTCTAGTATGTGCGGGGCCCAAAGCAGCAAGCGATCAGCGCAGGACCCGAAGCACGAAAAAAAAAAATGCATTGTGGAGTAGCGCGGGGCCAAAAGCGGCTGCTTCGTTCGCCTTGCCCAAGGACTGGCCCTGATATGCATTGCACACAAGAATCACGAGATTTTGACGTGTTTCTAATCAAATTGCCGGGAACGTTTTGCTTCAATTTGATATCGTTAACTTTGTAAAATATTTAATGTATATCATACTGCAATCTCTTTTATCTACGTTTCCTAGAAATAAAAGAAATCAGTATATTTATAATCAATTCTAAAAGATAAATATTTTCTCTTGGCGAAACGTCTATATATAGACACTAACACCGAAGCACAACTAACCGACAAACTGATTAAAATCAGATCTCCACTGTCCTACGTGAAGATCTGACGGCGACCGCTTTGGGGTCATGTTCTGGTGACACTTGCTATTACCATAATCGCTAATTTTATCAATTAAATAGATGAAGCATTATATCTTTGCGGTTGATGGATTAAACAGTATATAGCTGAAGATTAACAGTGTCTGCCAATCGATTTGATTTGCTTTCAAATTTTAATCTGATTGAACTAACCGGCATCCCATTTCGATGTCTTCATCTGTCAAAACTGAAACGTTCATGTCCGGACCAAAATAGTTATATTTTACCAAATATTCCTGCAAGAAATTAGAGCATTCTGATAAAACATGAGAAGTAACAAAAAAAAACAACAAAAAAAAACCAACAAAAAAACACACAGACAAATTATCGAAACTAGACCGTGATAAAGTTCTAAAAAAATGACTATAGAATTTGTAAGCATATTAAAGTATTTTAATATTGCATGTATTTCAATATCGATACATGTTTATATTTAACACTACATTCACAAGCCAAAATTTGTTTTCCAGGCAAATTTACATAAGCGCATATTTGCTTTTTTGCACCGTCTGCAGACATTATGCAAACTGACAATATATGCCATGTACATAAACTGATGCATGAGAACCCTGTAATGGTACCATTCATCTTGATGAATATAGATAAGTATACAGCATACGTATCGGATACAAAAATCAGGAATCAAGAGCAGGCTTTTCTAGTAGTTTTGCAGTTAATATTTTTCTCCGTTGTAAGTTATGAAAGACCCTTGGTTTGTTGCAATGTCTATATGACTAACAGTAACGTGTATTTTGATTACAGGTTTTTAATATTTTGTTAATTCAAGTACAGAAAACATGGATTTGCTTAGATATTCTTTATTTCAAATTGTATGTTGAAGACTTCTAAAATAAATTTAAAATACCTCTCTCTCTCTCTCTCTGTACTGATGTGAAAAGTTAAACATATTCACTCAAGAAAGTTAAAAAAAAAAGACTTACTTTGGCTTCATTAATTGTCAACGGTGCGTTGGGATCTCGTTGACCGCTTCCAATCGTGAAGACGACACACAACACCACAAAGATAAATATCATTCTGTCCATCTTCCTCTCGTCTGACTGTACTGACTGCAGATTATCCACTTGGGCGAAGGTTCTTATATTGGTCCCCGCGTGTAAAGACATGAGAGGATCAAGTGTAACGTCCGGCAAGGGACTTAGTGGGGGTGAAAAGGGGAATAAGTCTCTTACTGTCGTTAAAATATGGATTTTTTTTATCTCTTTCACACACACACACACACACACACACACACACACACACACACACACTTTCCTCTCTCTTCAATTCCTTTTAATCCACGACTATTGGAATCACATTTAAATTGTAAAATAATTCAGAGCAAATTTAAGAAGAAACTCACTGTCATCGGTGTGTAGGTCTTCCATTCCCTCTTGGTTCTATTTTAAAACTTTAGTTCTTATATGTGGATTGTGTGGCAAGTTCTGGGTGGGTTTCTAAACCGTGACCCGTATATTACGAGTCCTACACTCTACCAACTGAGATACTGTGAATCCAAGTTCTGACGATTGATCGTAATATGGTAACCCTATTTGGCATTTTAACTGGAGGAAAGTGGTGAACTTAACAATATGATCAAAAATAGATATAATGTCACACACTCTTGAACTATCAAAGATGATCAAATATGGAACTACATAGGTGCAATACGAGTGAGTATATAATTACACACAACCAAGACCACCACAATCACCAATACAACACCACTCACCCTGTCATTTTTTTTTTTTTGGGGGGGGGGCGAGGAGGAAGTAGTATTGTTCTTGCAGTTTGTAGAACAGCTGGATAACAATCTGTGTAGACGAGCGTTCTTTACAACCCCAGTTTTATCTACATGACGGTTCCACAAACAGTATGGTATCCATGAAACCTAACCTTTGCAAGATCCCCCGCAGATCTGTAACTTCCATGCTGAGAAACTTACGAAAGCAGGTTTCTCTTAACTCTTAACGTTGTTTGAGAAAGTAGATACGCCAACATAACACAAATGGTAAGAAGTGCACGAGACTGGAGATACGTCGAAAAGCAAAAATATATCTAGCATACCATGCAGATGGCTCCTTTGGCGTCCATTCTGACGAAAATGGTATTGACCACGCCAGCTTCAGGTTTAAGCAAAAATATTAAAATTAAAGTTTTCCCATGATATTGGTCTTTGGTGGAGGGCCTCAATATTTGTATATTGAATGACAGAGTGTTTGCACGTTGGTCGATGTTAAGTAGAACATTTCACGGCTAACGTACATACTTTAATTATTGTGAAACAAAATCTGTCATTGCACAATAAACACAGAGAAAAAGAAAAAAAAAACACCAAAATAAACCTGTTTTCATGCAATGTAAATCACACAATCTGATTTATCAGTACAAGATTCAGAGGTAAGCACGAGTTTGTGTAATTCGTAATTGGGTCTCAACTTTCTTATAGGGAACAAATACGGTACTCCTAAGATTAAGTCTTTAACTTTCGGTTGACACATATCGTAAATGAGTTTGATTCAACGTACCCATAAGAAGTCTTAGTAATTGTAACGAGATTCATATCCCGTTATTGCGATCACAATGGTGAATACTTAAAATGACGTCAGCTTACTGCCCATCAGGATAAGGAAACTAGGTAGGTATATGACCCGCAGGATTTAAGTACATTCAAATAGATTTATTACTATTATTATTAGTAGTAGTAATATAAGTATCAGTAGCAGCAGCAGTATTAGCAGCAACAACTGTAGAAGAAGAAGCAGAAGAGAGCTGACGAAAATAATGACATTCATGGTGATGAAGATAACGTACGCCAATGATAAGAAATAAGATACATTTAATAAAAAAAGACTTTAAGGTGATATTATGTGCAACAACGGGTTTCAGCACAGTCTATGGTACAAAGTGGATGCGGGAAATAACATTTATGGTATACTAAAGCGATCTGAAGTGCTGATAATTTTCATTGTTTCTTAAGTGCGAGCTTATCAGTCATGCTGCATACGGATAGATGAAAATGGTTTTGACCACGCCAGCTTCAGGTTTAAGAAAAAACATTAAAATTAAAGTTTCCCCATGATATTGGTCTTTGGTGGAGGGCCTCAATATTTATATATTGAATGATAGAGTGTTTGCACATTGGTCAAACATACTTTAATAATTGTGAAACCAAAACTGTCATTGCACAATAAAGATAGAAAAACAAAACTAAACCTGTTTTCATGCAATATAAATCATACAATCTGATTTATCAGCACAAGATTCAAAGATAAGCACGAGCTTGTGTAATTCGTAATTGGGTCTCAACTTTCTTATAGGGGCAAAATACGGTACTCCTAAGAGTAAGTCTTTAACTTCCGATTGACACATATCGTAAATGAGTTTGATTCAACGTACCCATAAGAAGTCTTAGTAACTGTAAGAAGATTCATATCCCGTTTTTGCGATCATAATGATGAATACATAACATGTATGCGTAATTCCCACCAGGATAAGGAAACTAGGTAGGCATGTGACCCACACGATTTAAGTACATTCAAAAAAGATTTATTACTATTATTATTAGTAGTAGTAACAGAAGTACCAGTAGCAGCAGCAGTATTAGCAGCAACAACTGTAGAAGAAGAAGCAGAAGAGAGCTGACGAAAGTAATGACATTCATGGTGATGAAGATAACGTATGCCAATGATAAGAAATACGATACATTTAATAAAAAGATTATAAGGTGATATTATGTGCAACAACGGGTTTCAGCACAGTCTATGGTACAAAGTGGATGCGGGAAATAACATTAATGGTATACTAAAGCGATCTGAAGTGCTGATAATTTTCATTGTTTCTTAAGTGTGAGCTTATCAGTCCTGCTGCATACGGATAGAGGAAATTGCACATTGAACATTCCATTAAAACTGATGGGGCATTTTACCTTCTCAGGGATAATGTTAATCCGATCAGACAAAGCTCGTTCTTTAAAATCAAGCTGCCTGGAAATCGTTTTCTGGGGGATAAATTCGTTATATAGTTTGTTATTGACCGTAAATGAGATTCATGGAGTCATTGTCAAATTCGTCTCGAACTAGGCGCAAACGCGTCCAATTTAAATTGGATACTGCCCCATATATCTCCAGTATGGACAAATAAACTACTTACCATAAATCGGGTATACGATCACTAATAAACTATGTACCATAAATCTGGTATACGGACTCTAACAAGCTATATACCATGAATCTAGTATACGATCACTAAAACACCATAAAGCTGGTATATGATCACTAACAATCTATGTACCATAAACCTGTTATACAATCACTCACAAACAATGTACCATAAATAAGATATATAATCACTAAAAACTATGTGCCATAAATCTAGTCTATGGTCACTAACAAACTATGTAACTAATATTTTTTCATCATAAGAGCCTTGCTTTATCTTGAGAAATGTTTGGAGATTATTTCATATTGGAATATGAGTTAGAGTGGATCACCGCCTCGTTTGGTCTCTGCCCCGCCACTCCGCTATAGGAAGTCTTATTATCCCAGTAAGAAAATATGAATTTCTAGAAATTCAGCACTTTTTAAAAATTTCATCCGGCCTCCTTTGAGAATAAACGTTTGGTGGGGCATAAAGCAAATCAGAACCTGATAGGAAAAAAAAGACAGGTCGGATATTGGAAGTGACCTTTGAGTGGAGGTTCCCATTATGGAATTAAGGCACAGCAACGCTTTTTACGTTGTATCGTTTTAGGCAAGTAATGTAAGGTACCTTTCAAAAGGACACTCATCTGTGTCCAGTAGAGGATAACCGTTGGTGAGAATCGTACAAGCACCCTTCTGGACAAAAATACAACGCCGTAGCCTCTTTGTTACAAGGGTTCCACAGGAACTCTAATAATATTTTTACCAACTTTTCAAACGAATACAGCCACTGATGTGTAAGATATTAGACTCTTAAACAAGAGACCTCAGATTACTCATATATTTGACTTATTCCGCATTGCAAAATGCATGAGCAGTTGAGAGAGACATCTCAGTCAGTGGGATGTTTTATGAGGAAATTTCTTCTAGTGCTGTTGATGACAAAAACTTATTTCAAGTTGTCTCTATTGATGGCATATTTATTTTTATATTGAAGGGCCTTTATGCCAGGATGCGTTCTGTCCCAACTTTATGCCAGGATGCGTTCTGTCCCAATTTGTCCAGATTCTATAGAGTGGTTTGTCTTCTAATATTTTATTTGGATGTCTAAACGTTTGTCCATTTTCAGCATAGTGACCACATTTGGTGGTGGATTTGCATCATTTGAATAAATGAGTCGTTTTTAAATTGTTATTGTAAGGATTTTCTATTTTAGTAGCGGCAGCCATATTTGACGGCTGATGGGCATCACGTCTACAAACATGTTACCCTTTTGTGCAATATCGGGGATAGTTCTGACGCTGTGGGTACAATGCTTACACGCGGAACAAGCTCGAATTACGGGCTTAATATGCTCAGACCACGAGGCTAAATGCACCCTGAAGTAAGTTTGTCCATTTGTGACCTTTAATCAGTATTCATTAAAGAAATGTATTGTCCTGTGGACACATGCAATGTGATCTTCCAAAAGTAAATTGCTTGCGTTAAATATGTTGTGGTTTATATAATTACTTCAACTCTGTGCGACTCTGATGAACACGAATGTAACCAGTAAATTATTTCATATAATTTCTCGCTCAATACACATAAATAAGTGATTGTCACAACGTCTTAATGGTATATCAGACCTGTAAAGAATATTTTCATACTTTCTAAGAAGTTTTAGTAGTCGCTTATTAAAGAGGTCGACACTATTTAACAAATAAGATTGTAAATTCATTCCACTGGTTAGGCAGGGAATAAGGTCAAATTGCGATTTGTAGGTTTTTGTTGTATTTCAAATATTCCTATATGATTTTAAAATGTAACGATAAGAAATTACTATGTAGACTCCTGGTTATAGGCATCATGTGTAATTAAGCACATTTACATTTAAATAATTACTTCCTGTTTCGGTACTTCGTACTTGCTTAAAATATCCTCCACGCCATGATGCCATTGAGCGTGGAAAGGTATAGTTCTTGTCTTGTCAATACGTATGATTTCACACAAACTCTAAAAACGCCGGGACTTAAAATTGAATTTCTTGGTCTGTAAAACATCGTTCTTTAACTCTTTCAAGTGTTCTGGATATACCAAAATGTCCGGAACCAGGTTGGCGTGAAGCATCTGCAAAACTTCATCATGCAGTGATGATGGCAATACTAATCGATACCTTGGTCCTTGTGTGGAGCCATACCAGACTCTGTAAAGTACACCTTGTATGACTTGTAGATTATTCTATCGAGACCAATATTCTTTGCAGTCCACATTTTGAAAAGATATTTCCTCCCATTTTGGTCATTCTTGATTAGTTTCCTTGACGACTGTTGACAAAATGTTATCATTCATCTGAGCCTCTCTGATCTCAGCGTCAGACTTCCTTTGTGCCCAGTTACTTTCTAAGCGGGGCGTATCATTAGGTTTGTCACTATTACTCAACTGCATTCGGCCTACCATCCTGAATCATTTTCATAGAATTTTCATCGTCCTTAACCTGTTTCCTTTTATAGTAGTCACATGTATAGCATGGTCTACGTGACAAACCGTCAGCATTGCCATGTCTTCGGCCAGGGCGATGTTGCATGGTCCCTTTGTAGGTTCCTAACATTTCCAGCCATCTTGCTATTT
This sequence comes from Sinohyriopsis cumingii, assembly GCA_028554795.2. Classification (NCBI taxonomy): domain Eukaryota; kingdom Metazoa; phylum Mollusca; class Bivalvia; order Unionida; family Unionidae; genus Sinohyriopsis; species Sinohyriopsis cumingii. Next base: position 79,039,751 of record CM068841.1, read on the forward strand.
GTCCTTCGGTGTTCTTGGATATACGGAGCCAGTGAAGTGCTCCATAGTCTGTGCGAACAAGAAATTCTACTCCATACAAATAACGATGAAAATGATTGATAAATTGGTTCGCTGCAAGAAGTTCATTTCGGGTAACACGGTAATTTCTCTCAGCCTTGGAGAGTTCCTTACTGTAACAAGCAGTTACTTTTCCCTACCATCTTGTACCTGAGATAAGACGGCTCCACTAGCATATCCACTTGCATCAATATCCAAAATCAATAAATTTTCTATATTTTGATAAGTAAGAAATTGGGTTGAGCTGAGGAGATCCCTTAATTTCTCAAAATATTGTTGGCACTGCAATGTCCACTGAAAATTTACCTGTTTCACACTCAGTTTGTATAATGTTCTTGCCGCTTAGGCCAAGTCTTTAATGAATATGCGGTAATAGTAACAGGTTCCAAGAAACCTTCCCACGTCATGTAAATTCTTGGGTTGAGGCCATGCTTTAACGGCTTCAGTCTTGGATGAATCTGTCGATATGTCCTCATTGGAAAAAAATATGACCAAGGTAAGTGAATTTCCATTTGCACAGCTTGCACGTTTGGATGGCACCGTCAACCCTGCATCGCGAATACGTAAGAAAACATCAACAAGCCTCTTCAAATGAGTGTTTAAGATGTTTAAAACACGATGATGTCGTCCAAGTAAATGAGACATGTCTGCCAATGAAGACCCGACAGGACAAATTCCACCAAATGCTCGAAATTCGCTGGGCGTTGCACATCCCAAATATGTAACTGATAAAGGCCACAAGTCGTCACAAACGCTGTTTTCTCTTTGTCTCTGGAATCCATTTAGACTTGCCAATAGTCATTGTCTTTAACCTTTCTAGTAGCTTGCACGTATCCATAAGGAGTGACAAGTCCCTTATCTGCCATGCGAAATGTTGAGTTATGTTGTATAAGTTTAGGTCTGTTGTACTCTGGAATGGTGTTATATTTATCTGGATGGACAACTGTAATGGTAGATCCATTACCGATCAAGCAGTCCACTTCAACTCTACATAATTCTTTCTTAATGTATAATCCATCTGGCAGTGACTCTAAGTCAAAAGCTTCTAAATTCGTGGACCATTCTATTGAGGAGGCGGATCTAAAGTTCACTACACCAGTTGATTCAGGTATTCAGCTCTCTTTTCTTTGTTATTAACATTACTCTTCTTACCTTTGGCGAATTCAACCGGACATGAGAATGATATGTACTTAAATAACCTGGATCATCACTGACATCACATCATGTAACCTCCTAATTCGATATAACCGCTGGCCAGTTCCATCACCATCAGCACAAGAAACAGATGTCCCGAAGATCCCCTGCCGTACTTCACATTGAAAATCCCCGGATATTCCCGTGGTGTCCACCAAAGTACCCAAATTGGTGCTTCAACACACCACCCCAGACTCAAAGTTTGAATAATTAAGTATGGAATTTTGTGTTCCCCCAGTCAGGGGCACTTCTCGGATGCCATCAGAAATTCCTCTGGAATGATCCACAAGCAATGTTTCATCATGGCAGTCGAGTCGCTGTCTCACCATTATGGTTCTTAGGTCATCATATGTCTTTTGTAATATATCCAATCGACAATGTAAGTTTTCTCTTTTCTTACTTACTTCTTCCGAAATTTGACATTTTCCCCTATGGCATGTCAGTTCTGTTTCAAGGTCATCGTCAGAAGCTGGCATCCATAGTTGCACTTCATCACTTGGTGTTTCCGCTGTATAACCAAAGGTCTGCGTTGGTTTAATTCTCCCGGCACCGGGTTCTCTGTCTTCACTGTACACCTCTGTATACGCCATATTCCTTTCCATTCTTCTGAAGTATCAAATGATCTATCTTCCAGGAAGTATCATCACCGCTGCCACCACTGTAAGGTGCTCACCCGTTTAATTTTCAGCGCAAGCTCACTTAAATTTAGTGAATTACTTCCTATTCGGGACTCAACAATTTGTGTTAAATAATAACATCGATCAAATAGAATGTACTATTATGATTTAAGAATATTCATAAGGGTAACATTAATAATTCCAATAACAAACGGATTCAAACAAATATAATTAACATGCAAAACGGACGACCATTTCTGATACGATAAAAATATAAAATCATAATGTACTGAAATAGCGTTAATGAGACCATAACATCCCTAAGTAAAAAATACTTTCCGCTACATCTTTGGCTTTGCTTTTCTTTAGTACGGAAATTTGCAACATATTTATATTGCAGAAATGAAAGTATATTTTCTAATTTGATTACTTTCAGTTCATTTCTACTTTGAGAATGATAGCATTACCTATCACTTTTGGAAGCCGACTAAACATTATATTTTGCATTCGCATACGATCCCGATGCCGGTTGAAGGAAAACTGACTGATGTACACGACACCCGTGTAATAGCCTTAGGCTGCACTACACAGTGCAACACTCCGCGAAAATAGTGCATATTGCTAACAGCTATTTAAGACACAATACATATTAGATATCGTTAAAATATTAAGATTCAAGACAAATATTAAATGCTATTTATATTATAACACTCTTAATTATAAATGTATGACCAAACACTAAAAGTGTTGGAATTTGTGTTTTACGCGGTCAGTGTTCGTTGCCATTTTTATTTCGATGTAGACAAAATTAGTTAATGGAACGCGGGCCCATAGTTACCATATAACGAAGTGGTGAATATGTTTACTTAACTCCGGTCAATATCGCTAGGTATGGTCCCGACGCAACAATATTAAACTAAAGGGACTTTTTATGAAGTATATAATAAATTGCAAAATGCACCATGCATAATGTAATATTCACTATCTATACTATAATATTCACCACCTATAATGTAATAATCACCACCTATTATGTAATATTCACCACCTACAATGTAAAATACACCGAAAATATTCAAGCGCGTGCTGAGATTTGTACTTGACGGTTTCCCCAACATTTGGACGATTTACTATGTTTTAAACGCAATAAATACAAATTTAAGTAGTTCAGATGTCACAAACATTCAAAGCTCACTTGGATGTTTAATTTTATCATGGAAAAGTAAAGACTAAATAAAATTTCATGTTGATCGCATTTTGTGCGTAATTTGTTTGCATTCCAGGCGTAGTCAATGTTTATACAGCATTATGACACTCCCTTCGAGGCAAGGACGATTTCTGTCAAGTATGGTAAAATTCCATTGAACGATCTTTGAGCAGAGGTCTTTAAGTTTTATATATTTTTTAATTTTTATGTTGACGCCCAGATCAATTGTATATAAAACAGATAGTCTTTTGCATCGACAAATAATGCGTATAAAACTATCGTGACAGTCCGACTACGTCCAACGATTTGTAGACTGACTTTCTATTTCTTTTCTCCGATCCAAACTTATTATTCTCTCTTGAGTTGGGTACAGATAGTTAATCCAGCTTTAATCATATGTGAAAATCTCATTCAAATGTCTCTGGTCACTGGTTTCATATTTGGTCAGTAGTTGTTTAGCCATTTGAACCCGAGTCTGTTTTTGGTCAACAAATGATGTGCACAATATGTACAAACCTTTTATTAGATTCAAATGATTATTATTCCAATGCATTAAAACATTAGCTGACTGACTGATTGATTGTATTTTTACGGCACACCAGCACTGTTAGGCTATTAAGCGCCATACAAAAGGTTATAATTAGGATCATTTAAAAGTCATAAAAGGTTTCGTATCGACCAGAGATAACAAATTATCAAACAGTTAAAAGTCAAACAATAAGATGGTATGGGTAATATATAAAGCTTCCTGATCAATGGGGAATTGAAATGGTGTATGTTAATGAAGATTTAACGGGGAATGTAAATGGTGTATGTTAACGAAGATTTAACGGGGAATGTAAATGGTGTATGTTAATGAAGATTTAGACGAACAGGTATTGAATATAAAGGACGGCATATACTTTACATAAAAATGCTCAAGGTAAGATCATAACAGTTATATCTTAGAATAAATGTTTACTTCTTTCAGGAATTTTAAAATATGGTATCAAAAAGTTCCCTCATGTTATGCAGTTTGTAGGACTGATCGCGCGTAGGTTGGAGGTCGAAACACTCTATCAGTGAATGGTGCATCACAAGAAATACACTCTGATGGATCTTCGCCTTTAAGCATATAAGTATGACCAATTCTACTTCTTGCAACGACTACCTCCTCCCTACGGATGCTTCTGTATGAAGGAGTCCATTCTCCTTAAGGTGGCTTGAGTACATGAAGTGTGTTATTTATTGCATCTTCCCATGATGACTAGCACTTATGACGTATAGACTCTTTGATACTCTGTTTAAAATTAGTATACGGTACTTTAAAATCAGATGGCTCTAGGGATACAGCCAGTTTAGCAGCGTGATCTGCTTTCTCATTACATTTAATACCAATATGGCTGGCTAACCAACATTATACAGTGTTGTGGGAGATATTCAGCTCATTATTGTTGATGAGAATATTGGTTAATAATAGTTTTCTCCAGTTTTCTGTTGTGTACTAACTGAACTACTGACAGTGAGTCTGAGAAGATGATGCTGTTTAAAATATATTTGCTTTCGATATATTGCAGAGCAAAATCTATTGTGCTCATTTCAGCTGACAAATTCGGTGTACCATTTGGTAAGCGATCTTTTCTCGTGTGTTTTCCACTAACGAAGGCCGCAGCAGCCTTTTCCTCATCCTTAGATCCATCAGTATAAATTCTTGTGTAGTTTTTTAAATTCGGCGAGGAGTTCATGATCAGACTTGTGGAAGATGGAAGGGCTTGTCTCAGTTTTTTTCTCCATCGTGTAGCGTATAAAGATTTTTTGGTTGCTTAAGTAGCCAGGGAGGTGTTTTGGAGATGTATGTTTTCTGAAGTTTAGAAAGATCATTTTTTATGTTGTTAAGGCTGGGTGATATTCTAATGCCAAGGGAAGGTATGGCATTTGGTTTATTTTCGTATAATGTTTTATAAGCTGACGAATTAATGCCTATGGCAATATAAATATCGTCCACTGCCAATCAAGTATTGTCATCACTTACCACCTTCACAACCGCCATAACCCGTTAACAAATCACAGGCAACGGTCTTTGTGAAGGAGGGTCATCTGCCACGATGCACGATCATCATTAAGACGATGGAACCATCTGAATATTATACAATACGATACAGAATTGCTACTTCAGACTTTATCCAAGGTATTCGTGATATCAATCGGAGAATACCATATGCGCTACCGGATTTCATTGTGTTTTTAAGGACATTCTTACGTAATTGTGATCTACCAATGTTAAATGGCACGCATAAATCTGCATGTGTCTGGCGTGCTGCACGCTCAGTCGCATATCATTTTAGAGAAGTTATATCTTCCATCGATTGGCATGACGTTTATGGACAGGATCAAAGAAACAAACGTTTAGTACCATTCGTACAAAAGCTATTTTTAGAACAACAAAGTAATAACTATGAAAAGTTATTTGATGAATTTAATATCTCGAAAAAAGATAAATTACCTATCAAGATTAAGTAAATGTACTTAAAATACCTGTACTTGGTGGATTCATCGTAGATTGTTAGGAATGGTGCGGGGTATTCCTACTGAGGTCAATACATTGTGGATATACATGTAGTTTTATTAGCAATGACAAAGTATCCTATGATGCGTACTAAAATCAAATAAAATTAGATAAATTGTGAGGAATTATCGACCAATATAATTAATGAGTGTAATCTATACAATGGTTTCAGGCTCTATAGCAAGTCCTTCGGATGATTTACTATATGAAGATCAAGAGGGGTTTATTTCTGCTAGATTTATTGTGAAAATATAGAATTAAATATATTTTACAAAAACCAAGGAAGCATATTATTCGTCCTCTAATTTTTTCCGCAGATTTTGAAAAGACGTCTGTCATCAAGTTTAATTACTAAAGTAAATTTCTGCTTTTTCTGATAACATGCTTTCCATACACATATCATAAAATTGTCGGAAACGCTTACAAAATATTTAAGTTTGCCTTCTTTTTGCATGGATGCTTGGCTTATAATTTTCACATTTTAAATTCCAGGTTTTTGGGGGTTGATATTTATAAGTATAGGATATGTTTTTGTACAAGCTTTACGATTCCGCATTCCATAAATTAAAGTCAATTGATATGAATGGGGATTTGTAATGAAAATGTATTGCCATAGTTCTGAGCAGAGGGCTTTAGGCTTAACAAATGTTATGCTTAATGAAAGATTTGCACTCAATTTAGAATCGAAAACATCAATGAAACTTGATTGTATCGAATTGGGCAATGAACCATACAGGATAGGTTTGTGCACCAAAAGGATTACACACAACCCTTCGTAGTTTTCAAACGCGTCTCATGAAATTACTTAATTTCCTTTCTTTCAGACTACAAAAGTTGTGTTTTTTGTTCAACGATTTGTGGAAAATCTATTCCTTATCTCCAATGCAAAATTTATTATGTAAACTTGAGTCGGGTACAGAAAGTTATTCCAAGTTTAATCGCATGTGAAAATATCATTCAATCGTCTCTGGTCACTTTTTTCATATCTGGCATGCAGTTGTTCGGACTTAGTGTCATTTTATACTGCGAACGTGAAACGACTACTTTTCATAAAAGAACAAAAGTTGCGTTTTTGTTGTGATACGTACTTACAGGTAAATAACATCAGAATTATGTCTGGTTAGGCAAAACAACGGTTGGATATATAAACACAAATCTTGATTGGTAAATCACATTAAAAATGCTGGAATCAGTTTGTTTTTGTTTTTCTGTTCGTCGTGTCCTTATTGAATATCATGCTTTGGCTAGAAAATACATTATTTGACTGATTGCCAAATAGAACAGTACGGAATATGTGACTAATTCAAAAAAATTAAAAAATCTCCAATTCCTTGATTTTTTCTTTTTTGTTTTCACATTTTATTTTCTTAATTACATGGATGTAGTATTTTGGTTTCCTTTTATTTGACATGTTTGGATTAATTTTATTTTTATTTTTAAAAAAATTAACATGGTTCTCTATATATCTTTGCCGATGATAAAAAAAAATGATCCTTTTCCTTTCCGGACTTTGACACTTTGATTGACACAGAAAAATTCGTTTTAGCGTGTTTTGAGGAAAAGTCATTTAAGCTTCTTTCTATTTTTAGTAACGGTAGACATACTTGATGGTGGGTTTGTATCTGCAACACCTTTAAAGACCTTAATACAAATCTCAGTTTCGTCAAATTCTGTTCAGTTAATTTTCGTAAATCGTTTGAAGGTTTCTCCATTTTCTTAACGAAACCGTATTTGATGGTGGTAGACATCATTTTACAAATTTATGAGCTATTCAAACCAGGATGCTTTCTGTCAAATGTGATCAAATTTTGTTTTGGAAAGCCGTTTGAAGGTTTATAAATTTGTGTTAACCTAAATTACAGTCATCATTCTCAGAGGAGCATCACTTTAACAAATTTAAAAATTCTTGATGCCAGGATGCTTTTGTCTTATTCATTCATCTTTGCCATTTTGCGGTTTCCTCGGTATTGTTCCAAATCAATATGATTACTTCCTTGATGAATTTTAGAAACGGCATATAACAGTCCACATTTAAAATAGATTTCCATGTTTTTAAAGGTTGTAGTTGTAGTTGTTGTTGTAGGGTTTAACTCCATTTACAGCACATGAATTTGGACGTAGTCGGACTGTCACGATAGTTTTATACGCATTATTTGTCGATGCAAAAGACTATCTGTTTTATATACAATTGATCTGGGCGTCAACATAAAAATTAAAAAATATATAAAACTTAAAGACCTCTGCTCAAAGATCGTTCAATGGAATTTTACCATACATGGCGGCCATTATTAATGGTGGAGGAAAAACCCGGAAAAGCCTCGGAAAGAACCACCGACCCACGAGAAGCTACTGGCAAGCTTTCTCACATACCCACATTAGCCGAATCCGAGACTCGAACCCACGCAGACAGAGGTGAGATGGCAGTGATCCGTAACTCGTGGCTGTTTGTTTTTAAAGGACTAGGTATGATGGATAACTGCTAGGTTTTCGGAATTAGAAATATATTTTATAAAAATAAAAATATTGAAGGACACAAGCCAAAGAAACATTTGTTTTTCCCCAGCAGCATATCATCTTTAAAGGACAAGTATAGCTCTCTATTCCAAGGCGGTATTGCGAATAGCAGCAGAGAGGGCGAGCCCACCAACTATTTCGCTTAACAGACCCTTCTATCGAGAACATTTTAGATAGAGCGGTTCTTTTCACAAAATAAACCCTCCATTCAGAAAACATGACAAAATAGGCTTTCTCTGCTGACCTGAAGGGTTATCTCATGAAAATATATACCTATACAACTATTTCTGTTAATACAAGGGTCTATCTTGCGAAAACACTCGGTATTGTTTCGCCCTCTCTGCTGCTGTGTCTGCCCCTGGAAAATATCCTGGCAGGGTTTGCCTGTCGTCGCCGTTTCTGCTGCTCTCTAGTTAAAAATTGTATCCAACCCAACTCGATACCGTGTTCGAGGATCATGTAAATTTATCGTTACAAATCCGTGTGGTTTTGCCTGAGCACGGCTAAAGAAATGTTTAAATCTATTTATATCCATATCACCGCTGCACCAAGTCTGATGTATATTTCGTAACGTGTGTGTGACAACGCCGTTAAACAGCGCAAGGATGTTACAGTTGTCTCTGATCACTTTCGGGATTTGTGTATATCGTTGAGTTACATAAATCACATCCACGTTTTTATGTCTGCCGCGTGAAAATATCCTGGCAGGGTTTGATTGTTTGTCCAACATCACATCGTCGTACACGACTAAATTATTGATGCTCCCATCAATATCATCGATACTTGGTGATTCATCAATACTAGTAATAAATTCAATAACATCATCACCGTCGTTTATCGATCTTGCATTCTCGTTAAAATCTTTTAACACGCTGTAGCACCGCTGATCGTCCACAGATGGAGCTACCAAATACAACTTATCCCACTTCATCCACTTCATTATTAAATTAAGTAACAACTGCGTCTTGCCACTCCCAGATGGGCCTATAATTATCATTCGAATTGAATTTGGTAGCACCGAGTTATGTTTGATTGGCTCTCGTCGTTTTGTAGCAGAAAAGTCAGTGATCTCCATTAGATATATTATAAAATAATATGGATTTATATTGTGTGAAATGTAGAACACGTACCCCAACTGCAGATATAACAACCACTACAACAAAAAATAATCGACAAGCGCTTACAGGCAAAAGTGAACGATGCGGCACAAAAAAGTTCAAATTTATTCCGTCAGGTGGGGCACCGAAAAAAAAGCGAGGCGGTGATATCGCAGCAAAGTTAACAAAGTTACCAGGAGCTCCGTGGGCTAAATACCCAGGAGAAAAACATCTTCCAGGATATAATTACTGTGGTCCTGGAACCCGACTTGATATCAGACTTGATTCCTTAGATCAGCCCAATCCAGGTGAGTATCCGATAAATGCTATTGATAAGGCGTGTCATGTTCATGATGTAGCTTACCGAAGTAAGGATTTGCAACAGCGCCATCTCGCGGATGTGAAATTAATTCACGCGTTAAATGCCATCACTGATAAATCTTTCAAAGAAAAGTTAGCTAGCTGGTTAATAAAATCTGCAATGAAAGGTAAATTAGCGCTAGGTGCTGCTAATTAATTATAATGGAGTCGATTTATTATTCCCCAAAAGGATATTGGAGAGGTAGCGCAGCTATTAGTAAACTTGCTGAATCAGCAAAGTTACGCGAGTTACTGCTAAAAATTGGTTATCCAAACAAGCAATATGGCAAATTTATCTACCGCGTCCTAAACAAATTCACTTTTCGATGTTAGTGTGCCAAATGAAGTTCATCAGGGTGATATATTATTTCTGTCACATGATACTATTAAAATCCGAAGACGTCAAAACACATACAAGTACGCGTTAACTGTAGTTGATGTTGCAAGTAGATACAAAGATGCGGAACCGTTAGCGACTAAAACAGCATCTGAAGTTGCTTCTGCGTTTGAACGAATTTGTCAACGAGGTGGTGGACCACAGAGTGGTCTACGATGGCCAAATCTATTACAAGCTGATCCTGGCAAAGCGTTTCAAGGCGCAGTATCGTCGTTAATGAAGCAACATAATGTCACCATCAGACGAGGGCATACTGAAATTCATCGTGATCAGGCAATTGTTGAGCGATTTAATCGAACACTTGCTGAGAGGTTATTTGGATATCAATACGCGAAAGAATTCATTCAAGATAAAAGATCGCGCGAATGGGTCGCAAGATTACCAAGAGTGATAGCTGCGCTAAATAATGAAATTGCTCGGACAACCAACATGAAACCTGCCATCGCGATCACTAAAAAAAATATACCCGTACAACGGCGTAATTTCCCGACGCAGCCAGCGCTGGGTGATGTCACTGTGAGATATTTATATGAACCAGGTGAACATGAAGGTGGTAAAGCGAGAGCGACTGATCCTATCTGGAGCATCACTACACACAAGATATCTAACATAACAAGATCCACTGGCAGACCAGCAATCTACAGGTTGGATTCGAGAGCAATTACAGGTAATTCCCGAGGATACACAATTACTACCGCGATCACTTAACTAGCACCCAAGGCGCTAGCGCCTCTACGTCGATTGCACTCAAGACAGGTCAGCATCACATTGTCTCGTGTATGACCGTGACTGTTATCTTTTCTGTCCACGGTGAATTGTCTTGGACTCGAATGCTGCCATAGCATTATACAATTACAACTCGCACAGTGATTATTCTGTTGTTGTTTCAGTGCAATAATAAATTCAACATCAAGGTCAAATTCTCGATTATTTTTTTTTGTCACTCTTTTTGTAACCGGCTAATTTTTTTCTTATTACATCACCATCGGTGATGATGCTGGTTTCATTCTCATCCACGTTGACTTCGTCAAGGACAATCCTTCGTAGTTGAGATATTCTTCTGACTCTGGACACTGCAAGATAAACTAAATTTGACCATTCGATTCGATCATCAACGATCCAGACAGTTGTATTAGAGATAGTTAATCCTTGAGATGAGTGAATCGTCATTGCGTATCCCAGCGTCCACGGGGGTTTCAGTGTGACAGCTTTGATATCAACTGCGACAATATCATTTAATACTAAATTCTGCTTTTCAGTCTGTCCTGGTATATCAACATCAATATTTTGCAGTCGCTATCGGTTGGTCTATAACATAACGGCACTGGCAGCGTTGAAAACTTTTTTTTTTTTGTAACTGAAACAACTGCTGCTGGAGTGTGTCTCTGACTATCTTTCTACTTGCCACTATCAAATCGCTTGGTTTCCACGTTTCCCAAAAGTCGCTCATTGAAGTTTCAGGAATCATCTCGCGTATAATTTCACATTGAATTTTATTCGGTTGTAATCTGATTAATGTTTTAAATTCCTTCAACGTTGCATCAAGCGCTCTGTAATCATCAGACACTTCTTCGTAATAATCAACAAAATCTTTTAACCACGAATGTGGAGATGGTCCAACAAAAGGTGGTGGTTGACCGTGATCACCGCACATTATCACTGCGATATTTTTCGTTAACAGCCAATTCAGGAATAATTTTAATGTTTCCAACGATACTGTACATATTTCGTCCCAAATAATGATCTTTGGAATGTATTTCTCTCCCATCCGATCAGGCGTCCATGCGTCGCCCTTGTACCTGAAAAAGCTGTGATAAGTACATGAGTTAACGTTTCGTTGTTTCATCTCCCGCGCGAGCCTGTGTGTCGGTGTTAACACAATCATATCTGTTCCACGAAATAACTCAATTACTCGAGTTGTCTTGCCAGACCCTTCCGGGCCACTAAGATAGACAGTCTTGTGTCTGGATACTGGATCGTGTACTGATGGTGCACTCGACATTTCTGACATTTCTGATTTATAATAATTATCTTCGATTGAACATCTGCCGATTCACAATAATCATGTAACATTTCTTGTTTTATTCTCCACGAACTCCATGATTCGCCATCAGTTGTAAAACGAGTTACCGAATCTAAGTATTTTTGTTGATGTAAAACGAGTCCGTGGCAACTCTAACTGCAGTGCCGGGAAATCTATTGATCATCGATAACAAATTGATGGACACATAAGCTAGCATTGAAGATCTTAAATGAGTATATTGAGGTGACTCACCATCCATATAACTTACAATTGTACCTAACTTTGTTCCGTCAGATAAATAGGCGTTTTCTCGACTTACAAATATATCTTTCGCAGTTGCATCAGCAATTATGAAATCATATTCAGCATCGTCCATAATTAATCGTGCATAATGCCGTTTATGATCATATGCACCGCCTTGAGTAAACTTACCAATTATTCTTCGTCCAAGATCTTTCGCGGTTCTCTTCTCTTCGAGATTGACGAGTATTGTATCGCGATCATCACAATCAACTAATTCAGGTGTTGGTAACCAAACTTCAGTTTGTGCTCGATATCATATAATTGCCTCACTAACCGTTAACGATATTAATATTTTACAATCAAGCATATTTCGTAACAACACTATTGGTGCCCAGTGTTTTTCACTGAAATGCCTACCAAACCAAACATAACAAACCGGACGAAGGTTTTCAGCGAATTCAAATGACACTATACGAGCGAACCCTGTCAGGTCAAAGTCAGGCAATGGCCCATTAATGGCCACTCTCGTCATCTCATGTGTCGGATGACCAAATCTCGCAAAATATCCAGTGGATTCTCCGTACCCGAGAAAACTTCCGGGGTAACACGCAACCATATCAATTGATATCATGTCACTACGATTATACTTAGTATTCCACAATCCACCGTGTCCGTATTCGACACAAGACGCCCCTACATCTTTGAGAAACTCAAATCGTGTCGGCGCCCAATGATTTTTCTCTCTGGCAATGTGTGCAGCAACCTATGGAACAGTGAAGCAATTAATTAATAATTGATCGGTATATGTTGAATATCTACAAGCAAGTTTTTTCATTACACATTGAAGAGATTCCGTCCGATACATTTCACCGTTAACGCGTACAAATTGATCATAGTCGCCATCTTCGGAGCTCTTAAATAACCACACTGACACAGAGTCGGTTTTACTCAGCGTGTGAATAACATTAAATATGTTTTCCGCGTTGGATTCGGAGTAAAGTTTTACAACACGATCTCGTGGAAATATTGTAACTGCGTCAGTCCAGGCGTGAGAGTTATGATCAATAATTTCAATTGGTGATCCTGAATTTTTATAATGCTTCGAATTATATAATATTTCCCCGGTTAGTGTTTTTACTATAATTGAAAATTTTAATTTACTTGATAACACAGCAACATCATTTATTGATGCCCCAGTATCCTTGACTTGTTCAGCCCACGCCACTATTTTTTCACGTCGCAGATCAGTTAAACCGTTTCCGCGTTTTGCGTTTTTGAAATGTTCTATTACTCGTTCGGCTACACAATTCAGCCTTGACGTTCTCATCGGGGCAAGATTATCTTTGTTAGGTTTTTTTATCGGATAAATTCCATAAACGACTGCTGTTACAGGATACGCTCGAACGTAATATGGTCTATCAATCCCAGTCAGCGCTCCTGGTCTGGAATAGCTACTCAATATAACAGTTCTCCCATCAGCAAGGACAGGATCGAGTTTATCACGGATAATCCATTCACCGTCTTCAACGTTGACGATAAATTTTATTTTGAAAAAATACTTTCGACGACCTTGAAGGTAATCGATAATCGTTTTCGCTCGTGTATCGCTCATTGTAGCATCAGTGACATATTATCGGATACAATTTTAAATGACGACCATACATGAGATGCACCGTCGTCACGAAATTCTTTTTTGGCATTCCTGATGACATCAATCAGATCAGTTAGATTCTGCCTCCGTGAGTCAGGGGTTAGTCTGTCAAGATCGAATCTAGAAGCTTTCCCGATGTCAATGGTAGATAATCTTTCCTCCATATTATATTTAAGACAAGTATTTAAATAAGAAATATTATATATACAAATGAATAATTGCAAGTGGTTAAAAGTTGGATCTGTAACAGTCTGTAATAAGTCCTGCAGGAAGGAATTCTGCGGTGAACACCTACAAGGCATCAAACGAGGAAGCACAGGGCCAATACCATGCCTGCGATGTGGAGTTTGGGTCAGAGATAAAATGCAGTTGTGTGCGGGTTGCGGAGGAAAGCGATACCGTGAACTCAAACGGTATTACAACCAAAAAAATAATGGAAATGCGCTGAAATCCGAGCGCGATTATATAACTAAATTTTTAGACAAATTATAAATTAGACAAATATATTATTATATAAATGAGGCAAGAATTTGTCCCACATCCTATCTTCGAGAATTATGAAGCATCTCGCGAGGGAATAGTCAGGTACTGTAGATTAAAAAAACCAGTTGGGTTTGTTAGTAATGCTGGTTATTTAATGTTTACTGTTGGAAAGAAACATTATCACAATCACAGGGTCGTGCACGAGTGTTTCTATGGAGAGATCAAAGACGGTCTTGTGATCGATCACATTGATGGACAAAACTTAATAATAATTTATTCAATCTAAGGGCTGTCACACAAAGCCAAAATTGTAGGGATGGTAATACTGGCCGTGGTAATAAGAGCGCCAAGAAAGTTGTATCCATAAATTTAGATACGAATGAAGAAATAATATTTTCATCTATGAACTCAGCTGGCAAGTATTTTGATATTTGTAGGGCTTCAGTACGAAAAGTCGCAGAAAAAATATACAAATCCGCTCTATCAAAAATATATAATAATCAGAAAATTGTTTTTCATTATCACTAAAATCCGAGGATTTTTAATGTAAAAAACGGATAAAACTCCGTTATGCATATATCATGCAATTAGTTCCCTCCCCTTGTCAATGTAATTGTGCAATACTCCTTGTGATGTCATTACAGGTAAATTTATTCAGCGCGGCAGAGCGGTATATTATTTTTTTTTACAGCCAATTGAGTAACACTTCCGCGTTCATAGGTATTTTTCAATTCAGCTTAGAATTTAAATTTAGTTCAGAACTTGTTAACGATATATACCACAGACGGGGTAAACGGTTCTCCGTGTATAGGTAACAACGATCTCCAATTACTTCCCCTGCTGACTTTGTCAAGGTAACTTCGTCAAAGTGACTTTGCAAACACCCGGGGGTGTATAATATTTTTTTTATGGATAAAATATTTATTTTATTACACTTCTTCGGTTTTATGGTTCATCTGTATTTTCCACACGATCATATTTAAGAAAAAACAACTAAAACATTTTAAACAAGTCACGCCCATCGCGTTTGCTATTTTTGAACTTCCAAGTATCAGTCAACTTATATGCGATACGATCTTATTATAAGACGGTGTCTTCGAAGTTCAACAGCAATCAATACCATCTCGTCATATCCGCCCATGGCAGATGCTTTTTGCGTCATCCGGGGGTTGATTTTGAGGGGATGGTATACCCGCTGTTGAGTGTAGAAAATGACTCCGTTAAGATAAGTCGTCTTACTGTAAATACTATCTGTCTGTGCTGTCCTTAGTTACTACTATAAATACTATATGTTGTACCGTCCTTAGTTACTACTGTAAAATACTATATGTCTGTACCGTCCTAGGATAAGTTAGAATTATGTTATATAGTGTAAATACAATGCTATAAATACTATATGTCCTACTGTATGCTTGCTAAAATGCGGTGGCAATTTAGAAGCTTTACAAATATAAATACTACATGTTGTATTGTCCTACTGTAAGCTTGCTAAGATGCGGTGGCAATTTAGAAGCTTTACAAATGTAAATACTACATGTTGTACTGTCCTATTGTAAGCTTGCTAAGATGCGGTGGCACTTTAGAAGCTTTACAAATGTAAATATTATATGTTGTGTGTTGTCCCTATATGAACCTGCCAGCATATCATTTGATAAGCCAGGGGTTCAATACGGGGAATGTCTCGTCGCTCGCAAACACACCCTCTGGGCTCTCCAGACTGTTATTTGACAGGTTAGGGGCTCACATGGGGGTTGTGTTTCCGCTCCTGAGTTTGGTAGCCTATCATATGATAAGCTAGAAACTCAAGGAGATGTGGTGTCTATTTTTTTTCTTTTAAATATATAATATTTATATAAATATGAATTACGAAAATATCAATGATGTGATTGTTGCTATTAAAACTTAGAAGAGCGCGGATTTAATATATCAATAAATTCTGAAACAATTATGTCTGATTTTGAATCATTACATGAAGCTAAATGCGCAGGGCGTTATATTCTTCCTGCTCAATATCGATTTGTAAAAAAAATTCAAAATAATTTGTATAAATCGCTGGCTACAGTAGAAGAAGCACAAATAAATGAATTTGTTTCACTGTCTCGTGCAATTGAAAAAAATTAGGTTGGCATTGGCGGCCGAGTATGAAATGAAAAAAATAATAAATACTCGGGTAAGGAAATTAAAAAATTGTATGTCCGCTGACGAAGTCAACGACGAAATCAAGGATGAAATCAACCACGGCGAAATCAAGGAAGTAAATATCTCATCTTGATGAAATCACCTTGATTTACTTGGAATTGAAACTGAAAGTAAAAAAATATATCACTTTTTTTTTACTTCCTTGATTTTATCCTTCATAAAATCACCTTGATGAAATCAGCGCGATAAGTTGGTCGGGTTCAATGCAGGAGTGTGCATAATTGAGAATTTGATCTCTGTCACATACAATTGAAATAAAATGCTCGCGTCTGAGACTATCTAACTGTTGCTGTGTTAGTAAGAAGTCTTCGTCTCCGTATTCATCAATACACAATTTAACGTTAATTTCTTCTTGTGCAAATGCAGCCTTAACTGCTTGCTCGAGCGCTTGTTTGTCAAACACAAAAACACTCATGTGGTGATACATATTTGTAAATCCAATCTAAGATCTAAATAAGCGTATATATTCGAGGATTTGATGTATACCGCAATGCGCGATCACAATATGATCTTTTATCAATACTTGTAGTTGCGCATCAGTCAGTATAAAATCGTCATTACCGTATATATCAATAATTATTTTTTCCGGGGTAACTTTTCTGGTGCTGACAGCTTTATCAAGAAGTTCTTTATCATGTATGAAGCATTTCACGTGATGATACATTATATAATACTTGCTTGATTAATTGTGAAATATATTTTTTAAAACATTTTTTTACTAATTTCTGTGATTTTTACTAGTAAACACCCTATCAAAATTAGCAAATCGGACGATTTCTGTGATTTTTACTAGTAAACACCCTATCAAAATTAGCAAATCGGACAGTGTGTACAAAATATATATAAAATAAAATATTTTTACTGTTGCTTGCACAAAAAATACTTGCTTATGAATTTCAGACGATTTCTGTGATTTTTACTAGTAAATACCCCTATGAAATTAGCAAATCGGACAATTTCTGTGATTTTACTAGTAAACACCCTATCAGAATTGAGAAATTGGACGATTTCTGTGATTTTTACTAGTAAATACCCTATCAAAATTAGCAAATCGGACGATTTCTGTGATTTTTACTAGTAAACACCCTATCAAAATTAGCAAATCGGACAGTGTGTACAAAATATATATAAAATAAAATATTTTTACTGTTGCTTGCACAAAAAATACTTGCTTGTGAATTTCAGACGCTTTCTGTGATTTTTACTAGTAAACTCCCTATCAAAATTGAGAAATTGGACGATTTCTATGATTTTTACTAGTAAATACCCTATAAATTTCTGTGAATTTGTCAATGTTGCAGAAAATATATATAAAATAAAATATTTTTACTGGAAAATCGTTTTATTATTTCACAAGCAGACTAATATGTAATGTTTCATTCCGTAAATCAAGAGGATTTCCACGCTGGTCTGTCATCGCGAAATTTATTCTGGTCAGCCATGGATTATGACATCGTAGATAGACCGGATTGATCGGCTCTTGCACAATCAGAAGTCCAGGTGGTTCTTTCGGAGTAAATGAATAAAGAATAAATCCTTGCTGGGCTTGATTTGATAATGTCGTGTCTGTGCTGTAACTGCCATCAATGACATCACACACAAGATTGACCGCGACCACTTCAGTTATGTTTACGATGCCCGGGGATACATGCCGGCCTTGCCCTTCGGGGTTATTGTTGTGTCTAAGAATAGTTGGCTCCGGTAGTGTTTTTTTGTATTGTGCGAGTATGTCGTCGAAGGACTCATCGATGAGGTCGGTGACGGGTTTCTTCAACTCGGGAACATTATACCCGGGAAGTTTAAAATTTGTCAGCGTGTCTTCTGTGAGTGAATAATGGGTTAGAAATCATCTATAGTCATGTATGTCGTCGTCAGTGTAATTGACTACTGCATGGATTGCTCGATGGTTAATATATTCCATGTCTGCAGCAAGCTGATTTAATATTTCAATCCGCGTAATAATTTCGCTGCGTGAACTTGCTATATAAAAAAGATGTTCTTGGAAGAGCCGCCGTAGCTGCATTAGTTGTGTTTGATGTAACTCCTTAATGATTTTAAAATGTTCAACAATATTTGTTAGGTCAAGAAGAAGAATATACCCTTTTTCTTTGATAAAAGTCCACTGAATATTGTCCTTGTCGGGAAAACTAATCCTGCTACCCAAAGCTGCACTTTTTATAGCATCCAGATGTTGTTTGTATGACGGTGTATTTTCATGATATGATTGTTTGTCAGTGACATAATCGGACGTTTTAGGCTCAGGCGGTATTGGTTGTGCCGGTGGAGCGAACTCAGGCCATCCTAACACTGTTCTGATTGAACTATTATATATATCCACGGCGTAGTCTGGGGTGTTTATTTCGATCGCGGACGACAGCGTTGGCTCATGAACAGTTATTGCTATTTTGGATTCCTTCCCGGTGATAATTTTTATTCGACGTTGTAATTCCTCATTGATTTCTTCGATTTGATAAGACCCGGTTGGTAACCCAATGACGTTCCAGTCTGGCGTGCCAACGGGTTTATTTTTATATGCAAATACCAGTGAATTTTTGCTGGTAATCCACCAAACGATTTTGATCTGATATTGGGCCAACTGTGATATACTCGTAATTGTGCTAACGCGATTTCGCTTACTGGAATCGCAGTTTCAAAATTAATATTGAATTGTGGCTTAGTTGAGGTTACTGTTAGCAGAGATGTTCGTGCCGGGCTTGTAATTCCGTCATTATTTATCTGCCGTCGTTTCAAATCGAACTTCTTAATATGTTGAGTATAATCGTTGTACACCTCTGCCATCTGCACGAATTCAAAATCCGATATCATTGTATCGTCAAGGCTGGATGATATCAACGACGACAATTTCGAGTAGGTGCTTGTGGCTGCGCTGTTTAACTTTTCGTATTCGTACAATTTTGTTAGCGCACACGACGATATTTTTTTCGCGATGATATTAGCAACTCCTGCAATCGTCGTTGATGTTGAAATTGTGATTGTAATCGCGATTGCAGTTGTCACTTCTGTCAGCGCTGATAATAATACTCCTTTGGATGCAACTATCGCGGATACAGAATACACTATTGTGTCTAACACGGTTACACGCCGTTTGTATTTTTTTTATCTTTGTTGTGCATTTATCAATAGTATTTTTTAACTCTGAATGCCATTTGCGTACTTGATCATACCTGTATTGTTGCGCTGTTGACTCATTTGCCATTTATTATTTTACGCAGTAACTAATTGAGGCGTTTCAGCTACAAATTCCAAACACCACCAGTAAGATGTTGCGGTTAATTTCTTGTCGGCGGCTTCCAGTATAAATGTTTCTTCGGTTCCCTTGTTTAATATGATAGACACAACCCCGGAATACTTATCGGTGGAATGTCTCCAGGGATATGTTGTAAAAATTTCAAATTTTGCAGCACTGAACACAGACAGTCTATACACGCCAGTGACTGTTACTGTATATTTGAACGTATTATTTTGTCGAGACCATGTTGCAAATCCAGATGATACCGTGTATACTATGTTGGTGATATGCCCGGGAGTAACTCCAGTTAATCAAACTGGTTTTGTTAACGATATCAGGAATACCCGCCAGGATATCCTGTTGTGTTTTTTTTGATCGTGTCAATGTTGGTCTTGATATCAGAAAGTTTCATGTCGATGACGGGAGGAGTTCCAAAGAACTTATCCGTGACATCATCGGTTTTTTGATGGTTTCTGCGAAATCTTGTGAACGCGTTTACATGAACATCATACTCAGCCCGCAACGTTGTTAGTTTACCGTCAATGGCGTCAACATATTGTTTGTTTGCGGCATCTTCCGGGGATGTTGGATCTCTTAAAACCACTATTTTGTTACCGTTCATACTGAGTTCACCTGTCATTGTATCACCGGTCTTTTTTACTCGTTCCCCTGCAGCTTTTTGCGTATCATCTCGAAGCGCCGCGATTGATATCAGCGAATCTCTGATTTTTCCGCTATCAGTGAACACAGGAATGTTACCCGAAGTAGCTCCAATAACCCTACGAATTATTTCATGCCATTTGATATCACTGGTTTTTAGTTTTCCGTGCCGGTTCTGAAAAATAACAACCTCATCTGGGTCTATCCCGGTTAGACTTAAAAGATTATCGATTTCATCTTTGGTCGCATATTTTGATAAATCCACGTCGGTGCGCTTTCCTTTTCTGTCGAAAAGAGATCTTCCGTAAATATCAACCATTATTTGATAGGAAACTGTTTAAATCGACCCATGGTATATTCGTGCACGATTTTGTGAGGTGGTTTTGAAATCTTTGATTTCGAGATCGCATCAGGAACATTTAATACTTCATGGCCACATATCGGAGGATCGGTCAGTGTTTGTGTTGGTAGCGTTGAATACCACACTTTTGTCTTTGACCCTGTTAAGGACGCGGGGGCGTCTTTTGTATATTTTAGAAATTCAACTGGCGGTGCTAACCCATACGAATCAAAATAGATAATTCCACGTGGATCCACGTGATAATAGCGAGTTCCTGGACCATCGCTGTTATCAAGATTAATAATTTCGGTTTCTGGATTATTTGGTTGTTGTGGTAATTGATCTCGCATAAAGACGCCTCTGAAATGTTTTATATTTAATTGTTTAACAGCATCAAGCAAATCAAAATTTGACATTGGTGTGAAAATGCTAGCGGTTTTCAAAACCGTTTTGGGTACCATGATGGTGGAGTTCCTGGAAGTCTTAGCCAGCGTCCCTTTTTTTGTATCCTTTCCCTGTGGCTTTCTTTAGTGCCATTCCAGCAGCGGTTCCAACAGCTCCTATCGCGGCGGCTTTTGCAACAGCTGGGGCTGCAGCAGCTATCAACGCTGGTTTTGATGCGAGAAGTGGAAATATACCACCGGTTTTGACCATATCTTTGACAGCTGCAGGAGAGAAATCAAGTTGAGTTCCAGTTTTCGCCTGCTTTGCTTTACTGAAATGTTTTAGTTGGGTTTTAGTCAACGATAACTTCTTTGGACCGCCATTAGCGATTTCATCGTGTTTTAGTGTTATTTTTGTCCCACATGTGCTCGCGTTCTTCGATTGTAATTTTTTCACCTGACCAGGAGTCAGAGTGACAGTAACATGACTGTATGACATTTTTTTAATGCGAGATTGATCTAATTGTTACACATTGCTTTTAGCAATGCTACATATTTTCCACTGGTGCATCAACGACTCTCATTCTACCGCCAGCACCTTCAAGTAACATTGCTTTATCAGAAAGTATGACCGCGATTGCTCTAGCACCTCCAGGAACTGCTGGTGGACCAGCTACTGCCGCTGGTACTCGAGCCAGGCGAGCCCGAATAACTATATCAACGACAGATTTTCTGAATAAATCCAAATGTTCCAACGAAAAGTAATAGATCGGATACAACGTTGTAAAATCACGCTGGGATATCTGCAACCCAGTGTCAACGTTTTGATCACGTCCATCATAACACATCAATCGATAATATGCCCGTACAACATCATTTTGTTCAAAATTTAGATTAATGTCCTCAGCGGTCTCTTGATGTCCGTTTATTCTTAACGAAACTTCAGAAACTCCTAATGTGTCAAATATCATTGGACTTGCTTCTTGGTTATTTATTCTAGAATTTGCCTGAAACGCGATAAATATATGTCGTGCTGCTGATATTCCCTGTTGTGTTCCCAATTGCCACGTAAACAATCCAGCAGCGTTGATAGAAGTGCTATCTGTTGTCATTGCTAACCATGATAACAACGATTTTCCATCTTGATCCATAAAAGAAAGTAACCGTTGTTCTTCAGTGACTGATGGAGTCATTGTTGGCATCCACAGAGATAGTTTTGTTAACACTACTTTACCAGGATCAGCTCCATTAGCTCGCCATATTGCATCATTATCAGAGTTTTTTTCTGACAAGCACTACTATGTGTTTGGCACCAAATATAACCCTTTGGACATTTCTACAAAATCCAAAAATATGAGATAGTGGAATAGCACAGGAAAACTCTTCGTTGCCGTTCAGCATTGCTCGACGCGCGGCAAAACCCAAGTTGAAATTTTCGTTCATGGATGCAACTAAATCCCCAGCCGCGTTCATCGTCACATTTCTATTTTCGGGATGATCAGATGTGTCCTTTACAAACATCATTGTTGGACCAGCTGATCTTGTGTAATCATCAGAATATCTTGCAAGACCAAGTATTGTCGTGGCAACATCAACATTATCCAAACACGACTCAATATCTTTTCCATCAATCGAGTATGTGGCTTTGCTAAATAACGCCATCACACCATTATTAACAAAGCCAACACGATCGCCTATCCCATATCCAGTATCATCCGTTTTTACGATTCTACCTACAATTTCAATATAAGTTTCACTGGGCAGAAAATACCTACTCGTATCATGAATTTGAAATTCAATTCTCCCCTGCGCGTTAGGTGTTTTTGCATCATAGGAATAATATTGATAATCGCGCAAGGATTCATCCTTTCTGACTCCTTTATCCATATCAAATGCTACGTTGGATACGCGTTGAAACATCTTATTGTAATGTATTATTATCTAAAACGAAGACCGCTTCCCGCTATTAAACTTGAAGCTATATTTGTTTCTATTTCTTTGGAAGGTATCAGTGACGCTAGTTTTTGATTTGCAGTTTCATTTATTATTTTGCTAACATTTGCAGGCATGTCCGCGGTGCTTGGTAATTTTACTATCTGAGGTTTTCTACGTATTAGTCGCGCTAGTCTATCTTTGATTGCCAAGAACGCCTTGCCGGCAGCATCAATGATTACGCCAGGAGCTTTATCTTTAATAATATCAATAGCTTTTGACGATAATTGTTTTGCAATTGGCCCCGCCTTTGGAGCTATTCTTGTAAACAATCCTTGAATAACATTTCCAAGTCCATCTCCATAATATGCACTGTACACAGGATATCGCGAATTTACCACCATGACTCGTCGGGTCATATGATGAGAGTCATATATGATCATCTTATTTAATTGTAATTTATCTAATCGCTGTCAACAAGTTCATCAATAAGTTCTCGATAGATGTGAGCATCCCTGATGCCGCCGCGAAATAATCGCTGACAGATATCGGCCGCTTCATTAATTATTTCTGGTGAGTTATTTCCAGCCCGCGCTCCTCCTAAGAGAACTTCTAACCGCGATACGTCATTGATAATATTGTTAGGGCAGGGAATAAAATCACCCCCACCCCCCAAACCACTGCCGGTTACACCCGGGTCGGGTGATAGTTGTCTTCGTGGTCGAGATCGCTGACTTATTGGAGTTGAAATATCCCTTTTTATTTCATTAACTTTTTCAATAAATTCTTCATATTCGCACCTATATTTTTTGCTGATTTGTGAAATATCCTTATACTCACGAAATACCCTCGCGTTTCACTCGTGTTCTTGAGTGTTACGAAATTCTGGCTTTAGAAGCTGATGACGTATTTGATATCCCGCAGCAGCAACCTTAACAGGATCAGACATAACCTGTACATAACCCTGCTGAGCAAAATATCTAGTTTTTAATTCTGGTTTAGATAAATCCTCGATAATATTTTTAACATTTCCGATTTCAGTAAGTGTTTTGTCAGCAGACTCCATTGCTTCTTTGATCTGTTTCGGTAATTCCGCGATAACTTGCTGTGATGCTGTTGTAGCCTCAGCGATCTTTTTGGTTGGCTCAATAATTGGTTTAAATAATTGTTCTGTATCCTCTCTAAATTCAACTTGTGCTTGCTGACGTTCTTGAAGTTTTTGTCTTACAGAATCTCTCACAGGAAGAAATTTGTTATTGCTTCTAGTCGCTCTCGAGCTAGTCTAGCGGAATGTGCTTCTCCAATGTTGGCCATTATTGTTAACTTAAATTTTTAATTCACAGCAGCAGAAACGGCGACGACAGGCAAACCCTGCCAGGATATTTTCCAGGGGCAGACACAGCAGCAGAGAGGGCGAAACAATACCGAGTGTTTTAGCAAGATAGACGCTTGTATTAACAGAAATAGTTGTACAGGTAGATATTTTCATGAGATAACCCTTCAAGTCAGCAGAGAAAGCCTATTTTGTCATGTTTTCTGAATGGAGGGTTTATTTTGTGAAAAGAACCGCTCTATCTAAAATGTTCTCGATAGAAGGGTCTGTTAAGCGAAATAGTTGGTGGGCTCGCCCTCTCTGCTGCTGGAAACCATCTAGTTTATAGCCTTGTAATGAAATACATCAACATATACATGTAATTCTACTATTTAATAATAAAATGTAATCCATTGTAATAACCACCTGGAACCATGAACTGTGTTATAATTTAAGGTCTTATTGTGAGAATGTGATGTGCGTACCAGTTCATATTTAACCAACACTAAGCAATGAACAGCGCTAGTGGAGTAATTTTGGCATGCCCAAGATGGTTTCTGAATTGTTTTATTGTAACCTTTCAAGGTACCAACTAAAATCTCTTCAAAATTTTTTAAAACATTTTTTTACACAATTGATAACACATAATAATAAATCCACCCCCTTCTCGCAGCTGTGGCAATAAAACGTTATGACATTCGATTACCCTTTTCACAGGTATTACAGTACTTTGAATGTAATTGTCACGATAAGCACTCGTTACATACTGCATACACATCCGCCACAATAGCTGGAATATATTTCCAATATGCATTAAAGTGTATTCAGCAATCCCATTATTAGCATCACTTAAATAACAATCTGCACTTTCACAAATAACAATATAACAATACCTAGCTTAATTGCTGTTACCTTCAACACTTCATAACTCTTTAGGGTAAGAATAAATAATTTGTGAAGCGTTCATGAAATCGGCGCGAATGTCGGTGGCCAAACATTATATTGCTAACGTGATACCAGTCTGTCACGGTGTGAACATATGGTATATGAATATCAATCTGATGCATGTGCTTCAATATTTTCACTATATAACATTTTCTCAACATTTATATTAAGTTTCATAACACTTCCCTGGTGTTACTATTATAAATTGAACGTTGACAATAGTGATGCAAACTGACGTCTTGTTACCTTGAGATTGTTTTGCCACACTTACTTGTGTCTAACGCACACATAACCTGTGAATGCCATATACCCAAATCTGCCACCACATAATGCACTGGTATATCAGGGTCTTCTGCTTACTATTTCAGTCAAATAGAATTGACCTTGACCCATTGGCACATTATACCTATGAATCGCTAGTGTTTGCATTTGGGTAATAGTCTCGACCCGCTCAGAATTTATCTGTATAGAGAATTAGCAGATATCAGACCGGGAATGGTACAGCTAGTACTACGCGCCGTTTAGGATTGCTTACATCAAGGGTATTAACATTTTTGAGTAAGTACTGACGTCATCAAGATTATGATGTGAAAAAGCACATACCATCAAATAATGCACGAGGCTAATGTGCCACTAAACCAACTCCACACAATTCCTCCTGTCTGATATAAATTGTTCATTTAATGACATTTTTTGAATGGACATGCCATGTAATCATTAATTATTAACTTACCATCATTCACCTCTCCAAACTTAGGACCGTCTCGTTTTTATTCCTCTAAGTTGTTGTATTCGTTTTCAACCTTGCCTTGCTTTGTGTTCCCAATACAGAGTGACCATCGTTACTTCTATTCAAGAATCCAAGACCACCAAATAGCAGTTTCGCAAGTTACATTTTTTTAAACAGTAAATACATTGTCAAATATGGCCACAGTTACTAAATATAAAACAAAACTTTCAAATGACTCTTTTAGGCCGATCGACATAACATTGCCTGATATGACAGAAAACATCCTAGTTTTACTGAATTTTAATGTAATGCCAATTACGCTGATCTGTCATCGGATTTGGCCACTGTTACTAATCAACAGTATCAACAACACACGTTTTTCTTAGAAGCCATCCAACACAATGTTAACAGCATTGACATAAAGTATGCTGATGTAAAGGTCCTTAAATATTGGACAAATGCCATAAAATATGTGTGAAGATACAAAATCACGAAAAAAAACTTGAGACATCTATTAGTCAGGTTAGCAACCTAAGGTCCATACTTGTGATTTGTTATAGCAACAAACTGTTCATAATTTCATGTATAATTTAATCATTAAATACATTTACAAACGTTTGGTCTAATAGTGTACGCTTTTTTATGTCAGGAACTATGACATAACCATATGGTCTGTCAATAACGATCGTTAATCCCTTTATGAATGTTACGTGTATTTACACATTTTTATTCGTATCTTCAAGTTACCAGGAAGAGGAAAAAGGAAACAAGGCGAAGAGAAGTGGAAACTTTTGAACAGTGCGAAGAAGCAAGAGAATGAAAAAAGAGGGCTTTTTCGTTACAAGATATCCTCGTATAGTTAAAAATTATATGCGAAATATATCGAACTGCTTTAGCCAATAAAATAGGAAGAAATCTTAAGAAACCTTAACGATCTATAATTTCTACTCTTTCTATGATTACAGCTATGACCACAACTGAGACGCCACAAGCAACAGCAGTCATTACTACTACAGGAACATCAGTTGCAGGAATCAGACGTGGAAATGGTTTAAGATAATTTCAGCTTAAGATGTCAAGTCCAAAAGTTACTTTCTGATTCACCCCTTTTCAGGATCACCTATATGTCTTTAAGAAGGCATGCTACTCAATAATTCCTAAATCAAACGTACGTCACTATGGTTTTTAAATCAGCAACGGAAAACAGTTAGAAGCAACACGTTTTATAAAAGACATTGTTTTTTCTCAACATTTATAAAAGCTTTATAAAATTCAGAAATAATTTATTTCCTAGAATAAAAAAGTTAAAATGTAAAGAAGGAACTTACGGTATTGCGAATTAAATCCCAAATAATCATAAAATTATAGACACAAGCCCTAATGATTAAAGTTCTGAATAAACATTAGTGGAAATCCTAATTAAATCCAACGCTGGAAGTGTCGGTGTGCCTGTGGTGGCCCATGCATTATTGATGTGCCAACAGTCTTTTGTTGAATCACATTAATACAATGCAAGAATATATCCTTTTTAGACATTTCACTATAAATTGAAGTCTCTATTTCCAATAACGTTACTTTTATGAGCACTTTCTATTTTTAGTGAATACGTAATTTGAATAAATAAAATTCCAGCCAAAATGAGCTACTGGACACAGGAATAAGAGGTTTGATACTGCTCAGATCTTAAAGCACGAATGAATATTTTCCAGAAAGAGAAGATCATATAGTCCTTTACTTGATCTCAGGTCACAATTAGTATTTTCTAAAAGAAAACCTATTACCTAATGAAAAAATAACCTTCTAGAATGTTTCTAATAGGAATCTATTATCTACGTGCTAGTTGTTTACGGAATGAAATAAATCAATGATTCAGGCCAGTCCAACATACACTTTTCGATAGCATATACTACAAAACAAATATTTTAGAAACTAACAAAGAATGAAAATTAAATGTAAATAACAACAACAACAACAAAACTAAAATCCTCTTAAATAAAATACGCCTGTGCGTGTGCATGTGCATGTGTGTGTTTTTATATACTATCCATAACGATAGAATAAAACAAGACAAAGCCTCGCTTACCATTCTTTGATATTTTTCGTGCTATCATAATCAAGTTGACATGTTATATCACAATAGTCCATATTCTTCTTTCACTCTCTCTTTGTAACTGTCTGTCTCTTTTGAATTTCTTTACATGTTTATTTTGTTTTACTTGACTTTATTTATAGGTATGGGTTCGTCAGCCTCTACTGAATCTGAAGAGCGCATTGTTCTCCTTTTGTTCGGACACTCCGAAGACCAGTGTCCTTTATCTTAAAATTGATTATAGGTATCTTAATTTATGTTTCTCTTTTGTCCTGTCGTATTGGTTCCTTCTCTTTGACGGTGTGAATATTTTGCAGCCCATTGTCCTTAATCTTGACTGACATACAGGTATCTTGAATTCTGTCCTGGAACCTATTGTAGATGGTGTCCTTTACTCTGATGTTGAACTATCGTTCCAGTCTAGCGGTCAATATTTATTGTGTTAAACGAAGTTTCAAAATCAGGTCAATATCAACACTTTCATGCTAATACTTTGTAGGCACACAAAAGTATACGTTTGTCCAATCATAAAATAGTCAGTCCACCCTTGAAAGTATATAAAAAGGTATATAAAATCATTAGTCAAAAACAAAATGCCACTCTCCAATCAGAAGACGTTACCTTACGGGGAAATATAGCTCTAGTATAAAAAGAGAGTTCAAAGACAGAAAGATTATTTTGAGTATATACGTTTACCGAGAATGATGACTTCGACACAGGAGCAGAGTGATGACTCAATGCTGACTCCAAGTTCAACGAAGGCGATTCGTTGAAAATTTTGATCGGTTCCTCATATGATCATCATCTCGCATACTTTAGAAGTGGTGAGGATTCTTAGTTTACTTCTGAAGTCGTGTGGATTTTTAATTTACTTCTGAAGCTGCAAGAACGCATTTACAGAGACCATGTGCAGATTCAAGTGAAACACAAAAACATCTACAAACCAAAAGACATAAACGTTTAAGTCACTCTTTCTGAACGCTATAAGAATACTCTTTACTTTGAGTGTTCAAAAGGTCAGACGTTTATAAACTGCGAAGACATACTAAGCAGTGCCATGCCACGACGTCAGGCATCATTGTTGTATAAACACGTGGGAGAAGGTCACTGACAATGTTCAAGACTTAGTAGATTACAGAGTACTTTAAAAGTAAAAATATTGAACAATGTGTGGCGTCTTGTACGTGAACGTATTGAGAGTGTGCGTGCATGCGTGTGTGACACCATTTCTTGGATTTCATTTACCACCGGATTCGTTATGTCAAATTTATGAGCAATGCTCGGAAAGACGTGGTAAGAATACATTCTTGTCATACTTCTCCTCTATATACTTATCAAGAAATATATATTCACTTGGATACACTAACAGATTTAGCACTGAAAAGATGTACTCGATTCGCATGACATATCTTGCCTTCTTATGTTTACCTCGATCTAAATAACAGTTACTTGCGCCTGAAATTCAAAGTTCTTCTTGTGGACAATATCAGTTCAGACGCCGACGCCAGAGTAGGTCCCATCAATAATTTCACGCTTTGTTCAGCGTGGTGGACTTGTATCTCAGTTACACACGAGTGAGTAGTGAGTAGCAACGTGGACGCTTACTTGTACAACAATATCTTGACGTACAGAAGGAAGCCAAGAACACACATTTCGATGCTTCAGTGGTCTGGAAACCTAATACGTTGGACATACTCAACGACATAGCTTTGGTTGCAGATCATGATGCACACCACAATGTTCAATTTAACGACCCTTAAAAGACAATCAGACAAGGATATAGTTTATAACTGATGGATCTTTTGCACTTTTATATTTGGTTGCATGACAAATAGTTCTTCAAAGGGGCGTGTTGACGCCTAAGGCTGAATAAATATAATACCGTCTTCCATTTGGTGGTTATTGCTAATGAGTACAAAGTGAGTCGTGTAGACCTTTTGCCTAAAGTCTGAAACGATATAAGTCAAACCCTGAGGAAAACGACAGCCATATATTCTCCACGACGAGTGGAGTTGAAACTTTTCACCGGTTTCTCGTGTTTTCCAAGGACAGCAATCAAAACATTCGATCATCGGCATAGCCAGTAATGCATTCCTCAAAGAAGCTATTAATTAAAATCTATTCGAGTTCCAAAACTTCAACGTGTCCAAGAGAGATGATCAAACGTTTTATACCCTTAATTCTAAATTAGTAAACAAAATATTACTCGAAATCTAATTTCATTGTTTGAAGCCATGGGACAACTAGGAGCCAAAAACAGTCACGGTATTTCGTAGTGTCTTCAGGTAGAACTATATACCAGCGTAAGGTACTGCCTGTCAGAAGCAAAGAGCAATGATGTTTTAGCTTTATTTTCGTTGAAACCTTTGGTTTGCACTAGAAGTTGAAAGCGTGTAAGCCACAGCTTAGCGTCTTCTTTACCATTGGTTGTAAAACTTGGAATGAGATTGAAGTCAACTCCATTATTATGTGCCATGTAGATATTTTTTTCCGTCTCACAGATCAAAGTTTAAAGAGCTGAAAATCCTTGTAGAAGTAATCTGATGTGTGTGAAATTATGTTGCTTAAATTTCTTCCTGTATAGGTCGGAATGATAAATCTCAAATTAGAGAGCTGTTACATCTGTCTGGTGAGTTTCGTCAGTGGTTCTTATTCCATGAATTAGGCTGTAAAATCCAAATAAAATCCAATAGTAGTGAAGTGGGGCACTATAGGGTCTATGGGAATTAGCATTACAGACCCCCCTGGGCCTATATAGGGTCTATGTAAATTTAACATGGAGAAAAACCCTGGGCCTGTATAGGGTCTAGGGGAATTAGCATTACAGACCTTCTTGGGTCGGTATAGGGTCCATGTAAATTTAACATTAATCACCCTGGGCCTGTATAGGGTCTATGTAAATTTAACATGGACAAAAAAGCCTAGGTCTGTATAGGGTCTATGTAAAATTGAAACAGGGAGGGGTTTCTATTTTTTTTAAAAAAATAAAAATAAAAAAGGGTAGGCAATGGAAAGTCAATCTCTTTTCGAGACCTATGAGTGGCCCTGAAGAGGGCCTTTGGGTTTATGTTAATGTATCCATTAACATAAAGGGCACCGCATTGGTCTTCTTCTTGTCCTTAGGCTGCGTCTCACTGTAGGACCGTAAATCAGGACTCTTTTGAGGCATCCTTGTCTTTCTACGTAGATCCTACGTATCCACAGACTGGTGTCTGTCCTGTGGACAACTGTCCACTTGGATCGGACATACATGGGTATGTCCGTCCGGAACATCATTGAAGACACAAGCGTAGAAGATTGCACATCTGTCCACATCTTGAGGCGACGAGAACAGGTGAATCAATTCAGTGAACTGCACTTATTTATAGGTAGAGGTAGGATTGAAACGGATTGAGTTTGTTGACCAATCCAAACACGCGTGACAAAATTCAGTCAGCCCGCATCCAATCCGAAGAGAGCAGTCTGTGACGTCACGTGGTCTATATAGATTCGCTAGCGCCTGTGTGCAGTCAATCTATGCGACAGTGATTCAACATGACGGAAACTCAGAAAACGATCCATTGGGCTGCACCAGCAGTGGAGACCACCCAAGGGAACCCGGACTTACTTTCAGAAGAGGTAAACTGGGATTTTGTGGACTTTCTTACCTCGCAAGAATTTGTTCCGGAACCTTCGTCACCTTCATTACCGCAAGTGGAGAATTTTAGACAGAGACAGAAAGAAGAATTGGAGAAATTTATACAATGACAAAAGGAAGCGGAACAAGCTTTTCTCCTACAGCAACAGCAGCAAGAAGAAGAGGTAAGAAAAAAACAACAACAAGAAGTAGCAGCAAAGAAACAAGAGGGTGAAAATCAAACGGTCACGGTACTGTTGGACATTTTAGCGGAGTTAAGAAGTCTGAAACAAATGTATCAGACTTCTTTATTACGACCGAAGAGAATACGACCTTCCCGGGCTAAACACGTCAACCCTGTGACTAAGCCTACCGTACCACCCTTAGTGATTTCAAACAAATCATCATCATCAACAGTACGCAGTCCAGAAGGAGGAATTGGCCGTGGCAAAGGCTTAAGGCAGGTAAAGTTGATTGCTTAAACTCACCCCTACACCAAAAAAGGCCCTTTTCAGGACCACCCACGTCTCTCGAAAAGAGATCGACTTTCAATTGCCAATAACTCAAAAAAAGAAAAAGAACCATTTTACCCCTATAGTAAGTGTCTGTGTATGAGTGCGTGAGTGTACGTTCTTATTTTAAAATCAAAACCCAAAGACACTTACCTTTTTATACCTAATTTATTCTTTTATCAATATTTACAATCCAATTCAGAATTCACAACATAGCACTTTAAAAAGTTCATAGACTTCTTCTATCTCATTGTTTACTCTCTCTGTTTTTTCAATTTCTTCACAGTCAGTCTTTTCCTATTCTTCCTCCTCACTTTCTTCCCTTCTTCTTTTCATCTCCTGTTTCTTTTTCTTTACCTGTCTGCTTTCTTCCTCTTCGTCTTCTTTCTCTAACGAATCCCTCTCTTCTTCTGATTCCTCTTGTTTCTTTTTTGGGCAATCTGGAGACCAATGTCCTTTTTCTTGACAATAATAACAGGTATCTTGACTTTCGTCTCTTTTAACCCCTGTTTTTCTTTTTTGACGGTCTGGACACTCTGAAGACCAATGCCTTTTCTTCTGACAGATATAGCAAGTATCTTGACTTTTATCTCGAAAGGAAGGAGAGTAGTCCGTCGGCTGGTCTGAAGAGAATTTTCTAATGACCCCTCGCAAAGCTCTGATGAAACGTTCGATTTGGCTAGTCTCTTCCATCGTTGTGCTCGGTTAGAGAGTGAAATGAATAGTGAAAGGACAAGACATATACCCTTTTATATACGCTGGTCTGCCATGACTATAAAGTAGCCCATGGTGTTTAAACTTTAGTCATTTGACTTTTTGCTTTCAAGATGAAACGATCCAATTCATTTGAGAAGAAAGAAGAAAGTAAGAGGCAGAAACGTGATCTATCGCCTCGTACCAGAGTTGAAGTCTTGGCACAAATTCATGCCAGTGATTTTGAAGAGGACATGAGTGAACCAGAATCCAAGCCCTCTAAACAAAGTTCGCCACCCTTAGTCAACCCTGAAAAATACTATTCCATTCGAGAGATCGAAAAACGCTCCTCTAGAAAATTTAGAACTACGGCTTACAAATGCACGGTGAAGTTTAAAGATTTCAAGTCCGAAGTACCGTTGGAGAAAGCAGAAGGGTTCATCACCGGGGTGTGGGATTCTTTACTCACCACACTCAAGCGACAATGTCAACCCAAAGAAGACGATCGCTTGAGACTCTCCATACAACACGACGGTTTGAAATCCCCTGTTTGGATCGAGTTTAGCACCCCTTCAGAATTGATAGCTTCCAAAGTCATGGACAAGATTCAACACGTGCAACAATCTAATGACCAGTTTGACATCACCGATGGAAAAGCCACACTCGACATGACCCACGTCTCTCCTCCTCAAGGGATTGGACGCAATAAGGTGTTACTGGTGGACGACCTTCGCAACACCAAAAAGAGTCTCGTCCAAATACACAATTCTCAAGACCAGATGTGTTTAGCCCGAGCCATCGTGGTGGGACGAACCTATGCCAACAAGAACGACACGGCAGAATGGAAAAGAACCTGGGAGAACATTCGACAATCGGACCGAGCCAAACAACGAAGTGAAGCAGAACTCCTGTTACAACAAGCTGGCCTGTCCAAAGACACACCCTGTGGCATTCCTGAGATGCAAACATTGCAAGATATTTTAGCTCCACGCTACACCTTGAAAGTGCACCCTCAAGAAATGCGCGACCTCTGTTGTTTCGAGGGAAAGACTTTAAGGACGGAAAATACATTCATGTCTATTATCACGATGACCATTTCGATACCATTACCAGTATCACTGCATTCCTGGGATACAGTTATTACTGTGAGAAATGTGACTATGGTTATAACAATCGAGAGCAACACAAGCATTGCGGATCGAAATGCTCAGGATGTTTGGCCTCTCCACCCTGTCTGAGCGAAGGACAAAAACCATTGCATTGTCCTGCTTGTCTGCGCACGTTTGTCAGCCCTGCCTGTTACCAACAACATCTGAAGATGCAAGGTTCACAGCAGAAATGTGCAGGTCAACTCCTGAGATTGTGCCCTACCTGTGGACAAGGCATACTTACCAATAATGCCAAGGCACACGTATGTTCAGGAAAGAAAAAATGTCACATTTGTCACCACATCGTGGACTTGGAACACCAATGCTACGTGCAAAAATACCAACCCCCACCAGAGAAAGAGGATGGACACAAGAAGAAAGGCAATTTCATCTTTTTCGATTTCGAATGCATGCAAGAGACTGGCATTCACATTCCTAACTTCTGCGTGGCTCATCGAGCGTGCGAAAAGTGCATTCAAGAACCTATCTTCAGTCATTGCCCTCACTGCAGCAAGATTCCTGGAGGGCATGAAAAAATCTTTCGGGGACCGAACACGCTAGCCGATTTCGCCCAATGGGTCTTAGACCTCATCGACAAGACGTGGAGCCAAGAGGACATTGAACGTTACGGAGATTGTCATCGTCATGCCACAGTGATGGCTCACAATTTCTCCGGATACGATGGACAGTTTCTTTTGAGATACTATACGGAACAAGGCACCGAACGACCTAAAGTCAATTTGAACGGAGCCAAAATCATTTTCATGCAAGTGGGACAAGTGCAGTTTAAAGATTCGATGAGTTACTTAGCCATGCCTTTGAGTCGAATGCCTAAAACATTTGGAATGACAGAAATGGCTAAAGGGTACTTTCCACACTTTTTCAATACGGAAGCCAATCAACACGCCGTTCTACCCCATTTACCTGAGGCTCACTATTACGACCCTGACAACATGCGTACCGAACAACGAGACGCTTTCTACGCTTGGTACCAGGCTCACGCCTCAGGAAGAAATGCTAAAGTATTGTCGTTCCGACGTGGACATTTTACGGCGTTGCTGTGGAAAATTTCGCGAAATGTTCATGGGGTCGATCCTTTGAAAGAAGCTTGCACCATTGCCAAAGCGTGTTCCTTAGTGCACCGCCAACGATTCATGCCTGAAAACACCGTGGCTGTCATCAGTCCTCAAACGACCAACTATGTCAAACGTCAATACTCGGTGAAAGCCCTACGCTGGTTACATTACTTGTGCTACAAGGAAGACAAATGGATTCAGCATGCCCGCAACGGAGGGGGCGAAAAGACCATCGGAACGCATTCGGTCGATGGCTGCGACTTAGAAAACCCCAAGATCGTGTACGAGTTTAACGGTTGCTTATTTCACAGATGTCCCGTCTGTTACCCTGATCGTGACACTAAAAATCAGTTTTTACAACGGACCATGGAAGACTTGTACCAGGCAACTTGTCAGCGACGCCTAAAGTTAGAACAGGAAGGATACCAAGTGGTGGAAATGTGGGAACACGAGTACGATCACCGTATGAAAACCGATCCCGAGTTTAAACGCCTCGTGGAAAGTTACCAGTTCATGGACCCGCTGAACCCGAGGGATAGTTTGTACGGAGGAAGGACCAATGCCACCTGTTTGCTGTACCAAGCTGACGAAGAGAAAGGAGAAGAAATCAAATACTTGGACGTGTGTTCGCTGTATCCCTACGTGTGCAAATATTGTCGCTTTCCTGTAGGGCACCCGCAATTGTTAACGGAACACATCGACCCGAAAAACATTCGACAATACGAAGGCTTGATCAAGTGCAAAGTTTTGCCTCCCACGGACTTGTACCATCCCGTGTTACCTCACCATTGCCAAGGCAAACTGATGTTTCCTTTGTGCCGTACTTGTGCCGAAACGTGCAACCAAGATCAACCTTGTCAGCACACCCAGGAAGAACGCACCTTGACGGGAACCTGGGTCAGCGTAGAATTGTTCAAAACTCTGGACATGGGATATCAACTGTTAGAAGTGTACGAAATTTACCACTTTCCCAAGACACAACAATACCACAAGGGTGACCCTACTCAGAAAGGCATTTTCGTAGACTACGTGGATGCCTTTTTGAAACTGAAGCAAGAAGCCAGTGGCTATCCTTCCTGGTGTCACACTCCCGAAGACCAAATACATTTCAAAGAGAAATACCGGGAACAGGAAGGCATCACTTTAGATCACTTCGAGAAAAACGAAGGCAGGCGATCGTTTGCCAAAGTGATGTTAAATTGCTTGTGGGGAAAAATGGCACAACGACCGTGTTTACCCAAGACGGAATATTTGACCGAACCTTCCCGCTACTTCCAGATGATTCACGACAAAACCAAATACATGAAACACGTGGACGTCGTTCGTGAGGATTTGATCTTGGTCAATTACGAAGAAGATCTGGACTTTATACAAGACGACCCCTTTAGAAATGTCATCATTGCGGCTTACGTGACAGCCCATGCTCGTTTAAAATTGTACGAAGCTTTAGAACTGTTAGGGGAACGTGTCCTGTACTTTGACACGGATAGTTGCATTTACATCCATTACCCGAGTCAACATCACCCTGACATCGAAGGAGATCGTTTAGGAGCCTGGACAGACGAGCATCCCGACGACAAGATTCTAAGTTTCGCCAGTGGCGGTCCAAAAAATTACGGCTACGAATACCGGGACAAACAAGGAGAAGTGCACACGACGTGTAAAGTGAAAGGATTGACTCTGAATTATCGTACCAGTCGAGTGGTCAACTTTGGGGTACTGAAAGAAGCCTTGCAGTCTGGAAAAGATCAACACTTTAAAGTGACCACCTATCAACCGAACAAGATTGTACGTTTACCCACTCACCACATCGTCAGTCGACCCTTGGAAAAAAGTCTATCAAATCGTGTACCAGAAGCGAGTGCGACTTCCCAATCATTTGACATTACCGTATGGACACGTCGGTATAAAACATTGGTTGTAAGAGGATAGTCACCCACCAGAAGCATGACTTCGCCACAGCAAGAATCGAGTGAGAAACCCGATGAGGACTCCAAGTTCAAACCCTACCCTTTTCCAGTCTTCTTACCTGATTATTGTGATTGTGCCCGTCGATTGGACACGTTTCAGAAATGGCCTACGGATAGGAAAGGATTACTTTCGTCGCATATTTTAGCTAGAACAGGATTTGTCTACTTGGGACCCGAGTCAGGATTGGGATACGAAGTACAATGTTTCGCTTGCGGACTGAAGTTACGAATGGATCTATGTATCTACAAAGATTCAGCTATTCTGGAACATACTCGATGGTCTCCGCACTGTCCTTACCTTTCTACGGCCTTTCCACCCATGACACTACGGTACAATGATGACGACACCTTAGAGACGGTACCTTCCAAAACTAGACATAAAAAACATAAAAAGGAACGATCTACAAGCTTGAGACTGCATTGTGACTAGTATAAAAAGGGACTATGGTCAAGATCGATAGTTCATTGTGACTACCTACCAAGACCGAGCGAACAAGATGAATACTTTCAGAGAAACACACAACAAGTTCAGACAGACACAATTGAAGTGTGGGGCTTTGGAAGTGGAATGCGATTGTGAGCCTTGCGATGGGTATGATGCTGTACGTTGTGACCTTAGCGATGCCGTAAAGCATCATGGGAATTTGTTTTCACTGCCTCTATCATGGAAAGTGATGCTGTGCGTGCCAAACCTGAGGGATGCGAAAGCGATGCCGCTCGTCCTCTTGGACACATTACTGGGTTTCGTTTTAAAGGTGAATGTTCACCTTCACGCCTACCCCCCTACGGATGTCATCCAGCCCTGAGCAAACTCCTGTCCATGTCACCCAACCCTCATCGAAACGAACCTGTGAAAGACGAATATTCGTTTCCTGTGCGTTTGTCGGAATACTGCGACTTTGAAAATCGTCTTCAATCGTTCAAAGGAAAATGGCCTAAGTATCTGGGAGGACCGACCCCCAAAGAATTAGCCAGAGCCGGATTGTTCTACTTGGGCGAAGGAGATAAAGTCAAGTGCTTCAGTTGCGATGTGTCACTTCACCACTGGGAACCACAAGATTCGGCCTACGTAGAACATGCTCGATGGTCACCGAATTGTCATTACTTACCTTTAGTGGGACCGAGACATTGAAGTAACTTACCATGTCGTTGACGAAGAAGAAACCAGATTGGTTAGGAGTCAATGTTGGACATCATCGAGACCAGTATTTAAACTTCATTTCAAAAACGATATTGAATCATTACCTATAGAACTGCAAGAGAAGATTTACAAAGAAGTTTGGCAGGGGTTTGCCATAGTGAAATCTCAATGGGTCACTGTAGAACTTTTGTGTCGAGAAATTCATAAGAGGAAAGTGAAGAAAGTCAACCAGTGTGTTAGATTTCTTTGGGTCATGTGTTCATTCGTCCTATTATATCACTCTAGACCGTTTACATCAAAAGAGTTCAGTGACATTCTTGGACGTTACCCTGAACGGCAGTGGCCAGAAATTACTCACTATGTGGATTACTTTTGCTCTAGGAGAAGATTGTGAATTGTACGGACTGACCTATTCATGGATACTTTACAAGAGAACATTCGTTCTTTGCCTGTGGAGTTAAGAGAACGCATTTACCGAGAGCTGGTCAAAATACAAGTGAAACGTAAAGAACAGTTGCATCCGTTACGTCACCAGATCTTTAACCACTGGTACTTGAATGGTATAAAAGAACTGATTCGTCAGAAATTGTTTCAGTGGTCAGACATTGTTCAAAATTTTGAGGTCGCCAATGATCGACATGTTCATAATTTTGGTTACTTCGAGATTCACCTAGTGCAACGCATTGAGGAAGACAAGTTAAAGGATTACCAACATATTTTACGTGGAATCTACTTAGCGGAAGAGGAAACTTCTAAACAAACTCTGACGTTTAGGTTACAGTATCCAAGATTTAGATTCCCTACTGGAGAACGAAGATGTCTGGCTAGAAAGTACGTGTATTGCATGCGAAAATAAGAGAGTATAAAAACAGGCTGTCATGCCACGACTTATGTCACATGTAATTGAACAGATTCCGTGGAAGGAACTCAATGACCATATTCAAACCGTGGATCATTACCATCGATTATTACAAGAGCTGTATCCATTCAATGTGTGTGTAGCTTGTGACTTACACCCCCATTGGACAGATGTCCGTGACTGGAAAAAATGGGATTTTGAGGCTTGGACCCAAGAAGTGGCCCAGTATGCTCGAGAGTTGTGATCCTTCCTTTCAACGTCCAAAGAAAAAAGTTACTTTTCAACCTGTGTTAGTGACGGTGCCAGAAGAACCCGTCACCCAGGACAGGACTGTCGTGGACAGGCCTGAAAGACCCTTTCGGGAGGACACTTGTGTGACCTTACCCCCTATAGAACTGGTCAGAACTTTATCCAAAACATGTTGTACAGACACTTGTTTTTATTCCACGTTAATGATTTTCATGTGCCTTTTATCGTTGTACTTAAGCTTTTGGCTTTTATGTATTTTTGTCTTTCGTGTTGTTCATGTTTTAAAACATTCAATAAATGTGTCCTGAAAAAAGTATATAAACTCTCGTCTTGTTTGTTTTCGTGTCACAAGTGACATTCCTAACACTATGGCTACCTCTGCTGTCTCTGCTCCCTCTTCCTCTACTGTCAAAGTCATCGACAAACACTTAGATCGTGCCAGTTGGGAGGCTTTGTATCTTCGCCATCCCTTTAACATGCTCATTGCCGGACCTAGCGGTTCAGGCAAAACCGAATTCGTCAAACGTTTGATCGAACATAAACATCATTTGATCGATCGGCCACCTCAACGCATCGTGTGGTGTTACAAAGAGTGGCAATCGGCGTACAGCCTCTTGCGAGAAAGTCAAGGCGATTCCATCGTGTTTGTGGAAGGCATTCCTAAAGAAGACGACGGCATCGTCTCTGACTCCCGTCAAACCCATTTGGTCATTTTTGACGACATGTTAGGAGAAGACGAAGAAGAAATTAAACTGTGGTTCACGCGCAAAGGGCATCACTGTAATGCCAGTGTCGTTTACATCACTCAAAATTTGTTTCAACAAAGTAAAGCCCATCGCACCATCAGTCTCAATGCGCATTACGTGGTCTTGTTTAAAAGCCTCGAGATAAATCGCAAGTGCAAGTCTTAGCCAAACAGTTAGGGACGCCTTGGCTGACTCAGGCGTACGACGATGCCACTCAAACTCCTCACGCCTATTTACTCGTCGATTTGAAACCTACGACCCCGATGATTTGCGATTTCGTACCCAATTGTTTCACCATTGGTGCCAAGACGGAGGGCCTGTCCTGTACACGTCTCCGTCCTCGACTTAACTTCATTCCACAAAAAAATCTATAAAAACCTCAGACACTTTTCGTCTGTCTCACACAACGTCAACATGACGTCCCTTCAGTCGCATATTCCCGTCAAATTGATTCGTGCCTTGTTTGGCATCAGTCGTGAAAAAAATCCACAAACACGAGCTCGTGTCTTAGAAGCTAGTCTCAAAGAAGTCTTACGATGGTTCACGGTGACAGCACGTCAATTACTCCAAGGGATCATTCAGATTCCTCATCAAACCAAACGCTTTTTTGATTGAAACAAAGTCGCTTTGAACCAACTGGCCGATCCCCGTATCGACACTCAAACCAAAAAACAAATCATTTTGAAACCTGGAGGGAGCGGTACTCTAGGAGGGGTCATCATTCGCTCTCTCTTAAGATGGGATCCTAATGCCCCCAAAGTTCTCCCCAAGAAAAAGTCAAACGAAGCTCCAAGAAGAAGAAAAAGACCAGGTCCCCAAGGAGAACTTCTCCAGTGGCGGAACCCTCCTCTTACCAGACACCACCCCGGAAAAAGAAAAGAAGCCCCCAGAAAAAGAAACAGAGAAAAAGTCCCCAGAAAAAGAAAAGCCCACAGAAGAAAACTAGTCGCAAGAGAGGCACTTCGGCCAGGACGCAACCTTACACTCGCAAACCACGACCTGCCAGGGCGGTGACCGCGTCTCCGGCAGCCTCACGTTCATCCACTTCTCCGTTGATGACACCAAGAACTGAAGAGTACTTGGAGACGTTGATCACACCAAGAACTTCTCCGTTGATGACCCCTGCACGACTTGTCATGCCTGTCCTCAAATTGATACGCCGTAAAGACAACCAGTGGCGACGCGTTCCAGTATAAAAAAGGCCTGTGACCAAGTAGGGGTATCAGTGTTTTTGGTGCTGAAGACTCAAAGATGTCACCCTCCAGAAAACATCCCTCTTCTAAACAACCCCAAGGAAAGAAAAGGAAAGGACTGCCTCCTAGTTTAGTCAAACATGGGGACATGTTATCTGTCCTGTCCAAAGCTTCTCCACCCCTACGAAAAAAAACTCATTCAATCGGCCTCCAAAGAGGTCATCGATACCGTGTGCGAATGTTGTTTGAACGTCTTGAAAGGCACGATCCCTTTGTCCAAACACCAGAAACAATGCTTAGGCAAACATCGTCACGTTCTTCGCCAAATGGTTCAAAAGAAAATTTCCATTCGTCAAAAGAAGAAGATGTTGGTCCAACGTAGAGGTATTTTACCCCTCTTGTTAGGTCCATTGCTGAAAGGAGTCTTGGGAACCATGTTGGGAGGACTGGTGGGAGCAAGATAAAAAGGCCCTCTGAAGTCCCAAGATCTCAGAATCGACCCCTGACAACCTCATGGAAGGACGAAAACTAGCTTTAGTGCCTTACAAACGATGGATGGAATACCATCGTTGGCAAGAACAACGCACCCCGCATTTACCTCCCAATCCCCATTTGAGCGAGATGTCCCAGTTACAACACGAATTGCAGTCCTTGATGGATCGCCAAGATTTGTCCGAAACAGAAAAATCGCAAAAGTACGGTCAACTCTTGCAACGACTGCAACTCTTTCACCAGAAAGCTTTAGACGAAACAGCTCTACCCACTCTGAAAGATTTTAAGACCTTGATGAAAAGTCCAGCACCATCATCACTACCACCACCACCACCACTACTACCATCCCCAGGGGTCACCAGAGATGCTACCCCACGAAGACCTGAGGAAGAAGAGATGCGAGAAGTGTTTCAAACACCGTCAGCAGCACCCATTTCAAGTAAGATTGCAGCATCCTTGTTGACCCCGTCCCCCACACCCCAACGAGAAGAAATGAAAGCTTGGGTTAAAAAGATGACGTCCACTCCTCCTTCGACAGAAGTGAAAAAGAAAGAAGGGAAGCCAGAAGTGAAAAAAGAAAAGAAGACCAAAGCCATTCCATTGCCACCTCCACCACCACTACCTTCGACTTCGACAGAAGTGAAAAAGAAAGAAGGGAAGCCAGAAGTGAAAAAAGAAAAGAAGACCAAAGCCATTCCATTGCCACCTCCACCACCACTACCTTCGACTTCTACTCCCGTAGCCCATCGGACACGTAAATCCGTTTCTAAACCACCCTTTCGTCCCACCCAAAGTAGCATCACGGAAGAGTGGGTGACTTATTAACACACCAAAAAAAAATGGAGAAGGTGTTAGCCAGCATTTACTACGATCCCTCGCATCCTGCAGGTTACGCAGGAGTTCAAAAATTGTATCGTGCTGCCAAAACTCGACTGAAAAGTCTCCGTTTACCTCAAGTGCAACGATGGTTACAAGAACAAGCTACCTACACTTTACACAAACCCATTCGACGCAAGTTTTCCAGAAGTCGCACCCGAGTGGAAGGCATCGATCATAATGGCAAGCCGATTTAGCCGATGTCTCTCATTTGGCCAGCTACAATCGTGGCTACAAATATTTGTTTTGTGTCATCGACGTCTGTTCCAAATTTGCCTGGGTCGTACCCTTGACTTCCAAATCGAGCAGCGAGTTAGTGCGAGCCCTGCAACGAGTGTTGAAACAAAGCGGTCGTCACCCTCTTCGATGGCAAACGGACAAAGGCACCGAATTTCTGAACCAAGCTTTCCAAAAAGAATTAAAGAAACGTGACATTCATTTTTTTTACCACCGAGAATCCCGAAACCAAAGCCAGCATCGTGGAACGTTTTCAACGCACTTTGAAAGAACGCATGTGGAAATATTTTACGCATCACCACACTCTGAAGTACATCGACATCTTACCGCACCTGGTGCAAGCGTACAACCAATCTTACCATCGAAGCATTGGACGTGCCCCGCAAGACGTGACTCCCGACAACGAAGTGCTGGTGTTTGAGCGCCTGTTTGGTACGTCCCCGACGAGGGCTGTCCCCAAGAAAAGTGGAGAGTTGACCGTAGGAGATTGGGTGCGCATTGGCAAAACCAAACGCACTTTCGACAAAGGTTACTTACCTAACTGGACGACCGAATTGTTTCGTGTCACTGGACGAGTGCATGGCCGTCATCCTGCCGTCTATAAATTGGAAGACATGAACGGAGAAGTGCTCAAAGGAACGTTTTATTTGCCCGAGTTACAACGTGTCACCAAAAAGAAGACGACGTGTACGACATCGAAAGCATTCTCGAACGCAGAACCCGTAAAGTGGGTAAACGACGTGTCAAAGAAGTCAAAGTACGTTGGAAAGGATATCCACCCAGTTTTGATTCTTGGATCGACGCTTCGCAAGTCATCGACTATAAAAAGAAGTGACCATCATGCCCTTTCACACAGACGCAGCTACGTCGACCACTCCTTCACCTAGTTCTTCTCTGCAAGATTTACAAAAACAACCTTTGTGGGTGTGGTGTGGAGAACGTGTGCCTAAAACGCAAATCGTCTTTTTCTGCCAAATCTTCGTGGTGTATTGTGTCATCGGGGCAGCCATTGCCAATTTGAGTTTGCAACAAGGAGACAAACAATTGTGGACCATTTTATTGAGCAGTTGCATCGGTTACCTGCTTCCTAATCCCTCCCTGAAATTCT
Source organism: Sinohyriopsis cumingii (assembly GCA_028554795.2). NCBI lineage: Eukaryota > Metazoa > Mollusca > Bivalvia > Unionida > Unionidae > Sinohyriopsis > Sinohyriopsis cumingii. Next base: position 79,083,895 of record CM068841.1, read on the forward strand.
CCTCGAACGGGAACAACGGGAACCTTGTGTCCAGTGCCAGTGTCAGTCACCACTCCAATAACAACAACAACAACCCTATTTTGGGTGGAGACACGCCTCTGACGTCCAGTAACCCCTCGGACAGCCACAGAACTCTGGAATTATGAGTTACCAAAACCAATTTTACTTAACCTTACCCAGTGACAGTTCCATGGAGGTGTTTTCCAACAACACGTTGTGCTGTTACACGCCCAAATTACCTCAGGCCATCCCATTAGATCACGAAGCCCATTGGGAAGTGGCTTTAGTAGAAATCATTCGCCCGACCCAAGTCCTCAATGTCCTTCCCAATCAAAATTTTTTTGATGTGGAAGTTCATGACGAGCAAATGCAACTGTACTTGGATACCCATGGCAAATATGACAAGAAAACCCCTGGCACAAAAACTCAAAAGTCGACCATCTATCACTTGTTCATTCCCCCAGACTATTATTTTAGTGGTCAACATTTGGTGAGCACCATAGCCTCCAGGTTTAATGTCGTGTTTCTGAAAGCTTTGCAAAGTGTCAAAAAAGTGTCACCCTGGAATACCACAAAGCAGCTCGTCGCTTCTTGATGAAATTTGACGGGAGTAAAATCATGTCTTTCTTATTTTGTCCTGAATTGTTTGACATTTTGGGCGGAGACATGAACATGAGAATGACCATGATCAAGAAAAACGAATTACCAATCATTTACGACAACGAGTCTTTTACCAAGTTATTTCGTGCCCCGGTAGAACTGAACCAAGGACTGAATTTGATGTTTGTGTATTCCGATGTGGTGGAGTACAACGTGGTGGGACACACCTCTGTACCGTTACTGCGTGTCATTCCTTTCAAAGTGGATTATGCCACGAACGCTGACGAGGAAGGTAGAAACACTTATCACGTCCACCGCGAATTTGTACATCCTCACTATTTGCCTGTCAGCAAGTCTTATTTGGACATGGTCAACATTGCTATAAAATGAGATCTGGGACAAAATATTCCATTCACCAAAGGAAAAGTCACGGTGAAACTCCATTTTCGAAAACGGTTCTCTCACGACTCGTAAGTCATGTATCCAGTGTACCGAGGGGTTGCTCGACAGCGAGGACACGGTTTAGGAGATATGTTGAAATCGGCTTTTCGTTCGGTGGCTCCGGTGTTGAAACCGATGGTGACACGAGGATTGCACGCCTTGAAAGATGCGGCACTGACACAAGGCAAAGAATTTCTCCAAAATGTCATCATCGACAAACAAAACCCCAAAGAAGCTTTCATAAGGGCAGGCAAAAATGTCTTGCTGCAAACGGGCAAAGACCTTTTGGGCCGACGAGAAACACCCATAAATGCCCTGCACGCTACCGAGTCAGGCATTCAGCAAGGACAAGGCAGAAAGAGACGACGAAGAAAACACCCTTTCACCAGACTTCACACGTCTAAAGCTAGAAAGGCAAAGAAAAGAAGAACCGTCAGAGACTTAGACGTTTTCGATTATTAAAGTATTGAGATACAGAAAAAAAATGATGCACCGAGAATCTTGCGCTTGTTCCAAGTCGGAACTGGATCTGTTTGCCATGCCCCCCACCATGATGATCATGCAAGAATCCCAGTGGGTGGAATTTCACCCCGTCTCCTCTTTGGCAGCCTCAGCTCCCATCGAGTTTGAAATCAAAGGACAGACCGAAGATTACATCGATCTGAATAGCAGTTACTTGTACCTGAAAGTCAAAGTTGTCGATGAGGACAATTCGCCCCTGGATGGTGATGAGGTAATAGCTCCCGTCAACAATTTCATGCATTCCTTGTTCAGTGGAGTGGACTTGTACTTGAATAACAAACTAGTCAGTAGCAGCATGGATACTTACCCTTATCGAGCGTACCTAGAAAATCTCTTGACGTACGGAATAGACGCCAAGAACACCCATCTCGATGCCTGTGTGGTATGGGAAGCTGACGATGCGGACGAATTTGAAACCTTCGAAACTGATACAAAGGATAAAACTAAACCAAAAAATGATGGATTTCTAGAACGAAGAGACAAAATATTAAATGGAAATAGTTTAGAACTGATGGATCGTTTTCATTTGGACATGTGGTTGCAAGAGAAATATTTGCTGAACGGGGTGGATGTTCGCCTGAGACTGAATCGTAGCAGTGCCGCTTTCCATTTGATAGGTACTACTGCTTGCAAAACTGTCATCGAGGAAGCCAGGCTCTACGTACGACGCGTGGAAGTGTTACCTAAAGTGGGAAACGACATCAGTCAGACGTTGAGCAGAACGACCGCCAAGTATCCGATCCGACGCGTAGAAGTGAAAACCTTCACCATTCATAGGGGACAGCGATCCATGATCGAAGATCATCTGTTCCAAGGACAGCTGCCCAAACGTGTAATCCCTGGTATGGTCTTGAATTCAGCCTTCAACGGAGCCTTCGCTGAAAATCCTTTCTACTTTCGACACTTTAGCGTGTCCAAGATCGAAGTCAGTCGCGATGGCAAGACCTTGTGTACCAGACCTTTCGAGCCTAACTTTGACAAGAAGAATTACTTGAGATCGTACTTGTCCCTGTACGAAGCCACCGGACAGTTAGGAACCAATACCAGTCACGGCATTACGTACGAGGATTATGCAGGAGGCTATGCTTTGTGGGCTTTTGATTTCACTCCAGACCAAGGCAGCGACGAGGGACATTTCCACCCTATAAAATCAGGCCAGATTCGTGTGGAAATTCAGTTTGCAAAACGAGAACCTGATGAAATGGTGAAGGTCATCCTGTATGCAGAATTTGATAATACGATAGAAATCAACAGTTTGAGAGAAGTCATTATAGACTATTAGAAACCACGGAAGACTGTTATCCCTCTTTACCTAGTGGAGAAACTTTAGACATGGAATGTGAGGAAACTGTGGAAGAAGAAGAAGTTATCATGACGAAGTCAAGATGGCCAGAACAAAAAGCCCATTTAGTCTCCTGTTTTTGCCAAACACTTGGTCGAAAAAATGACGGAATTGAACAAAAAAGATTGCTATGGATGTCAAAACGATCATCCCAGTCAAATTCAACACGATAAATGCCTGATGCTGAGTCAAGAAGAAAAATTGGACGATTATCTCGACGAAGCTTGGAGTCTCATCTCGGACGAAGTCGTATTGCATCAGTGGTATAAAGACTTGCGTGAACATTCTTGTCCACCATTAACCACTCAAGAAATCCATCGTATCGAAGCTCTCCTGAATCAGAGTGTTGAGACGAAACGAAGAAACGGTTATTTGTCAGACATTTTCAAGCAAAAAGTCAGGATCGAATTGATCACTTATTATTACCTGTGAAGAAGAAAAAAAAACACAGAAAAAATGGATACCTGGGAACTTTATTACCTTTTGAACCACAGTTCGTATACGGCTTCTTGGAATCCTGTCGTCTGTGCTAAAGATGAACTCCCTCATCGCAAACCTCAAGACCATCTAGCTTATGTGATCAACACGGACGACAGTCATCTCCCAGGAACCCACTGGGTAGCCGTCTACTTTCCTCAAGAAGGATGTGTGGAATATTTCGATTCGTACGGATTGCCCCCTTTGGAAGACGATATCATTGACTTTATGAGAAGAAATGCTCAGACCACCCGATTCAATAATGTGAAATTACAAGGCACAGATTCCTTGGTGTGTGGACAGTACTGTGTGTATTTTCTGCATCATCGCAGCCTGGGTTATTCCTTAGAACATTTAGTGACTCATTTTGATCCTCGTTCTTCTTCTAGAAACGATGTGAAAGTAGATCGATGGTTTTGTGACCATAATGCTTATCTTTTGTCTCAAGCTAGGAAACGTAGTGTCCATCAATGGCCTAATGACTTCCAACAGTGGAAATCACAATTTCATTCACATCGTTTTCAGCCCTGTTTAAAGTAGAGTGTTAATTGAAAAAAATGTTTGTCATTTGAAAAAAAATGTTTGATGTTATATTGTTGGATTATTGTTAAAAATGTTAGAGTTGTTGGTTAGTGTTAAGTGATATTTGAATAAAAAATGTTGTTTTGAAAAAAAAATGCCTTTGTCTTTTGTTTGGCTATAAGAATGTTGATTCATGCTCTTTGACTTCTCTCTGTCTGTCTCATGACATTCATTGATCGTTCCGGCTCGAAAACCGTAGAGGGATGTTTTCCTTCACGTCCGCGCTTTGACTTTAAGAACCGGGGCAGTTTCCAGTCTAACCATCCATTGTCGACTCATCCTCCTACGAAGATGCGCTCCAAACTAGCTAAGCTAAACGAAGCCTACGTGAATTTGCATGGGGTCAGACACAGTCTGATACCGAAGCCAGAAGAGATAGAGAATGTGAGAATGCTAAAAGTCACTGAAGACCTGATAGAAGAGCTCTTCAGAGAAGAAGTGAACAGGGAGAAAGAAGAATGGACAGAGAAGTACAGACTTCAGAGACAGCAGCAATAGCAACAACAACAACAACAGCAGCAGCAGCAACCTGAACCTGACAGAGGCTTTGTCGATTGTCGTATCGACACGAAAGAGTTCTTCTTCTCTTTCCGAAGAAGCAGACCTATCGTCAGAAAGTCTATCCTCAGAGGACGTCGCATTCTTAGAAACTAAAAAGATTGCCATAGCAAACAAAACAAAAAAAACAGCCCTTTTCAGGGCTACCCAATACTCTAGAAAAGAAATAACAATCGATTTGCCAATGTGTGTATGCAGAGTAGTGTGAATATAAACACCTTTTTATAGTGTGAGTGTATGTGTTTGTGTATATGATTGTGTGTTTGTCAGTGCTCACGTACATTTTTGTGGATAGTAGATTAAGATCATGTTTTTTTGCTGTTTGAGGTGTGGGGAGAGTAGATTTGAGGTTTGATTGGATTGCTTTGCGTATGTGAATAGTATATTGAAGTGATTAATGAAAATTTTTTAGAATAGTGATGGGCAGTATAAAAAAGTGAGTGAGTGTTTGTTTTAGGTCTGCGCGTTTGTTTGGTCATGATCTAGGTAAGATCAATTTTGTTTTTAAGGTATGTTTTCCTTCACGTCCGCGCTTTTAGTATAAACTGAAACTCGCTTGGCAGTCTAGCTACCCTGTTCATTCGTTAACAAGACAATGAATACCAGAATAAGCAAACTTCTTGAACTCCAGATACATCTGGAATATGTCAGGCGCCTGTTAAATGAACTGGCCGCGGAGGCCATAGTAGAAGAGGAAAGAATAAAGAAGGAAGAGGAGGAGAGAAGACAGAGGGAAGAGGAGGAAAAGAAAATAGGAGAGAGGATGGCTTACAAGATACCAGAGACAGAGGATTGGGGTGCTGAAGCCAATCATCCTCCCTCTGCGCTTTCAAGAAAAAAAGTAAAAGGAGACTGGGGAAGAAGATGTGTGTGTGGTGCCAGGCCTGGAAGGTGCCATCATTAACCAGGTGTCACTGGAGTTCAAAAACAAACAGCCCTTTTCAGGGCTACCCAATACTCTAGAAAAGAAATAGGAATCGATTTGCCAATGTGTGTATGTAGAGTAGTGTAAATATAAACACTGACTCTTTTTCCTAGTGTGAGTGTATGAGTTTATGTATATGATTGTGTGTTAATAAGCGCTAGCATAGGTTAGTGTGGATAGTAGATTATTGGGATTTGATTTTAATGATTTGGGTGTGTGGATGGTAGATATTGGGTTAGTTTATTATTGGTTAGCGTATGTGAATAGTAGATGATATGAACTGAGAAAAGTAGGGGATGTTTTCCTTCACGTCCGCGCGTTTTAAGTAATGATCTAGGTAAGATCAATTTTGTTTTAGGGGGATGTTTTCCATCACGTCCGCGCTTTCACTATAAGAACCCACAGTATTCGTCGTTCGCACCATTCTAAGGAATAAAAAAAGAAGATGGAAGTGTCCCAACTGTTCAATGATTTAAGGCATGTTTATTTTTGGATGGTGGATGGTGAATATGGAGTTGAAAGGATTGAAAGAGATTGGAGGTTAAGAACCAGTGTGCACTACGTGAACGAACTAAAATTAGCCAGGGAGATGATAGAAGGATTAATTGAAGAAGAAGTGAAGAGACTGAGAGGGCTAATAAATCCCCCTTATGTCAGAGTGGGGACATTAAAAGAGGCCCTGGAGAAGGTAGAAGAAGTAAGAAGGTTTATGGAAGAGATAGAAAAAAGGTCAGAGTGGCCCTTTGTCAAAAGGAGTATTGAAAGATTGAAGAAAGGGGAAGAAAAGATGAGAAAGGTGATAGATGAAGAAGTGGAGAAAATAAAGGACAGGTGGGCAAAAGATAGAAAAGAAGAAGAAAATATAAAGTAAAAGGAAGAACTAGAGAAACTGAATGCTAACTGGATAAAAATCCAACAAATGTTCCGAGCCATGGGTCACCCGGACAGGATACCGGAAAATGAAAAGAAGAAGAAGAAAGGAATGATGGAAAAAATAAGGGGATGGATAAAGAAGTGGAGGAGTTAGAAGAAGAAGAAGAAGAAGAAGAAGAAACCCAAAGGCCCTTTTCAGGGCCACCCACATTTCTCGAAAAGAGATCTACTTTCCATTGCCTACCATTTTTTATTTTTATTTTTAAAAAAAAAATAGAAACCCCTCCCTGTTTCAATTTTACATAGACCCTATACAGACCCAGGTTTTTTTTGTCTATGTTAAATTTACATAGACCCTATACAGGCCCAGGGTGGTTAATGTTAAATTTACATAGACCCTATACCGGCCCAAGAAGGTCTGTAATGCTAATTCCCCTAGACCCTATACAGGCCCAGGGTTTTTCTCCATGTTAAATTTACATAGACCCTATACAGGCCCGGGGGGGGGGTCTGTAATGCTAATTCCCAAAGACCCTATAGTGCCCCACTTCACTACTTCCAATCATGCTGCAATTAAATCCAGATTTCATAGTGAATCTAGAAGACCAGGATTGTTGGTTCTCCACCAAACTGTTGTAGCTGTGTAGAGTAGGTGGCAGCTACATTGGGGAATTAGCTGGTAGAGCAAACAAACAAATGGCTTGGCTACATATGTCTTTAATGGTCTCTTTTTACTGTCCCAATTCAAATTCAAAAGCCCTCTCTAACCATTTCTGCCTCTATAAATATATATATATATATATATATATATATATATATATATATATATATATATATATATATATATATATATATATATATCAGCCTAGCGGACTTCACAGGATACATCATGATATCATATTTCTATACCTGGCTTGATCGTTTCTGGTACACAGATCTGTGTTTCCTACATTAAACTAAACATTTGATATTTCACTAATGAGTTGTCTAGAAGTTGATTTGAAAACATATAAATGATTATAATATATCTGATCAGAATCAAGCTCACTTTCAACCTCTTCCTCAAAATATAAATGTTAAATAAATGTAAGGGCTGGCAAAGATTGTCAGAGCTCAAAGATAAAATATATATATCTTTAAAATCCTTATATATAAGAGACTCTTGCTAATTAGAGAAACTTAATCTACTATCTTGTCTCTAATATCATCAGCATTTTCAAAATCTAAAACTAATTATAAGTCCTGTAAATAATCATTTAATTAATTTGTATAAACACAAATTCCTGCTATTCTCACCAACATAGGCCATAGAGTTAGACCTGTTAAACCAAATGATTAATGTCCATATGGCCATGGTGTGAGTGTGTTGTAAAGATTCTGCTTGCATTGTTTTGCACTGCAGTAGCAGAACATTTCTTGAAATGTGGATTCTAATCAACATGACTATGTACCAGACTAGAAAATTGGAAAACAGTTAAATCATATCAAAAGTCCCTACTACAAGACGATTAGAGGATTATATTCTTTGCATGTCACTTTTATTTCATTCCAGTCCAAGAGAGCCAGAAACATTTCCACCCTATAAACCTGGACCAGCTTTGTCTGGAACTTCGGTTTGCAGTCATCGATATATTTTGTGTCATTTTTACTAGGAAAACACGTCAATTTGAAATTTTTACCTTTACAATCTTTTCAAAATTTGCCGAAATTCTTTAGACAATTGTTATATGTTTAGGAATGTACCCCTTAAAGGAGACCAGAAACCAATGGAAATATAGAATAATAATAAAAGTACTAATGCAGAAAACTTTATTCTGAAGTATCATCTGCGACCGTAATGCCAATATTTAAATATTGGCCTATCTTCTAGGAGCTGAATTTCCGTGACCTCGTATGCAAATTTTCCTGTTACTTTCGGGATGTGACGTCATAGTAGCGACTCCAGCAGCCCAAGTGTGAGTTGCCAGAGTAAAAGACAATACCGTTTTGCGTTGCTTACGGGTGTAATAGAACATTAAGAAAAGCCTGAGGACATAATTTTTTTTTCTTTTCCGAAAGATAAAGGCATAATGAAAGAATGGGTACATTATTACAAACGAGTCGATTTCAAAGCAACACCATATAGCAGTATGTGCTCGTTACATTTCTCAAAGGAATGTTACGAGAGGGATCATGAAAAAATGGCAGCTCAAAGATACGCAAATGCTAGGCCTAGACTAAAAGCTGGCGCTGTTCCAGACATACCTTTGGACATTTTAAATCCTGGGAAAAGTGTTAAACGTGTGAGTTACGAAAATAGGCAGAAGGACGAGTAAGTGACCACAAAATGCAACAATCAATCCACATATCTTTTATCTAAAACAGCAGTGCTAAAAACAAATCTGATAGCCCGACACCCTGGGCCCCTTCTGGTTTTAGTTCCGGCCCATCCTGTATTTCAAAGTGAGGTGCCCGTCAGGCTTGTCGAAACAAAATTGTTTGCCTGAGGAAACTTTGATCGCGCTGGTGAAATGAGTAAATGTATTTTCAAGATGTTGACATACATGCCTTAACACGGCACAATCTAAATCAAATCACCACTGTCCTAGGTGAAATTTAGATTTGATTTTAATCAAATGGAAGCTTTGCTAAAAATAAGATTCTAAACCTGTCGTGTTTCGAGAAAACACAATTTTCAGTAATCTTATAAAAAATAAAAATTAAAAAAAAGATGCATTGTATACATGTAGTATGCATAAACGGTAATCTGTAATAATTGGAACTGATATAAAACTATTCCTTGGGCAGTTTAAAAAGCAGCGATTAAAAAAAATGACGTCAAAGTTTCACATTAACTGTCTGACAATAGAACGGGGGGGGCACTATTCACCCCCCCCCCGCCCCAATGTGCGACCGCCCATTTGACGTGCCTTTTCTCCCTGTGATACGCCTTATTATTCCCCCACGACAAGCCCCTTTTGCATATTCTGGTCAGTTCTGGCTAAATTGCAAAATAGCTAAAGTTTTGATTTAAGTACGCAAACAATAAAGCCGGTGTGACTAATGAACATAATCCTTATCCTTGCATTGATCTTGTGAAAAGGACTGCCCTTCGGACATACTTCAAAGAAACCATGTTCGACAGTGTGTGTATGTGTAAGCACCAGCAATTGATTGCCAAATAAACGATGTCTAATTTGTTGTTACTTACAATGCTATGGACTTCATTTTAACAGTTCAAATCTGCAGTCACAAGTTACCGTACATGTGACAACTGTTTTTCTCAAGTTTTATGTCCCACCTTATTTCCTTAGGTTTAAGTCTTAATGCATGTAACACTGTTTGCTGATTAAAATATTTATTCAGAATTAGTTCTTTAGGGCCACATATACTGCATGGTATATTCTGTTTTATTCCTTGTAATTTAATCATGGTAATTAAACTTTTCATATACGCTACAGGAATGTCAGATGTTAACTGGCCGAGTTTCTTTGGCGGAAATGGAGATGCGATTTTGTTTGCAGCGAAAATTTCAGTGATCATTCATTTAAGCTAATTGGTGACAATTTTATTCTTTTAATATTTTTTTATACTATAGTATTGTTGTAGTTGTTTAAAGACATCTGAAATTTACTTGAATAATGTTTAATCTTCACGTTCTATTTACTGAAGAATTAAAAAAGAAGAGAAAACCTGTTGTATGATATTAATTATTTCGTCCAGTGCCGGGTTTAGACGTGTGTGCGTGTGATTTTAATTTTTAACGTAGCTTTAACAATTTTTCAGTCATATCGCTACGATGTCTGTAGTGTGGCAGTTTAGACTGTGGATTGCATACGTTATATTTATAAATGGTTTGGGGTTGGGTTTTTTTTCTTTCTGACAAATGAAAATTGACAGACATAATGTAATAATCGGGACTTCGCTGAGCAAAATTGAGAGATATTACGAGATCGGGAGGTAGATGAGGAAATACCCCCCAAATCGGGAGGTTTTTCTCCCGGCTTGAGAGTTGACAGGTATGAACCGTCCGGGCTTGTGGAATTTCATTTAGGACTTTTAGTTTATTTAAGTCACCAGCCCGCGGCCTGTGCCTAACAAATTTTCTTTTAGCACTTACCAGTACAGTACATAAACTATTATATCAGACTGCAGATTCAACTTTTGAATGTGCAACCCAAATGTGGTCTCCTGTCTGCCTCGCTCGCCAATGTTTATGCTTGTATTCGAGGACTGGCTAGTATAGCGTCAATGTACCACGTGATCTGTCATCTCATCAAAACTCGGAAAAACTCGGCAATTTACGAAATCGTGGTATCTTCCACGCAATATAATCACTACCCGCTTACGATATTTAATTTATAAACATTGCAGTCGAATTAAAATCTGTAGAGAATTACATACGTAAAAGGAAAATTTTGATTTCTAGTCTCCTTTAAGATCAGCTAATAACCTTATGAAGTTCAGAATTTTAATAATACATTTAGTGTAAGTCAAAATTTAAAAAACGTATTCAGACTATTTCACTCTCAAAGATTAGAATGCTATTTTTGGTAAAGGCATTTTTTTTTACATTAAGCCGGATTTCTTTGCAGTCTCTGCTAAGGTGCCGCTAACCATATTATGTGCATCTGAAAGAGTAACAGATATCAAATGAAGTTGCTTGTATTTGCGATATGCACAATGGTGAAAATGTTTATACCTCTATGATACAATCATTCACTGTAGCTGAAATTGATTTACATATCATACTTGTACATAGTCTAAGCACATAGCTAACTAAAACGACAGCTCTCATGTGCTCTACATGAGTTCCGGATCTTTTCTTGACCCTGCTTAAAGTCCATTACTATTTGGGAACCTTAGTTCTAATGTCAGTCTAGACCATACAATCCTATCATCCACTAATCTTTCCTAGTCTCTGCTCACTTTTGTTACATATCCGGAAGTGTAGTACTATTTTTGTCTGGGTAATATGGTTGACAAATTTCCAGAATTTTTTCAGTCTCCGCTGAATACTAGACCAGATTGATAATTTTACAGCTACTTTCAGTCTAAATCAATTTAAAATAATGTTCATAGTTTCCGCCAATGTGCATTATAATTTACAAATTTTGTAGTACTACATTTTAGTGTAGGGCAAATTGTAAACATATTTCAGCTAATTTTCAGTATTTGCTAAAGTCTGTGTCAATTTACGATTTTCCGTAACACTTATAGTCACGACCAATATATTGTTACCATTACGAGTTCGATCCCCAATGTGAATCTCCTTAATCATCATTACAGTAGATGCCAATTTACCGTTACTTCCATCATGATCTGATGTGTAGGTAATACCTTATATTTAAATCTAGGATATATTCATATATCTACTAGGCGTCGGTAAAACACAAAGCCTGTTGGATGGCAAGTGTGCCATCTGAGGTTAACAATTTCCAAAACAGTAACAGCATAGCTCCATTAGAGCTCTAACAATATTATAATGAGCTGTCAGTATTATAATCATTCCCGTACTAAAGTCAACCAGTTCTAACACTTTTACCCTAGAGCTCCCGCCCCTTAATGTTAAATTCCCTTTTGAGGTTATATCGTCTGCCACATGTTAAATTCCCGTTATATTCCTAATAGTAACAGTTACAAAGTTTAAAAATTAGATGATGTTAATTACTATTTCACCCCTTTCCCTACATATAACTACTCTCATTCGCAGCATAATTGTCTGTACATTAGTTAATGACGTCTGGTTTCCGGCAAATTTTAAAGGTTCAAAATACGGTGTATAACATACCAGTATACAATAAGTAATACTCAGTTGTAGTTGTTTATTCACAAATATCCATCGATATAAAAAGTGACATGTATAAAATCTATATCTTTCTCAAAACCTTTATGTTCTTCTCATCCTCAATCATAATTTGTATAGTAAACGAGGAAATTGAATATTTCTTGCAACATGTGGTTCTTCAAATTTCTTGGACGCGTTTCGTATCATCTACCTTTTCCGTTGAAATTATCAATGACTCTTTTGCATTTGAGTCAGTTTCTTGGATGCTGTTGCTTGTAGAGTCGTGAAAACATATGTATTTATGCATCCTGTGAAGTACTGTAAGTCTTAACGGACAATGAAGCTGTCATATATTGATGTCTCTAAAGACACCGGCTTTCACATTGCAATAATAAAAATTTAACAGGACAACCTGTTTTCATATCTTTCACAGAAACTATCTTTGAATTTCTTCAAAAACCATAAACATGGAAGTTACTGACGTTATTACAACTTTATAAACATTTTGAAAGACACACTTTGCATAAATATAATTTAATGCGTTTTGCCGATTTCAAAATAATATCTGACTTCAGAACGCGAATGGGTGGGTGGGTGTTACATGTATTTCCAACGGTGAACTGAAATTTCCTGGTAATAAGACCGGCCCAATCGATATAATAATCGAGCCTATAATGACAGTGGTCTCGTGATCGAAACCCAAGGGAGATATTTTTGTTCTTTGTGATTTTCTTTTCAGTTTTTCAGAATCAGTTCGAATAGTTAAAGTTTCGTACACAAATCAAGTACGGTTTTCGGCAAATTGTTTGCTTTTCATAATTAAAAATAAATAATAAAACAATTATTGAAATATGGCGTCATTAAGCTTTTGGTCCGATAATACAGCACATGATGTCCGACAAACTGTCACGTGGAGATAAGGTCACTTTCTTAGAAACCACCAAGCACTTTTTCGTTTAAAGGACGGTTTGCCATAGAGTCTCTGAATAGCGTTTTCGTCATCCCAATTTAACATCAGATTTGAGGAGTAAGAATAGGTGGGAGCCATTAGAGACCCACGGATATTGGAGTGTTCCAATCCTAGGGCATGGCCAAATTCATGTGCTGCGACGATGTAGAGTTCTGTGCCTGCCTTCTCAGCCTTAGCACCCAGCAACCATGTTTCCTGGTCATCAAAATGGATTTCGCCGACTGTTGGGAAGTACGCATGCGCTAACGTACCCCCTGGAAAAAAAGCAAAATAGAAGCTATTAGAAATATTGATTTACTGAACAAAGCCACAGAATATAGTTAATATATTGCGGTCCAATTCAATGGATGACAGGCATACGTTTTAAACATAGAATTTTAAGTGTATAATAAAGCAAGGCGAGAGAGAGAGCTGTTGCCTCCCCCATTAAAATAAGCTGAATGCCAAACAAACCGAGCTTTTCGGACAGAAATTTTGATAGAGGTATAAGGTTATGTCTTGCTATGCTTCAAATGCAGGAGCTTCCGGGCTTTTCACTGGTACCTCACTTAGGGAGATTACTCCCATAGACCTCTCGCCAACAAGTTTACACCCAGCCTAACCCTTACCTCCAAACGATACAAAACCATATTTCTGGACCTGCCCCTATGCATCAAGGACAAACTCGTAGAACATAGTATATCCAAAGATATTTAGTTTGTTATTGAGAAACGTGCATAAAAATAAGAATATATATTTTTATCTTCGTAAACATCCACCAATTCATCCATCCATCCATCTACATACAATGATTTTTAACACATATACAAAGTGAAAACAAAAATAATTCCTTTCACTTAAACGATGTAGTTTCTGAACTCTTTTGTAATAACATCTCATCTTCATTGAAATGAAGTCCACTCAAAGATTATGTTTATCGGTTCCTGGCTGATCAACTGTTAATGTGGCAATATTATTCTAGATACATTTTTTTCCAAAGATAAAGCTGTCTACACATACCAAAGGTCAACATGTCATAACAAATGAAAGGTGAAGATGTCTATACAACCAGAAGGTCAAATGTATATACAAACCAAAAACTAAATGTCTATTCAACCAGAAGTTCAGATGTCTATACAAACCAAATACCAAATGTCTATATAACCCACAAGTCAGATGTCTATACAAACCATATGTAAGGTCTCCATCTAAACCAATTGGATGGAAGTCTATACCAACCAAAAGTGAAGATGTCTATAGAACCCATAGTTCAGGTGTCTATACAATCCATATGTCAAATGTCTATCGAAACCATATGCAAGGTATCCATGCAAACCATAGATCAGATGTCTATACAAACCATATCCAAGGTATTCATACAAACCATAAATCAGATCTCTATACAAAGCAAAGGTCAGATGTATATACAAACCATAGAACAGATGTATATGCAAAACAAATTGACAAATGCAACTAAGAATATGAACACGCTTAGTATTAAACAATGTATGCGTTATGCATCCGGCTCGATGACTTACTTAAAACCTTGACCAAAGAAAGTAAGGAATAAAGGGAGACAAAATAGGTCCGGGGCACTTTCTAGAGAGAGAGAGAGAGAGAGAGAGAGAGTGGTAGGTGGTGGATAAAATATCCAGTGATTTGGGATGCACGAAGTACATGTATTGGTAGTGAACAAGTCTTACCAGGGCCGTCAAATCGGCCATCATCTCCATGATACCCAGTAGCAAATTTAATGTTCATATCAGTTGTGCCTAGTTCCTGATATACAAAGCGAAGTGGTGTTTTTCTTGCCCAGAGGTTGAAAGCTCGATCCATTGCGTCCCTGAAATTTAAGTTAAACATAATGGCAAATCCTTTCCTAATATAGTGCCCTGAACATTTCCTGGTTCGATTTCATCGACACTCATGATATATTCACGAGTTCTTGCCTTTCAAATATTTGATACGTTTGCTTGCTTACACCGACTAACTTGTGTCAAAAATCAAATTATGCCAATCTGTACTCACGAACGTTCCACATACAGGTCTAAATATGACTTATTTAATGGTCGGGTTTGAATGTTAAAATTCATTGATCAAAACAAACATTTCATTGATATAAATGTCTAGCTCTCGATTCAAAATTTACTACAAACTTCCAGGTCTATTAGCTCTGAAGCAGTCGTAAGAAATGTACGAAGTTTAAATCACCGCCTTCTTTGCTTATGCAATGAATTGTGTACAATGTGTGTGTGTGTTCGTCCATGATCACAGAGAACGTTTAAGGGATGTTTATTTTCTTAAATTCAACGAATACTGAACCGACAAGTCACTATACAAACATACCCAAACAAGCAGTGTTTTTTTCTCTGTTCATACTTTGATGAATTTAGAAATAAAATAAACAGACAATCCATTTACTTAAATTCGACAGCATAACTAGTTACATAAACACATGATTTAATTACATCCTATTAATTAATCATATTTTGAATTTCATTGAAAAAGGCCCAATATATATACAGCATATCAGAAAAAGCTCGTCAGTTGACGTCAATTTACAACTCAGATCAGCTGGAAGATGTTACCTGGTAAAGTGTTTGATGTCAGTTTAATTTGTTTCATTATCCTTGTATCCTGTGAATTGGAATACACGGTTAATAAATGAGGAATTTGACACAAATCCCGCAGACATGACACGTTTTTGTACTGAATTGGGCATCCTATGACATGGAGAGACGGAAATGTGTATTTTCCACAAAATTCAAACGTGACAACAATACGCTATCACTCGGGACGACCTTCTTGGGCTGTAGAAATTAACTGTCGACTTGTAAAGGATGACAGAGTCTCACTATTTTGACACTTCTGAGTGGATGAACAGTCCTTGTTGTAACGTATTACTGAATTTTCATTACGGTGATCAATGACTTACATTATGCGACGAAGTTCAAATCCGTCGTTACTCACTGTTTGAATACTTGTTGCTCTGAGACAGTGTGCTGTAGCATTAGCAATGACATCTCATTAGTTTAACCAAAGGTCCAGTATTCAGTTCATTATTAAAATCTTACGTAAGAAGTCTGAGTTTGAGTGATCATAGATTCTAAATATAGCCCTCATTCAGTATATAAAAAAGTAGTGAAGGTAGGCGTGGCTTAAATATAAATTTGGTTTCATATTGGTATCAACTAAACAATTCAAAAGGGCCTAAACATTCTGAACGCTGGAAATCGTAATGAGGAAAAAAGTCTTTATTTATTTTAAAATCAACACATCTGTATAACTATGTTTATCGCATAATGAGAAATACTGATTCTGTTTAACGAAGCCGCAGAACAGTGTTGTGTAATGGCTTTAGAATGCATTCGGATGCTTCTGTCATTTGCATGATGCTACGACTTCATTTGTAATGTCGTGTGGAATTATATGTTACATATTTAAACATTATTATACATCTAAAATGTTAATCCAATGAAATTATTAGACTGATACCACGTGACAAAACACGATAAATCCGTGTTTTGCAAAGTACGTTATCTGACACTTGTACAGAACTAACAAAAAAGATGTTCAAACCTCTTTTGGAGTCAAGGAAATTAGCGATTCAAATTCCCCGTGATTCGTGATGTTATGTCATTTTATAATCACAGATTTAAAAAAGAAGACAAATTTACATGTAAACAATGTCGAAGCCTGATAAAATAATGGATTTTGGTTGCTGAAGATTTAATCAAGAACATGTCATATTTTTATAAAATTCCTCAACCTGGATGCACTGAAACTAAACTTTTGCTATTCTACAATTCCTGAACTAAACAAAATACGGAATTCTAAAGTTAACAATAAATTAAATTTTAGCAAATGTGCTTCTTATATCAAAGTCGATAACTCCAGTCTCTCCCGCAGTATCTATTAAGTGCTAATTTTGGCAGATATATCTTTATTTTGGCATCTAAATAATTACAAAAACACGATAGTTTATGCTTGATACCAAATTTTACATAATTGTATTGTGAATTTACAAGATTTTTAACAAGGAAGATTATGCAAATATTTTATTTGTTTTTGGTTTATAAGCAGGAAATTTTCAACGAAATATTGAATTATTGCACTATATTTTCAATTAACATTTAACATGTTTAAGTTGTTTGATCTAAAAATAACAACTTCCGAAAATCCCACCCAGAATGCACTATTAAAGGACATACTTCTTAGTGTCATGCATGATGAATAAATGATCCAATCTTAATGGACAGAGAAAGGTTTCTTATAATTAGAATTCATAAATGAAAAACAGTGTTCATATCAATGTATTTGTACAGGATATAGTTACCCATTTTCGATGAGTTTTTCTTTGTTTCTTTAGAGTTTATTTTATTCTTGTGCTTGTCGTAGTAGATAACTCTTTCAAAACGGCCGGGCCAGTAGGAAACGGGATTATGTTTTCCTTGTCAACGTGATCACACACCACATTTGTTGATGAGGTATATAGATTTATTGAACTCTCTACAAATCGACGGATTTCCTTAAAATCTTCTAAAAGCCCTGAAAACAATTTTCTCTTTTGTATTTAATACGAATCTTAAATATCCGTTTCCATGTTAGCTAAACTTATTTAAAGATATGAACGAGTCCAGTTGACGATTTCATCTAGTCCATATGCCCCATAATGGTAGGTACTTTGTTCAAGTGAGATGATACGAGGCCGCCATTTGTTTGGATTCTGATCTATTTGGGATTTGAGAATGGTCCTACCTAACTCTTTATTTCAAACTAGAGACTGGGCCAAACATATTTCAAAGAAGTATCATAGGCCTGAGGCTGAACGATTTGCAGCTTAAAGTCGACATAACAGCTGGAAATTGAGATTGAGATTGTACTGAATGAACATCGTGGTGCAAGTTTTGTACTTAAAACGTTTTATGAATTCTAGACCAGGTGTCATATGAACAGTCAAAACAATGTAAAAGTTTATACAACTGTGAGCCAATGCATTACCCCTCACAACTCTATCCATGTGAACTCGTGCGATTTGTATATCGGTGTCTTTGTGTCTTTGTTTATCCGTCGGCAGATGAGGATGTATATTGTCCAAATGAATAATAATTAGAACGAAACGAACAGCACAGACCTCGATTTGTAGGCACGTAAAGTGTGGCAGAGGGTCTATATCGTTGGCAGATATATACACGTTATTTTAAGGTATATACAGGTAGCGTATTCGTGCATGTGAATAGTTCCTGTCTTCATCAACCAAAACGTAACTTTCCAACTAACACTACTCTCTTATTATAAAATCCAGTGTTCAAATTCCTTACCTCTGTTGGCTTTGTGTTAATGTGCTGGTTCTAGAGTACTCCGTAATCTTCCATGATAGTACCTTTTTCGGCCAAATTCGTGCTGTGGAGTGAAAAGTTGGTTTAGACTTGTAATTTCTTCAAAGAAAAATTGCGACGAGCAAAAAGTAAACTAGAAACACAAACTGGCTGACTCACTGAGATACTGATTTATAAAATTACAATCTTTGCATCACTCACTCTGACTGACTAGCTAAAACAACTGTCTGACTAATTTATCAGCTTGCCAAATAACCAGTTAACTTGGTTAACTGATTGGTTTATGTATGTGCTGCATCAAGACGAACCCTAAGCAGTCACTGTCAAATCTTCACGTAGGACAGTGGAGACATGATTTGATTCAAAATCTTGCATTCGGCTATTCGCCGACTAACAGACTATATGAATGATTGATTTCAGAACAAACACCTAATAAACAAGCTGTCAAGCTGACTTGCACTCTTATTAACGGGACCAGTAACCAGCGATTGTACGAGATGACTAACTGTTTAACTTTATGACTAATTCAATGAAAGGATTCAACTGAATTGTACCGACACAAAAACTAAAGTAATGGCCATCACTGACTAGGTAATGTCCCTACCGTGTGTATGTATCTGTGTGTGACATTATTTGACAGTTCTTAAAAAGATGTTGAATTTATTGTTAGCTCCAATAAATATTGTATTTGAATATGAAGCAGTTTCAATCTTGGTGTGAATAATAAACGAGTGATTCAACCGTTCATAGAATCTAACATAATTATAGAGACCTATGACGACGAAGGAATTAAGCAATAAAAAGAAACAGTGAAACATGTCTCTAGAGACACTTCTTTTACTTATTACCTTCTCTTAAACAAACGAAGTTGTATTAGCTTAGATGGAGAAAACATGTATTAAAGCGAACGTTAAAGTTGCATTTTATTTAGTAGTATGGAATAGAGATGTTTGATAAAACCTCAGTATCATGATGGAAGTTATTTGTATTTCTATGAAATATCTCGGCTAAAATTATTGCATTATCAATGTAGGTGTCGGCAGACATTAGGAACTGTCATGGAAGACTATTTTCTTGCCAGATATTCTCGATAATGACGCTTAAATACGAACTTATAATTTAACTTTAAGTCTCTTTTTCATGAAAAGCTTCTAGCAATCGCAGCATCGACATTATGCTTTCATTTGAGTCGGAAATTGTCAGGAACCGAAGTTTTCTTTGACAAAAATGAAAATAAAAAATGGGCACGCTCGAATTCGAAGCTAATATAAGTTGAGATTTAACATGTTTAAATATTTAATGTTATGAAAATATTTCACGAAATACAACATGCCTGGATGTAGTGTTCATGGTGCTGCAATAAACATAGCATGTTCTGGGACGGAATGACAGAATTAATATTTTCTTGAACTTTCTCTTTCATCAACCACCTGTTTTGAGAAAACATTTTAATATGTCCACTCAGAGGCTGATTGATAAAGATCTTACTGTCTATTTCTATTGTAAATCACCTACCTGCAGCAAGTCTCGCAGAACCATTGTCAGGAACATCTTTAACACCACAGCGGGGCTCCGCCATTTTACGTAAGGTTTCGTCATCCAACTTACCTGTGATTGGTATATTGACCATTTCTTGAAACTTACTAAAAACGAAAATAATTATATATATATATATATATATATATATATATATATATACAGAGAGAGAGAGAGAGAGAGAGAGAGAGAGAGAGAGAGAACACAATAGCATCATGTGATTTTTAAGTGCTTCTAATCAACTTCCACTTTTATTTAAATTCGTTTGATACCATATTGGCATCACCGAATTAAGTTTCGTAGAATAAGAAGAAAGTAAGAAATAACTTTTAATTAATGAGCAACAAAAAATATTTTCCCTTGGATAATCGTGTGTGTGTGTGTGT
This sequence comes from Sinohyriopsis cumingii, assembly GCA_028554795.2. Taxonomy (NCBI): domain Eukaryota; kingdom Metazoa; phylum Mollusca; class Bivalvia; order Unionida; family Unionidae; genus Sinohyriopsis; species Sinohyriopsis cumingii. Next base: position 79,104,192 of record CM068841.1, read on the forward strand.
GTGTGTGTGTGTGTGTGAACAAAACTAACCTGATTGCCGCTGCCACTGTGCTAACAGGCACCTTACCAGTAGGTAGAGCTGCCTTTACGACCGTTTCATTCAGATAGTTGAATTTTTCTAAATATGTCTGCAATGAGTATGAAAATTGTAATTAAAATATGCTCAATGACGAGAAATCTTCCCCAATCACATACACACGCACAAACGACATGATATGGTGTGCTCCCGCACTTTGATGAACAAGTAAATAACATTTTTCATCACAACGAGGGTTTTAGAAAGAGACATCGTAAACGTATATTTGGAAAGAAGCAGGTCGTTTACTAGTCACAAATATTGTTCATCTTATTTAAATCATATATGGAACTGAAACAGTGAATATTTGCGATAATAGCGACAAGAATAAAGATAATTATAATCATCATTCTATCCTACGTACAATGAAGGCATCGGAACTGTCTTCAGAAGTACGAATATAAGGGCACAGAATTAAGTATAGCATTTGAAATGGAGCACATTTTGATCAATTTCCTTCTAACTAGAACCGGGACGAAATGAGCTTTTCGTTGTCAATGACCTGTGGTAACCAAGTCGCTACTATATTCATTGAGAGACATATGTATCAGTCCTTATGTACATCATAACTATCCATCCAGCATAATGACTTCGAAAAGAAATGGATCGAAAAAGAATGTTGAGTATTGGACATAATTTAAAGCTAGACCTATTTCATTTCAATTTGACTTTTCCGTACGAATTGGACAGTGACAACGCATTTGCTCGGAGTTTGAAAACAAAGTCATGTGACCCAAGAATTTGGCTTTGCAAATACCTTTGTAAATAACCATGTATTGAAAACAAATTTAAAAAGGATTAGTGGCTAACATAGTTATATCTTACTAAGGATTGAGACTGACACATTTTATTTTACTTGAAATTTTGTCTTTCCGTCTTTAATTGACTCCTTATATCGCACTGGTGAGTATTTGTGTTTAAGTGTTTGTGTTTGTCTCCTCGTTATGACACTAATTTATTTCTTGTTCCTTTAATTTCCACCACAAATTATGGACTTAAAGTAACGGAAAAACCACCAATGGTTCTTTGGCCCGTACACAGATTTAAAACAGTTTCTTGCGATAAATCAGTCTATTTTGGTATAAATAGAAAATTTCCTCCTAAACAAATGCTATTATAGAAAACAATCTGTAAAACACTTGATAGATTTATGGAATGAATAATGAATGGAGTGAAGGAAAGATATGTATTGCATACATATAAACATAATTTTACACATACCAGTCATGTATCCATCTATTCATCTATCCATCTATCGTATATATACACCAAGTTTTAATACAAGGCGCTCAAAAAAATAAAAGGACTTACAATGGCTTCATTTTCTGTTAGCTTTCTAGAGGTAGTGTCATAACCGTTTCCAATCGTGAAGACGACACAAAACACAAGAAGGGTAAAAGGCACTCGTTTGTTTATGTCCATCTTGTTCTCCTCTAATCTGACTGCAGATAATAATAATAACAGTAATAATAATAATAACTACTAAACGTAGTTTTTTAATATATGACTGTAGGCAAAGATAAGAGAGCATAAAAAATGTAACGTCGAAAAGAAACATCGCGTGGTCTTACATGAGAATCATTTAATTTTAATCCTTGAAACGTATATTTTCCAATATATTTCACACACACATACACACACAGGCATTCTCTCTCAGACCAAGTTTCGTATCTCTATTCAATAATGTTCGAAATAATTTGGCTTTGTCTTTTGGAGTCACATAAAAATGAAATTAAAATCAAAAGCTCTCTTACGATTCAGTAAAGTCTTTCTTTCCCGCTCAAACTTCGGCAGTCAAAACTCATTTGTTATATGTAAATTATGTAACAAGTTATATTGGCTGATCTTGATCTAAAGAAACGTTTCTCTAATGCAAGTAACGGACCTTCATTGTATTTTGATATTGGCAAACATCACCTTAATATCCTTCATGATAAATGTAGATACGCATATAGCCCCATGAAGTCCTATTTCCATAGAGTCAGTTTGCGTAACTCGTATATGGGTAATTGTGATTCTGACAATGAAGACGCTGAATACTATATTGTTGTATTGCCCACTTTTTAATATGTAAAGATCCAAGATCTTTCGCTTTTTCTTTCAACGTAATCCTTGTGTAACTCTAGGTTGATTATTAAAAGGTGAAGCAGATCAAAACAGAGAAACAAATTTTGCATATTACAAAATGCTCAAAAATATATCGCAGAAAGTAGGGGGTTTTAGTGCATAAAATTATATCCTAGCTACTAAATCTATATAATTAATGTAAGACAACAATGACCGTAACCAGTGAAATGTTTTCTCTCTTTCTATCTCTCTTGCTCTCTTTCTCTATCGCTCTCTCTAATTGATTATTTCCTTATATACTTATCTATATGCTTATTCTCTTTTACCCTATAAATCCAGCAATCTTTTAATTAACAAAAATCTTTGACCTTGTTTGTCGCATGTACTCGAATTTTTGCCAAATGAATGTAGCCTTTGGATTATCTTTATATGTTTTTGGATACGTTGTCCGATCATATTTTGTTTATTAGTATAACAATAAAATAAGTTTGAAACAAAAGAAAAGCAACTGAAAACTGGGAATAGATAGGCCAAACCAAAATGATATCACAGCGACATCTAGAAGTATTTTATAATACGTATAATAAAATCACGGTCTGGGAAGAACAAAAAGGCCTATTTAGATATTTATGTTGAAATGTACGAATTATACCAAAACAAATGATCAAATGTAATTTAAGAAAAACAAAATTATAATTAAAGCGTATGTACTTACCTAAATAAATATAAGCGCTATTACACTGATGGTTTCTTGTGTTCTTGTCACTTCGGTAACCAGGCTTGAAGTGGCTTTCCCATCTAAAGCACGATACTTATATAGGACGCAATGGAGAGAGAATAAACCAATCAGATTACAGTTTACAGATTCAGACTTTGTTACGTGGAAGAGGAATGCAATGCCACTTTTATTTGCCTGCTGGTAAGGATTACGCAAGTAAAATGCAATTTCTATTTTCCACGAAACTCACTCGCTTTCAAGTTTCCAGTTAAAAATGTTGCAAATCAATGCAAATAAAGTAACGTGCTGACGTGTGACCCAAACCTATTTTCTCACAAAGTGTTGGATGTAATCTTTTAAGTAGACAAACCTTACCTCAACAGCTGATTACCCAATTTGACGAAATCAAGCTTCATTTATGTTTTCAATGTCTGACTATAAATCCGGAATTATGCACTACCAACCCACCCATCTCCGGCTACGTTTTTCTCTTGTCTACTCAGCCTATAATCCTAATAACTGACTTGTACAATACCTTTCCAACACAAATCATTGTGCCATTCAGTTTCCTAGAGCAGCATAAGTTCAAAAGCGAGAAATGTGTTGAAATGTTTATAAAATGACAAAATTGGTCAGCTCTTTATAATATCTATTCCATCCGAGACCAACAACAAAACTGCGGTTTCGAAATTATACACCCGACATATATAAAAAGAGAAAAAAACTGATAAAATAATCTTATTACGATTAATATGCATTTCCCAATATATTTGACGCTTGAAAAGGCATTGCGAAATATTGAACAACTTTAAATTGTATTGAAATCGATGAACATTTTGTCTTTACTGCTTGTTCGAAACGTCCTTAATCATTCTCCATATCGGCATTTATACTAATCTGCAATTACACGTACTCATGTACTCGCTTATAAGTCGAGTTAAATTACCGTCCCTCTACCAGAACTGCTTTCGCATATTAGGGTCAAAGTTCCTTGTTCTTTTGATCGTTCTTGGCAAACTGCATAGACCCAGAGCTTCCGGCCGCATTATACAGTTAGCATGTTGAACCCAACTCATAAGCGAGCATTTACAGTCCTTAAAAAATGACGTCATTAGTAATTTACACGTTTTATACAATATTTAAAATATTGTCTGAATTTATGGATATTGAGGATGGAAATAGTTATATTTACCGATATTTAAAGATATATGTTCGAAATTTCATAACTTGTTCCTGAAGAAACATTCGATGGTGCTTTCTTAAAGATTAATTTCACTATAGCAACTACTTTCTAGAGCATCATGATGATCGCTAGCTGAGTCTGGCAGAGCAGGCAAAAGGATCTTTGCATCTCGTACTTCCACCAAACTGATGGACAATGTGGCCCCTCCAGCAGATGTACCCTTTTCATTGTCCAGAATAATTATACCCTAGAGAGGTCCCATTCTGTGTATGTGTTTCTCTTAATGTTTCTATTAAATATTTAAATATCAAAATTAATGGAAATGTTTGGTAGTATGTACATGAAGTAATCGGCGCCTTCCATATTCTATAGTCGAATATCGATCTCACTGCCAGAACTTGTCATGGAGAGTGGATTATATTTTTCGTGTATAAATTAGCTCATTCACCAAAATAACGAAACGCATTTTCTCACTTGAAAGACAAGATGCAGCTAGCAGATGAGGACCCCCCTAGAATTTCCTATTTTCTCATACCTGGCACACTCAAGGTTACTTCCCAAACAAAGGGAAAGCATATAATTGTTCATATGTATTTCTTACCTTAAAAATATACAGAAGATAAGATGGACTCAATGGAAATGGAATAAACTTGTATTTGAAGAGGTCCAAGGTCGATCTGCTTGGCAGTCAGAGTTACGTCAATACAGAATGGGTTAAATTAACAATTTAAGCATATTTATGAGAGGATTTTACCGCTGCACAGTGTGAGTGAGAACAGACATTTTCTCACACGAGACAAAAAGTACATTCCTGACATAGATAAAGCTTTTTCAGGTACAGAGGAGACAAAAGTGTGCATTTACATATATTGTATATAATAAATAAACCGGAGATAATCTAGCACGAGTCTAACATGAATAAAAGGAAATTTTCAAAAATTACGCAGTATTAACAGTGGTTACATTATGTAAAATTCCAAAAAATACTAAACCGATTTTCAAAGGCAAAGTCAAGGACATTGTCACTACAGTAAAAGAAGCCGTTAAACTGACTTGATAAGACAACTTGAGAAACTAAATTTTTTGCCACAGAAGACAAGTTTCTGCCAATAAATGTAGACGGCCTTTAGAGGCTGTCATATGCACATTCCTCTAGCACTCAATGCAACTTCCATTACACACACACACACACACACACACACACACACAAGCGTTATGATCCGGACAGACCATCTGCAAACCAGACATGCTGTATAAATCTGACCACACGAGTCATGTACCATATGTCTCTTTGGTTACGATATATATATATATATATATATATATATATATATATATATATATATATATATATATATATATATATATATATATATATATATATATATATATATATATATATATATATACCTTGTAGTGATAAAAAAAATCCACTCAGGATTGAAACAAACTTAAATGTGCACTTTAGAGCGAGTAAGTTTCTGTGTGATGTTTGCATGTATTATGAGTGTTTCCATTCTATTTGTGTGTGTGTGTTTGATAATGTGCATTACAAATGGTTGATGTTGATTGCTCAGATTCAGTAGTTAGATATCTTAATTTTTGTTCACGTTACGATCGTTTCACATAATATATATCCTCTGTGATAAAGGGATAAAGATTTTATACTGATTTCACATCAAGATTTAACATTATGGGATAAAGATGTAAAAATATTTTCACGAATTTGTAGGGCTTAGCTAATGGCGAGAAGAAAACAGGGGGAGGTATTTTTTTCCACTAGGTAAGGAAACTGAAAATATAAACGGTTTACAAGATATTCATATGTTAAAGAACGATGTAATTGTGTTAAAGCTAAATAAGGATGATATGCTAGTCTTGCTTCATATAAGAAGAACATTAGGATGGTGGAAAGTTTTATTCAACAATGATTATGCTTAAATCGATATAAAATCAATACAATGGGAACTTATTGTATAGTTGATTCAACAATTCGAGATAAGAGTATTATATTTATTAATATATATGGTCAACCTAATGCTGAGGCACAATTTAATGAAAATGTTAAGGTTACAGAATGATTTTATTGTTTGCTATGGTTACTGGAACTTGGTATATGATATGGAAATGGAGTGAGGAAATTATAAATCTATAAATAATCCTAATATTCTGAAAATGTGACTGATGGGAGTGAAAATAACAGACATTTGGAGAATTTTATACGAAAACATTAAGCTTTTACATGGCATAGAATAAATCTTCGACAACAAGGTCGTCCAGACGTATAATGCATTTGGTATTGTTATAAGTTCTTGTGCTATGCCAGAGTATAGACCCGATTATTCAGAAAGCTGTGTAAATATAACACTTAAAGAGGATAAAGATTATATAGTAAATAATGCAATTTACGAAGTAAAGAAAACATGCCATTATGCCACTTGAGTCAAAGATATCGAATCTGTGAACCTTGAGTTCTATGTATGTGATATTAGTTGAAACAAAACAAACTTAGTCCAAGATTTTGGCAAAGGAAAATATATCAAGATTATCATAGGAAAATTGAGACGGAATTTGTTTTTGTACAAACTGTACGATTTTGCACATTTTAAAGTAGATTGAGATGCATCGCGATTTGTTATTGCAATAGCTAATTACAACGGTTTTATACAGACACAAAAGAACCAAAACATTGCAGCAGAGATTTGGCTTAGGAAAGGTAATGCACAATGGAGGGTTTGCACTAAATTTAGATTGGAAAGCGTGAATGAAATTTGATTTTATCAAATTAGCCAATGAACCATACAGGTAAAGTTTGTCTACAAAACGGATTACATAAATCTCTTTACAGGAAAATAATTTTCAAACACCTATCAAGAAATTAAGTAATTTCCTTTTTTTTTTTTTTTTGGTCTTAGCCACGTATTTCTTTTTGTTTTGCTTTTACCGAGTACCTTTCATAGAAGAACAAAAGTCGCCCTTTTGTTGTCATACGTGCTTACAGGTACATAACAGCAGAATTATGTGTCTGTTTGGATAATATAATGGATGGATATGTAGACTCTATTCTTGATCGGAAAATCAGATTAAAAAATGATGGAATCGGGTCGTTTCTAATTTCTTTTTTCTCTTCGTTGCGTGATTAGGATTACCCTTCATCGGCCAGAAGATCCATCCTCTACCCGATGGACAAAGAGAAGAACATAATGAAAGAATAAGACAACACGATATTCTTTTCTGATCGAGCCGATCGAACGCGCGTTCTTAAAAATTAAACAATTCTCAGTATCTAGCATTTTTCTTTATCGTTTGCACATTTTATTACCATAATTACATCTAACGATTTGGTGGTATATAGTATATTTTATCTTACATTTTAAATGTATTGAATAATTATATTTTGTGATTGTTTTCAAACTTAAATATCGTTCTCCATATATCTGCGTTAATGACAAAAAAACATCCTTTTCCTTTGCTGACGCTGACACTATGATTGACAGATGAAATAATGTTCAGCGGATTTTGACCGAAGTCATTAATGCTTTTATCTATTTTTAGTGAAAGTATACATATTATATGGCAGGTTGCTGTATGCGAGTGATTGAAAGAAGGACACGTTCTGTGAACTCGAAGCAAAATGGTATTTACAATCTTTTAGTAACCTAGTTAGTTCAATCGTGTTGAGCGTTATTTGAAAATTAGTACTTTAAATATCTTGAGAAATGTCCACCATATTTGATGATAGATAGGCAATATTTCTACACAACTGACAGGCTTCTTCAGTGCCATGACATATACTAAATTTGGATGAAACTGGTACGGTTGATTTTGACAATAATATTGAAATGGCCAATGTAGTCAAACGTCTCGCATCGCACGCTGGAACACAAGCTTAAAAAATAATTAAAGTCTCTATGTGAAAATACCCTTCCCACTCCCCTTTGATATTCCTACTTTCAGGTTTCCTCAGTATTTATCCAGCTCAATCTAGCTACTTATATGATGTATTGTACAAACGGCGTATAAAGATGCACCCGTTAAAAGAGAATTCCATGGTTTTGTAAAGGGTAAAGTATGATGGAGAACTTTTATGGTTGCAGAATTACAATTTTATTTTAAAAAATATTGAAGGATACAAGCCAAAGAAACCTTATCAATCTACCCATCATCTAAGTTTCCGTACAGGTCAAGTATAGCACTCCCTCATTATAATGCTGCCAAATAAGCCATAGAGTATACTGCCTTATAATGAGGCAGACTTATAATGAAATACATAAACATATACATAAAATTCTACTATTAATAATAAAATCGGATCCAAGGTCATAACCATCTGATAACATGAACCATGTTATGACTGAAGGTCTTATAGTGAGGCCGTTTCTTTCCGCACTCTTTCATAAATAAGAAGCACTCAGCGAAGAACTGTGAAGGCTTTCATCTCACGGCGTATTATGGCAAGTCATTCACTGTTTTTGGTACGTGGCATATACAGTCAGAGATGGTACATGCTGACTATACTGATCATAGTTCTATAAAAACGCAAGCACTATATGGCTAGAAAATGCTTATAAGTATATATAGAACAGTTGTCAATATAGTATAGCTATAAATAACAAAGGAGTGAAACTGCATAGAAGGCATTTCTCATGTGTACGCACACCAAAATTCGAACATCGCCTATCCAGACTTGCCGTCGAATAAGACGCTAAAATAATCAGATTACAATATTTGTATATGATTTAACAATAAAAAATTCTATTTTTTAGATGTAGTCGTTGTTTTCCAAAAACAGGCGCACGATTTCATTGTTATTTACATGTATTACACCAAATAACAGAAATTTTGTTCTTCTATGAAAAGTACTTGCTTTCAAGTTTGCATAGAAAAATGTCACTAGGATCTAAGAAAGGAAATGAAGTAATTTGTACAGAGGTGTTTAAAGCTATTTTTCTTTTTGTAGACAAACTTTACCTCTATGCTTCATTAACTAATTTGACAAAATCAAGTCTCATTCATGTTATTCGATCTAGACTGAATGCAAATCCTCTATTGTGCATTACTTCAATTAAGCCAAAACCCTTCTGCAATATTTTGGTACTTTTGTGTCCGTATAAAACCGTTATTACTAACTACTGTAATACCTTTTCATAACAAAATCCCGATGCATGTCAAATAATCAACTTTAACATATGAATACAAAATCGAGCAAGCTTATAAAAGCACCATTTATATATTGAAGTAACAACCCAAAACACCTCTAAAATAAATTCATCCAAACCCTGACTTTTATCACTATACGTACTTTAGTTTACTCTTTTGGCTTTGTTATTAATGTGCGATTTTATCTTCTTAACGCCAAAGCGTCTCTTTTCCAAAATACTAGTTTCATCATAAGTTATTTTAGTCATTACTTTGTTGTTCTAAAATATCTTCTGTGCAAGGGGTATTTACATTTTCGATTATATGAACTTGTCCATAAATTTATTCTGAATGGAGTCTCTAAAATAATCTCCTGGCGTTGGATTATTCATATTTCTATAATTGTATAATTCTATTTCCATGTCTGATATCATCTTCCACACACCACACAAAATCAAACAAATATCATATATATATATATATATATATATATATATATATATATATATATATATATATATATATATATATATATATAATCAAAACATAAATGAATGTACATCTCCGGGAGCTGAGAATTTTATGAAAAATCAGGATATGATCATTTATAAAATCAAATTTAAATACATGTACATACTTACTTGAATCATTGCAACCTGCATCGATAATTTAAAATGTACAACTTGCATCGATAATTTGAAATGTACAAACTGCATAGATAATTTGAAATGTACAACCTGCATCGACAATTTGAAATGTACATTATCAATCCTAATATCTGACAAATGTAACCGCAGAAAATGCATGCATTAATAAAATAGAACATTTTAAGCTCAATTGTGCACATGTTGTTTGGAGGTTTCACGCCTGAGTGCATTTCCGATTGCTAGAAAATCATTCAATATAAAGCATTCCCGTATATTTTATTGGCAAACATAAACATATAAAACATGATGTTAAAGTCAACAACAATATATCCCATTTAATACAATAATTCCGCTCTACTCTTCAAACAGCAAATTTATATTTCAAGCTTTACTATCATAGTTACAACTGTATAATGTACGTTTATAAATTTCAAACCTCCTAATTACAAATCAGATATATCAATACTCGCCATTGATATTCAAAAGGTATCAAAATGAACACTTATGGCACATGATACGTGTGACCAATCGTCTGGTTTTATCCCGGATTGTCTGGATTCCACAAATGACCACAATAACTTGTATACATTCCCAATATTCATTATAGTGTGTTCTGCAATTCTGTTATTAACATCACTTAATTAAAAATCTGCTCGTTCACAAAATGCCAGTACCTAACTTAATTATTATCACCTTCAAGTACCTAGCTTCATTGTTGTTACCTTTAACCCTTTTACACTCTTTATAGCTAAGGCAGGAAGGGTGCGAATAAATAATTTGTGCCGCACTCATGAAATCGGATTGCTGGTCGGTGGCCAAGCATATTGCGAACGTGATACAGTGCAAACGTGATACCAGTCCAGCACGGTGTGAACATTTGGTGTATGAATGTTAATCTGCTGCATGTGCTTCAACATTTTCACTATATAAGAGATTGTGTTTTCTCAACATTTATACTAAGGTTGCATGACACATCCCTGTTGTTACTAGAAGAGTTGGGACCGTTGACAATATTGATGCAAACTGATTTCTTGTTGCCTAAGGAATGTTTTGCCACACTTACTCGTGTCTAACGCACACATAAACTGTGAAGGCCATAGACCCAAATCTGCCACCACATACTGCACTGGTTGATCAGGGTCTGCTGCTTACTATTTCAGTCAAATAGAATTGATCTTAACCCACTGGCCCATTATACCTCTGAATCTCTACCATTTGCATTTGCGTGATGGTCTCGGCCCGCTCAGATTTTATCTGTATAGAGAATTTGCAGATATCAGACAAGGAATGATACAGATAGTACAGTACTACGGGCCGTTTCGGATTGCTAACATTAGGCACGAGCATCCAGCCCGTGATCTAATCATCCGGCTAGACTTACATCATACAGGTAGATTTATAAATCGCTATCGGGTCCACTATGGAAAAAAAGTGCCTTTGCCCGATTTACATCAAACGATGTACAGTAGTCACATCCTTTGAGTAAATACTGACATCATCGATAGTATAATGTGAAAAGCTGAACCATAGCAGAAGTAGACTGAGTTAACAGTGTTGCTGGTCGAGTAAAGGCATTTGGTATATCTGTCCCTCTGTTTGTATCATTTTGCTATTTGAATAAATTACATTATTTATTCACTATTTGAGTGAAAACATGTTTCTATATGAGTAAAGTACCACATTTTTTACAATTTGAGTTAAACACATCATTATCTTCGTCGTGTAAAATCAGTGTGAATCATGCACCTTTGTCCTTTGCATTTTCATTTGATGCATTAAACGGTTCGTGCGGATTATGTTAATTTGTCCAATATTTGGATCTTAAACACGCACGTATTAATCACAAATTCTTTCCTATTCAAGTCATTCATTATTAAACATTGTATTTGTATCACCATCAACAGTGGTCTGTTGTAAATCCGTAGTCCAACTCGGTTATCTTGTTACAAATGGTGTCAGAAGTGGGATTACATGGGATTTAACGGAGCACTGAAATTGTTTCATTATTCTTGTGTGATCTTTAGTGTGTTTCAGACGTTCTTGACAAGACCGTGGGATTAAGTAGGCATGTAACATTACTTTAGTTTTTGTACACATTTCATATTATTGTTGCCTTCCGAGAATGAAAATACGGTTTGTTCGTTGAAACTATAGTAATTATCCATTTTTGCATAGTAGTGCACTTTAAGTTGGTCATATCAGATTTTTGGAATGTTATCAGTGAAAGAGCTTGTGGAACTGGGGAAACAGTTTGGCTACGAGGAGAAGTCTCTTAGAAACTTTGTTCGTGTAGAACGGGCAAGGGAAATGGATCAGATGTTAAAAGAAAGGGAAATAGAAAAGGAGAAGCTAGTGATAGAAAGGGAAGCCGAAGAAAGGAAAAGGGCTTTTAAGAAAGAGAAGATAGAATTAAAAAGACAGGCCGAGAAGGAGAAGATAGAATTAGAGAAGGAGAAGATATAGTTATAAAAACAGGCAGAAAAGGAAAGGATTGGAATGGTAATGGAAGGAGAAAGGGAGAAGATATAACTGCTTCAAGAAATAGATGATAGGAAGTTAGAAAGGGAAAAACAAGTGAGGTTAGAAGCTTTGGAGATAGAAGATAGAAATAGGGAGAGGGAGTATCAAAGAAATTCTGAGTTATTGCAAGCTAAAAGAGAGTGGGAACATGATTTTAAACTGAGAGGTCCAAAATTGCCCCCAGTTGAAGACGAAAAAGATAACATGGATAGATATCTAAACAGGTTCGAATCGTACGCCACTGTACAAAAATGGAAAAAATAGGATTGGTCGCTTCATCTTAGCGCGTTGTTGAAGGGTAAAGCATTAGATGTGTGTTCTCGTTTACCCACAGCCGATTCGCTGAAATACCTCGCATTGAAAGAAGCACCTCTGAAGAAATACGAGCAAACCGAGCAAGGGTTTCGCAAGAAGTTTAAGTAAATTTAACACGAGCGAGGCGAGACATTCACCCAGTTCGTCAGTAGGACGTACAACTACTTGCAGCGATGGGTGGAATGTGGTAAAGTCGTTAAGACATTTGTGGGTCTTAGCGATTTCTTGCTACGGGACCCACTATTGACAACTTGTGGAAGGAGTTATATTTATTCTCGAGGGAAAGGTACTTTACGAATATATATGACACGGCCACACAGGCGGATGTATTTGCTGAAGCTCGGGGAGGTTCGCAGAATGTCATCTCTCTAGACAGCAAAGGTGGGAATCATACTAAGGACCAAAACCCCAAGGAACATAAAACCTTGGTAGGGATAACCAGAGAAGGCATAAGGACAAGCAATGTTTCACTTGCAAGGAGTGGGTTCATATCTCCCCCAATTGTCCTAAATGGAAGGGATTAGTCCAGAGAGTCTCTGTAGCCATTGAAGGCAGACGGTCGGTGGATGGAAAACTCGATGTTTCAGGCTAAGCAGAAAGCCGTGTACGAGCCAGTGGTGCGTGCAGAGACCGGTCGCGATGCTACCCAATCGATCGGTTTCTGAACGAGCAAGAACGTGACGCGTCTTTATTCGCAAACGCGGAGAAAGTTTTATCCGGTTCCGTGAAGAACTATAAGAACGGGGGGTCCTCTAGATTTCTACATCGTAATGGTTTCATGTATAGAAAGTATACTACGTCTGATGGTAGGAAGTTTGTGCAGCTAGTTGTTCCTCAGAAATTTAGGTCACACGTACTCAGGGTGGCGCACGAGTCGAGTACGGCAGACCAATTGAGTAATAATAAAACAACGGTTAAAGGTCACTGGCCACCTATATTGTACAAACGTGTGATATTATTATACTTATAAACAAAACGCATTGGTTATGTATGCACACCATAAAATTGTTTAATTAGACTTAAAACTTCAATTTATAAAATGAAAAATGTATTCGGCAATCTCCGTTAATAATCGGTAGTTTCCGCGTGCCAAAACCGAATATGACGTACATTTATCCATTCTATTCAACCTAGCCATTCAAGTGCTTAATTTCCCCACGTAAATGTCTATGTGATATAGCATACGATCGTGCTTTTATACAGCAAATATGGTGTAATGTGTTGCATACGGATGTAACCAAAAGAGTGATGATGGGAAAAAGCGTTCTTTCTTTTTCCGAGAAAAGATGCTTACCATAAAAAAGTGGATTTAATCTGTTGGATCGAAATGGGGAGGGATGGGAAAGTTGCATCATTTATGCCGGATTATAGTGAATTTGGCCCAAAGACAATTCGGCCCAACTCGAAATACAATTCGGCCAAACTTAACATTGTTTGTACGTTCTTTTTCTTCAACAAAAATGTAGATGCTATGTAAGAGAGGTTTTAGGGAAAAAACTAAATTTGAACAAACTATTTTGATATTCTTTGAAAGAAAATAATCATACTTCGTAGCGTACATATTTATGAGAGAAAACACAAACTGACATATCTTGCTTCCACTGATTAAAATATGTATATACATTTTTTATGAAAACAAATATATGCATCTGCACAACGACATTCTCAATTTAAGTCTTCCGGTCAAATTATCAATAATCATTTATAAAACAAAAATACGTAACAGATAATATTCTACATAATACGTATACATTTTGCTAAGGGTAGTGTACATGAGATATTATAACAAATATACTTAATTTTAGCTTTCACGTTGTAACACAGCTGCATACAATACATACTAGATTACAGACAGATAGAGAGAGAGAGAGAGAGAGACAGAGAGAGAGGGAAAGAAAGAGAGAGAGAGAATAATGTTGAGCATTTTGTCAGTATTTAGTTGCTGCAATATGAAGCTCTTACCAGTTAATTTTATTGTCTCTTTTTTTTTTTTTTTTTTTTTTTTGTTTTCAAGTTGTCTTAGTGTGTGTGCGCGTAAATTGAAAGCTTGTCATTACTGGTCAATATCGTCAATCATATTTGCTCCATTATTCCGTACAAATTAGAAAGTAAATAAATTTGTGTTTAATTTGTGCCTACCCCCCCCACCCCACCCCACACACACTCACAGTACAATATAAATTGATAAACATACACTTGTTTGAAAATAAAATGAAAGAAATTAACCTTGCATTGTTATCACATATTCCTTCTTTTTTCATCATGGGAAAATTATTTAAAAAAATATATATCCACGAACTCCGTATATGTAGCGGATGCCGGCTTCCGTATGCATCCTCAGTGTAGTGTGTGTATCGCTTACGTCAAATAACAAAATCGCAAATGAGACGAAAGTATAACCCGATTGCTTGAAGTCACCTGCCATTTACGTATGATAAGTTACTTATTGCAAAATGACCCAGATTGTATCGTATCCAGGTTAACTATAAGTCGGTATCTCGCAAAGAAAAATAAATCATTATTTTAAAATACATTCAATGTGAGTACAAATGATAATCTTTTTGCTGGCATGGGTTAGAAAACTATTATTAAAGCAAGTTATTATTGTGCATAATATTTGCACTGCAAACATCAATTATGATTACATATAGCAAACAAATAGAAGACAGGGTGATAAACACAGCTGGCAGGGAGCAATAAACTCATTGTTTAAACTTACCGACAGGATATCAAATACGTAGGTTATTTTATTACAATGCAAACCAACCCCGGAAACTTGACTTTGGTATCTTTTTAGTGTGAAACAATGGAACAGTTTTGAAAGTGACACAATCTAGTGCGTCGTGCACGCATACCGATATAAGGCTGAACAGTAAATAAGTTTTCACTAGTTTCATCTAAATATTCCCTATCCAAAGTTTATAGTGTTTTATTTTTCGACAACAAGAAGCATGTACTTCGTCTTGTAGGGATAAATGTACGTCATTTCCGGTTGGCGTCCTCAATAGGTTGTAAATCGTAACTAAGGGGAAGTAATAGCATTATATACTACGATTTCGAGTAAATAAATTATTATTTCTTCTATACACTTGATAATTTTTTGTTCTTTTGTGTGAGTATAACTATTTTTATTCATGTAATGCAAATCTGATATAAATAGGAAAATGTTGGAGTATGGCCGGTGACCTTTAAGGTATTACGAGAATGTTATTGGCCTTAGGTTAACAATGACGTGGCACGATTTTGTCGTTCGTGCAAGGTTTATCAGAAGGCGGTCTCAAAGGAATTGGACTACATCATTGACATGGAAGGTAGGTCCAATATGCAGAATCATTACGTAAAAAGACCTGATCAAACAATTGATAAAGAGGTCTTCAAAGCAGTGTGTGTAGCAGTGATAGACGATAGGTCGTGTGACGAATCGGAATTCCTCTACAGTACCGAAATGCCCCTTGAATACCTCATTGACGTAGGGAAAGAAGTTATAGACCAGATCAATGTATGCACGGATTCATCCGAGGATCAGCGTACGTAGATCTTGGAGGTCTTGTATAAAATACCCAGGCGTGTTTACGGACAAACCAAGCCGTACTGGATTCATTCAACACGAGATCAAGTTGAATACCTCAGAGCCAATCAGGATTAAAGGATATTAAAAACCCTTTAATGCGCGGGATACATTCAACGAAGAAGTGAGGAAAATGGTAGCCCATGAAGTGATCGAACCTTTCAGTTCCCCGTACTCGTCCCCTCTTGTGTTAGTCGGAAAGAAAGACGGAATAAACCGTTTTTGCCTTGACTTTCGGCAACTGAACAAAATCATTGTGTTCGATGCAGAAATAATGCCAGACATTGAAAGTTTATTTTCAAAGATGGCAGGTCATAACTACATTTCCAAGTTAGACCTTATCAAGGGATATTGGCAGGTACCAATCGCTGATAATGTTCGCGAGTTAACGGCATTGGCAACTCCTAAAGGTCTTTATTAATTTAAAGTCATGCCTTTTCGGTTTAGTCAACGCAGGGACGTCTTGCGTTCGTCTGATGCAGAAACTGTTAAATGGTATGGACAACGTCGACAGTTTTGTAGACGATACCGTTGTTTCTACGTATACCTGGGATGAATATGTTCAGGTATTAAAGGATCTGTCTGATAGACTTTACACTGCAAATCTTCCAGCTAGGCCCACCAAATGTAGTATAGGATATTTTAACCTAGAATGTTTGGGCCATCTTGTAAGTGGACTACTCCAGTTGAAACCTCACCCTGATACAATAGGAGCAATCAGACATGCACCTAGACCAGAAGCTAAGAAACAAGTAAGATCTTTCCTAGGCTTGATTTGGTTTTACAGGAAATTTGTTTCCAGGTTTGCGGCTATTACCAGCCCATTAACAGGCTTGACTAGAAAAGAGCGACCGAATAAAGTTCCCTGGGATGTGTGCCAGGAAAAAGCATTTAACGCTTTAAAAAAAGAAACTGGTAAGTGCACCAAAGTTAAAGTTGCCAGAATTGAACAAAACGTTCGTGATGAGGACTGATGGGTCCGATACTAGACTTGGTGCTGTTTTGCTACAGCAGCAAGAGAGAATGAAATTGCCCATTGCTTATGCAAGTAGGAAATTTCTCTCTATGGAGCAAAACTACTCCATGATTGAGAAGGAGTGCCTTGCCTTAGTATGGGGGATAGGAAAATTCCATACATATTTTGTCGGGAATGAGTTTACCTTACAAACGAACCATTAGCCGCTCTTATACTTGAACAAGACAAAGTTCGCCAACGCAAGATTGATGCGTTAGGCGTTGTCTTTGCAACCGTATAGTTTCCGAATCATGGCGATTCGAGGATCGGGAAATATGATTGTTGGGTTTTTAGGTAGGGTGTAATCAGCAGACTATTTTCGTTCAGTATTCAAAATTGATTGTTTTAATAATTTTGTATGTTCAGATTCCGTGATTTTTCTAAAAGTGTTACCACTTTTTTACGGGGGAAGAAGTATTGTTACGGAATTGTATACATTTTATTTATTAAATTCACGTACGCGGGTTTCGGTTTTTTTTTGTGTACAATGATACCCGTGGGTGATTTGTGTATATTGAACAAATTTTCGAAACAGTGAGTTCGGTTCATCATATGCCGCACGTGCGAAGTGCTTTCGATGGAAAGAACTGAATACTTCCCGAGCACAGACGAGGTATGGCGGCATCGTCTGTATATAAATGCCTCACCATAAGACTAAATCTACACATTACGAAACATCTTGTCAGTAAGCGGTCCAATTTAAGGACTTGCACATCTTCAGCCGTAGAGGTATGTAAGTAATTTATTAATTTCTGGTGTATAAGTTGTAACTATTGTACTACCATGTTTATTTTTGTATATTTTCTATGTAGCTTCGGCTTACGTAATGTAATGCAAATATCATCTATTCTTTTTTGTGACTTAGCAAGAGATTTATAGTAGCAATATAAAGTTGCATTTTAAGAAACAATTAATACCGTATGATTGTTATCAAGCACAGTTAGGTTTACTTCTGAACTTGTGTAGTGTTTTGTAATTATTGTACCGATAACATAATCTGTATAACTTACCATATACAACGTCATTACGTTTAATCGTAGATGCCCGTGTCATGCATAGTACACGGTGTTAGATGTAGTTTTAGCTGATCGGAGTCGTTGCTGTTGAGCTGATCGGAGTCGACGTGGTACCAGCTGTAGAGCTAACCATAGAAGCTGACCATTCCATGTGTAAAACGAACCCCATCAACCGTAGAGCTGAGTTAGCACTGTTGCTGGTCGAGTAGCAGGTGATCGGGCGCTGCTGACCGATTGGTGGGCGCTGATTGCTTGATTGACCAAGGGATTGAATATTTCTCTATGTCTACATGGAATACTCACTGCTTGATTGACCAGTGTGACTGGTAGCCAAATGTGCTGGTGACGGAGTGTGTAACTCCATACATGTAATCTTTTAGCCGTGGGCTACTTTTGGAGGTTTGTAATACCCAGTGTTTTGGGATTGTAAAGATATTTGGTATATCTGTCCCTTTCTTTTCATCATTTTACTATTTGAGTAAAATACCTCATGTATTTACTATTTGAGTGAATACATGTTTATATATGAGCATAGTACCACATTTTTCACTATTTGAGTAAAACACATCATTCTCTTCGTCGTGTGAAATCACTGTGAGTCATTCACCTTTGTCCATGTACTCTGTCAGGTCATTTATTTGCATTTTCATTTCTTACATTATGTTCGTGCGGATTATGTTAATTTTTCCAATATTTGGATCTTAAATAATTAAAATAATTATTTTCCCATTAAAGTCATTCATCATTAAATATTGTATTTCTATCGCCATCAAAATTATTCTGTTGTAGATCCGAAATCCATCCCGTCTTTTGTTGAATCACAATAATACAATGCAAGAATCTATCCTTTTTTTTGAAAGTTCACTATAAATTCAAGATTATATTTCAAAGAATGTTATTTTATGAGCACTTTGTATTTCAGCGAAGACGTAATTTGAATAAATACAACTTCAACCCAAATGAACTACTGCACACAGCAATACTAGATTTGATTCTGCTCAGATCTTAAAGCACGAATGAATAAATTTCTAGAAGGTTTTATAGTCCTCTAATTGATCTCAGGTCACAATTATCATTTTCTAAAAGAAATCATATTACCTCATGGAGAAAACCCTCCAGAAGGTTTCTAATGTTTACGAAATAAAATCATCGTTATATTTAGAAAATAAAATAAGCTATTTGCTGTGTTCTAGATGTTTACAGAATACAATAAATCAATGATTCAGGTCAAGTCCAACAAATAAGATTTTGATAGCATATAATCAAATAAAAAATAAATTAGAAACTAACTAACAAAAAATGCAAATTCAATATTAATAACACAAGAAACTAAATGTCCTCTTAAATAAAATATATTTAGGTGTGTGCATGTATGTGTATTTTAAAATGTTATCCATTCTGATAAAATAAAGCGAGAGGAAACCTCGCCTACCCTTTTTGTTATTTTCTCGTGCTATCATAATCACAATGGCTTAGGTCATATCACAATATTCCATATTCCTCTTTCTTTCTTTCTTTCTTTCTCTCTTTCTCTCTCTCTCTCTCTCTCTCACCATTTAACTGTCTTTCTCTTTTGAAATAATTTCCATGTTTGTGTTGTTTTACTTCAATTTATTCTGCTTTGCTCGCCGTTTAAATTTCGTTGTAGGTATGGGTTCTTCCGCTTGTACTGATTCTGAAGAGCGCATGGTTCTCCTTTTGTTCGGACACTCTGATGACCATTGTCCTTTATCTTGAAGTTGATTATAGGTATCTTAATTTATGTTTCTCTTTTGTTCTGTCGTATAGGTTCCTTCTTCTTAAGCGGTGTGAATATTTGGCCGCCCAATCTCCTTAATCTTGACTGACATTGCATGTATCTTTAACTTTATCTCGAGTTGAGTGTTCACAATTCTTGCTGGAAGTGTAATGTCGAATGACAGTCTGTAAATCTCTGACGATACGTGTGATCTATTGTGACCTTTCCATCTTGACAAATGGAAAACTGAGTCACTGCATTCTCATTGGTGAGGGGTCTCTCATTATCTTAAAATAGAATCTGTAGCATATTTAAATCAAATTCTGAACCAATAGGAAACAACGTTGGATACAACCACATCAACTTCGTTGAGAATTTTGATCAGTTCCTCATATGATCATCATCTTGCATACTTCGGAACTGGTGAGGATTCTTAGTTTACCTCTGAAGCTGCCAGAACGCATTTACAGAGACCATGTGCAGATTCAAGTGAAACACAAAAACAAATGCATCCCAAAAGACATAAACGTTTAATTCATTCTTTCTGAACGCTATAAGAATACTCTTTACTTTGAAAGTGTTCAAATGGTCAGACGTTTATAAACTGCGAAGACATACTAAGCAGTGCCATGCCACGACGTCAGGCATCATTGTTGTATAAACAAGTGGGAGAAGGTCACTGACAATGTTCAAGACTTAGCAGATTACAGAGTTTAAACAAATTGGATGATGTATGGTGTGTTGTACGGGTGTGTGTGTGTGTGTGTGTGTGTGTGTGTGTGTGTGTGTGTGTTACACCATTTCTTGAATTTCATTTACCAGCGGATTCTTTATGGCACATGTATTAACAATGCATGGAAGGACGTGGTAAGAAGACTTTCTTGTCGTACATCTCCTCTATAGACTTAACAACAAATATATATATGCCATCTCTTGCCCTCTTAAAATATATTTACATCGATCCAAATAACAGTTACTTGCGCCTGAAATTCAAAGTTCTTCTTGTGGACAACATCAGTTCAGGAGCCGACAACAGAGTAGGTCCAGTCAGTAATTTCACGCATTGTTCAGCGAGGTGGATTTACACGAGAGAGCAGTGAGCAGCAACGTGGACGCTTTTCTGTACCAAGCGGATGTGAACAATATCTTGACGTACGGAATGAAACCAAGAACACAAAATATTACTCGAAATCTAATTTCACTGTTTGAATCCATGGGACAACTAGTAGCCAAAACAGCTACGGTATTTCGTACGACGGTTATAGAAGAGTATATACTTTGTGTATCGCTTTTATTTTACTCCAGACCAAGGGAGACAGGAACATTTCCACCCTATAAACCTGGACCAGCTTTGTTCGGAACTTCGGTCTGCAGTCATCGATATGTTTTGTGTCATTTTGACTAGGAAAACGCGTCAATTTGACAATTTTACCTTTACAATAATTTTTAAGTTTGCCGAAATTCTTTAGACAATTGTTGTATGCTCAGGAATGTATCCCTGAATATCCGCTAATATCCTTATGAGGTTCAAAAGTTTAATAATACATTTAGTGTAAGTCAAAATTTTAAGAACGTATTCGACTTTTTCAGTCTCAAAGATTAGAATGCTATTTTTGGTAAAGGCATCTTTTACATTAAGTCGGATTTCTTTAGTCTCTGCTAAGGTGCCGCTAGAT
Organism: Sinohyriopsis cumingii; assembly: GCA_028554795.2. Lineage (NCBI taxonomy): Eukaryota > Metazoa > Mollusca > Bivalvia > Unionida > Unionidae > Sinohyriopsis > Sinohyriopsis cumingii. Next base: position 79,125,869 of record CM068841.1, read on the forward strand.
ATATTATGTCCTTCAGACAGAGTAACATATATCAGATGAAGTTGCTTGCATTTGCGATATGCACAATGGTGAAAATGTTTATATCTCTATGCTACAATCATTTATTGTAGCTGAAATTGATTTATATATCATACGTGTACATAGTCTAAGCACATAGCTGACTAAAATGACAGCTCTCATGTGCTCTACATGAGTTCTGGATCTTTTCTTGACCCTGCTTAAAGTCCATTACTATTTGGGAACCTTAGTTCTAATGTCAGTCTAGACCATACAATCCTATCATCCACTAATCTTTCCTAGTCTCTGCTCAATCTTGTTACATATCCGGAAGTGTAGTACTATTTTTGTCTGGGTAATATGGTTGACAAATTTCCAGAATTGTTTCAGTCTCCGCTGAAGACTAGACCAGATTGATAATTTTACAACTACTTTCAGTCTAAATCAATTTAAAATAATGTTCATAGTTTCCGCCAATGTGCATTATAATTTACAAATTTTGTAGTACTACATTTTAGTGCAGGGCAAATCGTAAACATATTTCAGCTAATTTTCAGTATTTGCTAAAGTCTGTGTCAATTTATGACTTTTCGTAACACATAGTCACGACCAATATATTGTTACTATTACGAGTTCGATCCCCAATGTGAATCTCCTTAATCATCATTACAGTAGATGCAAATTTACCGTTACTTTCAGCATGATCTGATGTGTAGGTGATACTTTATATTTAAATATAGGATATATTCATATATCTACTAGGCGTCAGTAAAAGACACAAAGCGTGTTGGATAGCATGTGTGCAATCTGAGGATAACAACTTCCCAAACAGTAACAGCATAGCTCCATTAGAGCTCTAACAATATTATAATGAGCTGTCAGTATTATAATCATTCCCGTATTAAAGTCAACCAGTTCTAACACTTTTTCCCTAGAGACAGATCCCGCCCCTTAATGTTAAATTCCCTTTTGAGGTTTTATCGTCTGCCACATGTTAAATTCCCGTTATATTCCTAATAGTAACAGTTATAAAGCTTAAAAATTAGATGATGTTAATTACTATTTCACCCCTTTCCCCATATATAACTACTCTCCCTCGCAGCATAATTTTCTGTACATTAGTTCATTACGTTTGGTTTCCGGCAAATTTTAAAGGTTCAAAATACAGTGTATAACATACCAATATACAATAAGTAATACTCAGTTGTAGTTGTTTATTCACAAATAACCATCGATATAAAAATGACATGTATACAATCTCTATCTTTCTCAACACCTTTATGTTCTTCTCACCCACAATCATAATTTGTATAGTAAAAGAGGAAATTGAATATTTCTTGCAACATGTGGTTCTTCAAATTTCTTGGACGCGTTTCGTATCATCTACCTTTTCCGTTGAAATTATCAATGACTCTTGTGCATTTGACTCAGTTTCTGGGATACTGTTGCTTGTAGAGTCGTGAAAACATATGTATTTATGCATCCTGTTAAGAACTGTAAGTCTTAACGGACAACGAAGCTGTTATTTATTGATATCCATATAGACACCGGCTTTCACAATGCAATAATACAAATTTAACAGGACAACATGTTTTCATATCTTTCACAGAAACTATCTTTCAACTTCTTAAAAAACCATAAACAACTTTCAAAGACACACTTTGCATAATTATAATTTAATGCGTTTTGCCGACTTCATAATGATATCTGCCTTCAGAACGCGAATGGGTGGGTGGGTGTTACATCCGTAAATGTATTTCCAATGGTCAGCTGAAATTTCCTGGTAATGAGACCGGCTCAATCGATATAATAATTGAGCCTATAATGACAGTGGTCTCGAGATCGAAACCCAAGGGAGATATTTTTGTTCTTTGTGATTTCCTTTTCAGTATTTCAGAATCAGTTTGAATAGTTAAAGTTTCGAACACAAATCACGTACGGTTTTCGGCAAATTGTTTGCTTTTTATAATTAAAAATAAATAATAAAACAATTATTGAAATATGGCGTCATTAAGCTTTTGGTCCGATAATACAGTACATGATGTCCGACAAACTGTCACGTGGAGATATGGGTCACTTTCTTAGAAACCACCAAGCACTTTTTCGTTTAAAGTACGGCTTGCCATAGAGTCTCTGAATAGCGTTTTCGTCATCCCAATTTAACATCAGATTTGAGGAGTAAGAATAGGTGGGAGCCATTAGAGAGCCACGGATATTGGAGTGTTCCAATCCTAGGGCATGGCCAAATTCATGTGCTGCGACGATGTAGAGTTCTGTGCCTGCCTTCTCAGCCTTAGCACCCAGCAACCATGTCTCCTGGTCATCAAAATGGATTTCGCCGGCTGTTGGGAAGTACGCATGCGCTAACGTACCCCCTGGAAATAAACCAAAATAGAAGCTATTAGAAATATTGGTTTACTGAACAAAGCCACAGAATATAGTTGATATACTACGGTCCAATTCAATGGATAACAGGCATACGTTTTAAACATAGAATTTTAAGTGTATAATAAAGCAAGGCGAGAGAGAGAGCTGTTGCCTCCCCCATTAAAATAAGCTGAATGCCAAACAAACCGAGCTTTTCGGACAGAAATTTTGATAGAGGTATAATGTTATGCCTTGCTATGCTTCAAATGCAGGAGCTTTCGGGGCTTTTCAATGGTACCCCACTTAGGGAGGTTACTCCCATAGACCTCTCGCCAACAAGTTTACACCCAGCCTAACCCTTACCTCCAAACGATACTAAACCATATTTCTGGACCTGCCCCTATGCATCATGGACAAAATCACACCTCATAATATATCCAAAGATATTTAGTTTGTTATTGAGAAACGTGCATAAGAATAAGAATATATATTTTTATCTTCGTAAACATCCACCAATTCATCCATCCATCCATCTACATACAATGATTTTTAACACATATACAAAGTGAAAACAAAAATAATTCCTTTCACTTAAACGATGTAGTTTCTGAACTCTTTTGTAATAACATCTCATCTTCATTGAAATGAAGTCCACTCAAAGATTATGTTTATCGGTTCCTGGCTGATCAACTGTTAATGTGGCAATATTATTCTAGATACATTTTTTTCCAAAGATAAAGCTGTCTACACATACCAAAGGTCAACATGTCATAACAAATGAAAGGTGAAGATGTCTATACAACCAGAAGGTCAAATGTATATACAAACCAAAAACTAAATGTCTATTCAACCAGAAGTTCAGATGTCTATACAAACCAAATACCAAATGTCTATACAACCCACAAGTCAGATGTCTATACAAACCATATGTAAGGTCTCCATCTAAACCAATTGGATGGAAGTCTATACCAACCAAAAGTGAAGATGTCTATAGAACCCATAGTTCAGGTGTCTATACAATCCATATGTCAAATGTCTATCGAAACCATATGTAAGGTATCCATGCAAACCATAGATCAGATGTCTATACAAACCATATCCAAGGTATTCATACAAACCATAAATCAGATCTCTATACAAAGCAAAGGTCAGATGTATATACAAACCATAGAACAGATGTATATGCAAAACAAATTGACAAATGCAACTAAGAATATGAACACGCTTAGTATTAAACAATGTATGCGTTACGCATCCGGCTCGATGACTTACTTAAAACCTTGACCAAAGAAAGTAAGGAATAAAGGGAGACAAAATAGGTCCGGGGCACTTTCTAGAGAGAGAGAGAGAGAGAGAGAGAGAGAGTGGTAGGTGGTGGATAAAATATCCAGTGATTTGGGATGCACGAAGTACATGTATTGGTAGTGAGCAAGTCTTACCAGGGCCGTCAAATCGGCCATCATCTCCATGATACCCAGTAGCAAATTTAATGTTCATATCAGTTGTGCCTAGTTCCTGATATACAAAGCGAAGTGGTGTTTTTCTTGCCCAGAGGTTGAAAGCTCGATCCATTGCGTCCCTGAAATTTAAGTTAAACATAATGGCAAATCCTTTCCTAATATAGTGCCCTGAACATTTCCTGGTTCGATTTCATCGACACTCATGATATATTCACGAGTTCTTGCCTTTCAAATATTTGATACGTTTGCTTGCTTACACCGACTGACTTGTGTCAAAAATCAAATTATGCCAATCTGTACTCACGAACGTTCCACATACAGGTCTAAATATGACTTATTTAATGGTCGGGTTTGAATGTTAAAATTCATTGATCAAAACAAACATTTCATTGATATAAATGTCTAGCTCTCGATTCAAAATTTACTACAAACTTCCAGGTCTATTAGCTCTGAAGCAGTCGTAAGAAATGTACGAAGTTTAAATCACCGCCTTCTTTGCTTATGCAATGAATTGTGTACAATGTGTGTGTGTGTTCGTCCATGATCACAGAGAACGTTTAAGGGATGTTTATTTTCTTAAATTCAACGAATACTGAACCGACAAGTCACTGTACAAACATGCCCAAACAAGCAATGTTTTTTTCTCTGTTCATACTTTGATGAATTTAGAAATAAAATAAACAGACAATCCATTTACTTAAATTCGACAGCATAACTAGTTAAATAAACACATGATTTAATTACATCCTATTAATTAATCATATTTTGAATTTCATTGAAAAAGGCCCAATATATATACAGCATATCAGAAAAAGCTCGTCAGTTGACGTCAATTTACAACTCAGATCAGCTGGAAGATGTTACCTGGTAAAGTGTTTGATGTCAGTTTAATTTGTTTCATTATCCTTGTATCCTGTGAATTGGAATACACGGTTAATAAATGAGGAATTTGACACAAATCCCGCAGACATGACACGTTTTTGTACTGAATTGGGCATCCTATGACATGGAGAGACGGAAATGTGTATTTTCCACAAAATTCAAACGTGACAACAATACGCTATCACTCGGGACGACCTTCTTGGGCTGTAGAAATTAACTGTCGACTTGTAAAGGATGACAGAGTCTCACTATTTTGACACTTCTGAGTGGATGAACAGTCCTTGTTGTAACGTATTACTGAATTTTCATTACGGTGATCAATGACTTACATTATGCGACGAAGTTCAAATCCGTCGTTACTCACTGTTTGAATACTTGTTGCTCTGAGACAGTGTGCTGTAGCATTAGCAATGACATCTCATTAGTTTAACCAAAGGTCCACTATTTAGTTCATTATTAAAATCTTACGTAAGAAGTCTGAGTTTGAGTGATCATAGATTCTAAATATAGCCCTCATTCAGTATATAAAAAAGTAGTGCAGGTAGGCGTGGCTTAAATATAAATTTGGTTTCATACTGGTATCAACTAAACAATTCAAAAGGGCCTAAACATTCTGAACGCTGGAAATCGTAATGAGGAAAAAAGTCTTTATTTATTTTAAAATCAACACATCTGTATAACTATGTTTATCGCATAATGAGAAATACTGATTCTGTTTAACGAAGCCGCAGAACAGTGTTGTGTAATGGCTTTAGAATGCATTCGGATGCTTCTGTCATTTGCATGATGCTACGACTTCATTTGTAATGTCGTGTGGAATTATATGTTACATATTTAAACATTATTATACATCTAAAATGTTAATCCAATGAAATTATTAGACTGATACCACGTGACAAAACACGATAAATCCGTGTTTTGCAAGTACGTTATCTGACACTTGTACAGAACTAACAAAAAAGATGTTCAAACCTGTTTTGGAGTCAAGGAAATTAGCGATTCAAATTCCCCGTGATTCGTGATGTTATGTCATTTTATAATCACAGATTTAAAAAAGAAGACAAATTTACATGTAAATAATGTCGAAGCCTGATAAAATAATGGATTTTGGTTGCTGAAGATTTAATCAAGAACATGTCATATTTTTATAAAATTCCTCAACCTGGATGCACTGAAACTAAACTTTTGCTATTCTACAATTCCTGAACTAAACAAAATACGGAATTCTAAAGTTAACAATAAATTAAATTTTAGCAAATGTGCTTCTTATATCAAAGTCAATAACTCCAGTCTCTCCCGCAGTATCTATTAAGTGCTAATTTTGGCAGATATATCTTTATTTTGGCATCTAAATAATTACAAAAACACGATAGTTTATGCTTGATACCAAATTTTACATAATTGTATTGTGAATTTACAAGATTTTTAACAAGGAAGATTATGCAAATATTTTATTTGTTTTTGGTTTATAAGCAGGAAATTTTCAACGAAATATTGAATTATTGCACTATATTTTCAATTAACATTTAACATGTTTAAGTTGTTTGATCTAAAAATAACAACTTCCGAAAATCCCACCCAGAATGCACTATTAAAGGACATACTTCTTAGTGTCATGCATGATGAATAAATGATCCAATCTTAATGGACAGAGAAAGGTTTCTTATAATTAGAATTCATAAATGAAAAACAGTGTTCATATCAATGTATTTGTACAGGATATAGTTACCCATTTTCGATGAGTTTTTCTTTGTTTCTTTAGAGTTTATTTTATTCTTGTGCTTGTCGTAGTAGATAACTCTTTCAAAACGGCCGGGCCAGTAGGAAACGGGATTATGTTTTCCTTGTCAACGTGATCACACACCACATTTGTTGATGAGGTATATAGATTTATTGAACTCTCTACAAATCGACGGATTTCCTTAAAATCTTCTAAAAGCCCTGAAAACAATTTTCTCTTTTGTATTTAATACGAATCTTAAATATCCGTTTCCATGTTAGCTAAACTTATTTAAAGATATGAACGAGTCCAGTTGACGATTTCATCTAGTCCATATGCCCCATAATGGTAGGTACTTTGTTCAAGTGAGATGATACGAGGCCGCCATTTGTTTGGATTCTGATCTATTTGGGATTTGAGAATGGTCCTACCTAACTCTTTATTTCAAACTAGAGACTGGGCCAAACATATTTCAAAGAAGTATCATAGGCCTGAGGCTGAACGATTTGCAGCTTAAAGTCGACATAACAGCTGGAAATTGAGATTGAGATTGTACTGAATGAACATCGTGGTGCAAGTTTTGTACTTAAAACGTTTTATGAATTCTAGACCAGGTGTCATATGAACAGTCAAAACAATGTAAAAGTTTATACAACTGTGAGCCAATGCATTACCCCTCACAACTCTATCCATGTGAACTCGTGCGATTTGTATATCGGTGTCTTTGTGTCTTTGTTTATCCGTCGGCAGATGAGGATGTATATTGTCCAAATGAATAATAATTAGAACGAAACGAACAGCACAGACCTCGATTTGTAGGCACGTAAAGTGTGGCAGAGGGTCTATATCGTTGGCAGATATATACACGTTATTTTAAGGTATATACAGGTAGCGTATTCGTGCATGTGAATAGTTCCTGTCTTCATCAACCAAAACGTAACTTTCCAACTAACACTACTCTCTTATTATAAAATCCAGTGTTCAAATTCCTTACCTCTGTTGGCTTTGTGTTAATGTGCTGGTTCTAGAGTACTCCGTAATCTTCCATGATAGTACCTTTTTCGGCCAAATTCGTGCTGTGGAGTGAAAAGTTGGTTTAGACTTGTAATTTCTTCAAAGAAAAATTGCGACGAGCAAAAAGTAAACTAGAAACACAAACTGGCTGACTCACTGAGATACTGATTTATAAAATTACAATCTTTGCATCACTCACTCTGACTGACTAGCTAAAACAACTGTCTGACTAATTTATCAGCTTGCCAAATAACCAGTTAACTTGGTTAACTGATTGGTTTATGTATGTGCTGCATCAAGACGAACCCTAAGCAGTCACTGTCAAATCTTCACGTAGGACAGTGGAGACATGATTTTATTCAAAATCTTGCATTCGGCTATTCGCCGACTAACAGACTATATGAATGATTGATTTCAGAACAAACACCTAATAAACAAACTGTCAAGCTGACTTGCACTCTTATTAACGGGACCAGTAACCAGCGATTGTACGAGATGACTAATTGATTAACTTTATGACTAATTCAATGAAAGGATTCAATTGAATTGTACCGACACAAAAAGTGAAGTAATGGCCATCACTCACTAGATAATGTCCCTACCGTGTGTATGTATCTGTGTGTGACATTATTTGACAGTTCTTAAAAAGATGTTGAATTTATTGTTAGCTCCAATAAATATTGTATTTGAATATGAAGCAGTTTCAATCTTGGTGTGAATAATAAACGAGTGATTCAACCGTTCATAGGATCTAACATAATTATAGAGACCTATGACTACGAAGGAATTAAGCAATAAAATAAGAAACAGTGAAACATGTCTCTAGAGACACTTCTTTTACTTATTACCTTCTCTTAAACAAACGAAGTTGTATTAGCTTAGATGGAGAAAACATGTATTAAAGCGAACGTTAAAGTTGCATTTTATTTAGTAGTATGGAATAGAGATGTTTGATAAAACCTCAGTATCATGATGGAAGTTATTTGTATTTCTATGAAATATCTCGGCTAAAATTATTGCATTATCAATGTAGGTGTCGGCAGACATTAGGAACTGTCATGGAAGACTATTTTCTTGCCAGATATTCTCGATAATGACGCTTAAATACGAACTTATAATTTAACTTTAAGTCTCTTTTTCATGAAAAGCTTCTAGCAATCGCAGCATCGACATTATGCTTTCATTTGAGTCGGAAATTGTCAGGAACCGAAGTTTTCTTTGACAAAAATGAAAATAAAAAATGGGCACGCTCGAATTCGAAGCTAATATAAGTTGAGATTTAACATGTTTAAATATTTAATGTTATGAAAATATTTCACGAAATACAACATGCCTGGATGTAGTGTTCATGGTGCTGCAATAAACATAGCATGTTCTGGGACGGAATGACAGAATTAATATTTTCTTGAACTTTCTCTTTCATCAACCACCTGTTTTGAGAAAACATTTTAATATGTCCACTCAGAGGCTGATTGATAAAGATCTTACTGTCTATTTCTATTGTAAATCACCTACCTGCAGCAAGTCTCGCAGAACCATTGTCAGGAACATCTTTAACACCACAGCGGGGCTCCGCCATTTTACGTAAGGTTTCGTCATCCAACTTACCTGTGATTGGTATATTGACCATTTCTTGAAACTTACTAAAAACGAAAATAATTATATATATATATATATATATATATATATACAGAGAGAGAGAGAGAGAGAGAGAGAGAGAGAGAGACAGAGAGAGAGAGAGAACACAATAGCATCATGTGATTTTTAAGTGCTTCTAATCAACTTCCACTTTTATTTAAATTCGTTTGATACCATATTGGCATCACCGAATTAAGTTTCGTAGAATAAGAAGAAAGTAAGAAATAACTTTTAATTAATGAGCAACAAAAAATATTTTCCCTTGGATAATCGTGTGTGTGTGTGTGTGTGTGTGAACAAAACTAACCTGATTGCCGCTGCCACTGTGCTAACAGGCACCTTACCAGTAGGTAGAGCTGCCTTTACGACCGTTTCATTCAGATAGTTGAATTTTTCTAAATATGTCTGCAATGAGTATGAAAATTGTAATTAAAATATGCTCAATGACGAGAAATCTTCCCCAATCACATGCACACGCACAAACGACATGATATGGTGTGCTCCCGCACTTTGATGAACAAGTAAATAACATTTTTCATCACAACGAGGGTTTTAGAAAGAGACATCGTAAACGTATATTTGGAAAGAAGCAGGTCGTTTACTAGTCACAAATATTGTTCATCTTATTTAAATCATATATGGAACTGAAACAGTGAATATTTGCGATAATAGCGACAAGAATAAAGATAATTATAATCATCATTCTATCCTACGTACAATGAAGGCATCGGAACTGTCTTCAGAAGTACGAATATAAGGGCACAGAATTAAGTATAGCATTTGAAATGGAGCACATTTTGATCAATTTCCTTCTAACTAGAACCGGGACGAAATGAGCTTTTCGTTGTCAATGACCTGTGGTAACCAAGTCGCTACTATATTCATTGAGAGACATATGTATCAGTCCTTATGTACATCATAACTATCCATCCAGCATAATGACTTCGAAAAGAAATGGATCGAAAAAGAATGTTGAGTATTGGACATAATTTAAAGCTAGACCTATTTCATTTCAATTTGACTTTTCCGTACGAATTGGACAGTGACAACGCATTTGCTCGGAGTTTGAAAACAAAGTCATGTGACCCAAGAATTTGGCTTTGCAAATACCTTTGTAAATAACCATGTATTGAAAACAAATTTAAAAAGGATTAGTGGCTAACATAGTTATATCTTACTAAGGATTGAGACTGACACATTTTATTTTACTTGAAATTTTGTCTTTCCGTCTTTAATTGACTCCTTATATCGCACTGGTGAGTATTTGTGTTTAAGTGTTTGTGTTTGTCTCCTCGTTATGACACTAATTTATTTCTTGTTCCTTTAATTTCCACCACAAATTATGGACTTAAAGTAACGGAAAAACCACCAATGGTTCTTTGGCCCGTACACAGATTTAAAACAGTTTCTTGCGATAAATCAGTCTATTTTGGTATAAATAGAAAATTTCCTCCTAAACAAATGCTATTATAGAAAACAATCTGTAAAACACTTGATAGATTTATGGAATGAATAATGAATGGAGTGAAGGAAAGATATGTATTGCATACATATAAACATAATTTTACACATACCAGTCATGTATCCATCTATTCATCTATCCATCTATCGTATATATACACCAAGTTTTAATACAAGGCGCTCAAAAAAATAAAAGGACTTACAATGGCTTCATTTTCTGTTAGCTTTCTAGAGGTAGTGTCATAACCGTTTCCAATCGTGAAGACGACACAAAACACAAGAAGGGTAAAAGGCACTCGTTTGTTTATGTCCATCTTGTTCTCCTCTAATCTGACTGCAGATAATAATAATAACAGTAATAATAATAATAACTACTAAACGTAGTTTTTTAATATATGACTGTAGGCAAAGATAAGAGAGCATAAAAAATGTAACGTCGAAAAGAAACATCGCGTGGTCTTACATGAGAATCATTTAATTTTAATCCTTGAAACGTATATTTTCCAATATATTTCACACACACATACACACACAGGCATTCTCTCTCAGACCAAGTTTCGTATCTCTATTCAATAATGTTCGAAATAATTTGGCTTTGTCTTTTGGAGTCACATAAAAATGAAATTAAAATCAAAAGCTCTCTTACGATTCAGTAAAGTCTTTCTTTCCCGCTCAAACTTCGGCAGTCAAAACTCATTTGTTATATGTAAATTATGTAACAAGTTATATTGGCTGATCTTGATCTAAAGAAACGTTTCTCTAATGCAAGTAACGGACCTTCATTGTATTTTGATATTGGCAAACATCACCTTAATATCCTTCATGATAAATGTAGATACGCATATAGCCCCATGAAGTCCTATTTCCATAGAGTCAGTTTGCGTAACTCGTATATGGGTAATTGTGATTCTGACAATGAAGACGCTGAATACTATATTGTTGTATTGCCCACTTTTTAATATGTAAAGATCCAAGATCTTTCGCTTTTTCTTTCAACGTAATCCTTGTGTAACTCTAGGTTGATTATTAAAAGGTGAAGCAGATCAAAACAGAGAAACAAATTTTGCATATTACAAAATGCTCAAAAATATATCGCAGAAAGTAGGGGGTTTTAGTGCATAAAATTATATCCTAGCTACTAAATCTATATAATTAATGTAAGACAACAATGACCGTAACCAGTGAAATGTTTTCTCTCTTTCTATCTCTCTTGCTCTCTTTCTCTATCGCTCTCTCTAATTGATTATTTCCTTATATACTTATCTATATGCTTATTCTCTTTTACCCTATAAATCCAGCAATCTTTTAATTAACAAAAATCTTTGACCTTGTTTGTCGCATGTACTCGAATTTTTGCCAAATGAATGTAGCCTTTGGATTATCTTTATATGTTTTTGGATACGTTGTCCGATCATATTTTGTTTATTAGTATAACAATAAAATAAGTTTGAAACAAAAGAAAAGCAACTGAAAACTGGGAATAGATAGGCCAAACCAAAATGATATCACAGCGACATCTAGAAGTATTTTATAATACGTATAATAAAATCACGGTCTGGGAAGAACAAAAAGGCCTATTTAGATATTTATGTTGAAATGTACGAATTATACCAAAACAAATGATCAAATGTAATTTAAGAAAAACAAAATTATAATTAAAGCGTATGTACTTACCTAAATAAATATAAGCGCTATTACACTGATGGTTTCTTGTGTTCTTGTCACTTCGGTAACCAGGCTTGAAGTGGCTTTCCCATCTAAAGCACGATACTTATATAGGACGCAATGGAGAGAGAATAAACCAATCAGATTACAGTTTACAGATTCAGACTTTGTTACGTGGAAGAGGAATGCAATGCCACTTTTATTTGCCTGCTGGTAAGGATTACGCAAGTAAAATGCAATTTCTATTTTCCACGAAACTCACTCGCTTTCAAGTTTCCAGTTAAAAATGTTGCAAATCAATGCAAATAAAGTAACGTGCTGACGTGTGACCCAAACCTATTTTCTCACAAAGTGTTGGATGTAATCTTTTAAGTAGACAAACCTTACCTCAACAGCTGATTACCCAATTTGACGAAATCAAGCTTCATTTATGTTTTCAATGTCTGACTATAAATCCGGAATTATGCACTACCAACCCACCCATCTCCGGCTACGTTTTTCTCTTGTCTACTCAGCCTATAATCCTAATAACTGACTTGTACAATACCTTTCCAACACAAATCATTGTGCCATTCAGTTTCCTAGAGCAGCATAAGTTCAAAAGCGAGAAATGTGTTGAAATGTTTATAAAATGACAAAATTGGTCAGCTCTTTATAATATCTATTCCATCCGAGACCAACAACAAAACTGCGGTTTCGAAATTATACACCCAACATATATAAAAAGAGAAAAAAACTGATAAAATAATCTTATTACGATTAATATGCATTTCCCAATATATTTGACGCTTGAAAAGGCATTGCGAAATATTGAACAACTTTAAATTGTATTGAAATCGATGAACATTTTGTCTTTACTGCTTGTTCGAAACGTCCTTAATCATTCTCCATATCGGCATTTATACTAATCTGCAATTACACGTACTCATGTACTCGCTTATAAGTCGAGTTAAATTACCGTCCCTCTACCAGAACTGCTTTCGCATATTAGGGTCAAAGTTCCTTGTTCTTTTGATCGTTCTTGGCAAACTGCATAGACCCAGAGCTTCCGGCCGCATTATACAGTTAGCATGTTGAACCCAACTCATAAGCGAGCATTTACAGTCCTTAAAAAATGACGTCATTAGTAATTTACACGTTTTATACAATATTTAAAATATTGTCTGAATTTATGGATATTGAGGATGGAAATAGTTATATTTACCGATATTTAAAGATATATGTTCGAAATTTCATAACTTGTTCCTGAAGAAACATTCGATGGTGCTTTCTTAAAGATTAATTTCACTATAGCAACTACTTTCTAGAGCATCATGATGATCGCTAGCTGAGTCTGGCAGAGCAGGCAAAAGGATCTTTGCATCTCGTACTTCCACCAAACTGATGGACAATGTGGCCCCTCCAGCAGATGTACCCTTTTCATTGTCCAGAATAATTATACCCTAGAGAGGTCCCATTCTGTGTATGTGTTTCTCTTAATGTTTCTATTAAATATTTAAATATCAAAATTAATGGAAATGTTTGGTAGTATGTACATGAAGTAATCGGCGCCTTCCATATTCTATAGTCGAATATCGATCTCACTGCCAGAACTTGTCATGGAGAGTGGATTATATTTTTCGTGTATAAATTAGCTCATTCACCAAAATAACGAAACGCATTTTCTCACTTGAAAGACAAGATGCAGCTAGCAGATGAGGACCCCCCTAGAATTTCCTATTTTCTCATACCTGGCACACTCAAGGTTACTTCCCAAACAAAGGGAAAGCATATAATTGTTCATATGTATTTCTTACCTTAAAAATATACAGAAGATAAGATGGACTCAATGGAAATGGAATAAACTTGTATTTGAAGAGGTCCAAGGTCGATCTGCTTGGCAGTCAGAGTTACGTCAATACAGAATGGGTTAAATTAACAATTTAAGCATATTTATGAGAGGATTTTACCGCTGCACAGTGTGAGTGAGAACAGACATTTTCTCACACGAGACAAAAAGTACATTCCTGACATAGATAAAGCTTTTTCAGGTACAGAGGAGACAAAAGTGTGCATTTACATATATTGTATATAATAAATAAACCGGAGATAATCTAGCACGAGTCTAACATGAATAAAAGGAAATTTTCAAAAATTACGCAGTATTAACAGTGGTTACATTATGTAAAATTCCAAAAAATACTAAACCGATTTTCAAAGGCAAAGTCAAGGACATTGTCACTACAGTAAAAGAAGCCGTTAAACTGACTTGATAAGACAACTTGAGAAACTAAATTTTTTGCCACAGAAGACAAGTTTCTGCCAATAAATGTAGACGGCCTTTAGAGGCTGTCATATGCACATTCCTCTAGCACTCAATGCAACTTCCATTACACACACACAAGCGTTATGATCCGGACAGACCATCTGCAAACCAGACATGCTGTATAAATCTGACCACACGAGTCATGTACCATATGTCTCTTTGGTTACGATATATATATATATATATATATATATATATATATATATATATATATATATATATATATATATATATATATATATATATATATATATATATATATATATATATATATATATATATATATATATATATATATATATATATATATATATATATATATATATATATATATATATATATATATATATATATATATATATATATACCTTGTAGTGATAAAAAAAATCCACTCAGGATTGAAACAAACTTAAATGTGCACTTTAGAGCGAGTAAGTTTCTGTGTGATGTTTGCATGTATTATGAGTGTTTCCATTCTATTTGTGTGTGTGTGTTTGATAATGTGCATTACAAATGGTTGATGTTGATTGCTCAGATTCAGTAGTTAGATATCTTAATTTTTGTTCACGTTACGATCGTTTCACATAATATATATCCTCTGTGATAAAGGGATAAAGATTTTATACTGATTTCACATCAAGATTTAACATTATGGGATAAAGATGTAAAAATATTTTCACGAATTTGTAGGGCTTAGCTAATGGCGAGAAGAAAACAGGGGGAGGTATTTTTTTCCACTAGGTAAGGAAACTGAAAATATAAACGGTTTACAAGATATTCATATGTTAAAGAACGATGTAATTGTGTTAAAGCTAAATAAGGATGATATGCTAGTCTTGCTTCATATAAGAAGAACATTAGGATGGTGGAAAGTTTTATTCAACAATGATTATGCTTAAATCGATATAAAATCAATACAATGGGAACTTATTGTATAGTTGATTCAACAATTCGAGATAAGAGTATTATATTTATTAATATATATGGTCAACCTAATGCTGAGGCACAATTTAATGAAAATGTTAAGGTTACAGAATGATTTTATTGTTTGCTATGGTTACTGGAACTTGGTATATGATATGGAAATGGAGTGAGGAAATTATAAATCTATAAATAATCCTAATATTCTGAAAATGTGACTGATGGGAGTGAAAATAACAGACATTTGGAGAATTTTATACGAAAACATTAAGCTTTTACATGGCATAGAATAAATCTTCGACAACAAGGTCGTCCAGACGTATAATGCATTTGGTATTGTTATAAGTTCTTGTGCTATGCCAGAGTATAGACCCGATTATTCAGAAAGCTGTGTAAATATAACACTTAAAGAGGATAAAGATTATATAGTAAATAATGCAATTTACGAAGTAAAGAAAACATGCCATTATGCCACTTGAGTCAAAGATATCGAATCTGTGAACCTTGAGTTCTATGTATGTGATATTAGTTGAAACAAAACAAACTTAGTCCAAGATTTTGGCAAAGGAAAATATATCAAGATTATCATAGGAAAATTGAGACGGAATTTGTTTTTGTACAAACTGTACGATTTTGCACATTTTAAAGTAGATTGAGATGCATCGCGATTTGTTATTGCAATAGCTAATTACAACGGTTTTATACAGACACAAAAGAACCAAAACATTGCAGCAGAGATTTGGCTTAGGAAAGGTAATGCACAATGGAGGGTTTGCACTAAATTTAGATTGGAAAGCGTGAATGAAATTTGATTTTATCAAATTAGCCAATGAACCATACAGGTAAAGTTTGTCTACAAAACGGATTACATAAATCTCTTTACAGGAAAATAATTTTCAAACACCTATGAAGAAATTAAGTAATTTCCTTTTTTTTTTTTTTTTGGTCTTAGCCACGTATTTCTTTTTGTTTTGCTTTTACCGAGTACCTTTCATAGAAGAACAAAAGTCGCCCTTTTGTTGTCATACGTGCTTACAGGTACATAACAGCAGAATTATGTGTCTGTTTGGATAATATAATGGATGGATATGTAGACTCTATTCTTGATCGGAAAATCAGATTAAAAAATGATGGAATCGGGTCGTTTCTAATTTCTTTTTTCTCTTCGTTGCGTGATTAGGATTACCCTTCATCGGCCAGAAGATCCATCCTCTACCCGATGGACAAAGAGAAGAACATAATGAAAGAATAAGACAACACGATATTCTTTTCTGATCGAGCCGATCGAACGCGCGTTCTTAAAAATTAAACAATTCTCAGTATCTAGCATTTTTCTTTATCGTTTGCACATTTTATTACCATAATTACATCTAATGATTTGGTGGTATATAGTATATTTTATCTTACATTTTAAATGTATTGAATAATTATATTTTGTGATTGTTTTCAAACTTAAATATCGTTCTCCATATATCTGCGTTAATGACAAAAAAACATCCTTTTCCTTTGCTGACGCTGACACTATGATTGACAGATGAAATAATGTTCAGCGGATTTTGACCGAAGTCATTAATGCTTTTTTCTATTTTTAGTGAAAGTATACATATTATATGGCAGGTTGCTGTATGCGAGTGATTGAAAGAAGGACACGTTCTGTGAACTCGAAGCAAAATGGTATTTACAATCTTTTAGTAACCTAGTTAGTTCAATCGTGTTGAGCGTTATTTGAAAATTAGTACTTTAAATATCTTGAGAAATGTCCACCATATTTGATGATAGATAGGCAATATTTCTACACAACTGACAGGCTTCTTCAGTGCCATGACATATACTAAATTTGGATGAAACTGGTACGGTTGATTTTGACAATAATATTGAAATGGCCAATGTAGTCAAACGTCTCGCATCGCACGCTGGAACACAAGCTTAAAAAATAATTAAAGTCTCTATGTGAAAATACCCTTCCCACTCCCCTTTGATATTCCTACTTTCAGGTTTCCTCAGTATTTATCCAGCTCAATCTAGCTACTTATATGATGTATTGTACAAACGGCGTATAAAGATGCACCCGTTAAAAGAGAATTCCATGGTTTTGTAAAGGGTAAAGTATGATGGAGAACTTTTATGGTTGCAGAATTACAATTTTATTTTAAAAAATATTGAAGGATACAAGCCAAAGAAACCTTATCAATCTACCCATCATCTAAGTTTCCGTACAGGTCAAGTATAGCACTCCCTCATTATAATGCTGCCAAATAAGCCATAGAGTATACTGCCTTATAATGAGGCAGACTTATAATGAAATACATAAACATATACATAAAATTCTACTATTAATAATAAAATCGGATCCAAGGTCATAACCATCTGATAACATGAACCATGTTATGACTGAAGGTCTTATAGTGAGGCCGTTTCTTTCCGCACTCTTTCATAAATAAGAAGCACTCAGCGAAGAACTGTGAAGGCTTTCATCTCACGGCGTATTATGGCAAGTCATTCACTGTTTTTGGTACGTGGCATATACAGTCAGAGATGGTACATGCTGACTATACTGATCATAGTTCTATAAAAACGCAAGCACTATATGGCTAGAAAATGCTTATAAGTATATATAGAACAGTTGTCAATATAGTATAGCTATAAATAACAAAGGAGTGAAACTGCATAGAAGGCATTTCTCATGTGTACGCACACCAAAATTCGAACATCGCCTATCCAGACTTGCCGTCGAATAAGACGCTAAAATAATCAGATTACAATATTTGTATATGATTTAACAATAAAAAATTCTATTTTTTAGATGTAGTCGTTGTTTTCCAAAAACAGGCGCACGATTTCATTGTTATTTACATGTATTACACCAAATAACAGAAATTTTGTTCTTCTATGAAAAGTACTTGCTTTCAAGTTTGCATAGAAAAATGTCACTAGGATCTAAGAAAGGAAATGAAGTAATTTGTACAGAGGTGTTTAAAGCTATTTTTCTTTTTGTAGACAAACTTTACCTCTATGCTTCATTAACTAATTTGACAAAATCAAGTCTCATTCATGTTATTCGATCTAGACTGAATGCAAATCCTCTATTGTGCATTACTTCAATTAAGCCAAAACCCTTCTGCAATATTTTGGTACTTTTGTGTCCGTATAAAACCGTTATTACTAACTACTGTAATACCTTTTCATAACAAAATCCCGATGCATGTCAAATAATCAACTTTAACATATGAATACAAAATCGAGCAAGCTTATAAAAGCACCATTTATATATTGAAGTAACAACCCAAAACACCTCTAAAATAAATTCATCCAAACCCTGACTTTTATCACTATACGTACTTTAGTTTACTCTTTTGGCTTTGTTATTAATGTGCGATTTTATCTTCTTAACGCCAAAGCGTCTCTTTTCCAAAATACTAGTTTCATCATAAGTTATTTTAGTCATTACTTTGTTGTTCTAAAATATCTTCTGTGCAAGGGGTATTTACATTTTCGATTATATGAACTTGTCAATAAATTTATTCTGAATGGAGTCTCTAAAATAATCTCCTGGCGTTGGATTATTCATATTTCTATAATTGTATAATTCTATTTCCATGTCTGATATCATCTTCCACACACCACACAAAATCAAACAAATATCATATATATATATATATATATATATATATATATATATATATATATATATATATATATATATATATATATATATATAATCAAAACATAAATGAATGTACATCTCCGGGAGCTGAGAATTTTATGAAAAATCAGGATATGATCATTTATAAAATCAAATTTAAATACATGTACATACTTACTTGAATCATTGCAACCTGCATCGATAATTTAAAATGTACAACTTGCATCGATAATTTGAAATGTACAAACTGCATAGATAATTTGAAATGTACAACCTGCATCGACAATTTGAAATGTACATTATCAATCCTAATATCTGACAAATGTAACCGCAGAAAATGCATGCATTAATAAAATAGAACATTTTAAGCTCAATTGTGCACATGTTGTTTGGAGGTTTCACGCCTGAGTGCATTTCCGATTGCTAGAAAATCATTCAATATAAAGCATTCCCGTATATTTTATTGGCAAACATAAACATATAAAACATGATGTTAAAGTCAACAACAATATATCCCATTTAATACAATAATTCCGCTCTACTCTTCAAACAGCAAATTTATATTTCAAGCTTTACTATCATAGTTACAACTGTATAATGTACGTTTATAAATTTCAAACCTCCTAATTACAAATCAGATATATCAATACTCGCCATTGATATTCAAAAGGTATCAAAATGAACACTTATGGCACATGATACGTGTGACCAATCGTCTGGTTTTATCCCGGATTGTCTGGATTCCACAAATGACCACAATAACTTGTATACATTCCCAATATTCATTATAGTGTGTTCTGCAATTCTGTTATTAACATCACTTAATTAAAAATCTGCTCGTTCACAAAATGCCAGTACCTAACTTAATTATTATCACCTTCAAGTACCTAGCTTCATTGTTGTTACCTTTAACCCTTTTACACTCTTTATAGCTAAGGCAGGAAGGGTGCGAATAAATAATTTGTGCCGCACTCATGAAATCGGATTGCTGGTCGGTGGCCAAGCATATTGCGAACGTGATACAGTGCAAACGTGATACCAGTCCAGCACGGTGTGAACATTTGGTGTATGAATGTTAATCTGCTGCATGTGCTTCAACATTTTCACTATATAAGAGATTGTGTTTTCTCAACATTTATACTAAGGTTGCATGACACATCCCTGTTGTTACTAGAAGAGTTGGGACCGTTGACAATATTGATGCAAACTGATTTCTTGTTGCCTAAGGAATGTTTTGCCACACTTACTCGTGTCTAACGCACACATAAACTGTGAAGGCCATAGACCCAAATCTGCCACCACATACTGCACTGGTTGATCAGGGTCTGCTGCTTACTATTTCAGTCAAATAGAATTGATCTTAACCCACTGGCCCATTATACCTCTGAATCTCTACCGTTTGCATTTGCGTGATGGTCTCGGCCCGCTCAGATTTTATCTGTATAGAGAATTTGCAGATATCAGACAAGGAATGATACAGATAGTACAGTACTACGGGCCGTTTCGGATTGCTAACATTAGGCACGAGCATCCAGCCCGTGATCTAATCATCCGGCTAGACTTACATCATACAGGTAGATTTATAAATCGCTATCGGGTCCACTATGGAAAAAAAGTGCCTTTGCCCGATTTACATCAAACGATGTACAGTAGTCACATCCTTTGAGTAAATACTGACATCATCGATAGTATAATGTGAAAAGCTGAACCATAGCAGAAGTAGACTGAGTTAACAGTGTTGCTGGTCGAGTAAAGGCATTTGGTATATCTGTCCCTCTGTTTGTATCATTTTGCTATTTGAATAAATTACATTATTTATTCACTATTTGAGTGAAAACATGTTTCTATATGAGTAAAGTACCACATTTTTTACAATTTGAGTTAAACACATCATTATCTTCGTCGTGTAAAATCAGTGTGAATCATGCACCTTTGTCCTTTGCATTTTCATTTGATGCATTAAACGGTTCGTGCGGATTATGTTAATTTGTCCAATATTTGGATCTTAAACACGCACGTATTAATCACAAATTCTTTCCTATTCAAGTCATTCATTATTAAACATTGTATTTGTATCACCATCAACAGTGGTCTGTTGTAAATCCGTAGTCCAACTCGGTTATCTTGTTACAAATGGTGTCAGAAGTGGGATTACATGGGATTTAACGGAGCACTGAAATTGTTTCATTATTCTTGTGTGATCTTTAGTGTGTTTCAGACGTTCTTGACAAGACCGTGGGATTAAGTAGGCATGTAACATTACTTTAGTTTTTGTACACATTTCATATTATTGTTGCCTTCCGAGAATGAAAATACGGTTTGTTCGTTGAAACTATAGTAATTATCCATTTTTGCATAGTAGTGCACTTTAAGTTGGTCATATCAGATTTTTGGAATGTTATCAGTGAAAGAGCTTGTGGAACTGGGGAAACAGTTTGGCTACGAGGAGAAGTCTCTTAGAAACTTTGTTCGTGTAGAACGGGCAAGGGAAATGGATCAGATGTTAAAAGAAAGGGAAATAGAAAAGGAGAAGCTAGTGATAGAAAGGGAAGCCGAAGAAAGGAAAAGGGCTTTTAAGAAAGAGAAGATAGAATTAAAAAGACAGGCCGAGAAGGAGAAGATAGAATTAGAGAAGGAGAAGATATAGTTATAAAAACAGGCAGAAAAGGAAAGGATTGGAATGGTAATGGAAGGAGAAAGGGAGAAGATATAACTGCTTCAAGAAATAGATGATAGGAAGTTAGAAAGGGAAAAACAAGTGAGGTTAGAAGCTTTGGAGATAGAAGATAGAAATAGGGAGAGGGAGTATCAAAGAAATTCTGAGTTATTGCAAGCTAAAAGAGAGTGGGAACATGATTTTAAACTGAGAGGTCCAAAATTGCCCCCAGTTGAAGACGAAAAAGATAACATGGATAGATATCTAAACAGGTTCGAATCGTACGCCACTGTACAAAAATGGAAAAAATAGGATTGGTCGCTTCATCTTAGCGCGTTGTTGAAGGGTAAAGCATTAGATGTGTGTTCTCGTTTACCCACAGCCGATTCGCTGAAATACCTCGCATTGAAAGAAGCACCTCTGAAGAAATACGAGCAAACCGAGCAAGGGTTTCGCAAGAAGTTTAAGTAAATTTAACACGAGCGAGGCGAGACATTCACCCAGTTCGTCAGTAGGACGTACAACTACTTGCAGCGATGGGTGGAATGTGGTAAAGTCGTTAAGACATTTGTGGGTCTTAGCGATTTCTTGCTACGGGACCCACTATTGACAACTTGTGGAAGGAGTTATATTTATTCTCGAGGGAAAGGTACTTTACGAATATATATGACACGGCCACACAGGCGGATGTATTTGCTGAAGCTCGGGGAGGTTCGCAGAATGTCATCTCTCTAGACAGCAAAGGTGGGAATCATACTAAGGACCAAAACCCCAAGGAACATAAAACCTTGGTAGGGATAACCAGAGAAGGCATAAGGACAAGCAATGTTTCACTTGCAAGGAGTGGGTTCATATCTCCCCCAATTGTCCTAAATGGAAGGGATTAGTCCAGAGAGTCTCTGTAGCCATTGAAGGCAGACGGTCGGTGGATGGAAAACTCGATGTTTCAGGCTAAGCAGAAAGCCGTGTACGAGCCAGTGGTGCGTGCAGAGACCGGTCGCGATGCTACCCAATCGATCGGTTTCTGAACGAGCAAGAACGTGACGCGTCTTTATTCGCAAACGCGGAGAAAGTTTTATCCGGTTCCGTGAAGAACTATAAGAACGGGGGGTCCTCTAGATTTCTACATCGTAATGGTTTCATGTATAGAAAGTATACTACGTCTGATGGTAGGAAGTTCGTGCAGCTAGTTGTTCCTCAGAAATTTAGGTCACACGTACTCAGGGTGGCGCACGAGTCGAGTACGGCAGACCAATTGAGTAATAATAAAACAACGGTTAAAGGTCACTGGCCACCTATATTGTACAAACGTGTGATATTATTATACTTATAAACAAAACGCATTGGTTATGTATGCACACCATAAAATTGTTTAATTAGACTTAAAACTTCAATTTATAAAATGAAAAATGTATTCGGCAATCTCCGTTAATAATCGGTAGTTTCCGCGTGCCAAAACCGAATATGACGTACATTTATCCATTCTATTCAACCTAGCCATTCAAGTGCTTAATTTCCCCACGTAAATGTCTATGTGATATAGCATACGATCGTGCTTTTATACAGCAAATATGGTGTAATGTGTTGCATACGGATGTAACCAAAAGAGTGATGATGGGAAAAAGCGTTCTTTCTTTTTCCGAGAAAAGATGCTTACCATAAAAAAGTGGATTTAATCTGTTGGATCGAAATGGGGAGGGATGGGAAAGTTGCATCATTTATGCCGGATTATAGTGAATTTGGCCCAAAGACAATTCGGCCCAACTCGAAATACAATTCGGCCAAACTTAACATTGTTTGTACGTTCTTTTTCTTCAACAAAAATGTAGATGCTATGTAAAAGAGGTTTTAGGGAAAAAACTAAATTTGAACAAACTATTTTGATATTCTTTGAAAGAAAATAATCATACTTCGTAGCGTACATATTTATGAGAGAAAACACAAACTGACATATCTTGCTTCCACTGATTAAAATATGTATATACATTTTTTATGAAAACAAATATATGCATCTGCACAACGACATTCTCAATTTAAGTCTTCCGGTCAAATTATCAATAATCATTTATAAAACAAAAATACGTAACAGATAATATTCTACATAATACGTATACATTTTGCTAAGGGTAGTGTACATGAGATATTATAACAAATATACTTAATTTTAGCTTTCACGTTGTAACACAGCTGCATACAATACATACTAGATTACAGACAGATAGAGAGAGAGAGAGAGAGACAGAGAGAGAGGGAAAGAAAGAGAGAGAGAGAATAATGTTGAGCATTTTGTCAGTATTTAGTTGCTGCAATATGAAGCTCTTACCAGTTAATTTTATTGTGTTTTTTTTTTTTTTTTTTTTTTTTTGTTTTCAAGTTGTCTTAGTGTGTGTGCGCGTAAATTGAAAGCTTGTCATTACTGGTCAATATCGTCAATCATATTTGCTCCATTATTCCGTACAAATTAGAAAGTAAATAAATTTGTGTTTAATTTGTGCCTACCCCCCCCACCCCACACACACTCACAGTACAATATAAATTGATAAACATACACTTGTTTGAAAATAAAATGAAAGAAATTAACCTTGCATTGTTATCACATATTCCTTCTTTTTTCATCATGGGAAAATTATCTTAAAAAATATATATATCCACGAACTCCGTATATGTAGCGGATGCCGGCTTCCGTATGCATCCTCAGTGTAGTGTGTGTATCGCTTACGTCAAATAACAAAATCGCAAATGAGACGAAAGTATAACCCGATTGCTTGAAGTCACCTGCCATTTACGTATGATAAGTTACTTATTGCAAAATGACCCAGATTGTATCGTATCCAGGTTAACTATAAGTCGGTATCTCGCAAAGAAAAATAAATCATTATTTTAAAATACATTCAATGTGAGTACAAATGATAATCTTTTTGCTGGCATGGGTTAGAAAACTATTATTAAAGCAAGTTATTATTGTGCATAATATTTGCACTGCAAACATCAATTATGATTACATATAGCAAACAAATAGAAGACAGGGTGATAAACACAGCTGGCAGGGAGCAATAAACTCATTGTTTAAACTTACCGACAGGATATCAAATACGTAGGTTATTTTATTACAATGCAAACCAACCCCGGAAACTTGACTTTGGTATCTTTTTAGTGTGAAACAATGGAACAGTTTTGAAAGTGACACAATCTAGTGCGTCGTGCACGCATACCGATATAAGGCTGAACAGTAAATAAGTTTTCACTAGTTTCATCTAAATATTCCCTATCCAAAGTTTATAGTGTTTTATTTTTCGACAACAAGAAGCATGTACTTCGTCTTGTAGGGATAAATGTACGTCATTTCCGGTTGGCGTCCTCAATAGGTTGTAAATCGTAACTAAGGGGAAGTAATAGCATTATATACTACGATTTCGAGTAATTAAATTATTATTTCTTCCATACACTTGATAATTTTTTGTTCTTTTGTGTGAGTATAACTATTTTTAATCATGTAATGCAAATCTGATATAAATAGGAAAATGTTGGAGTATGGCCGGTGACCTTTAAGGTATAACGAGAATGTTATTGGCCTTAGGTTAACAATGACGTGGCACGATTTTGTCGTTCGTGCAAGGTTTATCAGAAGGCGGTCTCAAAGGAATTGGACTACATCATTGACATGGAAGGTAGGTCCAATATGCAGAATCATTACGTAAAAAGACCTGATCAAACAATTGATAAAGAGGTCTTCAAAGCAGTGTGTGTAGCAGTGATAGACGATAGGTCGTGTGACGAATCGGAATTCCTCTACAGTACCGAAATGCCCCTTGAATACCTCATTGACGTAGGGAAAGAAGTTATAGACCAGATCAATGTATGCCCGGATTCATCCGAGGATCAGCGTACGTAGATCTTGGAGGTCTTGTATAAAATACCCAGGCGTGTTTACGGACAAACCAAGCCGTACTGGATTCATTCAACACGAGATCAAGTTGAATACCTCAGAGCCAATCAGGATTAAAGGATATCAAAAACCCTTTAATGCGCGGGATACATTCAACGAAGAAGTGAGGAAAATGGTAGCCCATGAAGTGATCGAACCTTTCAGTTCCCCGTACTCGTCCCCTCTTGTGTTAGTCGGAAAGAAAGACGGAATAAACCGTTTTTGCCTTGACTTTCGGCAACTGAACAAAATCATTGTGTTCGATGCAGAAATAATGCCAGACATTGAAAGTTTATTTTCAAAGATGGCAGGTCATAACTACATTTCCAAGTTAGACCTTATCAAGGGATATTGGCAGGTACCAATCGCTGATAATGTTCGCGAGTTAAAGGCATTGGCAACTCCTAAAGGTCTTTATTAATTTAAAGTCATGCCTTTTCGGTTTAGTCAACGCAGGGACGTCTTGCGTTCGTCTGATGCAGAAACTGTTAAATGGTATGGAAAACGTCGACAGTTTTGTAGACGATACCGTTGTTTCTACGTATATCTGGGATGAATATGTTCAGGTATTAAAGGATCTGTCTGATAGACTTTACACTGCAAATCTTCCAGCTAGGCCCACCAAATGTAGTATAGGATATTTTAACCTAGAATGTTTGGGCCATCTTGTAAGTGGACTACTCCAGTTGAAACCTCACCCTGATACAATAGGAGCAATCAGACATGCACCTAGACCAGAAGCTAAGAAACAAGTAAGATCTTTCCTAGGTTTGATTTGGTTTTACAGGAAATTTGTTTCCAGGTTTGCGGCTATTACCAGCCCATTAACACGCTTGACTAGAAAAGAGCGACCGAATAAAGTTCCCTGGGATGTGTGCCAGGAAAAGCATTTAACGCTTTAAAAAAGAAACTGGTAAGTGCACCAAAGTTAAAGTTGCCAGAATTGAACAAAACGTTCGTGATGAGGACTGATGGGTCCGATACTAGACTTGGGGCTGTTTTGCTACAGCAGCAAGAGGGAATGAAATTGCCCATTGCTTATGCAAGTAGGAAATTTCTCTCTATGGAGCAAAACTACTCCATGATTGAGAAGGAGTGCCTTGCCTTAGTATGGGGGATAGGAAAATTCCATACATATTTTGTCGGGAATGAGTTTACCTTACAAACGAACCATTAGCCGCTCTTATACTTGAACAAGACAAAGTTCGCCAACGCAAGATTGATACGTTAGGCGTTGTCTTTGCAACCGTATAGTTTCCGAATCATGGCGATTCGAGGATCGGGAAATATGATTGTTGGTTTTTTAAGTAGGGTGTAATCAGCAGACTATTTTCGTTCAGTATTCAAAATTGATTGTTTTAATAATTTTGTATGTTCAGATTCCGTGATTTTTCTAAAAGTGTTACCACTTTTTTACGGGGGAAGAAGTATTGTTACGGAATTGTATACATTTTATTTATTAAATACACGTACGCGGGTTTCGGGTTTTTTTGTGTACAATGATACCCGTGGGTGATTTGTGTATATTGAACAAATTTTCGAAACAGTGAGTTCGGTTCATCATATGCCGCACGTGCGAAGTGCTTTCGATGGAAAGAACTGAATACTTCCCGAGCACAGACGAGGTATAGCGGCATCGTATGTGTATAAATGCCTCACCATAAGACTAAATCTACACATTACGAAACATCTTGTCAGTAAGCGGTCCAATTTAAGGACTTGCACATCTTCAGCCGTAGAGGTATGTAAGTAATTTATTAATTTCTGGTGTATAAGTTGTAACTATTGCACTACCACGTTTATTTTTGTATATTTTCTATGTAGCTTCGGCTTACGTAATGTAATGCAAATATCATCTATTCTTTTTTGTGACTTAGCAAGAGATTTATAGTAGCAATATAAAGTTGCATTTTAAGAAACAATTAATACCGTATGATTGTTATCAAGCACAGGTAGGTTTACTTCTGAACTTGTGTAGTGTTTTGTAATTATTGTACCGATAATATAATCTGTATAACTTACCATATACAACGTCATTACGTTTAATCGTAGATGCCCGTGTCATGCATAGTACACGGTGTTAGATGTAGTTTTAGCTGATCGGAGTCGTTGCTGTAGAGCTGATCGGAGTCGACGTGGTACCAGCTGTAGAGCTAACCATAGAAGCTGACCATTCCATGTGTAAAACGAACCCCATCAACCGTAGAGCTGAGTTAGCACTGTTGCTGGTCGAGTAGCAGGTGATCGGGCGCTGCTGACCGATTGGTGGGCACTGATTGCTTGATTGACCAAGGGATTGAATATTTCTCTATGTCTACATGGAATACTCACTGCTTGATTGACCAGTGTGACTGGTAGCCAAATGTGCTGGTGACGGAGTGTGTAACTCCATACATGTAATCTTTTAGCCGTGGGCTACTTTTGGAGGTCTGTAATACCCAGTGTTTTGGGATTGTAAAGATATTTGGTATATCTGTCCCTTTCTTTTCATCATTTTACTATTTGAGTAAAATACCTCATGCATTTACTATTTGAGTGAATACATGTTTATATATGAGTATAGTACCACATTTTTTACTATTTGAGTAAAACACATCATTCTCTTCGTCGTGTGAAATCACTGTGAGTTATTCACCTTTGTCCATGTACTCTGTCAGGTCATTTATTTGCATTTTCACTTCTTACATTATTATGTTCGTGCGGATTATGTTAATTTTTCCAATATTTGGATCTTAAATAATTAAAATAATTATTTTCCCATTAAAGTCATTCATCATTAAACATTGTATTTCTATCGCCATCAAAATTATTCTGTTGTAGATCCGAAATCCATCCCGTCTTTTGTTGAATCACAATAATACAATGCAAGAATCTATCCTTTTTTTTGAAAGTTCACTATAAATTCAAGATTATATTTCAAAGAATATTATTTTATGAGCACTTTGTATTTCAGCGATGACGTAATTTGAATAAATACAACTCCAACCCAAATGAACTACTGCACACAGCAATACTAGATTTGATTCTGCTCAGATCTTAAAGCACGAATGAATAAATTTCTAGAAGGTTTTATAGTCCTCTAATTGATCTCAAATCACAATTATCATTTTCTAAAAGAAATCATATTACCTCATGGAGAAAACCTTCCAGAAGGTTTCTAATGTTTACGAAATAAAATCATCGTTATATTTAGAAAATAAAATAAGCTATTTGCTGTGTTCTAGATGTTTACAGAATACAATAAATCAACGATTCAGGTCAAGTCCAACAAATAAGATTTGATAGCATATAATCAAATAAAAAAGAAATTAGAAACTAACTAACAAAAAATGCAAATTCAATATTAATAACACAAGAAACTAAATGTCCTCTTAAATAAAATATATTTAGGTGTGTGCATGTATGTGTATTTTAAAATGTTATCCATTCTGATAAAATAAAGCGAGATAAAACCTCGCCTACCCTTTTTGTTATTTTCTCGTGCTATCATAATCACAATGGCTTAGGTCATATCACAATATTCCATATTCCTCTTTCTTTCTTTCTTTCTTTCTCTCTTTCTCTCTCTCTCTCTCTCTCTCTCTCACCATTTAACTGTCTTTCTCTTTTGAAATAATTTCCATGTTTGTGTTGTTTTACTTCAATTTATTCTGCTTTGCTCGCCGTTTAAATTTCGTTGTAGGTATGGGTTCTTCCGCTTGTACTGATTCTGAAGAGCGCATGGTTCTCCTTTTGTTCGGACACTCTGATGACCATTGTCCTTTATCTTGAAGTTGATTATAGGTATCTTAATTTATGTTTCTCTTTTGTTCTGTCGTATAGGTTCCTTCTTCTTAAGCGGTGTGAATATTTGGCCGCCCAATCTCCTTAATCTTGACTGACATTGCATGTATCTTTAACTTTATCTCGAGTTGAGTGTTCACAATTCTTGCTGGAAGTGTAATGTCGAATGACAGTCTGTAAATCTCTGACGATACGTGTGATCTATTGTGACCTTTCCATCTTGACAAATGGAAAACTGAGTCACTGCATTCTCATTGGTGAGGGGTCTCTCATTATCTTAAAATAGAATCTGTAGCATATTTAAATCAAATTCTGAACCAATAGGAAACAACGTTGGATACAACCACATCAACTTCGTTGAGAATTTTGATCAGTTCCTCATATGATCATCATCTTGCATACTTCGGAACTGGTGAGGATTCTTAGTTTACCTCTGAAGCTGCCAGAACGCATTTACAGAGACCATGTGCAGATTCAAGTGAAACACAAAAACAAATGCATCCCAAAAGACATAAACGTTTAATTCATTCTTTCTGAACGCTATAAGAATACTCTTTACTTTGAAAGTGTTCAAATGGTCAGACGTTTATAAACTGCGAAGACATACTAAGCAGTGCCATGCCACGACGTCAGGTATCATTGTTGTATAAACAAGTGGGAGAAGGTCACTGACAATGTTCAAGACTTAGCAGATTACAGAGTTTAAACAAATTGGATGATGTATGGTGTGTTGTACGGGTGTGTGGGTGTGTGTGTGTGTGTGTGTGTGTGTTACACCATTTCTTGAATTTCATTTACCAGCGGATTCTTTATGGCACATGTATTAACAATGCATGGAAGGACGTGGTAAGAAGACTTTCTTGTCGTACATCTCCTCTATAGACTTAACAACAAATATATATATGCCATCTCTTGCCCTCTTAAAATATATTTACATCGATCCAAATAACAGTTACTTGCGCCTGAAATTCAAAGTTCTTCTTGTGGACAACATCAGTTCAGGAGCCGACAACAGAGTAGGTCCAGTCAGTAATTTCACGCATTGTTCAGCGAGGTGGATTTACACGAGAGAGCAGTGAGCAGCAACGTGGACGCTTTTCTGTACCAAGCGGATGTGAACAATATCTTGACGTACGGAATGAAACCAAGAACACAAAATATTACTCGAAATCTAATTTCACTGTTTGAATCCATGGGACAACTAGGAGCCAAAACAGCTACGGTATTTCGTACGACGGTTATAGAAGAGTATATACTTTGTGTATCGCTTTTATTTTACTCCAGACCAAGGGAGACAGGAACATTTCCACCCTATAAACCTGGACCAGCTTTGTTCGGAACTTCGGTCTGCAGTCATCGATATGTTTTGTGTCATTTTTACTAGGAAAACGCGTCAATTTGACAATTTTACCTTTACAATAATTTTTAAGTTTGCCGAAATTCTTTAGACAATTGTTGTATGCTCAGGAATGTATCCCTGAATATCCGCTAATATCCTTATGAGGTTCAAAAGTTTAATAATACATTTAGTGTAAGTCAAAATTTTAAGAACGTATTCGACTTTTTCAGTCTCAAAGATTAGAATGCTATTTTTGGTAAAGGCATCTTTTACATTAAGTCGGATTTCTTTAGTCTCTGCTAAGGTGCCGCTAGATATATTATGTCCTTCAGACAGAGTAACATATATCAGATGAAGTTGCTTGCATTTGCGATATGCACAATGGTGAAAATGTTTATATCTCTATGCTACAATCATTTATTGTAGCTGAAATTGATTTATATATCATACGTGTACATAGTCTAAGCACATAGCTGACTAAAATGACAGCTCTCATGTGCTCTACATGAGTTCTGGATCTTTTCTTGACCCTGCTTAAAGTCCATTACTATTTGGGAACCTTAGTTCTAATGTCAGTCTAGACCATACAATCCTATCATCCACTAATCTTTCCTAGTCTCTGCTCAATCTTGTTACATATCCGGAAGTGTAGTACTATTTTTGTCTGGGTAATATGGTTGACAAATTTCCAGAATTGTTTCAGTCTCCGCTGAAGACTAGACCAGATTGATAATTTTACAACTACTTTCAGTCTAAATCAATTTAAAATAATGTTCATAGTTTCCGCCAATGTGCATTATAATTTACAAATTTTGTAGTACTACATTTTAGTGCAGGGCAAATCGTAAACATATTTCAGCTAATTTTCAGTATTTGCTAAAGTCTGTGTCAATTTATGACTTTTCGTAACACATAGTCACGACCAATATATTGTTACTATTACGAGTTCGATCCCCAATGTGAATCTCCTTAATCATCATTACAGTAGATGCAAATTTACCGTTACTTTCAGCATGATCTGATGTGTAGGTGATACTTTATATTTAAATATAGGATATATTCATATATCTACTAGGCGTCAGTAAAAGACACAAAGCGTGTTGGATAGCATGTGTGCAATCTGAGGATAACAACTTCCCAAACAGTAACAGCATAGCTCCATTAGAGCTCTAACAATATTATAATGAGCTGTCAGTATTATAATCATTCCCGTATTAAAGTCAACCAGTTCTAACACTTTTTCCCTAGAGACAGATCCCGCCCCTTAATGTTAAATTCCCTTTTGAGGTTTTATCGTCTGCCACATGTTAAATTCCCGTTATATTCCTAATAGTAACAGTTATAAAGCTTAAAAATTAGATGATGTTAATTACTATTTCACCCCTTTCCCCATATATAACTACTCTCCCTCGCAGCATAATTTTCTGTACATTAGTTCATTACGTTTGGTTTCCGGCAAATTTTAAAGGTTCAAAATACAGTGTATAACATACCAATATACAATAAGTAATACTCAGTTGTAGTTGTTTATTCACAAATAACCATCGATATAAAAATGACATGTATACAATCTCTATCTTTCTCAACACCTTTATGTTCTTCTCACCCACAATCATAATTTGTATAGTAAAAGAGGAAATTGAATATTTCTTGCAACATGTGGTTCTTCAAATTTCTTGGACGCGTTTCGTATCATCTACCTTTTCCGTTGAAATTATCAATGACTCTTGTGCATTTGACTCAGTTTCTGGGATACTGTTGCTTGTAGAGTCGTGAAAACATATGTATTTATGCATCCTGTTAAGAACTGTAAGTCTTAACGGACAACGAAGCTGTTATTTATTGATATCCATATAGACACCGGCTTTCACAATGCAATAATACAAATTTAACAGGACAACATGTTTTCATATCTTTCACAGAAACTATCTTTCAACTTCTTAAAAAACCATAAACAACTTTCAAAGACACACTTTGCATAATTATAATTTAATGCGTTTTGCCGACTTCATAATAATATCTGCCTTCAGAACGCGAATGGGTGGGTGGGTGTTACATCCGTAAATGTATTTCCAATGGTCAGCTGAAATTTCCTGGTAATGAGACCGGCTCAATCGATATAATAATTGAGCCTATAATGACAGTGGTCTCGAGATCGAAACCCAAGGGAGATATTTTTGTTCTTTGTGATTTCCTTTTCAGTATTTCAGAATCAGTTTGAATAGTTAAAGTTTCGAACACAAATCACGTACGGTTTTCGGCAAATTGTTTGCTTTTTATAATTAAAAATAAATAATAAAACAATTATTGAAATATGGCGTCATTAAGCTTTTGGTCCGATAATACAGTACATGATGTCCGACAAACTGTCACGTGGAGATATGGGTCACTTTCTTAGAAACCACCAAGCACTTTTTCGTTTAAAGTACGGCTTGCCATAGAGTCTCTGAATAGCGTTTTCGTCATCCCAATTTAACATCAGATTTGAGGAGTAAGAATAGGTGGGAGCCATTAGAGAGCCACGGATATTGGAGTGTTCCAATCCTAGGGCATGGCCAAATTCATGTGCTGCGACGATGTAGAGTTCTGTGCCTGCCTTCTCAGCCTTAGCACCCAGCAACCATGTCTCCTGGTCATCAAAATGGATTTCGCCGGCTGTTGGGAAGTACGCATGCGCTAACGTACCCCCTGGAAATAAACCAAAATAGAAGCTATTAGAAATATTGGTTTACTGAACAAAGCCACAGAATATAGTTGATATACTACGGTCCAATTCAATGGATAACAGGCATACGTTTTAAACATAGAATTTTAAGTGTATAATAAAGCAAGGCGAGAGAGAGAGCTGTTGCCTCCCCCATTAAAATAAGCTGAATGCCAAACTAACCGAGCTTTTCGGACAGAAATTTTGATAAAGGTATAATGTTATGCCTTGCTATGCTTCAAATGCAGGAGCTTTCGGGGCTTTTCAATGGTACCCCACTTAGGGAGGTTACTCCCATAGACCTCTCGCCAACAAGTTTACACCCAGCCTAACCCTTACCTCCAAACGATACTAAACCATATTTCTGGACCTGCCCCTATGCATCATGGACAAAATCACACCTCATAATATATCCAAAGATATTTAGTTTGTTATTGAGAAACGTGCATAAGAATAAGAATATATATTTTTATCTTCGTAAACATCCACCAATTCATCCATCCATCCATCTACATACAATGATTTTTAACACATATACAAAGTGAAAACAAAAATAATTCCTTTCACTTAAACGATGTAGTTTCTGAACTCTTTTGTAATAACATCTCATCTTCATTGAAATGAAGTCCACTCAAAGATTATGTTTATCGGTTCCTGGCTGATCAACTGTTAATGTGGCAATATTATTCTAGATACATTTTTTTCCAAAGATAAAGCTGTCTACACATACCAAAGGTCAAGATGTCATAACAAATGAAAGGTGAAGATGTCTATACAACCAGAAGGTCAAATGTATATACAAACCAAAAACTAAATGTCTATTCAACCAGAAGTTCAGATGTCTATACAAACCAAATACCAAATGTCTATATAACCCACAAGTCAGATGTCTATACAAACCATATGTAAGGTCTCCATCTAAACCAATTGGATGGAAGTCTATACCAACCAAAAGTGAAGATGTCTATAGAACCCATAGTTCAGGTGTCTATACAATCCATATGTCAAATGTCTATCGAAACCATATGTAAGGTATCCATGCAAACCATAGATCAGATGTCTATACAAACCATATCCAAGGTATTCATACAAACCATAAATCAGATCTCTATACAAAGCAAAGGTCAGATGTATATACAAACCATAGAACAGATGTATATGCAAAACAAATTGACAAATGCAACTAAGAATATGAACACGCTTAGTATTAAACAATGTATGCGTTACGCATCCGGCTCGATGACTTACTTAAAACCTTGACCAAAGAAAGTAAGGAATAAAGGGAGACAAAATAGGTCCGGGGCACTTTCTAGAGAGAGAGAGAGAGAGAGAGAGAGAGTGGTAGGTGGTGGATAAAATATCCAGTGATTTGGGATGCACGAAGTACATGTATTGGTAGTGAGCAAGTCTTACCAGGGCCGTCAAATCGGCCATCATCTCCATGATACCCAGTAGCAAATTTAATGTTCATATCAGTTGTGCCTAGTTCCTGATATACAAAGCGAAGTGGTGTTTTTCTTGCCCAGAGGTTGAAAGCTCGATCCATTGCGTCCCTGAAATTTAAGTTAAACATAATGGCAAATCCTTTCCTAATATAGTGCCCTGAACATTTCCTGGTTCGATTTCATCGACACTCATGATATATTCACGAGTTCTTGCCTTTCAAATATTTGATACGTTTGCTTGCTTACACCGACTGACTTGTGTCAAAAATCAAATTATGCCAATCTGTACTCACGAACGTTCCACATACAGGTCTAAATATGACTTATTTAATGGTCGGGTTTGAATGTTAAAATTCATTGATCAAAACAAACATTTCATTGATATAAATGTCTAGCTCTCGATTCAAAATTTACTACAAACTTCCAGGTCTATTAGCTCTGAAGCAGTCGTAAGAAATGTACGAAGTTTAAATCACCGCCTTCTTTGCTTATGCAATGAATTGTGTACAATGTGTGTGTGTGTTCGTCCATGATCACAGAGAACGTTTAAGGGATGTTTATTTTCTTAAATTCAACGAATACTGAACCGACAAGTCACTGTACAAACATGCCCAAACAAGCAATGTTTTTTTCTCTGTTCATACTTTGATGAATTTAGAAATAAAATAAACAGACAATCCATTTACTTAAATTCGACAGCATAACTAGTTAAATAAACACATGATTTAATTACATCCTATTAATTAATCATATTTTGAATTTCATTGAAAAAGGCCCAATATATATACAGCATATCAGAAAAAGCTCGTCAGTTGACGTCAATTTACAACTCAGATCAGCTGGAAGATGTTACCTGGTAAAGTGTTTGATGTCAGTTTAATTTGTTTCATTATCCTTGTATCCTGTGAATTGGAATACACGGTTAATAAATGAGGAATTTGACACAAATCCCGCAGACATGACACGTTTTTGTACTGAATTGGGCATCCTATGACATGGAGAGACGGAAATGTGTATTTTCCACAAAATTCAAACGTGACAACAATACGCTATCACTCGGGACGACCTTCTTGGGCTGTAGAAATTAACTGTCGACTTGTAAAGGATGACAGAGTCTCACTATTTTGACACTTCTGAGTGGATGAACAGTCCTTGTTGTAACGTATTACTGAATTTTCATTACGGTGATCAATGACTTACATTATGCGACGAAGTTCAAATCCGTCGTTACTCACTGTTTGAATACTTGTTGCTCTGAGACAGTGTGCTGTAGCATTAGCAATGACATCTCATTAGTTTAACCAAAGGTCCACTATTTAGTTCATTATTAAAATCTTACGTAAGAAGTCTGAGTTTGAGTGATCATAGATTCTAAATATAGCCCTCATTCAGTATATAAAAAAGTAGTGCAGGTAGGCGTGGCTTAAATATAAATTTGGTTTCATACTGGTATCAACTAAACAATTCAAAAGGGCCTAAACATTCTGAACGCTGGAAATCGTAATGAGGAAAAAAGTCTTTATTTATTTTAAAATCAACACATCTGTATAACTATGTTTATCGCATAATGAGAAATACTGATTCTGTTTAACGAAGCCGCAGAACAGTGTTGTGTAATGGCTTTAGAATGCATTCGGATGCTTCTGTCATTTGCATGATGCTACGACTTCATTTGTAATGTCGTGTGGAATTATATGTTACATATTTAAACATTATTATACATCTAAAATGTTAATCCAATGAAATTATTAGACTGATACCACGTGACAAAACACGATAAATCCGTGTTTTGCAAGTACGTTATCTGACACTTGTACAGAACTAACAAAAAAGATGTTCAAACCTGTTTTGGAGTCAAGGAAATTAGCGATTCAAATTCCCCGTGATTCGTGATGTTATGTCATTTTATAATCACAGATTTAAAAAAGAAGACAAATTTACATGTAAATAATGTCGAAGCCTGATAAAATAATGGATTTTGGTTGCTGAAGATTTAATCAAGAACATGTCATATTTTTATAAAATTCCTCAACCTGGATGCACTGAAACTAAACTTTTGCTATTCTACAATTCCTGAACTAAACAAAATACGGAATTCTAAAGTTAACAATAAATTAAATTTTAGCAAATGTGCTTCTTATATCAAAGTCAATAACTCCAGTCTCTCCCGCAGTATCTATTAAGTGCTAATTTTGGCAGATATATCTTTATTTTGGCATCTAAATAATTACAAAAACACGATAGTTTATGCTTGATACCAAATTTTACATAATTGTATTGTGAATTTACAAGATTTTTAACAAGGAAGATTATGCAAATATTTTATTTGTTTTTGGTTTATAAGCAGGA
Source organism: Sinohyriopsis cumingii (assembly GCA_028554795.2). Lineage (NCBI taxonomy): Eukaryota > Metazoa > Mollusca > Bivalvia > Unionida > Unionidae > Sinohyriopsis > Sinohyriopsis cumingii. The sequence continues at coordinate 79,163,143 of CM068841.1, forward strand.
AATTTTCAACGAAATATTGAATTATTGCACTATATTTTCAATTAACATTTAACATGTTTAAGTTGTTTGATCTAAAAATAACAACTTCCGAAAATCCCACCCAGAATGCACTATTAAAGGACATACTTCTTAGTGTCATGCATGATGAATAAATGATCCAATCTTAATGGACAGAGAAAGGTTTCTTATAATTAGAATTCATAAATGAAAAACAGTGTTCATATCAATGTATTTGTACAGGATATAGTTACCCATTTTCGATGAGTTTTTCTTTGTTTCTTTAGAGTTTATTTTATTCTTGTGCTTGTCGTAGTAGATAACTCTTTCAAAACGGCCGGGCCAGTAGGAAACGGGATTATGTTTTCCTTGTCAACGTGATCACACACCACATTTGTTGATGAGGTATATAGATTTATTGAACTCTCTACAAATCGACGGATTTCCTTAAAATCTTCTAAAAGCCCTGAAAACAATTTTCTCTTTTGTATTTAATACGAATCTTAAATATCCGTTTCCATGTTAGCTAAACTTATTTAAAGATATGAACGAGTCCAGTTGACGATTTCATCTAGTCCATATGCCCCATAATGGTAGGTACTTTGTTCAAGTGAGATGATACGAGGCCGCCATTTGTTTGGATTCTGATCTATTTGGGATTTGAGAATGGTCCTACCTAACTCTTTATTTCAAACTAGAGACTGGGCCAAACATATTTCAAAGAAGTATCATAGGCCTGAGGCTGAACGATTTGCAGCTTAAAGTCGACATAACAGCTGGAAATTGAGATTGAGATTGTACTGAATGAACATCGTGGTGCAAGTTTTGTACTTAAAACGTTTTATGAATTCTAGACCAGGTGTCATATGAACAGTCAAAACAATGTAAAAGTTTATACAACTGTGAGCCAATGCATTACCCCTCACAACTCTATCCATGTGAACTCGTGCGATTTGTATATCGGTGTCTTTGTGTCTTTGTTTATCCGTCGGCAGATGAGGATGTATATTGTCCAAATGAATAATAATTAGAACGAAACGAACAGCACAGACCTCGATTTGTAGGCACGTAAAGTGTGGCAGAGGGTCTATATCGTTGGCAGATATATACACGTTATTTTAAGGTATATACAGGTAGCGTATTCGTGCATGTGAATAGTTCCTGTCTTCATCAACCAAAACGTAACTTTCCAACTAACACTACTCTCTTATTATAAAATCCAGTGTTCAAATTCCTTACCTCTGTTGGCTTTGTGTTAATGTGCTGGTTCTAGAGTACTCCGTAATCTTCCATGATAGTACCTTTTTCGGCCAAATTCGTGCTGTGGAGTGAAAAGTTGGTTTAGACTTGTAATTTCTTCAAAGAAAAATTGCGACGAGCAAAAAGTAAACTAGAAACACAAACTGGCTGACTCACTGAGATACTGATTTATAAAATTACAATCTTTGCATCACTCACTCTGACTGACTAGCTAAAACAACTGTCTGACTAATTTATCAGCTTGCCAAATAACCAGTTAACTTGGTTAACTGATTGGTTTATGTATGTGCTGCATCAAGACGAACCCTAAGCAGTCACTGTCAAATCTTCACGTAGGACAGTGGAGACATGATTTTATTCAAAATCTTGCATTCGGCTATTCGCCGACTAACAGACTATATGAATGATTGATTTCAGAACAAACACCTAATAAACAAACTGTCAAGCTGACTTGCACTCTTATTAACGGGACCAGTAACCAGCGATTGTACGAGATGACTAATTGATTAACTTTATGACTAATTCAATGAAAGGATTCAATTGAATTGTACCGACACAAAAAGTGAAGTAATGGCCATCACTCACTAGATAATGTCCCTACCGTGTGTATGTATCTGTGTGTGACATTATTTGACAGTTCTTAAAAAGATGTTGAATTTATTGTTAGCTCCAATAAATATTGTATTTGAATATGAAGCAGTTTCAATCTTGGTGTGAATAATAAACGAGTGATTCAACCGTTCATAGGATCTAACATAATTATAGAGACCTATGACTACGAAGGAATTAAGCAATAAAATAAGAAACAGTGAAACATGTCTCTAGAGACACTTCTTTTACTTATTACCTTCTCTTAAACAAACGAAGTTGTATTAGCTTAGATGGAGAAAACATGTATTAAAGCGAACGTTAAAGTTGCATTTTATTTAGTAGTATGGAATAGAGATGTTTGATAAAACCTCAGTATCATGATGGAAGTTATTTGTATTTCTATGAAATATCTCGGCTAAAATTATTGCATTATCAATGTAGGTGTCGGCAGACATTAGGAACTGTCATGGAAGACTATTTTCTTGCCAGATATTCTCGATAATGACGCTTAAATACGAACTTATAATTTAACTTTAAGTCTCTTTTTCATGAAAAGCTTCTAGCAATCGCAGCATCGACATTATGCTTTCATTTGAGTCGGAAATTGTCAGGAACCGAAGTTTTCTTTGACAAAAATGAAAATAAAAAATGGGCACGCTCGAATTCGAAGCTAATATAAGTTGAGATTTAACATGTTTAAATATTTAATGTTATGAAAATATTTCACGAAATACAACATGCCTGGATGTAGTGTTCATGGTGCTGCAATAAACATAGCATGTTCTGGGACGGAATGACAGAATTAATATTTTCTTGAACTTTCTCTTTCATCAACCACCTGTTTTGAGAAAACATTTTAATATGTCCACTCAGAGGCTGATTGATAAAGATCTTACTGTCTATTTCTATTGTAAATCACCTACCTGCAGCAAGTCTCGCAGAACCATTGTCAGGAACATCTTTAACACCACAGCGGGGCTCCGCCATTTTACGTAAGGTTTCGTCATCCAACTTACCTGTGATTGGTATATTGACCATTTCTTGAAACTTACTAAAAACGAAAATAATTATATATATATATATATATATATATATATATATATATATATATATATATATATATATATATATATATATATATATATATACAGAGAGAGAGAGAGAGAGACAGAGACAGAGACAGAGAGAGAGAGAGAACACAATAGCATCATGTGATTTTTAAGTGCTTCTAATCAACTTCCACTTTTATTTAAATTCGTTTGATACCATATTGGCATCACCGAATTAAGTTTCGTAGAATAAGAAGAAAGTAAGAAATAACTTTTAATTAATGAGCAACAAAAAATATTTTCCCTTGGATAATCGTGTGTGTGTGTGTGTGTGTGTGAACAAAACTAACCTGATTGCCGCTGCCACTGTGCTAACAGGCACCTTACCAGTAGGTAGAGCTGCCTTTACGACCGTTTCATTCAGATAGTTGAATTTTTCTAAATATGTCTGCAATGAGTATGAAAATTGTAATTAAAATATGCTCAATGACGAGAAATCTTCCCCAATCACATGCACACGCACAAACGACATGATATGGTGTGCTCCCGCACTTTGATGAACAAGTAAATAACATTTTTCATCACAACGAGGGTTTTAGAAAGAGACATCGTAAACGTATATTTGGAAAGAAGCAGGTCGTTTACTAGTCACAAATATTGTTCATCTTATTTAAATCATATATGGAACTGAAACAGTGAATATTTGCGATAATAGCGACAAGAATAAAGATAATTATAATCATCATTCTATCCTACGTACAATGAAGGCATCGGAACTGTCTTCAGAAGTACGAATATAAGGGCACAGAATTAAGTATAGCATTTGAAATGGAGCACATTTTGATCAATTTCCTTCTAACTAGAACCGGGACGAAATGAGCTTTTCGTTGTCAATGACCTGTGGTAACCAAGTCGCTACTATATTCATTGAGAGACATATGTATCAGTCCTTATGTACATCATAACTATCCATCCAGCATAATGACTTCGAAAAGAAATGGATCGAAAAAGAATGTTGAGTATTGGACATAATTTAAAGCTAGACCTATTTCATTTCAATTTGACTTTTCCGTACGAATTGGACAGTGACAACGCATTTGCTCGGAGTTTGAAAACAAAGTCATGTGACCCAAGAATTTGGCTTTGCAAATACCTTTGTAAATAACCATGTATTGAAAACAAATTTAAAAAGGATTAGTGGCTAACATAGTTATATCTTACTAAGGATTGAGACTGACACATTTTATTTTACTTGAAATTTTGTCTTTCCGTCTTTAATTGACTCCTTATATCGCACTGGTGAGTATTTGTGTTTAAGTGTTTGTGTTTGTCTCCTCGTTATGACACTAATTTATTTCTTGTTCCTTTAATTTCCACCACAAATTATGGACTTAAAGTAACGGAAAAACCACCAATGGTTCTTTGGCCCGTACACAGATTTAAAACAGTTTCTTGCGATAAATCAGTCTATTTTGGTATAAATAGAAAATTTCCTCCTAAACAAATGCTATTATAGAAAACAATCTGTAAAACACTTGATAGATTTATGGAATGAATAATGAATGGAGTGAAGGAAAGATATGTATTGCATACATATAAACATAATTTTACACATACCAGTCATGTATCCATCTATTCATCTATCCATCTATCGTATATATACACCAAGTTTTAATACAAGGCGCTCAAAAAAATAAAAGGACTTACAATGGCTTCATTTTCTGTTAGCTTTCTAGAGGTAGTGTCATAACCGTTTCCAATCGTGAAGACGACACAAAACACAAGAAGGGTAAAAGGCACTCGTTTGTTTATGTCCATCTTGTTCTCCTCTAATCTGACTGCAGATAATAATAATAACAGTAATAATAATAATAACTACTAAACGTAGTTTTTTAATATATGACTGTAGGCAAAGATAAGAGAGCATAAAAAATGTAACGTCGAAAAGAAACATCGCGTGGTCTTACATGAGAATCATTTAATTTTAATCCTTGAAACGTATATTTTCCAATATATTTCACACACACATACACACACAGGCATTCTCTCTCAGACCAAGTTTCGTATCTCTATTCAATAATGTTCGAAATAATTTGGCTTTGTCTTTTGGAGTCACATAAAAATGAAATTAAAATCAAAAGCTCTCTTACGATTCAGTAAAGTCTTTCTTTCCCGCTCAAACTTCGGCAGTCAAAACTCATTTGTTATATGTAAATTATGTAACAAGTTATATTGGCTGATCTTGATCTAAAGAAACGTTTCTCTAATGCAAGTAACGGACCTTCATTGTATTTTGATATTGGCAAACATCACCTTAATATCCTTCATGATAAATGTAGATACGCATATAGCCCCATGAAGTCCTATTTCCATAGAGTCAGTTTGCGTAACTCGTATATGGGTAATTGTGATTCTGACAATGAAGACGCTGAATACTATATTGTTGTATTGCCCACTTTTTAATATGTAAAGATCCAAGATCTTTCGCTTTTTCTTTCAACGTAATCCTTGTGTAACTCTAGGTTGATTATTAAAAGGTGAAGCAGATCAAAACAGAGAAACAAATTTTGCATATTACAAAATGCTCAAAAATATATCGCAGAAAGTAGGGGGTTTTAGTGCATAAAATTATATCCTAGCTACTAAATCTATATAATTAATGTAAGACAACAATGACCGTAACCAGTGAAATGTTTTCTCTCTTTCTATCTCTCTTGCTCTCTTTCTCTATCGCTCTCTCTAATTGATTATTTCCTTATATACTTATCTATATGCTTATTCTCTTTTACCCTATAAATCCAGCAATCTTTTAATTAACAAAAATCTTTGACCTTGTTTGTCGCATGTACTCGAATTTTTGCCAAATGAATGTAGCCTTTGGATTATCTTTATATGTTTTTGGATACGTTGTCCGATCATATTTTGTTTATTAGTATAACAATAAAATAAGTTTGAAACAAAAGAAAAGCAACTGAAAACTGGGAATAGATAGGCCAAACCAAAATGATATCACAGCGACATCTAGAAGTATTTTATAATACGTATAATAAAATCACGGTCTGGGAAGAACAAAAAGGCCTATTTAGATATTTATGTTGAAATGTACGAATTATACCAAAACAAATGATCAAATGTAATTTAAGAAAAACAAAATTATAATTAAAGCGTATGTACTTACCTAAATAAATATAAGCGCTATTACACTGATGGTTTCTTGTGTTCTTGTCACTTCGGTAACCAGGCTTGAAGTGGCTTTCCCATCTAAAGCACGATACTTATATAGGACGCAATGGAGAGAGAATAAACCAATCAGATTACAGTTTACAGATTCAGACTTTGTTACGTGGAAGAGGAATGCAATGCCACTTTTATTTGCCTGCTGGTAAGGATTACGCAAGTAAAATGCAATTTCTATTTTCCACGAAACTCACTCGCTTTCAAGTTTCCAGTTAAAAATGTTGCAAATCAATGCAAATAAAGTAACGTGCTGACGTGTGACCCAAACCTATTTTCTCACAAAGTGTTGGATGTAATCTTTTAAGTAGACAAACCTTACCTCAACAGCTGATTACCCAATTTGACGAAATCAAGCTTCATTTATGTTTTCAATGTCTGACTATAAATCCGGAATTATGCACTACCAACCCACCCATCTCCGGCTACGTTTTTCTCTTGTCTACTCAGCCTATAATCCTAATAACTGACTTGTACAATACCTTTCCAACACAAATCATTGTGCCATTCAGTTTCCTAGAGCAGCATAAGTTCAAAAGCGAGAAATGTGTTGAAATGTTTATAAAATGACAAAATTGGTCAGCTCTTTATAATATCTATTCCATCCGAGACCAACAACAAAACTGCGGTTTCGAAATTATACACCCAACATATATAAAAAGAGAAAAAAACTGATAAAATAATCTTATTACGATTAATATGCATTTCCCAATATATTTGACGCTTGAAAAGGCATTGCGAAATATTGAACAACTTTAAATTGTATTGAAATCGATGAACATTTTGTCTTTACTGCTTGTTCGAAACGTCCTTAATCATTCTCCATATCGGCATTTATACTAATCTGCAATTACACGTACTCATGTACTCGCTTATAAGTCGAGTTAAATTACCGTCCCTCTACCAGAACTGCTTTCGCATATTAGGGTCAAAGTTCCTTGTTCTTTTGATCGTTCTTGGCAAACTGCATAGACCCAGAGCTTCCGGCCGCATTATACAGTTAGCATGTTGAACCCAACTCATAAGCGAGCATTTACAGTCCTTAAAAAATGACGTCATTAGTAATTTACACGTTTTATACAATATTTAAAATATTGTCTGAATTTATGGATATTGAGGATGGAAATAGTTATATTTACCGATATTTAAAGATATATGTTCGAAATTTCATAACTTGTTCCTGAAGAAACATTCGATGGTGCTTTCTTAAAGATTAATTTCACTATAGCAACTACTTTCTAGAGCATCATGATGATCGCTAGCTGAGTCTGGCAGAGCAGGCAAAAGGATCTTTGCATCTCGTACTTCCACCAAACTGATGGACAATGTGGCCCCTCCAGCAGATGTACCCTTTTCATTGTCCAGAATAATTATACCCTAGAGAGGTCCCATTCTGTGTATGTGTTTCTCTTAATGTTTCTATTAAATATTTAAATATCAAAATTAATGGAAATGTTTGGTAGTATGTACATGAAGTAATCGGCGCCTTCCATATTCTATAGTCGAATATCGATCTCACTGCCAGAACTTGTCATGGAGAGTGGATTATATTTTTCGTGTATAAATTAGCTCATTCACCAAAATAACGAAACGCATTTTCTCACTTGAAAGACAAGATGCAGCTAGCAGATGAGGACCCCCCTAGAATTTCCTATTTTCTCATACCTGGCACACTCAAGGTTACTTCCCAAACAAAGGGAAAGCATATAATTGTTCATATGTATTTCTTACCTTAAAAATATACAGAAGATAAGATGGACTCAATGGAAATGGAATAAACTTGTATTTGAAGAGGTCCAAGGTCGATCTGCTTGGCAGTCAGAGTTACGTCAATACAGAATGGGTTAAATTAACAATTTAAGCATATTTATGAGAGGATTTTACCGCTGCACAGTGTGAGTGAGAACAGACATTTTCTCACACGAGACAAAAAGTACATTCCTGACATAGATAAAGCTTTTTCAGGTACAGAGGAGACAAAAGTGTGCATTTACATATATTGTATATAATAAATAAAGCGGAGATAATCTAGCACGAGTCTAACATGAATAAAAGGAAATTTTCAAAAATTACGCAGTATTAACAGTGGTTACATTATGTAAAATTCCAAAAAATACTAAACCGATTTTCAAAGGCAAAGTCAAGGACATTGTCACTACAGTAAAAGAAGCCGTTAAACTGACTTGATAAGACAACTTGAGAAACTAAATTTTTTGCCACAGAAGACAAGTTTCTGCCAATAAATGTAGACGGCCTTTAGAGGCTGTCATATGCACATTCCTCTAGCACTCAATGCAACTTCCATTACACACACACAAGCGTTATGATCCGGACAGACCATCTGCAAACCAGACATGCTGTATAAATCTGACCACACGAGTCATGTACCATATGTCTCTTTGGTTACGATATATATATATATATATATATATATATATATATATATATATATATATATATATATATATATATATATATATATATATATATATATATATATATATATATATATATATATATATATATATATATATATATATATATATATATATATATATATATATATATATATATATATATACCTTGTAGTGATAAAAAAAATCCACTCAGGATTGAAACAAACTTAAATGTGCACTTTAGAGCGAGTAAGTTTCTGTGTGATGTTTGCATGTATTATGAGTGTTTCCATTCTATTTGTGTGTGTGTGTTTGATAATGTGCATTACAAATGGTTGATGTTGATTGCTCAGATTCAGTAGTTAGATATCTTAATTTTTGTTCACGTTACGATCGTTTCACATAATATATATCCTCTGTGATAAAGGGATAAAGATTTTATACTGATTTCACATCAAGATTTAACATTATGGGATAAAGATGTAAAAATATTTTCACGAATTTGTAGGGCTTAGCTAATGGCGAGAAGAAAACAGGGGGAGGTATTTTTTTCCACTAGGTAAGGAAACTGAAAATATAAACGGTTTACAAGATATTCATATGTTAAAGAACGATGTAATTGTGTTAAAGCTAAATAAGGATGATATGCTAGTCTTGCTTCATATAAGAAGAACATTAGGATGGTGGAAAGTTTTATTCAACAATGATTATGCTTAAATCGATATAAAATCAATACAATGGGAACTTATTGTATAGTTGATTCAACAATTCGAGATAAGAGTATTATATTTATTAATATATATGGTCAACCTAATGCTGAGGCACAATTTAATGAAAATGTTAAGGTTACAGAATGATTTTATTGTTTGCTATGGTTACTGGAACTTGGTATATGATATGGAAATGGAGTGAGGAAATTATAAATCTATAAATAATCCTAATATTCTGAAAATGTGACTGATGGGAGTGAAAATAACAGACATTTGGAGAATTTTATACGAAAACATTAAGCTTTTACATGGCATAGAATAAATCTTCGACAACAAGGTCGTCCAGACGTATAATGCATTTGGTATTGTTATAAGTTCTTGTGCTATGCCAGAGTATAGACCCGATTATTCAGAAAGCTGTGTAAATATAACACTTAAAGAGGATAAAGATTATATAGTAAATAATGCAATTTACGAAGTAAAGAAAACATGCCATTATGCCACTTGAGTCAAAGATATCGAATCTGTGAACCTTGAGTTCTATGTATGTGATATTAGTTGAAACAAAACAAACTTAGTCCAAGATTTTGGCAAAGGAAAATATATCAAGATTATCATAGGAAAATTGAGACGGAATTTGTTTTTGTACAAACTGTACGATTTTGCACATTTTAAAGTAGATTGAGATGCATCGCGATTTGTTATTGCAATAGCTAATTACAACGGTTTTATACAGACACAAAAGAACCAAAACATTGCAGCAGAGATTTGGCTTAGGAAAGGTAATGCACAATGGAGGGTTTGCACTAAATTTAGATTGGAAAGCGTGAATGAAATTTGATTTTATCAAATTAGCCAATGAACCATACAGGTAAAGTTTGTCTACAAAACGGATTACATAAATCTCTTTACAGGAAAATAATTTTCAAACACCTATGAAGAAATTAAGTAATTTCCTTTTTTTTTTTTTTTTGGTCTTAGCCACGTATTTCTTTTTGTTTTGCTTTTACCGAGTACCTTTCATAGAAGAACAAAAGTCGCCCTTTTGTTGTCATACGTGCTTACAGGTACATAACAGCAGAATTATGTGTTTGTTTGGATAATATAATGGATGGATATGTAGACTCTATTCTTGATCGGAAAATCAGATTAAAAAATGATGGAATCGGGTCGTTTCTAATTTCTTTTTTCTCTTCGTTGCGTGATTAGGATTACCCTTCATCGGCCAGAAGATCCATCCTCTACCCGATGGACAAAGAGAAGAACATAATGAAAGAATAAGACAACACGATATTCTTTTCTGATCGAGCCGATCGAACGCGCGTTCTTAAAAATTAAACAATTCTCAGTATCTAGCATTTTTCTTTATCGTTTGCACATTTTATTACCATAATTACATCTAATGATTTGGTGGTATATAGTATATTTTATCTTACATTTTAAATGTATTGAATAATTATATTTTGTGATTGTTTTCAAACTTAAATATCGTTCTCCATATATCTGCGTTAATGACAAAAAAACATCCTTTTCCTTTGCTGACGCTGACACTATGATTGACAGATGAAATAATGTTCAGCGGATTTTGACCGAAGTCATTAATGCTTTTTTCTATTTTTAGTGAAAGTATACATATTATATGGCAGGTTGCTGTATGCGAGTGATTGAAAGAAGGACACGTTCTGTGAACTCGAAGCAAAATGGTATTTACAATCTTTTAGTAACCTAGTTAGTTCAATCGTGTTGAGCGTTATTTGAAAATTAGTACTTTAAATATCTTGAGAAATGTCCACCATATTTGATGATAGATAGGCAATATTTCTACACAACTGACAGGCTTCTTCAGTGCCATGACATATACTAAATTTGGATGAAACTGGTACGGTTGATTTTGACAATAATATTGAAATGGCCAATGTAGTCAAACGTCTCGCATCGCACGCTGGAACACAAGCTTAAAAAATAATTAAAGTCTCTATGTGAAAATACCCTTCCCACTCCCCTTTGATATTCCTACTTTCAGGTTTCCTCAGTATTTATCCAGCTCAATCTAGCTACTTATATGATGTATTGTACAAACGGCGTATAAAGATGCACCCGTTAAAAGAGAATTCCATGGTTTTGTAAAGGGTAAAGTATGATGGAGAACTTTTATGGTTGCAGAATTACAATTTTATTTTAAAAAATATTGAAGGATACAAGCCAAAGAAACCTTATCAATCTACCCATCATCTAAGTTTCCGTACAGGTCAAGTATAGCACTCCCTCATTATAATGCTGCCAAATAAGCCATAGAGTATACTGCCTTATAATGAGGCAGACTTATAATGAAATACATAAACATATACATAAAATTCTACTATTAATAATAAAATCGGATCCAAGGTCATAACCATCTGATAACATGAACCATGTTATGACTGAAGGTCTTATAGTGAGGCCGTTTCTTTCCGCACTCTTTCATAAATAAGAAGCACTCAGCGAAGAACTGTGAAGGCTTTCATCTCACGGCGTATTATGGCAAGTCATTCACTGTTTTTGGTACGTGGCATATACAGTCAGAGATGGTACATGCTGACTATACTGATCATAGTTCTATAAAAACGCAAGCACTATATGGCTAGAAAATGCTTATAAGTATATATAGAACAGTTGTCAATATAGTATAGCTATAAATAACAAAGGAGTGAAACTGCATAGAAGGCATTTCTCATGTGTACGCACACCAAAATTCGAACATCGCCTATCCAGACTTGCCGTCGAATAAGACGCTAAAATAATCAGATTACAATATTTGTATATGATTTAACAATAAAAAATTCTATTTTTTAGATGTAGTCGTTGTTTTCCAAAAACAGGCGCACGATTTCATTGTTATTTACATGTATTACACCAAATAACAGAAATTTTGTTCTTCTATGAAAAGTACTTGCTTTCAAGTTTGCATAGAAAAATGTCACTAGGATCTAAGAAAGGAAATGAAGTAATTTGTACAGAGGTGTTTAAAGCTATTTTTCTTTTTGTAGACAAACTTTACCTCTATGCTTCATTAACTAATTTGACAAAATCAAGTCTCATTCATGTTATTCGATCTAGACTGAATGCAAATCCTCTATTGTGCATTACTTCAATTAAGCCAAAACCCTTCTGCAATATTTTGGTACTTTTGTGTCCGTATAAAACCGTTATTACTAACTACTGTAATACCTTTTCATAACAAAATCCCGATGCATGTCAAATAATCAACTTTAACATATGAATACAAAATCGAGCAAGCTTATAAAAGCACCATTTATATATTGAAGTAACAACCCAAAACACCTCTAAAATAAATTCATCCAAACCCTGACTTTTATCACTATACGTACTTTAGTTTACTCTTTTGGCTTTGTTATTAATGTGCGATTTTATCTTCTTAACGCCAAAGCGTCTCTTTTCCAAAATACTAGTTTCATCATAAGTTATTTTAGTCATTACTTTGTTGTTCTAAAATATCTTCTGTGCAAGGGGTATTTACATTTTCGATTATATGAACTTGTCAATAAATTTATTCTGAATGGAGTCTCTAAAATAATCTCCTGGCGTTGGATTATTCATATTTCTATAATTGTATAATTCTATTTCCATGTCTGATATCATCTTCCACACACCACACAAAATCAAACAAATATCATATATATATATATATATATATATATATATATATATATATATATATATATATATATATATATATATATATATATATATATATATAATCAAAACATAAATGAATGTACATCTCCGGGAGCTGAGAATTTTATGAAAAATCAGGATATGATCATTTATAAAATCAAATTTAAATACATGTACATACTTACTTGAATCATTGCAACCTGCATCGATAATTTAAAATGTACAACTTGCATCGATAATTTGAAATGTACAAACTGCATAGATAATTTGAAATGTACAACCTGCATCGACAATTTGAAATGTACATTATCAATCCTAATATCTGACAAATGTAACCGCAGAAAATGCATGCATTAATAAAATAGAACATTTTAAGCTCAATTGTGCACATGTTGTTTGGAGGTTTCACGCCTGAGTGCATTTCCGATTGCTAGAAAATCATTCAATATAAAGCATTCCCGTATATTTTATTGGCAAACATAAACATATAAAACATGATGTTAAAGTCAACAACAATATATCCCATTTAATACAATAATTCCGCTCTACTCTTCAAACAGCAAATTTATATTTCAAGCTTTACTATCATAGTTACAACTGTATAATGTACGTTTATAAATTTCAAACCTCCTAATTACAAATCAGATATATCAATACTCGCCATTGATATTCAAAAGGTATCAAAATGAACACTTATGGCACATGATACGTGTGACCAATCGTCTGGTTTTATCCCGGATTGTCTGGATTCCACAAATGACCACAATAACTTGTATACATTCCCAATATTCATTATAGTGTGTTCTGCAATTCTGTTATTAACATCACTTAATTAAAAATCTGCTCGTTCACAAAATGCCAGTACCTAACTTAATTATTATCACCTTCAAGTACCTAGCTTCATTGTTGTTACCTTTAACCCTTTTACACTCTTTATAGCTAAGGCAGGAAGGGTGCGAATAAATAATTTGTGCCGCACTCATGAAATCGGATTGCTGGTCGGTGGCCAAGCATATTGCGAACGTGATACAGTGCAAACGTGATACCAGTCCAGCACGGTGTGAACATTTGGTGTATGAATGTTAATCTGCTGCATGTGCTTCAACATTTTCACTATATAAGAGATTGTGTTTTCTCAACATTTATACTAAGGTTGCATGACACATCCCTGTTGTTACTAGAAGAGTTGGGACCGTTGACAATATTGATGCAAACTGATTTCTTGTTGCCTAAGGAATGTTTTGCCACACTTACTCGTGTCTAACGCACACATAAACTGTGAAGGCCATAGACCCAAATCTGCCACCACATACTGCACTGGTTGATCAGGGTCTGCTGCTTACTATTTCAGTCAAATAGAATTGATCTTAACCCACTGGCCCATTATACCTCTGAATCTCTACCGTTTGCATTTGCGTGATGGTCTCGGCCCGCTCAGATTTTATCTGTATAGAGAATTTGCAGATATCAGACAAGGAATGATACAGATAGTACAGTACTACGGGCCGTTTCGGATTGCTAACATTAGGCACGAGCATCCAGCCCGTGATCTAATCATCCGGCTAGACTTACATCATACAGGTAGATTTATAAATCGCTATCGGGTCCACTATGGAAAAAAAGTGCCTTTGCCCGATTTACATCAAACGATGTACAGTAGTCACATCCTTTGAGTAAATACTGACATCATCGATAGTATAATGTGAAAAGCTGAACCATAGCAGAAGTAGACTGAGTTAACAGTGTTGCTGGTCGAGTAAAGGCATTTGGTATATCTGTCCCTCTGTTTGTATCATTTTGCTATTTGAATAAATTACATTATTTATTCACTATTTGAGTGAAAACATGTTTCTATATGAGTAAAGTACCACATTTTTTACAATTTGAGTTAAACACATCATTATCTTCGTCGTGTAAAATCAGTGTGAATCATGCACCTTTGTCCTTTGCATTTTCATTTGATGCATTAAACGGTTCGTGCGGATTATGTTAATTTGTCCAATATTTGGATCTTAAACACGCACGTATTAATCACAAATTCTTTCCTATTCAAGTCATTCATTATTAAACATTGTATTTGTATCACCATCAACAGTGGTCTGTTGTAAATCCGTAGTCCAACTCGGTTATCTTGTTACAAATGGTGTCAGAAGTGGGATTACATGGGATTTAACGGAGCACTGAAATTGTTTCATTATTCTTGTGTGATCTTTAGTGTGTTTCAGACGTTCTTGACAAGACCGTGGGATTAAGTAGGCATGTAACATTACTTTAGTTTTTGTACACATTTCATATTATTGTTGCCTTCCGAGAATGAAAATACGGTTTGTTCGTTGAAACTATAGTAATTATCCATTTTTGCATAGTAGTGCACTTTAAGTTGGTCATATCAGATTTTTGGAATGTTATCAGTGAAAGAGCTTGTGGAACTGGGGAAACAGTTTGGCTACGAGGAGAAGTCTCTTAGAAACTTTGTTCGTGTAGAACGGGCAAGGGAAATGGATCAGATGTTAAAAGAAAGGGAAATAGAAAAGGAGAAGCTAGTGATAGAAAGGGAAGCCGAAGAAAGGAAAAGGGCTTTTAAGAAAGAGAAGATAGAATTAAAAAGACAGGCCGAGAAGGAGAAGATAGAATTAGAGAAGGAGAAGATATAGTTATAAAAACAGGCAGAAAAGGAAAGGATTGGAATGGTAATGGAAGGAGAAAGGGAGAAGATATAACTGCTTCAAGAAATAGATGATAGGAAGTTAGAAAGGGAAAAACAAGTGAGGTTAGAAGCTTTGGAGATAGAAGATAGAAATAGGGAGAGGGAGTATCAAAGAAATTCTGAGTTATTGCAAGCTAAAAGAGAGTGGGAACATGATTTTAAACTGAGAGGTCCAAAATTGCCCCCAGTTGAAGACGAAAAAGATAACATGGATAGATATCTAAACAGGTTCGAATCGTACGCCACTGTACAAAAATGGAAAAAATAGGATTGGTCGCTTCATCTTAGCGCGTTGTTGAAGGGTAAAGCATTAGATGTGTGTTCTCGTTTACCCACAGCCGATTCGCTGAAATACCTCGCATTGAAAGAAGCACCTCTGAAGAAATACGAGCAAACCGAGCAAGGGTTTCGCAAGAAGTTTAAGTAAATTTAACACGAGCGAGGCGAGACATTCACCCAGTTCGTCAGTAGGACGTACAACTACTTGCAGCGATGGGTGGAATGTGGTAAAGTCGTTAAGACATTTGTGGGTCTTAGCGATTTCTTGCTACGGGACCCACTATTGACAACTTGTGGAAGGAGTTATATTTATTCTCGAGGGAAAGGTACTTTACGAATATATATGACACGGCCACACAGGCGGATGTATTTGCTGAAGCTCGGGGAGGTTCGCAGAATGTCATCTCTCTAGACAGCAAAGGTGGGAATCATACTAAGGACCAAAACCCCAAGGAACATAAAACCTTGGTAGGGATAACCAGAGAAGGCATAAGGACAAGCAATGTTTCACTTGCAAGGAGTGGGTTCATATCTCCCCCAATTGTCCTAAATGGAAGGGATTAGTCCAGAGAGTCTCTGTAGCCATTGAAGGCAGACGGTCGGTGGATGGAAAACTCGATGTTTCAGGCTAAGCAGAAAGCCGTGTACGAGCCAGTGGTGCGTGCAGAGACCGGTCGCGATGCTACCCAATCGATCGGTTTCTGAACGAGCAAGAACGTGACGCGTCTTTATTCGCAAACGCGGAGAAAGTTTTATCCGGTTCCGTGAAGAACTATAAGAACGGGGGGTCCTCTAGATTTCTACATCGTAATGGTTTCATGTATAGAAAGTATACTACGTCTGATGGTAGGAAGTTCGTGCAGCTAGTTGTTCCTCAGAAATTTAGGTCACACGTACTCAGGGTGGCGCACGAGTCGAGTACGGCAGACCAATTGAGTAATAATAAAACAACGGTTAAAGGTCACTGGCCACCTATATTGTACAAACGTGTGATATTATTATACTTATAAACAAAACGCATTGGTTATGTATGCACACCATAAAATTGTTTAATTAGACTTAAAACTTCAATTTATAAAATGAAAAATGTATTCGGCAATCTCCGTTAATAATCGGTAGTTTCCGCGTGCCAAAACCGAATATGACGTACATTTATCCATTCTATTCAACCTAGCCATTCAAGTGCTTAATTTCCCCACGTAAATGTCTATGTGATATAGCATACGATCGTGCTTTTATACAGCAAATATGGTGTAATGTGTTGCATACGGATGTAACCAAAAGAGTGATGATGGGAAAAAGCGTTCTTTCTTTTTCCGAGAAAAGATGCTTACCATAAAAAAGTGGATTTAATCTGTTGGATCGAAATGGGGAGGGATGGGAAAGTTGCATCATTTATGCCGGATTATAGTGAATTTGGCCCAAAGACAATTCGGCCCAACTCGAAATACAATTCGGCCAAACTTAACATTGTTTGTACGTTCTTTTTCTTCAACAAAAATGTAGATGCTATGTAAAAGAGGTTTTAGGGAAAAAACTAAATTTGAACAAACTATTTTGATATTCTTTGAAAGAAAATAATCATACTTCGTAGCGTACATATTTATGAGAGAAAACACAAACTGACATATCTTGCTTCCACTGATTAAAATATGTATATACATTTTTTATGAAAACAAATATATGCATCTGCACAACGACATTCTCAATTTAAGTCTTCCGGTCAAATTATCAATAATCATTTATAAAACAAAAATACGTAACAGATAATATTCTACATAATACGTATACATTTTGCTAAGGGTAGTGTACATGAGATATTATAACAAATATACTTAATTTTAGCTTTCACGTTGTAACACAGCTGCATACAATACATACTAGATTACAGACAGATAGAGAGAGAGAGAGAGAGACAGAGAGAGAGGGAAAGAAAGAGAGAGAGAGAATAATGTTGAGCATTTTGTCAGTATTTAGTTGCTGCAATATGAAGCTCTTACCAGTTAATTTTATTGTGTTTTTTTTTTTTTTTTTTTTTTTTTGTTTTCAAGTTGTCTTAGTGTGTGTGCGCGTAAATTGAAAGCTTGTCATTACTGGTCAATATCGTCAATCATATTTGCTCCATTATTCCGTACAAATTAGAAAGTAAATAAATTTGTGTTTAATTTGTGCCTACCCCCCCCACCCCACACACACTCACAGTACAATATAAATTGATAAACATACACTTGTTTGAAAATAAAATGAAAGAAATTAACCTTGCATTGTTATCACATATTCCTTCTTTTTTCATCATGGGAAAATTATCTTAAAAAATATATATATCCACGAACTCCGTATATGTAGCGGATGCCGGCTTCCGTATGCATCCTCAGTGTAGTGTGTGTATCGCTTACGTCAAATAACAAAATCGCAAATGAGACGAAAGTATAACCCGATTGCTTGAAGTCACCTGCCATTTACGTATGATAAGTTACTTATTGCAAAATGACCCAGATTGTATCGTATCCAGGTTAACTATAAGTCGGTATCTCGCAAAGAAAAATAAATCATTATTTTAAAATACATTCAATGTGAGTACAAATGATAATCTTTTTGCTGGCATGGGTTAGAAAACTATTATTAAAGCAAGTTATTATTGTGCATAATATTTGCACTGCAAACATCAATTATGATTACATATAGCAAACAAATAGAAGACAGGGTGATAAACACAGCTGGCAGGGAGCAATAAACTCATTGTTTAAACTTACCGACAGGATATCAAATACGTAGGTTATTTTATTACAATGCAAACCAACCCCGGAAACTTGACTTTGGTATCTTTTTAGTGTGAAACAATGGAACAGTTTTGAAAGTGACACAATCTAGTGCGTCGTGCACGCATACCGATATAAGGCTGAACAGTAAATAAGTTTTCACTAGTTTCATCTAAATATTCCCTATCCAAAGTTTATAGTGTTTTATTTTTCGACAACAAGAAGCATGTACTTCGTCTTGTAGGGATAAATGTACGTCATTTCCGGTTGGCGTCCTCAATAGGTTGTAAATCGTAACTAAGGGGAAGTAATAGCATTATATACTACGATTTCGAGTAATTAAATTATTATTTCTTCCATACACTTGATAATTTTTTGTTCTTTTGTGTGAGTATAACTATTTTTAATCATGTAATGCAAATCTGATATAAATAGGAAAATGTTGGAGTATGGCCGGTGACCTTTAAGGTATAACGAGAATGTTATTGGCCTTAGGTTAACAATGACGTGGCACGATTTTGTCGTTCGTGCAAGGTTTATCAGAAGGCGGTCTCAAAGGAATTGGACTACATCATTGACATGGAAGGTAGGTCCAATATGCAGAATCATTACGTAAAAAGACCTGATCAAACAATTGATAAAGAGGTCTTCAAAGCAGTGTGTGTAGCAGTGATAGACGATAGGTCGTGTGACGAATCGGAATTCCTCTACAGTACCGAAATGCCCCTTGAATACCTCATTGACGTAGGGAAAGAAGTTATAGACCAGATCAATGTATGCCCGGATTCATCCGAGGATCAGCGTACGTAGATCTTGGAGGTCTTGTATAAAATACCCAGGCGTGTTTACGGACAAACCAAGCCGTACTGGATTCATTCAACACGAGATCAAGTTGAATACCTCAGAGCCAATCAGGATTAAAGGATATCAAAAACCCTTTAATGCGCGGGATACATTCAACGAAGAAGTGAGGAAAATGGTAGCCCATGAAGTGATCGAACCTTTCAGTTCCCCGTACTCGTCCCCTCTTGTGTTAGTCGGAAAGAAAGACGGAATAAACCGTTTTTGCCTTGACTTTCGGCAACTGAACAAAATCATTGTGTTCGATGCAGAAATAATGCCAGACATTGAAAGTTTATTTTCAAAGATGGCAGGTCATAACTACATTTCCAAGTTAGACCTTATCAAGGGATATTGGCAGGTACCAATCGCTGATAATGTTCGCGAGTTAAAGGCATTGGCAACTCCTAAAGGTCTTTATTAATTTAAAGTCATGCCTTTTCGGTTTAGTCAACGCAGGGACGTCTTGCGTTCGTCTGATGCAGAAACTGTTAAATGGTATGGAAAACGTCGACAGTTTTGTAGACGATACCGTTGTTTCTACGTATATCTGGGATGAATATGTTCAGGTATTAAAGGATCTGTCTGATAGACTTTACACTGCAAATCTTCCAGCTAGGCCCACCAAATGTAGTATAGGATATTTTAACCTAGAATGTTTGGGCCATCTTGTAAGTGGACTACTCCAGTTGAAACCTCACCCTGATACAATAGGAGCAATCAGACATGCACCTAGACCAGAAGCTAAGAAACAAGTAAGATCTTTCCTAGGTTTGATTTGGTTTTACAGGAAATTTGTTTCCAGGTTTGCGGCTATTACCAGCCCATTAACACGCTTGACTAGAAAAGAGCGACCGAATAAAGTTCCCTGGGATGTGTGCCAGGAAAAGCATTTAACGCTTTAAAAAAGAAACTGGTAAGTGCACCAAAGTTAAAGTTGCCAGAATTGAACAAAACGTTCGTGATGAGGACTGATGGGTCCGATACTAGACTTGGGGCTGTTTTGCTACAGCAGCAAGAGGGAATGAAATTGCCCATTGCTTATGCAAGTAGGAAATTTCTCTCTATGGAGCAAAACTACTCCATGATTGAGAAGGAGTGCCTTGCCTTAGTATGGGGGATAGGAAAATTCCATACATATTTTGTCGGGAATGAGTTTACCTTACAAACGAACCATTAGCCGCTCTTATACTTGAACAAGACAAAGTTCGCCAACGCAAGATTGATACGTTAGGCGTTGTCTTTGCAACCGTATAGTTTCCGAATCATGGCGATTCGAGGATCGGGAAATATGATTGTTGGTTTTTTAAGTAGGGTGTAATCAGCAGACTATTTTCGTTCAGTATTCAAAATTGATTGTTTTAATAATTTTGTATGTTCAGATTCCGTGATTTTTCTAAAAGTGTTACCACTTTTTTACGGGGGAAGAAGTATTGTTACGGAATTGTATACATTTTATTTATTAAATACACGTACGCGGGTTTCGGGTTTTTTTGTGTACAATGATACCCGTGGGTGATTTGTGTATATTGAACAAATTTTCGAAACAGTGAGTTCGGTTCATCATATGCCGCACGTGCGAAGTGCTTTCGATGGAAAGAACTGAATACTTCCCGAGCACAGACGAGGTATAGCGGCATCGTATGTGTATAAATGCCTCACCATAAGACTAAATCTACACATTACGAAACATCTTGTCAGTAAGCGGTCCAATTTAAGGACTTGCACATCTTCAGCCGTAGAGGTATGTAAGTAATTTATTAATTTCTGGTGTATAAGTTGTAACTATTGCACTACCACGTTTATTTTTGTATATTTTCTATGTAGCTTCGGCTTACGTAATGTAATGCAAATATCATCTATTCTTTTTTGTGACTTAGCAAGAGATTTATAGTAGCAATATAAAGTTGCATTTTAAGAAACAATTAATACCGTATGATTGTTATCAAGCACAGGTAGGTTTACTTCTGAACTTGTGTAGTGTTTTGTAATTATTGTACCGATAATATAATCTGTATAACTTACCATATACAACGTCATTACGTTTAATCGTAGATGCCCGTGTCATGCATAGTACACGGTGTTAGATGTAGTTTTAGCTGATCGGAGTCGTTGCTGTAGAGCTGATCGGAGTCGACGTGGTACCAGCTGTAGAGCTAACCATAGAAGCTGACCATTCCATGTGTAAAACGAACCCCATCAACCGTAGAGCTGAGTTAGCACTGTTGCTGGTCGAGTAGCAGGTGATCGGGCGCTGCTGACCGATTGGTGGGCACTGATTGCTTGATTGACCAAGGGATTGAATATTTCTCTATGTCTACATGGAATACTCACTGCTTGATTGACCAGTGTGACTGGTAGCCAAATGTGCTGGTGACGGAGTGTGTAACTCCATACATGTAATCTTTTAGCCGTGGGCTACTTTTGGAGGTCTGTAATACCCAGTGTTTTGGGATTGTAAAGATATTTGGTATATCTGTCCCTTTCTTTTCATCATTTTACTATTTGAGTAAAATACCTCATGCATTTACTATTTGAGTGAATACATGTTTATATATGAGTATAGTACCACATTTTTTACTATTTGAGTAAAACACATCATTCTCTTCGTCGTGTGAAATCACTGTGAGTTATTCACCTTTGTCCATGTACTCTGTCAGGTCATTTATTTGCATTTTCACTTCTTACATTATTATGTTCGTGCGGATTATGTTAATTTTTCCAATATTTGGATCTTAAATAATTAAAATAATTATTTTCCCATTAAAGTCATTCATCATTAAACATTGTATTTCTATCGCCATCAAAATTATTCTGTTGTAGATCCGAAATCCATCCCGTCTTTTGTTGAATCACAATAATACAATGCAAGAATCTATCCTTTTTTTTGAAAGTTCACTATAAATTCAAGATTATATTTCAAAGAATATTATTTTATGAGCACTTTGTATTTCAGCGATGACGTAATTTGAATAAATACAACTCCAACCCAAATGAACTACTGCACACAGCAATACTAGATTTGATTCTGCTCAGATCTTAAAGCACGAATGAATAAATTTCTAGAAGGTTTTATAGTCCTCTAATTGATCTCAAATCACAATTATCATTTTCTAAAATAAATCATATTACCTCATGGAGAAAACCTTCCAGAAGGTTTCTAATGTTTACGAAATAAAATCATCGTTATATTTAGAAAATAAAATAAGCTATTTGCTGTGTTCTAGATGTTTACAGAATACAATAAATCAACGATTCAGGTCAAGTCCAACAAATAAGATTTGATAGCATATAATCAAATAAAAAAGAAATTAGAAACTAACTAACAAAAAATGCAAATTCAATATTAATAACACAAGAAACTAAATGTCCTCTTAAATAAAATATATTTAGGTGTGTGCATGTATGTGTATTTTAAAATGTTATCCATTCTGATAAAATAAAGCGAGATAAAACCTCGCCTACCCTTTTTGTTATTTTCTCGTGCTATCATAATCACAATGGCTTAGGTCATATCACAATATTCCATATTCCTCTTTCTTTCTTTCTTTCTTTCTCTCTTTCTCTCTCTCTCTCTCTCTCTCTCTCTCTCTCTCTCTCTCACCATTTAACTGTCTTTCTCTTTTGAAATAATTTCCATGTTTGTGTTGTTTTACTTCAATTTATTCTGCTTTGCTCGCCGTTTAAATTTCGTTGTAGGTATGGGTTCTTCCGCTTGTACTGATTCTGAAGAGCGCATGGTTCTCCTTTTGTTCGGACACTCTGATGACCATTGTCCTTTATCTTGAAGTTGATTATAGGTATCTTAATTTATGTTTCTCTTTTGTTCTGTCGTATAGGTTCCTTCTTCTTAAGCGGTGTGAATATTTGGCCGCCCAATCTCCTTAATCTTGACTGACATTGCATGTATCTTTAACTTTATCTCGAGTTGAGTGTTCACAATTCTTGCTGGAAGTGTAATGTCGAATGACAGTCTGTAAATCTCTGACGATACGTGTGATCTATTGTGACCTTTCCATCTTGACAAATGGAAAACTGAGTCACTGCATTCTCATTGGTGAGGGGTCTCTCATTATCTTAAAATAGAATCTGTAGCATATTTAAATCAAATTCTGAACCAATAGGAAACAACGTTGGATACAACCACATCAACTTCGTTGAGAATTTTGATCAGTTCCTCATATGATCATCATCTTGCATACTTCGGAACTGGTGAGGATTCTTAGTTTACCTCTGAAGCTGCCAGAACGCATTTACAGAGACCATGTGCAGATTCAAGTGAAACACAAAAACAAATGCATCCCAAAAGACATAAACGTTTAATTCATTCTTTCTGAACGCTATAAGAATACTCTTTACTTTGAAAGTGTTCAAATGGTCAGACGTTTATAAACTGCGAAGACATACTAAGCAGTGCCATGCCACGACGTCAGGTATCATTGTTGTATAAACAAGTGGGAGAAGGTCACTGACAATGTTCAAGACTTAGCAGATTACAGAGTTTAAACAAATTGGATGATGTATGGTGTGTTGTACGGGTGTGTGGGTGTGTGTGTGTGTGTGTGTGTGTGTTACACCATTTCTTGAATTTCATTTACCAGCGGATTCTTTATGGCACATGTATTAACAATGCATGGAAGGACGTGGTAAGAAGACTTTCTTGTCGTACATCTCCTCTATAGACTTAACAACAAATATATATATGCCATCTCTTGCCCTCTTAAAATATATTTACATCGATCCAAATAACAGTTACTTGCGCCTGAAATTCAAAGTTCTTCTTGTGGACAACATCAGTTCAGGAGCCGACAACAGAGTAGGTCCAGTCAGTAATTTCACGCATTGTTCAGCGAGGTGGATTTACACGAGAGAGCAGTGAGCAGCAACGTGGACGCTTTTCTGTACCAAGCGGATGTGAACAATATCTTGACGTACGGAATGAAACCAAGAACACAAAATATTACTCGAAATCTAATTTCACTGTTTGAATCCATGGGACAACTAGGAGCCAAAACAGCTACGGTATTTCGTACGACGGTTATAGAAGAGTATATACTTTGTGTATCGCTTTTATTTTACTCCAGACCAAGGGAGACAGGAACATTTCCACCCTATAAACCTGGACCAGCTTTGTTCGGAACTTCGGTCTGCAGTCATCGATATGTTTTGTGTCATTTTTACTAGGAAAACGCGTCAATTTGACAATTTTACCTTTACAATAATTTTTAAGTTTGCCGAAATTCTTTAGACAATTGTTGTATGCTCAGGAATGTATCCCTGAATATCCGCTAATATCCTTATGAGGTTCAAAAGTTTAATAATACATTTAGTGTAAGTCAAAATTTTAAGAACGTATTCGACTTTTTCAGTCTCAAAGATTAGAATGCTATTTTTGGTAAAGGCATCTTTTACATTAAGTCGGATTTCTTTAGTCTCTGCTAAGGTGCCGCTAGATATATTATGTCCTTCAGACAGAGTAACATATATCAGATGAAGTTGCTTGCATTTGCGATATGCACAATGGTGAAAATGTTTATATCTCTATGCTACAATCATTTATTGTAGCTGAAATTGATTTATATATCATACGTGTACATAGTCTAAGCACATAGCTGACTAAAATGACAGCTCTCATGTGCTCTACATGAGTTCTGGATCTTTTCTTGACCCTGCTTAAAGTCCATTACTATTTGGGAACCTTAGTTCTAATGTCAGTCTAGACCATACAATCCTATCATCCACTAATCTTTCCTAGTCTCTGCTCAATCTTGTTACATATCCGGAAGTGTAGTACTATTTTTGTCTGGGTAATATGGTTGACAAATTTCCAGAATTGTTTCAGTCTCCGCTGAAGACTAGACCAGATTGATAATTTTACAACTACTTTCAGTCTAAATCAATTTAAAATAATGTTCATAGTTTCCGCCAATGTGCATTATAATTTACAAATTTTGTAGTACTACATTTTAGTGCAGGGCAAATCGTAAACATATTTCAGCTAATTTTCAGTATTTGCTAAAGTCTGTGTCAATTTATGACTTTTCGTAACACATAGTCACGACCAATATATTGTTACTATTACGAGTTCGATCCCCAATGTGAATCTCCTTAATCATCATTACAGTAGATGCAAATTTACCGTTACTTTCAGCATGATCTGATGTGTAGGTGATACTTTATATTTAAATATAGGATATATTCATATATCTACTAGGCGTCAGTAAAAGACACAAAGCGTGTTGGATAGCATGTGTGCAATCTGAGGATAACAACTTCCCAAACAGTAACAGCATAGCTCCATTAGAGCTCTAACAATATTATAATGAGCTGTCAGTATTATAATCATTCCCGTATTAAAGTCAACCAGTTCTAACACTTTTTCCCTAGAGACAGATCCCGCCCCTTAATGTTAAATTCCCTTTTGAGGTTTTATCGTCTGCCACATGTTAAATTCCCGTTATATTCCTAATAGTAACAGTTATAAAGCTTAAAAATTAGATGATGTTAATTACTATTTCACCCCTTTCCCCATATATAACTACTCTCCCTCGCAGCATAATTTTCTGTACATTAGTTCATTACGTTTGGTTTCCGGCAAATTTTAAAGGTTCAAAATACAGTGTATAACATACCAATATACAATAAGTAATACTCAGTTGTAGTTGTTTATTCACAAATAACCATCGATATAAAAATGACATGTATACAATCTCTATCTTTCTCAACACCTTTATGTTCTTCTCACCCACAATCATAATTTGTATAGTAAAAGAGGAAATTGAATATTTCTTGCAACATGTGGTTCTTCAAATTTCTTGGACGCGTTTCGTATCATCTACCTTTTCCGTTGAAATTATCAATGACTCTTGTGCATTTGACTCAGTTTCTGGGATACTGTTGCTTGTAGAGTCGTGAAAACATATGTATTTATGCATCCTGTTAAGAACTGTAAGTCTTAACGGACAACGAAGCTGTTATTTATTGATATCCATATAGACACCGGCTTTCACAATGCAATAATACAAATTTAACAGGACAACATGTTTTCATATCTTTCACAGAAACTATCTTTCAACTTCTTAAAAAACCATAAACAACTTTCAAAGACACACTTTGCATAATTATAATTTAATGCATTTTGCCGACTTCATAATAATATCTGCCTTCAGAACGCGAATGGGTGGGTGGGTGTTACATCCGTAAATGTATTTCCAATGGTCAGCTGAAATTTCCTGGTAATGAGACCGGCTCAATCGATATAATAATTGAGCCTATAATGACAGTGGTCTCGAGATCGAAACCCAAGGGAGATATTTTTGTTCTTTGTGATTTCCTTTTCAGTATTTCAGAATCAGTTTGAATAGTTAAAGTTTCGAACACAAATCACGTACGGTTTTCGGCAAATTGTTTGCTTTTTATAATTAAAAATAAATAATAAAACAATTATTGAAATATGGCGTCATTAAGCTTTTGGTCCGATAATACAGTACATGATGTCCGACAAACTGTCACGTGGAGATATGGGTCACTTTCTTAGAAACCACCAAGCACTTTTTCGTTTAAAGTACGGCTTGCCATAGAGTCTCTGAATAGCGTTTTCGTCATCCCAATTTAACATCAGATTTGAGGAGTAAGAATAGGTGGGAGCCATTAGAGAGCCACGGATATTGGAGTGTTCCAATCCTAGGGCATGGCCAAATTCATGTGCTGCGACGATGTAGAGTTCTGTGCCTGCCTTCTCAGCCTTAGCACCCAGCAACCATGTCTCCTGGTCATCAAAATGGATTTCGCCGGCTGTTGGGAAGTACGCATGCGCTAACGTACCCCCTGGAAATAAACCAAAATAGAAGCTATTAGAAATATTGGTTTACTGAACAAAGCCACAGAATATAGTTGATATACTACGGTCCAATTCAATGGATAACAGGCATACGTTTTAAACATAGAATTTTAAGTGTATAATAAAGCAAGGCGAGAGAGAGAGCTGTTGCCTCCCCCATTAAAATAAGCTGAATGCCAAACTAACCGAGCTTTTCGGACAGAAATTTTGATAGAGGTATAATGTTATGCCTTGCTATGCTTCAAATGCAGGAGCTTTCGGGGCTTTTCAATGGTACCCCACTTAGGGAGGTTACTCCCATAGACCTCTCGCCAACAAGTTTACACCCAGCCTAACCCTTACCTCCAAACGATACTAAACCATATTTCTGGACCTGCCCCTATGCATCATGGACAAAATCACACCTCATAATATATCCAAAGATATTTAGTTTGTTATTGAGAAACGTGCATAAGAATAAGAATATATATTTTTATCTTCGTAAACATCCACCAATTCATCCATCCATCCATCTACATACAATGATTTTTAACACATATACAAAGTGAAAACAAAAATAATTCCTTTCACTTAAACGATGTAGTTTCTGAACTCTTTTGTAATAACATCTCATCTTCATTGAAATGAAGTCCACTCAAAGATTATGTTTATCGGTTCCTGGCTGATCAACTGTTAATGTGGCAATATTATTCTAGATACATTTTTTTCCAAAGATAAAGCTGTCTACACATACCAAAGGTCAACATGTCATAACAAATGAAAGGTGAAGATGTCTATACAACCAGAAGGTCAAATGTATATACAAACCAAAAACTAAATGTCTATTCAACCAGAAGTTCAGATGTCTATACAAACCAAATACCAAATGTCTATATAACCCACAAGTCAGATGTCTATACAAACCATATGTAAGGTCTCCATCTAAACCAATTGGATGGAAGTCTATACCAACCAAAAGTGAAGATGTCTATAGAACCCATAGTTCAGGTGTCTATACAATCCATATGTCAAATGTCTATCGAAACCATATGTAAGGTATCCATGCAAACCATAGATCAGATGTCTATACAAACCATATCCAAGGTATTCATACAAACCATAAATCAGATCTCTATACAAAGCAAAGGTCAGATGTATATACAAACCATAGAACAGATGTATATGCAAAACAAATTGACAAATGCAACTAAGAATATGAACACGCTTAGTATTAAACAATGTATGCGTTACGCATCCGGCTCGATGACTTACTTAAAACCTTGACCAAAGAAAGTAAGGAATAAAGGGAGACAAAATAGGTCCGGGGCACTTTCTAGAGAGAGAGAGAGAGAGAGAGAGAGAGTGGTAGGTGGTGGATAAAATATCCAGTGATTTGGGATGCACGAAGTACATGTATTGGTAGTGAGCAAGTCTTACCAGGGCCGTCAAATCGGCCATCATCTCCATGATACCCAGTAGCAAATTTAATGTTCATATCAGTTGTGCCTAGTTCCTGATATACAAAGCGAAGTGGTGTTTTTCTTGCCCAGAGGTTGAAAGCTCGATCCATTGCGTCCCTGAAATTTAAGTTAAACATAATGGCAAATCCTTTCCTAATATAGTGCCCTGAACATTTCCTGGTTCGATTTCATCGACACTCATGATATATTCACGAGTTCTTGCCTTTCAAATATTTGATACGTTTGCTTGCTTACACCGACTGACTTGTGTCAAAAATCAAATTATGCCAATCTGTACTCACGAACGTTCCACATACAGGTCTAAATATGACTTATTTAATGGTCGGGTTTGAATGTTAAAATTCATTGATCAAAACAAACATTTCATTGATATAAATGTCTAGCTCTCGATTCAAAATTTACTACAAACTTCCAGGTCTATTAGCTCTGAAGCAGTCGTAAGAAATGTACGAAGTTTAAATCACCGCCTTCTTTGCTTATGCAATGAATTGTGTACAATGTGTGTGTGTGTTCGTCCATGATCACAGAGAACGTTTAAGGGATGTTTATTTTCTTAAATTCAACGAATACTGAACCGACAAGTCACTGTACAAACATGCCCAAACAAGCAATGTTTTTTTCTCTGTTCATACTTTGATGAATTTAGAAATAAAATAAACAGACAATCCATTTACTTAAATTCGACAGCATAACTAGTTAAATAAACACATGATTTAATTACATCCTATTAATTAATCATATTTTGAATTTCATTGAAAAAGGCCCAATATATATACAGCATATCAGAAAAAGCTCGTCAGTTGACGTCAATTTACAACTCAGATCAGCTGGAAGATGTTACCTGGTAAAGTGTTTGATGTCAGTTTAATTTGTTTCATTATCCTTGTATCCTGTGAATTGGAATACACGGTTAATAAATGAGGAATTTGACACAAATCCCGCAGACATGACACGTTTTTGTACTGAATTGGGCATCCTATGACATGGAGAGACGGAAATGTGTATTTTCCACAAAATTCAAACGTGACAACAATACGCTATCACTCGGGACGACCTTCTTGGGCTGTAGAAATTAACTGTCGACTTGTAAAGGATGACAGAGTCTCACTATTTTGACACTTCTGAGTGGATGAACAGTCCTTGTTGTAACGTATTACTGAATTTTCATTACGGTGATCAATGACTTACATTATGCGACGAAGTTCAAATCCGTCGTTACTCACTGTTTGAATACTTGTTGCTCTGAGACAGTGTGCTGTAGCATTAGCAATGACATCTCATTAGTTTAACCAAAGGTCCACTATTTAGTTCATTATTAAAATCTTACGTAAGAAGTCTGAGTTTGAGTGATCATAGATTCTAAATATAGCCCTCATTCAGTATATAAAAAAGTAGTGCAGGTAGGCGTGGCTTAAATATAAATTTGGTTTCATACTGGTATCAACTAAACAATTCAAAAGGGCCTAAACATTCTGAACGCTGGAAATCGTAATGAGGAAAAAAGTCTTTATTTATTTTAAAATCAACACATCTGTATAACTATGTTTATCGCATAATGAGAAATACTGATTCTGTTTAACGAAGCCGCAGAACAGTGTTGTGTAATGGCTTTAGAATGCATTCGGATGCTTCTGTCATTTGCATGATGCTACGACTTCATTTGTAATGTCGTGTGGAATTATATGTTACATATTTAAACATTATTATACATCTAAAATGTTAATCCAATGAAATTATTAGACTGATACCACGTGACAAAACACGATAAATCCGTGTTTTGCAAGTACGTTATCTGACACTTGTACAGAACTAACAAAAAAGATGTTCAAACCTGTTTTGGAGTCAAGGAAATTAGCGATTCAAATTCCCCGTGATTCGTGATGTTATGTCATTTTATAATCACAGATTTAAAAAAGAAGACAAATTTACATGTAAATAATGTCGAAGCCTGATAAAATAATGGATTTTGGTTGC
Source organism: Sinohyriopsis cumingii (assembly GCA_028554795.2). Taxonomy (NCBI): domain Eukaryota; kingdom Metazoa; phylum Mollusca; class Bivalvia; order Unionida; family Unionidae; genus Sinohyriopsis; species Sinohyriopsis cumingii. Next base: position 79,193,914 of record CM068841.1, read on the forward strand.
TGAAGATTTAATCAAGAACATGTCATATTTTTATAAAATTCCTCAACCTGGATGCACTGAAACTAAACTTTTGCTATTCTACAATTCCTGAACTAAACAAAATACGGAATTCTAAAGTTAACTATAAATTAAATTTTAGCAAATGTGCTTCTTATATCAAAGTCAATAACTCCAGTCTCTCCCGCAGTATCTATTAAGTGCTAATTTTGGCAGATATATCTTTATTTTGGCATCTAAATAATTACAAAAACACGATAGTTTATGCTTGATACCAAATTTTACATAATTGTATTGTGAATTTACAAGATTTTTAACAAGGAAGATTATGCAAATATTTTATTTGTTTTTGGTTTATAAGCAGGAAATTTTCAACGAAATATTGAATTATTGCACTATATTTTCAATTAACATTTAACATGTTTAAGTTGTTTGATCTAAAAATAACAACTTCCGAAAATCCCACCCAGAATGCACTATTAAAGGACATACTTCTTAGTGTCATGCATGATGAATAAATGATCCAATCTTAATGGACAGAGAAAGGTTTCTTATAATTAGAATTCATAAATGAAAAACAGTGTTCATATCAATGTATTTGTACAGGATATAGTTACCCATTTTCGATGAGTTTTTCTTTGTTTCTTTAGAGTTTATTTTATTCTTGTGCTTGTCGTAGTAGATAACTCTTTCAAAACGGCCGGGCCAGTAGGAAACGGGATTATGTTTTCCTTGTCAACGTGATCACACACCACATTTGTTGATGAGGTATATAGATTTATTGAACTCTCTACAAATCGACGGATTTCCTTAAAATCTTCTAAAAGCCCTGAAAACAATTTTCTCTTTTGTATTTAATACGAATCTTAAATATCCGTTTCCATGTTAGCTAAACTTATTTAAAGATATGAACGAGTCCAGTTGACGATTTCATCTAGTCCATATGCCCCATAATGGTAGGTACTTTGTTCAAGTGAGATGATACGAGGCCGCCATTTGTTTGGATTCTGATCTATTTGGGATTTGAGAATGGTCCTACCTAACTCTTTATTTCAAACTAGAGACTGGGCCAAACATATTTCAAAGAAGTATCATAGGCCTGAGGCTGAACGATTTGCAGCTTAAAGTCGACATAACAGCTGGAAATTGAGATTGAGATTGTACTGAATGAACATCGTGGTGCAAGTTTTGTACTTAAAACGTTTTATGAATTCTAGACCAGGTGTCATATGAACAGTCAAAACAATGTAAAAGTTTATACAACTGTGAGCCAATGCATTACCCCTCACAACTCTATCCATGTGAACTCGTGCGATTTGTATATCGGTGTCTTTGTGTCTTTGTTTATCCGTCGGCAGATGAGGATGTATATTGTCCAAATGAATAATAATTAGAACGAAACGAACAGCACAGACCTCGATTTGTAGGCACGTAAAGTGTGGCAGAGGGTCTATATCGTTGGCAGATATATACACGTTATTTTAAGGTATATACAGGTAGCGTATTCGTGCATGTGAATAGTTCCTGTCTTCATCAACCAAAACGTAACTTTCCAACTAACACTACTCTCTTATTATAAAATCCAGTGTTCAAATTCCTTACCTCTGTTGGCTTTGTGTTAATGTGCTGGTTCTAGAGTACTCCGTAATCTTCCATGATAGTACCTTTTTCGGCCAAATTCGTGCTGTGGAGTGAAAAGTTGGTTTAGACTTGTAATTTCTTCAAAGAAAAATTGCGACGAGCAAAAAGTAAACTAGAAACACAAACTGGCTGACTCACTGAGATACTGATTTATAAAATTACAATCTTTGCATCACTCACTCTGACTGACTAGCTAAAACAACTGTCTGACTAATTTATCAGCTTGCCAAATAACCAGTTAACTTGGTTAACTGATTGGTTTATGTATGTGCTGCATCAAGACGAACCCTAAGCAGTCACTGTCAAATCTTCACGTAGGACAGTGGAGACATGATTTTATTCAAAATCTTGCATTCGGCTATTCGCCGACTAACAGACTATATGAATGATTGATTTCAGAACAAACACCTAATAAACAAACTGTCAAGCTGACTTGCACTCTTATTAACGGGACCAGTAACCAGCGATTGTACGAGATGACTAATTGATTAACTTTATGACTAATTCAATGAAAGGATTCAATTGAATTGTACCGACACAAAAAGTGAAGTAATGGCCATCACTCACTAGATAATGTCCCTACCGTGTGTATGTATCTGTGTGTGACATTATTTGACAGTTCTTAAAAAGATGTTGAATTTATTGTTAGCTCCAATAAATATTGTATTTGAATATGAAGCAGTTTCAATCTTGGTGTGAATAATAAACGAGTGATTCAACCGTTCATAGGATCTAACATAATTATAGAGACCTATGACTACGAAGGAATTAAGCAATAAAATAAGAAACAGTGAAACATGTCTCTAGAGACACTTCTTTTACTTATTACCTTCTCTTAAACAAACGAAGTTGTATTAGCTTAGATGGAGAAAACATGTATTAAAGCGAACGTTAAAGTTGCATTTTATTTAGTAGTATGGAATAGAGATGTTTGATAAAACCTCAGTATCATGATGGAAGTTATTTGTATTTCTATGAAATATCTCGGCTAAAATTATTGCATTATCAATGTAGGTGTCGGCAGACATTAGGAACTGTCATGGAAGACTATTTTCTTGCCAGATATTCTCGATAATGACGCTTAAATACGAACTTATAATCTAACTTTAAGTCTCTTTTTCATGAAAAGCTTCTAGCAATCGCAGCATCGACATTATGCTTTCATTTGAGTCGGAAATTGTCAGGAACCGAAGTTTTCTTTGACAAAAATGAAAATAAAAAATGGGCACGCTCGAATTCGAAGCTAATATAAGTTGAGATTTAACATGTTTAAATATTTAATGTTATGAAAATATTTCACGAAATACAACATGCCTGGATGTAGTGTTCATGGTGCTGCAATAAACATAGCATGTTCTGGGACGGAATGACAGAATTAATATTTTCTTGAACTTTCTCTTTCATCAACCACCTGTTTTGAGAAAACATTTTAATATGTCCACTCAGAGGCTGATTGATAAAGATCTTACTGTCTATTTCTATTGTAAATCACCTACCTGCAGCAAGTCTCGCAGAACCATTGTCAGGAACATCTTTAACACCACAGCGGGGCTCCGCCATTTTACGTAAGGTTTCGTCATCCAACTTACCTGTGATTGGTATATTGACCATTTCTTGAAACTTACTAAAAACGAAAATAATTATATATATATATATATATATATATATATATATATATATATATATATATATATATATATATATATATATATACAGAGAGAGAGAGAGAGAGAGAGAGAGAGAGAGAGAGAGAGAGAACACAATAGCATCATGTGATTTTTAAGTGCTTCTAATCAACTTCCACTTTTATTTAAATTCGTTTGATACCATATTGGCATCACCGAATTAAGTTTCGTAGAATAAGAAGAAAGTAAGAAATAACTTTTAATTAATGAGCAACAAAAAATATTTTCCCTTGGATAATCGTGTGTGTGTGTGTGTGTGTGTGTGTGTGTGTGAACAAAACTAACCTGATTGCCGCTGCCACTGTGCTAACAGGCACCTTACCAGTAGGTAGAGCTGCCTTTACGACCGTTTCATTCAGATAGTTGAATTTTTCTAAATATGTCTGCAATGAGTATGAAAATTGTAATTAAAATATGCTCAATGACGAGAAATCTTCCCCAATCACATACACACGCACAAACGACATGATATGGTGTGCTCCCGCACTTTGATGAACAAGTAAATAACATTTTTCATCACAACGAGGGTTTTAGAAAGAGACATCGTAAACGTATATTTGGAAAGAAGCAGGTCGTTTACTAGTCACAAATATTGTTCATCTTATTTAAATCATATATGGAACTGAAACAGTGAATATTTGCGATAATAGCGACAAGAATAAAGATAATTATAATCATCATTCTATCCTACGTACAATGAAGGCATCGGAACTGTCTTCAGAAGTACGAATATAAGGGCACAGAATTAAGTATAGCATTTGAAATGGAGCACATTTTGATCAATTTCCTTCTAACTAGAACCGGGACGAAATGAGCTTTTCGTTGTCAATGACCTGTGGTAACCAAGTCGCTACTATATTCATTGAGAGACATATGTATCAGTCCTTATGTACATCATAACTATCCATCCAGCATAATGACTTCGAAAAGAAATGGATCGAAAAAGAATGTTGAGTATTGGACATAATTTAAAGCTAGACCTATTTCATTTCAATTTGACTTTTCCGTACGAATTGGACAGTGACAACGCATTTGCTCGGAGTTTGAAAACAAAGTCATGTGACCCAAGAATTTGGCTTTGCAAATACCTTTGTAAATAACCATGTATTGAAAACAAATTTAAAAAGGATTAGTGGCTAACATAGTTATATCTTACTAAGGATTGAGACTGACACATTTTATTTTACTTGAAATTTTGTCTTTCCGTCTTTAATTGACTCCTTATATCGCACTGGTGAGTATTTGTGTTTAAGTGTTTGTGTTTGTCTCCTCGTTATGACACTAATTTATTTCTTGTTCCTTTAATTTCCACCACAAATTATGGACTTAAAGTAACGGAAAAACCACCAATGGTTCTTTGGCCCGTACACAGATTTAAAACAGTTTCTTGCGATAAATCAGTCTATTTTGGTATAAATAGAAAATTTCCTCCTAAACAAATGCTATTATAGAAAACAATCTGTAAAACACTTGATAGATTTATGGAATGAATAATGAATGGAGTGAAGGAAAGATATGTATTGCATACATATAAACATAATTTTACACATACCAGTCATGTATCCATCTATTCATCTATCCATCTATCGTATATATACACCAAGTTTTAATACAAGGCGCTCAAAAAAATAAAAGGACTTACAATGGCTTCATTTTCTGTTAGCTTTCTAGAGGTAGTGTCATAACCGTTTCCAATCGTGAAGACGACACAAAACACAAGAAGGGTAAAAGGCACTCGTTTGTTTATGTCCATCTTGTTCTCCTCTAATCTGACTGCAGATAATAATAATAACAGTAATAATAATAATAACTACTAAACGTAGTTTTTTAATATATGACTGTAGGCAAAGATAAGAGAGCATAAAAAATGTAACGTCGAAAAGAAACATCGCGTGGTCTTACATGAGAATCATTTAATTTTAATCCTTGAAACGTATATTTTCCAATATATTTCACACACACATACACACACAGGCATTCTCTCTCAGACCAAGTTTCGTATCTCTATTCAATAATGTTCGAAATAATTTGGCTTTGTCTTTTGGAGTCACATAAAAATGAAATTAAAATCAAAAGCTCTCTTACGATTCAGTAAAGTCTTTCTTTCCCGCTCAAACTTCGGCAGTCAAAACTCATTTGTTATATGTAAATTATGTAACAAGTTATATTGGCTGATCTTGATCTAAAGAAACGTTTCTCTAATGCAAGTAACGGACCTTCATTGTATTTTGATATTGGCAAACATCACCTTAATATCCTTCATGATAAATGTAGATACGCATATAGCCCCATGAAGTCCTATTTCCATAGAGTCAGTTTGCGTAACTCGTATATGGGTAATTGTGATTCTGACAATGAAGACGCTGAATACTATATTGTTGTATTGCCCACTTTTTAATATGTAAAGATCCAAGATCTTTCGCTTTTTCTTTCAACGTAATCCTTGTGTAACTCTAGGTTGATTATTAAAAGGTGAAGCAGATCAAAACAGAGAAACAAATTTTGCATATTACAAAATGCTCAAAAATATATCGCAGAAAGTAGGGGGTTTTAGTGCATAAAATTATATCCTAGCTACTAAATCTATATAATTAATGTAAGACAACAATGACCGTAACCAGTGAAATGTTTTCTCTCTTTCTATCTCTCTTGCTCTCTTTCTCTATCGCTCTCTCTAATTGATTATTTCCTTATATACTTATCTATATGCTTATTCTCTTTTACCCTATAAATCCAGCAATCTTTTAATTAACAAAAATCTTTGACCTTGTTTGTCGCATGTACTCGAATTTTTGCCAAATGAATGTAGCCTTTGGATTATCTTTATATGTTTTTGGATACGTTGTCCGATCATATTTTGTTTATTAGTATAACAATAAAATAAGTTTGAAACAAAAGAAAAGCAACTGAAAACTGGGAATAGATAGGCCAAACCAAAATGATATCACAGCGACATCTAGAAGTATTTTATAATACGTATAATAAAATCACGGTCTGGGAAGAACAAAAAGGCCTATTTAGATATTTATGTTGAAATGTACGAATTATACCAAAACAAATGATCAAATGTAATTTAAGAAAAACAAAATTATAATTAAAGCGTATGTACTTACCTAAATAAATATAAGCGCTATTACACTGATGGTTTCTTGTGTTCTTGTCACTTCGGTAACCAGGCTTGAAGTGGCTTTCCCATCTAAAGCACGATACTTATATAGGACGCAATGGAGAGAGAATAAACCAATCAGATTACAGTTTACAGATTCAGACTTTGTTACGTGGAAGAGGAATGCAATGCCACTTTTATTTGCCTGCTGGTAAGGATTACGCAAGTAAAATGCAATTTCTATTTTCCACGAAACTCACTCGCTTTCAAGTTTCCAGTTAAAAATGTTGCAAATCAATGCAAATAAAGTAACGTGCTGACGTGTGACCCAAACCTATTTTCTCACAAAGTGTTGGATGTAATCTTTTAAGTAGACAAACCTTACCTCAACAGCTGATTACCCAATTTGACGAAATCAAGCTTCATTTATGTTTTCAATGTCTGACTATAAATCCGGAATTATGCACTACCAACCCACCCATCTCCGGCTACGTTTTTCTCTTGTCTACTCAGCCTATAATCCTAATAACTGACTTGTACAATACCTTTCCAACACAAATCATTGTGCCATTCAGTTTCCTAGAGCAGCATAAGTTCAAAAGCGAGAAATGTGTTGAAATGTTTATAAAATGACAAAATTGGTCAGCTCTTTATAATATCTATTCCATCCGAGACCAACAACAAAACTGCGGTTTCGAAATTATACACCCAACATATATAAAAAGAGAAAAAAACTGATAAAATAATCTTATTACGATTAATATGCATTTCCCAATATATTTGACGCTTGAAAAGGCATTGCGAAATATTGAACAACTTTAAATTGTATTGAAATCGATGAACATTTTGTCTTTACTGCTTGTTCGAAACGTCCTTAATCATTCTCCATATCGGCATTTATACTAATCTGCAATTACACGTACTCATGTACTCGCTTATAAGTCGAGTTAAATTACCGTCCCTCTACCAGAACTGCTTTCGCATATTAGGGTCAAAGTTCCTTGTTCTTTTGATCGTTCTTGGCAAACTGCATAGACCCAGAGCTTCCGGCCGCATTATACAGTTAGCATGTTGAACCCAACTCATAAGCGAGCATTTACAGTCCTTAAAAAATGACGTCATTAGTAATTTACACGTTTTATACAATATTTAAAATATTGTCTGAATTTATGGATATTGAGGATGGAAATAGTTATATTTACCGATATTTAAAGATATATGTTCGAAATTTCATAACTTGTTCCTGAAGAAACATTCGATGGTGCTTTCTTAAAGATTAATTTCACTATAGCAACTACTTTCTAGAGCATCATGATGATCGCTAGCTGAGTCTGGCAGAGCAGGCAAAAGGATCTTTGCATCTCGTACTTCCACCAAACTGATGGACAATGTGGCCCCTCCAGCAGATGTACCCTTTTCATTGTCCAGAATAATTATACCCTAGAGAGGTCCCATTCTGTGTATGTGTTTCTCTTAATGTTTCTATTAAATATTTAAATATCAAAATTAATGGAAATGTTTGGTAGTATGTACATGAAGTAATCGGCGCCTTCCATATTCTATAGTCGAATATCGATCTCACTGCCAGAACTTGTCATGGAGAGTGGATTATATTTTTCGTGTATAAATTAGCTCATTCACCAAAATAACGAAACGCATTTTCTCACTTGAAAGACAAGATGCAGCTAGCAGATGAGGACCCCCCTAGAATTTCCTATTTTCTCATACCTGGCACACTCAAGGTTACTTCCCAAACAAAGGGAAAGCATATAATTGTTCATATGTATTTCTTACCTTAAAAATATACAGAAGATAAGATGGACTCAATGGAAATGGAATAAACTTGTATTTGAAGAGGTCCAAGGTCGATCTGCTTGGCAGTCAGAGTTACGTCAATACAGAATGGGTTAAATTAACAATTTAAGCATATTTATGAGAGGATTTTACCGCTGCACAGTGTGAGTGAGAACAGACATTTTCTCACACGAGACAAAAAGTACATTCCTGACATAGATAAAGCTTTTTCAGGTACAGAGGAGACAAAAGTGTGCATTTACATATATTGTATATAATAAATAAACCGGAGATAATCTAGCACGAGTCTAACATGAATAAAAGGAAATTTTCAAAAATTACGCAGTATTAACAGTGGTTACATTATGTAAAATTCCAAAAAATACTAAACCGATTTTCAAAGGCAAAGTCAAGGACATTGTCACTACAGTAAAAGAAGCCGTTAAACTGACTTGATAAGACAACTTGAGAAACTAAATTTTTTGCCACAGAAGACAAGTTTCTGCCAATAAATGTAGACGGCCTTTAGAGGCTGTCATATGCACATTCCTCTAGCACTCAATGCAACTTCCATTACACACACACACACACACAAGCGTTATGATCCGGACAGACCATCTGCAAACCAGACATGCTGTATAAATCTGACCACACGAGTCATGTACCATATGTCTCTTTGGTTACGATATATATATATATATATATATATATATATATATATATATATATATATATATATATATATATATATATATATATATATATATATATATATATATATACCTTGTAGTGATAAAAAAAATCCACTCAGGATTGAAACAAACTTAAATGTGCACTTTAGAGCGAGTAAGTTTCTGTGTGATGTTTGCATGTATTATGAGTGTTTCCATTCTATTTGTGTGTGTGTGTTTGATAATGTGCATTACAAATGGTTGATGTTGATTGCTCAGATTCAGTAGTTAGATATCTTAATTTTTGTTCACGTTACGATCGTTTCACATAATATATATCCTCTGTGATAAAGGGATAAAGATTTTATACTGATTTCACATCAAGATTTAACATTATGGGATAAAGATGTAAAAATATTTTCACGAATTTGTAGGGCTTAGCTAATGGCGAGAAGAAAACAGGGGGAGGTATTTTTTTCCACTAGGTAAGGAAACTGAAAATATAAACGGTTTACAAGATATTCATATGTTAAAGAACGATGTAATTGTGTTAAAGCTAAATAAGGATGATATGCTAGTCTTGCTTCATATAAGAAGAACATTAGGATGGTGGAAAGTTTTATTCAACAATGATTATGCTTAAATCGATATAAAATCAATACAATGGGAACTTATTGTATAGTTGATTCAACAATTCGAGATAAGAGTATTATATTTATTAATATATATGGTCAACCTAATGCTGAGGCACAATTTAATGAAAATGTTAAGGTTACAGAATGATTTTATTGTTTGCTATGGTTACTGGAACTTGGTATATGATATGGAAATGGAGTGAGGAAATTATAAATCTATAAATAATCCTAATATTCTGAAAATGTGACTGATGGGAGTGAAAATAACAGACATTTGGAGAATTTTATACGAAAACATTAAGCTTTTACATGGCATAGAATAAATCTTCGACAACAAGGTCGTCCAGACGTATAATGCATTTGGTATTGTTATAAGTTCTTGTGCTATGCCAGAGTATAGACCCGATTATTCAGAAAGCTGTGTAAATATAACACTTAAAGAGGATAAAGATTATATAGTAAATAATGCAATTTACGAAGTAAAGAAAACATGCCATTATGCCACTTGAGTCAAAGATATCGAATCTGTGAACCTTGAGTTCTATGTATGTGATATTAGTTGAAACAAAACAAACTTAGTCCAAGATTTTGGCAAAGGAAAATATATCAAGATTATCATAGGAAAATTGAGACGGAATTTGTTTTTGTACAAACTGTACGATTTTGCACATTTTAAAGTAGATTGAGATGCATCGCGATTTGTTATTGCAATAGCTAATTACAACGGTTTTATACAGACACAAAAGAACCAAAACATTGCAGCAGAGATTTGGCTTAGGAAAGGTAATGCACAATGGAGGGTTTGCACTAAATTTAGATTGGAAAGCGTGAATGAAATTTGATTTTATCAAATTAGCCAATGAACCATACAGGTAAAGTTTGTCTACAAAACGGATTACATAAATCTCTTTACAGGAAAATAATTTTCAAACACCTATCAAGAAATTAAGTAATTTCCTTTTTTTTTTTTTTTTGGTCTTAGCCACGTATTTCTTTTTGTTTTGCTTTTACCGAGTACCTTTCATAGAAGAACAAAAGTCGCCCTTTTGTTGTCATACGTGCTTACAGGTACATAACAGCAGAATTATGTGTCTGTTTGGATAATATAATGGATGGATATGTAGACTATATTCTTGATCGGAAAATCAGATTAAAAAATGATGGAATCGGGTCGTTTCTAATTTCTTTTTTCTCTTCGTTGCGTGATTAGGATTACCCTTCATCGGCCAGAAGATCCATCCTCTACCCGATGGACAAAGAGAAGAACATAATGAAAGAATAAGACAACACGATATTCTTTTCTGATCGAGCCGATCGAACGCGCGTTCTTAAAAATTAAACAATTCTCAGTATCTAGCATTTTTCTTTATCGTTTGCACATTTTATTACCATAATTACATCTAACGATTTGGTGGTATATAGTATATTTTATCTTACATTTTAAATGTATTGAATAATTATATTTTGTGATTGTTTTCAAACTTAAATATCGTTCTCCATATATCTGCGTTAATGACAAAAAAACATCCTTTTCCTTTGCTGACGCTGACACTATGATTGACAGATGAAATAATGTTCAGCGGATTTTGACCGAAGTCATTAATGCTTTTATCTATTTTTAGTGAAAGTATACATATTATATGGCAGGTTGCTGTATGCGAGTGATTGAAAGAAGGACACGTTCTGTGAACTCGAAGCAAAATGGTATTTACAATCTTTTAGTAACCTAGTTAGTTCAATCGTGTTGAGCGTTATTTGAAAATTAGTACTTTAAATATCTTGAGAAATGTCCACCATATTTGATGATAGATAGGCAATATTTCTACACAACTGACAGGCTTCTTCAGTGCCATGACATATACTAAATTTGGATGAAACTGGTACGGTTGATTTTGACAATAATATTGAAATGGCCAATGTAGTCAAACGTCTCGCATCGCACGCTGGAACACAAGCTTAAAAAATAATTAAAGTCTCTATGTGAAAATACCCTTCCCACTCCCCTTTGATATTCCTACTTTCAGGTTTCCTCAGTATTTATCCAGCTCAATCTAGCTACTTATATGATGTATTGTACAAACGGCGTATAAAGATGCACCCGTTAAAAGAGAATTCCATGGTTTTGTAAAGGGTAAAGTATGATGGAGAACTTTTATGGTTGCAGAATTACAATTTTATTTTAAAAAATATTGAAGGATACAAGCCAAAGAAACCTTATCAATCTACCCATCATCTAAGTTTCCGTACAGGTCAAGTATAGCACTCCCTCATTATAATGCTGCCAAATAAGCCATAGAGTATACTGCCTTATAATGAGGCAGACTTATAATGAAATACATAAACATATACATAAAATTCTACTATTAATAATAAAATCGGATCCAAGGTCATAACCATCTGATAACATGAACCATGTTATGACTGAAGGTCTTATAGTGAGGCCGTTTCTTTCCGCACTCTTTCATAAATAAGAAGCACTCAGCGAAGAACTGTGAAGGCTTTCATCTCACGGCGTATTATGGCAAGTCATTCACTGTTTTTGGTACGTGGCATATACAGTCAGAGATGGTACATGCTGACTATACTGATCATAGTTCTATAAAAACGCAAGCACTATATGGCTAGAAAATGCTTATAAGTATATATAGAACAGTTGTCAATATAGTATAGCTATAAATAACAAAGGAGTGAAACTGCATAGAAGGCATTTCTCATGTGTACGCACACCAAAATTCGAACATCGCCTATCCAGACTTGCCGTCGAATAAGACGCTAAAATAATCAGATTACAATATTTGTATATGATTTAACAATAAAAAATTCTATTTTTTAGATGTAGTCGTTGTTTTCCAAAAACAGGCGCACGATTTCATTGTTATTTACATGTATTACACCAAATAACAGAAATTTTGTTCTTCTATGAAAAGTACTTGCTTTCAAGTTTGCATAGAAAAATGTCACTAGGATCTAAGAAAGGAAATGAAGTAATTTGTACAGAGGTGTTTAAAGCTATTTTTCTTTTTGTAGACAAACTTTACCTCTATGCTTCATTAACTAATTTGACAAAATCAAGTCTCATTCATGTTATTCGATCTAGACTGAATGCAAATCCTCTATTGTGCATTACTTCAATTAAGCCAAAACCCTTCTGCAATATTTTGGTACTTTTGTGTCCGTATAAAACCGTTATTACTAACTACTGTAATACCTTTTCATAACAAAATCCCGATGCATGTCAAATAATCAACTTTAACATATGAATACAAAATCGAGCAAGCTTATAAAAGCACCATTTATATATTGAAGTAACAACCCAAAACACCTCTAAAATAAATTCATCCAAACCCTGACTTTTATCACTATACGTACTTTAGTTTACTCTTTTGGCTTTGTTATTAATGTGCGATTTTATCTTCTTAACGCCAAAGCGTCTCTTTTCCAAAATACTAGTTTCATCATAAGTTATTTTAGTCATTACTTTGTTGTTCTAAAATATCTTCTGTGCAAGGGGTATTTACATTTTCGATTATATGAACTTGTCAATAAATTTATTCTGAATGGAGTCTCTAAAATAATCTCCTGGCGTTGGATTATTCATATTTCTATAATTGTATAATTCTATTTCCATGTCTGATATCATCTTCCACACACCACACAAAATCAAACAAATATCATATATATATATATATATATATATATATATATATATATATATATATATATATATATATATATATATATATATATATATATATATATATATATATATATATATATATATATATATATATATATATATATAATCAAAACATAAATGAATGTACATCTCCGGGAGCTGAGAATTTTATGAAAAATCAGGATATGATCATTTATAAAATCAAATTTAAATACATGTACATACTTACTTGAATCATTGCAACCTGCATCGATAATTTAAAATGTACAACTTGCATCGATAATTTGAAATGTACAAACTGCATAGATAATTTGAAATGTACAACCTGCATCGACAATTTGAAATGTACATTATCAATCCTAATATCTGACAAATGTAACCGCAGAAAATGCATGCATTAATAAAATAGAACATTTTAAGCTCAATTGTGCACATGTTGTTTGGAGGTTTCACGCCTGAGTGCATTTCCGATTGCTAGAAAATCATTCAATATAAAGCATTCCCGTATATTTTATTGGCAAACATAAACATATAAAACATGATGTTAAAGTCAACAACAATATATCCCATTTAATACAATAATTCCGCTCTACTCTTCAAACAGCAAATTTATATTTCAAGCTTTACTATCATAGTTACAACTGTATAATGTACGTTTATAAATTTCAAACCTCCTAATTACAAATCAGATATATCAATACTCGCCATTGATATTCAAAAGGTATCAAAATGAACACTTATGGCACATGATACGTGTGACCAATCGTCTGGTTTTATCCCGGATTGTCTGGATTCCACAAATGACCACAATAACTTGTATACATTCCCAATATTCATTATAGTGTGTTCTGCAATTCTGTTATTAACATCACTTAATTAAAAATCTGCTCGTTCACAAAATGCCAGTACCTAACTTAATTATTATCACCTTCAAGTACCTAGCTTCATTGTTGTTACCTTTAACCCTTTTACACTCTTTATAGCTAAGGCAGGAAGGGTGCGAATAAATAATTTGTGCCGCACTCATGAAATCGGATTGCTGGTCGGTGGCCAAGCATATTGCGAACGTGATACAGTGCAAACGTGATACCAGTCCAGCACGGTGTGAACATTTGGTGTATGAATGTTAATCTGCTGCATGTGCTTCAACATTTTCACTATATAAGAGATTGTGTTTTCTCAACATTTATACTAAGGTTGCATGACACATCCCTGTTGTTACTAGAAGAGTTGGGACCGTTGACAATATTGATGCAAACTGATTTCTTGTTGCCTAAGGAATGTTTTGCCACACTTACTCGTGTCTAACGCACACATAAACTGTGAAGGCCATAGACCCAAATCTGCCACCACATACTGCACTGGTTGATCAGGGTCTGCTGCTTACTATTTCAGTCAAATAGAATTGATCTTAACCCACTGGCCCATTATACCTCTGAATCTCTACCATTTGCATTTGCGTGATGGTCTCGGCCCGCTCAGATTTTATCTGTATAGAGAATTTGCAGATATCAGACAAGGAATGATACAGATAGTACAGTACTACGGGCCGTTTCGGATTGCTAACATTAGGCACGAGCATCCAGCCCGTGATCTAATCATCCGGCTAGACTTACATCATACAGGTAGATTTATAAATCGCTATCGGGTCCACTATGGAAAAAAAGTGCCTTTGCCCGATTTACATCAAACGATGTACAGTAGTCACATCCTTTGAGTAAATACTGACATCATCGATAGTATAATGTGAAAAGCTGAACCATAGCAGAAGTAGACTGAGTTAACAGTGTTGCTGGTCGAGTAAAGGCATTTGGTATATCTGTCCCTCTGTTTGTATCATTTTGCTATTTGAATAAATTACATTATTTATTCACTATTTGAGTGAAAACATGTTTCTATATGAGTAAAGTACCACATTTTTTACAATTTGAGTTAAACACATCATTATCTTCGTCGTGTAAAATCAGTGTGAATCATGCACCTTTGTCCTTTGCATTTTCATTTGATGCATTAAACGGTTCGTGCGGATTATGTTAATTTGTCCAATATTTGGATCTTAAACACGCACGTATTAATCACAAATTCTTTCCTATTCAAGTCATTCATTATTAAACATTGTATTTGTATCACCATCAACAGTGGTCTGTTGTAAATCCGTAGTCCAACTCGGTTATCTTGTTACAAATGGTGTCAGAAGTGGGATTACATGGGATTTAACGGAGCACTGAAATTGTTTCATTATTCTTGTGTGATCTTTAGTGTGTTTCAGACGTTCTTGACAAGACCGTGGGATTAAGTAGGCATGTAACATTACTTTAGTTTTTGTACACATTTCATATTATTGTTGCCTTCCGAGAATGAAAATACGGTTTGTTCGTTGAAACTATAGTAATTATCCATTTTTGCATAGTAGTGCACTTTAAGTTGGTCATATCAGATTTTTGGAATGTTATCAGTGAAAGAGCTTGTGGAACTGGGGAAACAGTTTGGCTACGAGGAGAAGTCTCTTAGAAACTTTGTTCGTGTAGAACGGGCAAGGGAAATGGATCAGATGTTAAAAGAAAGGGAAATAGAAAAGGAGAAGCTAGTGATAGAAAGGGAAGCCGAAGAAAGGAAAAGGGCTTTTAAGAAAGAGAAGATAGAATTAAAAAGACAGGCCGAGAAGGAGAAGATAGAATTAGAGAAGGAGAAGATATAGTTATAAAAACAGGCAGAAAAGGAAAGGATTGGAATGGTAATGGAAGGAGAAAGGGAGAAGATATAACTGCTTCAAGAAATAGATGATAGGAAGTTAGAAAGGGAAAAACAAGTGAGGTTAGAAGCTTTGGAGATAGAAGATAGAAATAGGGAGAGGGAGTATCAAAGAAATTCTGAGTTATTGCAAGCTAAAAGAGAGTGGGAACATGATTTTAAACTGAGAGGTCCAAAATTGCCCCCAGTTGAAGACGAAAAAGATAACATGGATAGATATCTAAACAGGTTCGAATCGTACGCCACTGTACAAAAATGGAAAAAATAGGATTGGTCGCTTCATCTTAGCGCGTTGTTGAAGGGTAAAGCATTAGATGTGTGTTCTCGTTTACCCACAGCCGATTCGCTGAAATACCTCGCATTGAAAGAAGCACCTCTGAAGAAATACGAGCAAACCGAGCAAGGGTTTCGCAAGAAGTTTAAGTAAATTTAACACGAGCGAGGCGAGACATTCACCCAGTTCGTCAGTAGGACGTACAACTACTTGCAGCGATGGGTGGAATGTGGTAAAGTCGTTAAGACATTTGTGGGTCTTAGCGATTTCTTGCTACGGGACCCACTATTGACAACTTGTGGAAGGAGTTATATTTATTCTCGAGGGAAAGGTACTTTACGAATATATATGACACGGCCACACAGGCGGATGTATTTGCTGAAGCTCGGGGAGGTTCGCAGAATGTCATCTCTCTAGACAGCAAAGGTGGGAATCATACTAAGGACCAAAACCCCAAGGAACATAAAACCTTGGTAGGGATAACCAGAGAAGGCATAAGGACAAGCAATGTTTCACTTGCAAGGAGTGGGTTCATATCTCCCCCAATTGTCCTAAATGGAAGGGATTAGTCCAGAGAGTCTCTGTAGCCATTGAAGGCAGACGGTCGGTGGATGGAAAACTCGATGTTTCAGGCTAAGCAGAAAGCCGTGTACGAGCCAGTGGTGCGTGCAGAGACCGGTCGCGATGCTACCCAATCGATCGGTTTCTGAACGAGCAAGAACGTGACGCGTCTTTATTCGCAAACGCGGAGAAAGTTTTATCCGGTTCCGTGAAGAACTATAAGAACGGGGGGTCCTCTAGATTTCTACATCGTAATGGTTTCATGTATAGAAAGTATACTACGTCTGATGGTAGGAAGTTTGTGCAGCTAGTTGTTCCTCAGAAATTTAGGTCACACGTACTCAGGGTGGCGCACGAGTCGAGTACGGCAGACCAATTGAGTAATAATAAAACAACGGTTAAAGGTCACTGGCCACCTATATTGTACAAACGTGTGATATTATTATACTTATAAACAAAACGCATTGGTTATGTATGCACACCATAAAATTGTTTAATTAGACTTAAAACTTCAATTTATAAAATGAAAAATGTATTCGGCAATCTCCGTTAATAATCGGTAGTTTCCGCGTGCCAAAACCGAATATGACGTACATTTATCCATTCTATTCAACCTAGCCATTCAAGTGCTTAATTTCCCCACGTAAATGTCTATGTGATATAGCATACGATCGTGCTTTTATACAGCAAATATGGTGTAATGTGTTGCATACGGATGTAACCAAAAGAGTGATGATGGGAAAAAGCGTTCTTTCTTTTTCCGAGAAAAGATGCTTACCATAAAAAAGTGGATTTAATCTGTTGGATCGAAATGGGGAGGGATGGGAAAGTTGCATCATTTATGCCGGATTATAGTGAATTTGGCCCAAAGACAATTCGGCCCAACTCGAAATACAATTCGGCCAAACTTAACATTGTTTGTACGTTCTTTTTCTTCAACAAAAATGTAGATGCTATGTAAGAGAGGTTTTAGGGAAAAAACTAAATTTGAACAAACTATTTTGATATTCTTTGAAAGAAAATAATCATACTTCGTAGCGTACATATTTATGAGAGAAAACACAAACTGACATATCTTGCTTCCACTGATTAAAATATGTATATACATTTTTTATGAAAACAAATATATGCATCTGCACAACGACATTCTCAATTTAAGTCTTCCGGTCAAATTATCAATAATCATTTATAAAACAAAAATACGTAACAGATAATATTCTACATAATACGTATACATTTTGCTAAGGGTAGTGTACATGAGATATTATAACAAATATACTTAATTTTAGCTTTCACGTTGTAACACAGCTGCATACAATACATACTAGATTACAGACAGATAGAGAGAGAGAGAGAGAGAGACAGAGAGAGAGGGAAAGAAAGAGAGAGAGAGAATAATGTTGAGCATTTTGTCAGTATTTAGTTGCTGCAATATGAAGCTCTTACCAGTTAATTTTATTGTCTCTTTTTTTTTTTTTTTTTTTTTTTTGTTTTCAAGTTGTCTTAGTGTGTGTGCGCGTAAATTGAAAGCTTGTCATTACTGGTCAATATCGTCAATCATATTTGCTCCATTATTCCGTACAAATTAGAAAGTAAATAAATTTGTGTTTAATTTGTGCCTACCCCCCCCCACCCCACCCCACACACACTCACAGTACAATATAAATTGATAAACATACACTTGTTTGAAAATAAAATGAAAGAAATTAACCTTGCATTGTTATCACATATTCCTTCTTTTTTCATCATGGGAAAATTATTTAAAAAAATATATATCCACGAACTCCGTATATGTAGCGGATGCCGGCTTCCGTATGCATCCTCAGTGTAGTGTGTGTATCGCTTACGTCAAATAACAAAATCGCAAATGAGACGAAAGTATAACCCGATTGCTTGAAGTCACCTGCCATTTACGTATGATAAGTTACTTATTGCAAAATGACCCAGATTGTATCGTATCCAGGTTAACTATAAGTCGGTATCTCGCAAAGAAAAATAAATCATTATTTTAAAATACATTCAATGTGAGTACAAATGATAATCTTTTTGCTGGCATGGGTTAGAAAACTATTATTAAAGCAAGTTATTATTGTGCATAATATTTGCACTGCAAACATCAATTATGATTACATATAGCAAACAAATAGAAGACAGGGTGATAAACACAGCTGGCAGGGAGCAATAAACTCATTGTTTAAACTTACCGACAGGATATCAAATACGTAGGTTATTTTATTACAATGCAAACCAACCCCGGAAACTTGACTTTGGTATCTTTTTAGTGTGAAACAATGGAACAGTTTTGAAAGTGACACAATCTAGTGCGTCGTGCACGCATACCGATATAAGGCTGAACAGTAAATAAGTTTTCACTAGTTTCATCTAAATATTCCCTATCCAAAGTTTATAGTGTTTTATTTTTCGACAACAAGAAGCATGTACTTCGTCTTGTAGGGATAAATGTACGTCATTTCCGGTTGGCGTCCTCAATAGGTTGTAAATCGTAACTAAGGGGAAGTAATAGCATTATATACTACGATTTCGAGTAAATAAATTATTATTTCTTCTATACACTTGATAATTTTTTGTTCTTTTGTGTGAGTATAACTATTTTTATTCATGTAATGCAAATCTGATATAAATAGGAAAATGTTGGAGTATGGCCGGTGACCTTTAAGGTATTACGAGAATGTTATTGGCCTTAGGTTAACAATGACGTGGCACGATTTTGTCGTTCGTGCAAGGTTTATCAGAAGGCGGTCTCAAAGGAATTGGACTACATCATTGACATGGAAGGTAGGTCCAATATGCAGAATCATTACGTAAAAAGACCTGATCAAACAATTGATAAAGAGGTCTTCAAAGCAGTGTGTGTAGCAGTGATAGACGATAGGTCGTGTGACGAATCGGAATTCCTCTACAGTACCGAAATGCCCCTTGAATACCTCATTGACGTAGGGAAAGAAGTTATAGACCAGATCAATGTATGCACGGATTCATCCGAGGATCAGCGTACGTAGATCTTGGAGGTCTTGTATAAAATACCCAGGCGTGTTTACGGACAAACCAAGCCGTACTGGATTCATTCAACACGAGATCAAGTTGAATACCTCAGAGCCAATCAGGATTAAAGGATATTAAAAACCCTTTAATGCGCGGGATACATTCAACGAAGAAGTGAGGAAAATGGTAGCCCATGAAGTGATCGAACCTTTCAGTTCCCCGTACTCGTCCCCTCTTGTGTTAGTCGGAAAGAAAGACGGAATAAACCGTTTTTGCCTTGACTTTCGGCAACTGAACAAAATCATTGTGTTCGATGCAGAAATAATGCCAGACATTGAAAGTTTATTTTCAAAGATGGCAGGTCATAACTACATTTCCAAGTTAGACCTTATCAAGGGATATTGGCAGGTACCAATCGCTGATAATGTTCGCGAGTTAACGGCATTGGCAACTCCTAAAGGTCTTTATTAATTTAAAGTCATGCCTTTTCGGTTTAGTCAACGCAGGGACGTCTTGCGTTCGTCTGATGCAGAAACTGTTAAATGGTATGGACAACGTCGACAGTTTTGTAGACGATACCGTTGTTTCTACGTATACCTGGGATGAATATGTTCAGGTATTAAAGGATCTGTCTGATAGACTTTACACTGCAAATCTTCCAGCTAGGCCCACCAAATGTAGTATAGGATATTTTAACCTAGAATGTTTGGGCCATCTTGTAAGTGGACTACTCCAGTTGAAACCTCACCCTGATACAATAGGAGCAATCAGACATGCACCTAGACCAGAAGCTAAGAAACAAGTAAGATCTTTCCTAGGCTTGATTTGGTTTTACAGGAAATTTGTTTCCAGGTTTGCGGCTATTACCAGCCCATTAACAGGCTTGACTAGAAAAGAGCGACCGAATAAAGTTCCCTGGGATGTGTGCCAGGAAAAAGCATTTAACGCTTTAAAAAAAGAAACTGGTAAGTGCACCAAAGTTAAAGTTGCCAGAATTGAACAAAACGTTCGTGATGAGGACTGATGGGTCCGATACTAGACTTGGTGCTGTTTTGCTACAGCAGCAAGAGAGAATGAAATTGCCCATTGCTTATGCAAGTAGGAAATTTCTCTCTATGGAGCAAAACTACTCCATGATTGAGAAGGAGTGCCTTGCCTTAGTATGGGGGATAGGAAAATTCCATACATATTTTGTCGGGAATGAGTTTACCTTACAAACGAACCATTAGCCGCTCTTATACTTGAACAAGACAAAGTTCGCCAACGCAAGATTGATGCGTTAGGCGTTGTCTTTGCAACCGTATAGTTTCCGAATCATGGCGATTCGAGGATCGGGAAATATGATTGTTGGGTTTTTAGGTAGGGTGTAATCAGCAGACTATTTTCGTTCAGTATTCAAAATTGATTGTTTTAATAATTTTGTATGTTCAGATTCCGTGATTTTTCTAAAAGTGTTACCACTTTTTTACGGGGGAAGAAGTATTGTTACGGAATTGTATACATTTTATTTATTAAATTCACGTACGCGGGTTTCGGTTTTTTTTTGTGTACAATGATACCCGTGGGTGATTTGTGTATATTGAACAAATTTTCGAAACAGTGAGTTCGGTTCATCATATGCCGCACGTGCGAAGTGCTTTCGATGGAAAGAACTGAATACTTCCCGAGCACAGACGAGGTATGGCGGCATCGTCTGTATATAAATGCCTCACCATAAGACTAAATCTACACATTACGAAACATCTTGTCAGTAAGCGGTCCAATTTAAGGACTTGCACATCTTCAGCCGTAGAGGTATGTAAGTAATTTATTAATTTCTGGTGTATAAGTTGTAACTATTGTACTACCATGTTTATTTTTGTATATTTTCTATGTAGCTTCGGCTTACGTAATGTAATGCAAATATCATCTATTCTTTTTTGTGACTTAGCAAGAGATTTATAGTAGCAATATAAAGTTGCATTTTAAGAAACAATTAATACCGTATGATTGTTATCAAGCACAGTTAGGTTTACTTCTGAACTTGTGTAGTGTTTTGTAATTATTGTACCGATAACATAATCTGTATAACTTACCATATACAACGTCATTACGTTTAATCGTAGATGCCCGTGTCATGCATAGTACACGGTGTTAGATGTAGTTTTAGCTGATCGGAGTCGTTGCTGTTGAGCTGATCGGAGTCGACGTGGTACCAGCTGTAGAGCTAACCATAGAAGCTGACCATTCCATGTGTAAAACGAACCCCATCAACCGTAGAGCTGAGTTAGCACTGTTGCTGGTCGAGTAGCAGGTGATCGGGCGCTGCTGACCGATTGGTGGGCGCTGATTGCTTGATTGACCAAGGGATTGAATATTTCTCTATGTCTACATGGAATACTCACTGCTTGATTGACCAGTGTGACTGGTAGCCAAATGTGCTGGTGACGGAGTGTGTAACTCCATACATGTAATCTTTTAGCCGTGGGCTACTTTTGGAGGTTTGTAATACCCAGTGTTTTGGGATTGTAAAGATATTTGGTATATCTGTCCCTTTCTTTTCATCATTTTACTATTTGAGTAAAATACCTCATGTATTTACTATTTGAGTGAATACATGTTTATATATGAGCATAGTACCACATTTTTCACTATTTGAGTAAAACACATCATTCTCTTCGTCGTGTGAAATCACTGTGAGTCATTCACCTTTGTCCATGTACTCTGTCAGGTCATTTATTTGCATTTTCATTTCTTACATTATGTTCGTGCGGATTATGTTAATTTTTCCAATATTTGGATCTTAAATAATTAAAATAATTATTTTCCCATTAAAGTCATTCATCATTAAATATTGTATTTCTATCGCCATCAAAATTATTCTGTTGTAGATCCGAAATCCATCCCGTCTTTTGTTGAATCACAATAATACAATGCAAGAATCTATCCTTTTTTTTGAAAGTTCACTATAAATTCAAGATTATATTTCAAAGAATGTTATTTTATGAGCACTTTGTATTTCAGCGAAGACGTAATTTGAATAAATACAACTTCAACCCAAATGAACTACTGCACACAGCAATACTAGATTTGATTCTGCTCAGATCTTAAAGCACGAATGAATAAATTTCTAGAAGGTTTTATAGTCCTCTAATTGATCTCAGGTCACAATTATCATTTTCTAAAAGAAATCATATTACCTCATGGAGAAAACCCTCCAGAAGGTTTCTAATGTTTACGAAATAAAATCATCGTTATATTTAGAAAATAAAATAAGCTATTTGCTGTGTTCTAGATGTTTACAGAATACAATAAATCAATGATTCAGGTCAAGTCCAACAAATAAGATTTTGATAGCATATAATCAAATAAAAAATAAATTAGAAACTAACTAACAAAAAATGCAAATTCAATATTAATAACACAAGAAACTAAATGTCCTCTTAAATAAAATATATTTAGGTGTGTGCATGTATGTGTATTTTAAAATGTTATCCATTCTGATAAAATAAAGCGAGAGGAAACCTCGCCTACCCTTTTTGTTATTTTCTCGTGCTATCATAATCACAATGGCTTAGGTCATATCACAATATTCCATATTCCTCTTTCTTTCTTTCTTTCTTTCTCTCTTTCTCTCTCTCTCTCTCTCTCTCACCATTTAACTGTCTTTCTCTTTTGAAATAATTTCCATGTTTGTGTTGTTTTACTTCAATTTATTCTGCTTTGCTCGCCGTTTAAATTTCGTTGTAGGTATGGGTTCTTCCGCTTGTACTGATTCTGAAGAGCGCATGGTTCTCCTTTTGTTCGGACACTCTGATGACCATTGTCCTTTATCTTGAAGTTGATTATAGGTATCTTAATTTATGTTTCTCTTTTGTTCTGTCGTATAGGTTCCTTCTTCTTAAGCGGTGTGAATATTTGGCCGCCCAATCTCCTTAATCTTGACTGACATTGCATGTATCTTTAACTTTATCTCGAGTTGAGTGTTCACAATTCTTGCTGGAAGTGTAATGTCGAATGACAGTCTGTAAATCTCTGACGATACGTGTGATCTATTGTGACCTTTCCATCTTGACAAATGGAAAACTGAGTCACTGCATTCTCATTGGTGAGGGGTCTCTCATTATCTTAAAATAGAATCTGTAGCATATTTAAATCAAATTCTGAACCAATAGGAAACAACGTTGGATACAACCACATCAACTTCGTTGAGAATTTTGATCAGTTCCTCATATGATCATCATCTTGCATACTTCGGAACTGGTGAGGATTCTTAGTTTACCTCTGAAGCTGCCAGAACGCATTTACAGAGACCATGTGCAGATTCAAGTGAAACACAAAAACAAATGCATCCCAAAAGACATAAACGTTTAATTCATTCTTTCTGAACGCTATAAGAATACTCTTTACTTTGAAAGTGTTCAAATGGTCAGACGTTTATAAACTGCGAAGACATACTAAGCAGTGCCATGCCACGACGTCAGGCATCATTGTTGTATAAACAAGTGGGAGAAGGTCACTGACAATGTTCAAGACTTAGCAGATTACAGAGTTTAAACAAATTGGATGATGTATGGTGTGTTGTACGGGTGTGTGTGTGTGTGTGTGTGTGTGTGTGTGTGTGTGTGTGTGTTACACCATTTCTTGAATTTCATTTACCAGCGGATTCTTTATGGCACATGTATTAACAATGCATGGAAGGACGTGGTAAGAAGACTTTCTTGTCGTACATCTCCTCTATAGACTTAACAACAAATATATATATGCCATCTCTTGCCCTCTTAAAATATATTTACATCGATCCAAATAACAGTTACTTGCGCCTGAAATTCAAAGTTCTTCTTGTGGACAACATCAGTTCAGGAGCCGACAACAGAGTAGGTCCAGTCAGTAATTTCACGCATTGTTCAGCGAGGTGGATTTACACGAGAGAGCAGTGAGCAGCAACGTGGACGCTTTTCTGTACCAAGCGGATGTGAACAATATCTTGACGTACGGAATGAAACCAAGAACACAAAATATTACTCGAAATCTAATTTCACTGTTTGAATCCATGGGACAACTAGGAGCCAAAACAGCTACGGTATTTCGTACGACGGTTATAGAAGAGTATATACTTTGTGTATCGCTTTTATTTTACTCCAGACCAAGGGAGACAGGAACATTTCCACCCTATAAACCTGGACCAGCTTTGTTCGGAACTTCGGTCTGCAGTCATCGATATGTTTTGTGTCATTTTTACTAGGAAAACGCGTCAATTTGACAATTTTACCTTTACAATAATTTTTAAGTTTGCCGAAATTCTTTAGACAATTGTTGTATGCTCAGGAATGTATCCCTGAATATCCGCTAATATCCTTATGAGGTTCAAAAGTTTAATAATACATTTAGTGTAAGTCAAAATTTTAAGAACGTATTCGACTTTTTCAGTCTCAAAGATTAGAATGCTATTTTTGGTAAAGGCATCTTTTACATTAAGTCGGATTTCTTTAGTCTCTGCTAAGGTGCCGCTAGATATATTATGTCCTTCAGACAGAGTAACATATATCAGATGAAGTTGCTTGCATTTGCGATATGCACAATGGTGAAAATGTTTATATCTCTATGCTACAATCATTTATTGTAGCTGAAATTGATTTATATATCATACGTGTACATAGTCTAAGCACATAGCTGACTAAAATGACAGCTCTCATGTGCTCTACATGAGTTCTGGATCTTTTCTTGACCCTGCTTAAAGTCCATTACTATTTGGGAACCTTAGTTCTAATGTCAGTCTAGACCATACAATCCTATCATCCACTAATCTTTCCTAGTCTCTGCTCAATCTTGTTACATATCCGGAAGTGTAGTACTATTTTTGTCTGGGTAATATGGTTGACAAATTTCCAGAATTGTTTCAGTCTCCGCTGAAGACTAGACCAGATTGATAATTTTACAACTACTTTCAGTCTAAATCAATTTAAAATAATGTTCATAGTTTCCGCCAATGTGCATTATAATTTACAAATTTTGTAGTACTACATTTTAGTGCAGGGCAAATCGTAAACATATTTCAGCTAATTTTCAGTATTTGCTAAAGTCTGTGTCAATTTATGACTTTTCGTAACACATAGTCACGACCAATATATTGTTACTATTACGAGTTCGATCCCCAATGTGAATCTCCTTAATCATCATTACAGTAGATGCAAATTTACCGTTACTTTCAGCATGATCTGATGTGTAGGTGATACTTTATATTTAAATATAGGATATATTCATATATCTACTAGGCGTCAGTAAAAGACACAAAGCGTGTTGGATAGCATGTGTGCAATCTGAGGATAACAACTTCCCAAACAGTAACAGCATAGCTCCATTAGAGCTCTAACAATATTATAATGAGCTGTCAGTATTATAATCATTCCCGTATTAAAGTCAACCAGTTCTAACACTTTTTCCCTAGAGACAGATCCCGCCCCTTAATGTTAAATTCCCTTTTGAGGTTTTATCGTCTGCCACATGTTAAATTCCCGTTATATTCCTAATAGTAACAGTTATAAAGCTTAAAAATTAGATGATGTTAATTACTATTTCACCCCTTTCCCCATATATAACTACTCTCCCTCGCAGCATAATTTTCTGTACATTAGTTCATTACGTTTGGTTTCCGGCAAATTTTAAAGGTTCAAAATACAGTGTATAACATACCAATATACAATAAGTAATACTCAGTTGTAGTTGTTTATTCACAAATAACCATCGATATAAAAATGACATGTATACAATCTCTATCTTTCTCAACACCTTTATGTTCTTCTCACCCACAATCATAATTTGTATAGTAAAAGAGGAAATTGAATATTTCTT
The DNA here is from genome assembly GCA_028554795.2 of Sinohyriopsis cumingii. Taxonomy (NCBI): domain Eukaryota; kingdom Metazoa; phylum Mollusca; class Bivalvia; order Unionida; family Unionidae; genus Sinohyriopsis; species Sinohyriopsis cumingii. The sequence goes on from CM068841.1 coordinate 79,220,539, forward strand.
GCAACATGTGGTTCTTCAAATTTCTTGGACGCGTTTCGTATCATCTACCTTTTCCGTTGAAATTATCAATGACTCTTGTGCATTTGACTCAGTTTCTGGGATACTGTTGCTTGTAGAGTCGTGAAAACATATGTATTTATGCATCCTGTTAAGAACTGTAAGTCTTAACGGACAACGAAGCTGTTATTTATTGATATCCATATAGACACCGGCTTTCACAATGCAATAATACAAATTTAACAGGACAACATGTTTTCATATCTTTCACAGAAACTATCTTTCAACTTCTTAAAAAACCATAAACAACTTTCAAAGACACACTTTGCATAATTATAATTTAATGCGTTTTGCCGACTTCATAATGATATCTGCCTTCAGAACGCGAATGGGTGGGTGGGTGTTACATCCGTAAATGTATTTCCAATGGTCAGCTGAAATTTCCTGGTAATGAGACCGGCTCAATCGATATAATAATTGAGCCTATAATGACAGTGGTCTCGAGATCGAAACCCAAGGGAGATATTTTTGTTCTTTGTGATTTCCTTTTCAGTATTTCAGAATCAGTTTGAATAGTTAAAGTTTCGAACACAAATCACGTACGGTTTTCGGCAAATTGTTTGCTTTTTATAATTAAAAATAAATAATAAAACAATTATTGAAATATGGCGTCATTAAGCTTTTGGTCCGATAATACAGTACATGATGTCCGACAAACTGTCACGTGGAGATATGGGTCACTTTCTTAGAAACCACCAAGCACTTTTTCGTTTAAAGTACGGCTTGCCATAGAGTCTCTGAATAGCGTTTTCGTCATCCCAATTTAACATCAGATTTGAGGAGTAAGAATAGGTGGGAGCCATTAGAGAGCCACGGATATTGGAGTGTTCCAATCCTAGGGCATGGCCAAATTCATGTGCTGCGACGATGTAGAGTTCTGTGCCTGCCTTCTCAGCCTTAGCACCCAGCAACCATGTCTCCTGGTCATCAAAATGGATTTCGCCGGCTGTTGGGAAGTACGCATGCGCTAACGTACCCCCTGGAAATAAACCAAAATAGAAGCTATTAGAAATATTGGTTTACTGAACAAAGCCACAGAATATAGTTGATATACTACGGTCCAATTCAATGGATAACAGGCATACGTTTTAAACATAGAATTTTAAGTGTATAATAAAGCAAGGCGAGAGAGAGAGCTGTTGCCTCCCCCATTAAAATAAGCTGAATGCCAAACAAACCGAGCTTTTCGGACAGAAATTTTGATAGAGGTATAATGTTATGCCTTGCTATGCTTCAAATGCAGGAGCTTTCGGGGCTTTTCAATGGTACCCCACTTAGGGAGGTTACTCCCATAGACCTCTCGCCAACAAGTTTACACCCAGCCTAACCCTTACCTCCAAACGATACTAAACCATATTTCTGGACCTGCCCCTATGCATCATGGACAAAATCACACCTCATAATATATCCAAAGATATTTAGTTTGTTATTGAGAAACGTGCATAAGAATAAGAATATATATTTTTATCTTCGTAAACATCCACCAATTCATCCATCCATCCATCTACATACAATGATTTTTAACACATATACAAAGTGAAAACAAAAATAATTCCTTTCACTTAAACGATGTAGTTTCTGAACTCTTTTGTAATAACATCTCATCTTCATTGAAATGAAGTCCACTCAAAGATTATGTTTATCGGTTCCTGGCTGATCAACTGTTAATGTGGCAATATTATTCTAGATACATTTTTTTCCAAAGATAAAGCTGTCTACACATACCAAAGGTCAACATGTCATAACAAATGAAAGGTGAAGATGTCTATACAACCAGAAGGTCAAATGTATATACAAACCAAAAACTAAATGTCTATTCAACCAGAAGTTCAGATGTCTATACAAACCAAATACCAAATGTCTATACAACCCACAAGTCAGATGTCTATACAAACCATATGTAAGGTCTCCATCTAAACCAATTGGATGGAAGTCTATACCAACCAAAAGTGAAGATGTCTATAGAACCCATAGTTCAGGTGTCTATACAATCCATATGTCAAATGTCTATCGAAACCATATGTAAGGTATCCATGCAAACCATAGATCAGATGTCTATACAAACCATATCCAAGGTATTCATACAAACCATAAATCAGATCTCTATACAAAGCAAAGGTCAGATGTATATACAAACCATAGAACAGATGTATATGCAAAACAAATTGACAAATGCAACTAAGAATATGAACACGCTTAGTATTAAACAATGTATGCGTTACGCATCCGGCTCGATGACTTACTTAAAACCTTGACCAAAGAAAGTAAGGAATAAAGGGAGACAAAATAGGTCCGGGGCACTTTCTAGAGAGAGAGAGAGAGAGAGAGAGAGAGAGTGGTAGGTGGTGGATAAAATATCCAGTGATTTGGGATGCACGAAGTACATGTATTGGTAGTGAGCAAGTCTTACCAGGGCCGTCAAATCGGCCATCATCTCCATGATACCCAGTAGCAAATTTAATGTTCATATCAGTTGTGCCTAGTTCCTGATATACAAAGCGAAGTGGTGTTTTTCTTGCCCAGAGGTTGAAAGCTCGATCCATTGCGTCCCTGAAATTTAAGTTAAACATAATGGCAAATCCTTTCCTAATATAGTGCCCTGAACATTTCCTGGTTCGATTTCATCGACACTCATGATATATTCACGAGTTCTTGCCTTTCAAATATTTGATACGTTTGCTTGCTTACACCGACTGACTTGTGTCAAAAATCAAATTATGCCAATCTGTACTCACGAACGTTCCACATACAGGTCTAAATATGACTTATTTAATGGTCGGGTTTGAATGTTAAAATTCATTGATCAAAACAAACATTTCATTGATATAAATGTCTAGCTCTCGATTCAAAATTTACTACAAACTTCCAGGTCTATTAGCTCTGAAGCAGTCGTAAGAAATGTACGAAGTTTAAATCACCGCCTTCTTTGCTTATGCAATGAATTGTGTACAATGTGTGTGTGTGTTCGTCCATGATCACAGAGAACGTTTAAGGGATGTTTATTTTCTTAAATTCAACGAATACTGAACCGACAAGTCACTGTACAAACATGCCCAAACAAGCAATGTTTTTTTCTCTGTTCATACTTTGATGAATTTAGAAATAAAATAAACAGACAATCCATTTACTTAAATTCGACAGCATAACTAGTTAAATAAACACATGATTTAATTACATCCTATTAATTAATCATATTTTGAATTTCATTGAAAAAGGCCCAATATATATACAGCATATCAGAAAAAGCTCGTCAGTTGACGTCAATTTACAACTCAGATCAGCTGGAAGATGTTACCTGGTAAAGTGTTTGATGTCAGTTTAATTTGTTTCATTATCCTTGTATCCTGTGAATTGGAATACACGGTTAATAAATGAGGAATTTGACACAAATCCCGCAGACATGACACGTTTTTGTACTGAATTGGGCATCCTATGACATGGAGAGACGGAAATGTGTATTTTCCACAAAATTCAAACGTGACAACAATACGCTATCACTCGGGACGACCTTCTTGGGCTGTAGAAATTAACTGTCGACTTGTAAAGGATGACAGAGTCTCACTATTTTGACACTTCTGAGTGGATGAACAGTCCTTGTTGTAACGTATTACTGAATTTTCATTACGGTGATCAATGACTTACATTATGCGACGAAGTTCAAATCCGTCGTTACTCACTGTTTGAATACTTGTTGCTCTGAGACAGTGTGCTGTAGCATTAGCAATGACATCTCATTAGTTTAACCAAAGGTCCACTATTTAGTTCATTATTAAAATCTTACGTAAGAAGTCTGAGTTTGAGTGATCATAGATTCTAAATATAGCCCTCATTCAGTATATAAAAAAGTAGTGCAGGTAGGCGTGGCTTAAATATAAATTTGGTTTCATACTGGTATCAACTAAACAATTCAAAAGGGCCTAAACATTCTGAACGCTGGAAATCGTAATGAGGAAAAAAGTCTTTATTTATTTTAAAATCAACACATCTGTATAACTATGTTTATCGCATAATGAGAAATACTGATTCTGTTTAACGAAGCCGCAGAACAGTGTTGTGTAATGGCTTTAGAATGCATTCGGATGCTTCTGTCATTTGCATGATGCTACGACTTCATTTGTAATGTCGTGTGGAATTATATGTTACATATTTAAACATTATTATACATCTAAAATGTTAATCCAATGAAATTATTAGACTGATACCACGTGACAAAACACGATAAATCCGTGTTTTGCAAGTACGTTATCTGACACTTGTACAGAACTAACAAAAAAGATGTTCAAACCTGTTTTGGAGTCAAGGAAATTAGCGATTCAAATTCCCCGTGATTCGTGATGTTATGTCATTTTATAATCACAGATTTAAAAAAGAAGACAAATTTACATGTAAATAATGTCGAAGCCTGATAAAATAATGGATTTTGGTTGCTGAAGATTTAATCAAGAACATGTCATATTTTTATAAAATTCCTCAACCTGGATGCACTGAAACTAAACTTTTGCTATTCTACAATTCCTGAACTAAACAAAATACGGAATTCTAAAGTTAACAATAAATTAAATTTTAGCAAATGTGCTTCTTATATCAAAGTCAATAACTCCAGTCTCTCCCGCAGTATCTATTAAGTGCTAATTTTGGCAGATATATCTTTATTTTGGCATCTAAATAATTACAAAAACACGATAGTTTATGCTTGATACCAAATTTTACATAATTGTATTGTGAATTTACAAGATTTTTAACAAGGAAGATTATGCAAATATTTTATTTGTTTTTGGTTTATAAGCAGGAAATTTTCAACGAAATATTGAATTATTGCACTATATTTTCAATTAACATTTAACATGTTTAAGTTGTTTGATCTAAAAATAACAACTTCCGAAAATCCCACCCAGAATGCACTATTAAAGGACATACTTCTTAGTGTCATGCATGATGAATAAATGATCCAATCTTAATGGACAGAGAAAGGTTTCTTATAATTAGAATTCATAAATGAAAAACAGTGTTCATATCAATGTATTTGTACAGGATATAGTTACCCATTTTCGATGAGTTTTTCTTTGTTTCTTTAGAGTTTATTTTATTCTTGTGCTTGTCGTAGTAGATAACTCTTTCAAAACGGCCGGGCCAGTAGGAAACGGGATTATGTTTTCCTTGTCAACGTGATCACACACCACATTTGTTGATGAGGTATATAGATTTATTGAACTCTCTACAAATCGACGGATTTCCTTAAAATCTTCTAAAAGCCCTGAAAACAATTTTCTCTTTTGTATTTAATACGAATCTTAAATATCCGTTTCCATGTTAGCTAAACTTATTTAAAGATATGAACGAGTCCAGTTGACGATTTCATCTAGTCCATATGCCCCATAATGGTAGGTACTTTGTTCAAGTGAGATGATACGAGGCCGCCATTTGTTTGGATTCTGATCTATTTGGGATTTGAGAATGGTCCTACCTAACTCTTTATTTCAAACTAGAGACTGGGCCAAACATATTTCAAAGAAGTATCATAGGCCTGAGGCTGAACGATTTGCAGCTTAAAGTCGACATAACAGCTGGAAATTGAGATTGAGATTGTACTGAATGAACATCGTGGTGCAAGTTTTGTACTTAAAACGTTTTATGAATTCTAGACCAGGTGTCATATGAACAGTCAAAACAATGTAAAAGTTTATACAACTGTGAGCCAATGCATTACCCCTCACAACTCTATCCATGTGAACTCGTGCGATTTGTATATCGGTGTCTTTGTGTCTTTGTTTATCCGTCGGCAGATGAGGATGTATATTGTCCAAATGAATAATAATTAGAACGAAACGAACAGCACAGACCTCGATTTGTAGGCACGTAAAGTGTGGCAGAGGGTCTATATCGTTGGCAGATATATACACGTTATTTTAAGGTATATACAGGTAGCGTATTCGTGCATGTGAATAGTTCCTGTCTTCATCAACCAAAACGTAACTTTCCAACTAACACTACTCTCTTATTATAAAATCCAGTGTTCAAATTCCTTACCTCTGTTGGCTTTGTGTTAATGTGCTGGTTCTAGAGTACTCCGTAATCTTCCATGATAGTACCTTTTTCGGCCAAATTCGTGCTGTGGAGTGAAAAGTTGGTTTAGACTTGTAATTTCTTCAAAGAAAAATTGCGACGAGCAAAAAGTAAACTAGAAACACAAACTGGCTGACTCACTGAGATACTGATTTATAAAATTACAATCTTTGCATCACTCACTCTGACTGACTAGCTAAAACAACTGTCTGACTAATTTATCAGCTTGCCAAATAACCAGTTAACTTGGTTAACTGATTGGTTTATGTATGTGCTGCATCAAGACGAACCCTAAGCAGTCACTGTCAAATCTTCACGTAGGACAGTGGAGACATGATTTTATTCAAAATCTTGCATTCGGCTATTCGCCGACTAACAGACTATATGAATGATTGATTTCAGAACAAACACCTAATAAACAAACTGTCAAGCTGACTTGCACTCTTATTAACGGGACCAGTAACCAGCGATTGTACGAGATGACTAATTGATTAACTTTATGACTAATTCAATGAAAGGATTCAATTGAATTGTACCGACACAAAAAGTGAAGTAATGGCCATCACTCACTAGATAATGTCCCTACCGTGTGTATGTATCTGTGTGTGACATTATTTGACAGTTCTTAAAAAGATGTTGAATTTATTGTTAGCTCCAATAAATATTGTATTTGAATATGAAGCAGTTTCAATCTTGGTGTGAATAATAAACGAGTGATTCAACCGTTCATAGGATCTAACATAATTATAGAGACCTATGACTACGAAGGAATTAAGCAATAAAATAAGAAACAGTGAAACATGTCTCTAGAGACACTTCTTTTACTTATTACCTTCTCTTAAACAAACGAAGTTGTATTAGCTTAGATGGAGAAAACATGTATTAAAGCGAACGTTAAAGTTGCATTTTATTTAGTAGTATGGAATAGAGATGTTTGATAAAACCTCAGTATCATGATGGAAGTTATTTGTATTTCTATGAAATATCTCGGCTAAAATTATTGCATTATCAATGTAGGTGTCGGCAGACATTAGGAACTGTCATGGAAGACTATTTTCTTGCCAGATATTCTCGATAATGACGCTTAAATACGAACTTATAATTTAACTTTAAGTCTCTTTTTCATGAAAAGCTTCTAGCAATCGCAGCATCGACATTATGCTTTCATTTGAGTCGGAAATTGTCAGGAACCGAAGTTTTCTTTGACAAAAATGAAAATAAAAAATGGGCACGCTCGAATTCGAAGCTAATATAAGTTGAGATTTAACATGTTTAAATATTTAATGTTATGAAAATATTTCACGAAATACAACATGCCTGGATGTAGTGTTCATGGTGCTGCAATAAACATAGCATGTTCTGGGACGGAATGACAGAATTAATATTTTCTTGAACTTTCTCTTTCATCAACCACCTGTTTTGAGAAAACATTTTAATATGTCCACTCAGAGGCTGATTGATAAAGATCTTACTGTCTATTTCTATTGTAAATCACCTACCTGCAGCAAGTCTCGCAGAACCATTGTCAGGAACATCTTTAACACCACAGCGGGGCTCCGCCATTTTACGTAAGGTTTCGTCATCCAACTTACCTGTGATTGGTATATTGACCATTTCTTGAAACTTACTAAAAACGAAAATAATTATATATATATATATATATATATATATATATATATATATATATATATATATATATACAGAGAGAGAGAGAGAGAGAGAGAGAGAGAGAGAGAGAGAGACAGAGAGAGAGAGAGAACACAATAGCATCATGTGATTTTTAAGTGCTTCTAATCAACTTCCACTTTTATTTAAATTCGTTTGATACCATATTGGCATCACCGAATTAAGTTTCGTAGAATAAGAAGAAAGTAAGAAATAACTTTTAATTAATGAGCAACAAAAAATATTTTCCCTTGGATAATCGTGTGTGTGTGTGTGTGTGTGTGAACAAAACTAACCTGATTGCCGCTGCCACTGTGCTAACAGGCACCTTACCAGTAGGTAGAGCTGCCTTTACGACCGTTTCATTCAGATAGTTGAATTTTTCTAAATATGTCTGCAATGAGTATGAAAATTGTAATTAAAATATGCTCAATGACGAGAAATCTTCCCCAATCACATGCACACGCACAAACGACATGATATGGTGTGCTCCCGCACTTTGATGAACAAGTAAATAACATTTTTCATCACAACGAGGGTTTTAGAAAGAGACATCGTAAACGTATATTTGGAAAGAAGCAGGTCGTTTACTAGTCACAAATATTGTTCATCTTATTTAAATCATATATGGAACTGAAACAGTGAATATTTGCGATAATAGCGACAAGAATAAAGATAATTATAATCATCATTCTATCCTACGTACAATGAAGGCATCGGAACTGTCTTCAGAAGTACGAATATAAGGGCACAGAATTAAGTATAGCATTTGAAATGGAGCACATTTTGATCAATTTCCTTCTAACTAGAACCGGGACGAAATGAGCTTTTCGTTGTCAATGACCTGTGGTAACCAAGTCGCTACTATATTCATTGAGAGACATATGTATCAGTCCTTATGTACATCATAACTATCCATCCAGCATAATGACTTCGAAAAGAAATGGATCGAAAAAGAATGTTGAGTATTGGACATAATTTAAAGCTAGACCTATTTCATTTCAATTTGACTTTTCCGTACGAATTGGACAGTGACAACGCATTTGCTCGGAGTTTGAAAACAAAGTCATGTGACCCAAGAATTTGGCTTTGCAAATACCTTTGTAAATAACCATGTATTGAAAACAAATTTAAAAAGGATTAGTGGCTAACATAGTTATATCTTACTAAGGATTGAGACTGACACATTTTATTTTACTTGAAATTTTGTCTTTCCGTCTTTAATTGACTCCTTATATCGCACTGGTGAGTATTTGTGTTTAAGTGTTTGTGTTTGTCTCCTCGTTATGACACTAATTTATTTCTTGTTCCTTTAATTTCCACCACAAATTATGGACTTAAAGTAACGGAAAAACCACCAATGGTTCTTTGGCCCGTACACAGATTTAAAACAGTTTCTTGCGATAAATCAGTCTATTTTGGTATAAATAGAAAATTTCCTCCTAAACAAATGCTATTATAGAAAACAATCTGTAAAACACTTGATAGATTTATGGAATGAATAATGAATGGAGTGAAGGAAAGATATGTATTGCATACATATAAACATAATTTTACACATACCAGTCATGTATCCATCTATTCATCTATCCATCTATCGTATATATACACCAAGTTTTAATACAAGGCGCTCAAAAAAATAAAAGGACTTACAATGGCTTCATTTTCTGTTAGCTTTCTAGAGGTAGTGTCATAACCGTTTCCAATCGTGAAGACGACACAAAACACAAGAAGGGTAAAAGGCACTCGTTTGTTTATGTCCATCTTGTTCTCCTCTAATCTGACTGCAGATAATAATAATAACAGTAATAATAATAATAACTACTAAACGTAGTTTTTTAATATATGACTGTAGGCAAAGATAAGAGAGCATAAAAAATGTAACGTCGAAAAGAAACATCGCGTGGTCTTACATGAGAATCATTTAATTTTAATCCTTGAAACGTATATTTTCCAATATATTTCACACACACATACACACACAGGCATTCTCTCTCAGACCAAGTTTCGTATCTCTATTCAATAATGTTCGAAATAATTTGGCTTTGTCTTTTGGAGTCACATAAAAATGAAATTAAAATCAAAAGCTCTCTTACGATTCAGTAAAGTCTTTCTTTCCCGCTCAAACTTCGGCAGTCAAAACTCATTTGTTATATGTAAATTATGTAACAAGTTATATTGGCTGATCTTGATCTAAAGAAACGTTTCTCTAATGCAAGTAACGGACCTTCATTGTATTTTGATATTGGCAAACATCACCTTAATATCCTTCATGATAAATGTAGATACGCATATAGCCCCATGAAGTCCTATTTCCATAGAGTCAGTTTGCGTAACTCGTATATGGGTAATTGTGATTCTGACAATGAAGACGCTGAATACTATATTGTTGTATTGCCCACTTTTTAATATGTAAAGATCCAAGATCTTTCGCTTTTTCTTTCAACGTAATCCTTGTGTAACTCTAGGTTGATTATTAAAAGGTGAAGCAGATCAAAACAGAGAAACAAATTTTGCATATTACAAAATGCTCAAAAATATATCGCAGAAAGTAGGGGGTTTTAGTGCATAAAATTATATCCTAGCTACTAAATCTATATAATTAATGTAAGACAACAATGACCGTAACCAGTGAAATGTTTTCTCTCTTTCTATCTCTCTTGCTCTCTTTCTCTATCGCTCTCTCTAATTGATTATTTCCTTATATACTTATCTATATGCTTATTCTCTTTTACCCTATAAATCCAGCAATCTTTTAATTAACAAAAATCTTTGACCTTGTTTGTCGCATGTACTCGAATTTTTGCCAAATGAATGTAGCCTTTGGATTATCTTTATATGTTTTTGGATACGTTGTCCGATCATATTTTGTTTATTAGTATAACAATAAAATAAGTTTGAAACAAAAGAAAAGCAACTGAAAACTGGGAATAGATAGGCCAAACCAAAATGATATCACAGCGACATCTAGAAGTATTTTATAATACGTATAATAAAATCACGGTCTGGGAAGAACAAAAAGGCCTATTTAGATATTTATGTTGAAATGTACGAATTATACCAAAACAAATGATCAAATGTAATTTAAGAAAAACAAAATTATAATTAAAGCGTATGTACTTACCTAAATAAATATAAGCGCTATTACACTGATGGTTTCTTGTGTTCTTGTCACTTCGGTAACCAGGCTTGAAGTGGCTTTCCCATCTAAAGCACGATACTTATATAGGACGCAATGGAGAGAGAATAAACCAATCAGATTACAGTTTACAGATTCAGACTTTGTTACGTGGAAGAGGAATGCAATGCCACTTTTATTTGCCTGCTGGTAAGGATTACGCAAGTAAAATGCAATTTCTATTTTCCACGAAACTCACTCGCTTTCAAGTTTCCAGTTAAAAATGTTGCAAATCAATGCAAATAAAGTAACGTGCTGACGTGTGACCCAAACCTATTTTCTCACAAAGTGTTGGATGTAATCTTTTAAGTAGACAAACCTTACCTCAACAGCTGATTACCCAATTTGACGAAATCAAGCTTCATTTATGTTTTCAATGTCTGACTATAAATCCGGAATTATGCACTACCAACCCACCCATCTCCGGCTACGTTTTTCTCTTGTCTACTCAGCCTATAATCCTAATAACTGACTTGTACAATACCTTTCCAACACAAATCATTGTGCCATTCAGTTTCCTAGAGCAGCATAAGTTCAAAAGCGAGAAATGTGTTGAAATGTTTATAAAATGACAAAATTGGTCAGCTCTTTATAATATCTATTCCATCCGAGACCAACAACAAAACTGCGGTTTCGAAATTATACACCCAACATATATAAAAAGAGAAAAAAACTGATAAAATAATCTTATTACGATTAATATGCATTTCCCAATATATTTGACGCTTGAAAAGGCATTGCGAAATATTGAACAACTTTAAATTGTATTGAAATCGATGAACATTTTGTCTTTACTGCTTGTTCGAAACGTCCTTAATCATTCTCCATATCGGCATTTATACTAATCTGCAATTACACGTACTCATGTACTCGCTTATAAGTCGAGTTAAATTACCGTCCCTCTACCAGAACTGCTTTCGCATATTAGGGTCAAAGTTCCTTGTTCTTTTGATCGTTCTTGGCAAACTGCATAGACCCAGAGCTTCCGGCCGCATTATACAGTTAGCATGTTGAACCCAACTCATAAGCGAGCATTTACAGTCCTTAAAAAATGACGTCATTAGTAATTTACACGTTTTATACAATATTTAAAATATTGTCTGAATTTATGGATATTGAGGATGGAAATAGTTATATTTACCGATATTTAAAGATATATGTTCGAAATTTCATAACTTGTTCCTGAAGAAACATTCGATGGTGCTTTCTTAAAGATTAATTTCACTATAGCAACTACTTTCTAGAGCATCATGATGATCGCTAGCTGAGTCTGGCAGAGCAGGCAAAAGGATCTTTGCATCTCGTACTTCCACCAAACTGATGGACAATGTGGCCCCTCCAGCAGATGTACCCTTTTCATTGTCCAGAATAATTATACCCTAGAGAGGTCCCATTCTGTGTATGTGTTTCTCTTAATGTTTCTATTAAATATTTAAATATCAAAATTAATGGAAATGTTTGGTAGTATGTACATGAAGTAATCGGCGCCTTCCATATTCTATAGTCGAATATCGATCTCACTGCCAGAACTTGTCATGGAGAGTGGATTATATTTTTCGTGTATAAATTAGCTCATTCACCAAAATAACGAAACGCATTTTCTCACTTGAAAGACAAGATGCAGCTAGCAGATGAGGACCCCCCTAGAATTTCCTATTTTCTCATACCTGGCACACTCAAGGTTACTTCCCAAACAAAGGGAAAGCATATAATTGTTCATATGTATTTCTTACCTTAAAAATATACAGAAGATAAGATGGACTCAATGGAAATGGAATAAACTTGTATTTGAAGAGGTCCAAGGTCGATCTGCTTGGCAGTCAGAGTTACGTCAATACAGAATGGGTTAAATTAACAATTTAAGCATATTTATGAGAGGATTTTACCGCTGCACAGTGTGAGTGAGAACAGACATTTTCTCACACGAGACAAAAAGTACATTCCTGACATAGATAAAGCTTTTTCAGGTACAGAGGAGACAAAAGTGTGCATTTACATATATTGTATATAATAAATAAACCGGAGATAATCTAGCACGAGTCTAACATGAATAAAAGGAAATTTTCAAAAATTACGCAGTATTAACAGTGGTTACATTATGTAAAATTCCAAAAAATACTAAACCGATTTTCAAAGGCAAAGTCAAGGACATTGTCACTACAGTAAAAGAAGCCGTTAAACTGACTTGATAAGACAACTTGAGAAACTAAATTTTTTGCCACAGAAGACAAGTTTCTGCCAATAAATGTAGACGGCCTTTAGAGGCTGTCATATGCACATTCCTCTAGCACTCAATGCAACTTCCATTACACACACACAAGCGTTATGATCCGGACAGACCATCTGCAAACCAGACATGCTGTATAAATCTGACCACACGAGTCATGTACCATATGTCTCTTTGGTTACGATATATATATATATATATATATATATATATATATATATATATATATATATATATATATATATATATATATATATATATATATATATATATATATATATATATATATATATATATATATATATATATATATATACCTTGTAGTGATAAAAAAAATCCACTCAGGATTGAAACAAACTTAAATGTGCACTTTAGAGCGAGTAAGTTTCTGTGTGATGTTTGCATGTATTATGAGTGTTTCCATTCTATTTGTGTGTGTGTGTTTGATAATGTGCATTACAAATGGTTGATGTTGATTGCTCAGATTCAGTAGTTAGATATCTTAATTTTTGTTCACGTTACGATCGTTTCACATAATATATATCCTCTGTGATAAAGGGATAAAGATTTTATACTGATTTCACATCAAGATTTAACATTATGGGATAAAGATGTAAAAATATTTTCACGAATTTGTAGGGCTTAGCTAATGGCGAGAAGAAAACAGGGGGAGGTATTTTTTTCCACTAGGTAAGGAAACTGAAAATATAAACGGTTTACAAGATATTCATATGTTAAAGAACGATGTAATTGTGTTAAAGCTAAATAAGGATGATATGCTAGTCTTGCTTCATATAAGAAGAACATTAGGATGGTGGAAAGTTTTATTCAACAATGATTATGCTTAAATCGATATAAAATCAATACAATGGGAACTTATTGTATAGTTGATTCAACAATTCGAGATAAGAGTATTATATTTATTAATATATATGGTCAACCTAATGCTGAGGCACAATTTAATGAAAATGTTAAGGTTACAGAATGATTTTATTGTTTGCTATGGTTACTGGAACTTGGTATATGATATGGAAATGGAGTGAGGAAATTATAAATCTATAAATAATCCTAATATTCTGAAAATGTGACTGATGGGAGTGAAAATAACAGACATTTGGAGAATTTTATACGAAAACATTAAGCTTTTACATGGCATAGAATAAATCTTCGACAACAAGGTCGTCCAGACGTATAATGCATTTGGTATTGTTATAAGTTCTTGTGCTATGCCAGAGTATAGACCCGATTATTCAGAAAGCTGTGTAAATATAACACTTAAAGAGGATAAAGATTATATAGTAAATAATGCAATTTACGAAGTAAAGAAAACATGCCATTATGCCACTTGAGTCAAAGATATCGAATCTGTGAACCTTGAGTTCTATGTATGTGATATTAGTTGAAACAAAACAAACTTAGTCCAAGATTTTGGCAAAGGAAAATATATCAAGATTATCATAGGAAAATTGAGACGGAATTTGTTTTTGTACAAACTGTACGATTTTGCACATTTTAAAGTAGATTGAGATGCATCGCGATTTGTTATTGCAATAGCTAATTACAACGGTTTTATACAGACACAAAAGAACCAAAACATTGCAGCAGAGATTTGGCTTAGGAAAGGTAATGCACAATGGAGGGTTTGCACTAAATTTAGATTGGAAAGCGTGAATGAAATTTGATTTTATCAAATTAGCCAATGAACCATACAGGTAAAGTTTGTCTACAAAACGGATTACATAAATCTCTTTACAGGAAAATAATTTTCAAACACCTATGAAGAAATTAAGTAATTTCCTTTTTTTTTTTTTTTTGGTCTTAGCCACGTATTTCTTTTTGTTTTGCTTTTACCGAGTACCTTTCATAGAAGAACAAAAGTCGCCCTTTTGTTGTCATACGTGCTTACAGGTACATAACAGCAGAATTATGTGTCTGTTTGGATAATATAATGGATGGATATGTAGACTCTATTCTTGATCGGAAAATCAGATTAAAAAATGATGGAATCGGGTCGTTTCTAATTTCTTTTTTCTCTTCGTTGCGTGATTAGGATTACCCTTCATCGGCCAGAAGATCCATCCTCTACCCGATGGACAAAGAGAAGAACATAATGAAAGAATAAGACAACACGATATTCTTTTCTGATCGAGCCGATCGAACGCGCGTTCTTAAAAATTAAACAATTCTCAGTATCTAGCATTTTTCTTTATCGTTTGCACATTTTATTACCATAATTACATCTAATGATTTGGTGGTATATAGTATATTTTATCTTACATTTTAAATGTATTGAATAATTATATTTTGTGATTGTTTTCAAACTTAAATATCGTTCTCCATATATCTGCGTTAATGACAAAAAAACATCCTTTTCCTTTGCTGACGCTGACACTATGATTGACAGATGAAATAATGTTCAGCGGATTTTGACCGAAGTCATTAATGCTTTTTTCTATTTTTAGTGAAAGTATACATATTATATGGCAGGTTGCTGTATGCGAGTGATTGAAAGAAGGACACGTTCTGTGAACTCGAAGCAAAATGGTATTTACAATCTTTTAGTAACCTAGTTAGTTCAATCGTGTTGAGCGTTATTTGAAAATTAGTACTTTAAATATCTTGAGAAATGTCCACCATATTTGATGATAGATAGGCAATATTTCTACACAACTGACAGGCTTCTTCAGTGCCATGACATATACTAAATTTGGATGAAACTGGTACGGTTGATTTTGACAATAATATTGAAATGGCCAATGTAGTCAAACGTCTCGCATCGCACGCTGGAACACAAGCTTAAAAAATAATTAAAGTCTCTATGTGAAAATACCCTTCCCACTCCCCTTTGATATTCCTACTTTCAGGTTTCCTCAGTATTTATCCAGCTCAATCTAGCTACTTATATGATGTATTGTACAAACGGCGTATAAAGATGCACCCGTTAAAAGAGAATTCCATGGTTTTGTAAAGGGTAAAGTATGATGGAGAACTTTTATGGTTGCAGAATTACAATTTTATTTTAAAAAATATTGAAGGATACAAGCCAAAGAAACCTTATCAATCTACCCATCATCTAAGTTTCCGTACAGGTCAAGTATAGCACTCCCTCATTATAATGCTGCCAAATAAGCCATAGAGTATACTGCCTTATAATGAGGCAGACTTATAATGAAATACATAAACATATACATAAAATTCTACTATTAATAATAAAATCGGATCCAAGGTCATAACCATCTGATAACATGAACCATGTTATGACTGAAGGTCTTATAGTGAGGCCGTTTCTTTCCGCACTCTTTCATAAATAAGAAGCACTCAGCGAAGAACTGTGAAGGCTTTCATCTCACGGCGTATTATGGCAAGTCATTCACTGTTTTTGGTACGTGGCATATACAGTCAGAGATGGTACATGCTGACTATACTGATCATAGTTCTATAAAAACGCAAGCACTATATGGCTAGAAAATGCTTATAAGTATATATAGAACAGTTGTCAATATAGTATAGCTATAAATAACAAAGGAGTGAAACTGCATAGAAGGCATTTCTCATGTGTACGCACACCAAAATTCGAACATCGCCTATCCAGACTTGCCGTCGAATAAGACGCTAAAATAATCAGATTACAATATTTGTATATGATTTAACAATAAAAAATTCTATTTTTTAGATGTAGTCGTTGTTTTCCAAAAACAGGCGCACGATTTCATTGTTATTTACATGTATTACACCAAATAACAGAAATTTTGTTCTTCTATGAAAAGTACTTGCTTTCAAGTTTGCATAGAAAAATGTCACTAGGATCTAAGAAAGGAAATGAAGTAATTTGTACAGAGGTGTTTAAAGCTATTTTTCTTTTTGTAGACAAACTTTACCTCTATGCTTCATTAACTAATTTGACAAAATCAAGTCTCATTCATGTTATTCGATCTAGACTGAATGCAAATCCTCTATTGTGCATTACTTCAATTAAGCCAAAACCCTTCTGCAATATTTTGGTACTTTTGTGTCCGTATAAAACCGTTATTACTAACTACTGTAATACCTTTTCATAACAAAATCCCGATGCATGTCAAATAATCAACTTTAACATATGAATACAAAATCGAGCAAGCTTATAAAAGCACCATTTATATATTGAAGTAACAACCCAAAACACCTCTAAAATAAATTCATCCAAACCCTGACTTTTATCACTATACGTACTTTAGTTTACTCTTTTGGCTTTGTTATTAATGTGCGATTTTATCTTCTTAACGCCAAAGCGTCTCTTTTCCAAAATACTAGTTTCATCATAAGTTATTTTAGTCATTACTTTGTTGTTCTAAAATATCTTCTGTGCAAGGGGTATTTACATTTTCGATTATATGAACTTGTCAATAAATTTATTCTGAATGGAGTCTCTAAAATAATCTCCTGGCGTTGGATTATTCATATTTCTATAATTGTATAATTCTATTTCCATGTCTGATATCATCTTCCACACACCACACAAAATCAAACAAATATCATATATATATATATATATATATATATATATATATATATATATATATATATATATATATATATATATATATATATATATATATATAATCAAAACATAAATGAATGTACATCTCCGGGAGCTGAGAATTTTATGAAAAATCAGGATATGATCATTTATAAAATCAAATTTAAATACATGTACATACTTACTTGAATCATTGCAACCTGCATCGATAATTTAAAATGTACAACTTGCATCGATAATTTGAAATGTACAAACTGCATAGATAATTTGAAATGTACAACCTGCATCGACAATTTGAAATGTACATTATCAATCCTAATATCTGACAAATGTAACCGCAGAAAATGCATGCATTAATAAAATAGAACATTTTAAGCTCAATTGTGCACATGTTGTTTGGAGGTTTCACGCCTGAGTGCATTTCCGATTGCTAGAAAATCATTCAATATAAAGCATTCCCGTATATTTTATTGGCAAACATAAACATATAAAACATGATGTTAAAGTCAACAACAATATATCCCATTTAATACAATAATTCCGCTCTACTCTTCAAACAGCAAATTTATATTTCAAGCTTTACTATCATAGTTACAACTGTATAATGTACGTTTATAAATTTCAAACCTCCTAATTACAAATCAGATATATCAATACTCGCCATTGATATTCAAAAGGTATCAAAATGAACACTTATGGCACATGATACGTGTGACCAATCGTCTGGTTTTATCCCGGATTGTCTGGATTCCACAAATGACCACAATAACTTGTATACATTCCCAATATTCATTATAGTGTGTTCTGCAATTCTGTTATTAACATCACTTAATTAAAAATCTGCTCGTTCACAAAATGCCAGTACCTAACTTAATTATTATCACCTTCAAGTACCTAGCTTCATTGTTGTTACCTTTAACCCTTTTACACTCTTTATAGCTAAGGCAGGAAGGGTGCGAATAAATAATTTGTGCCGCACTCATGAAATCGGATTGCTGGTCGGTGGCCAAGCATATTGCGAACGTGATACAGTGCAAACGTGATACCAGTCCAGCACGGTGTGAACATTTGGTGTATGAATGTTAATCTGCTGCATGTGCTTCAACATTTTCACTATATAAGAGATTGTGTTTTCTCAACATTTATACTAAGGTTGCATGACACATCCCTGTTGTTACTAGAAGAGTTGGGACCGTTGACAATATTGATGCAAACTGATTTCTTGTTGCCTAAGGAATGTTTTGCCACACTTACTCGTGTCTAACGCACACATAAACTGTGAAGGCCATAGACCCAAATCTGCCACCACATACTGCACTGGTTGATCAGGGTCTGCTGCTTACTATTTCAGTCAAATAGAATTGATCTTAACCCACTGGCCCATTATACCTCTGAATCTCTACCGTTTGCATTTGCGTGATGGTCTCGGCCCGCTCAGATTTTATCTGTATAGAGAATTTGCAGATATCAGACAAGGAATGATACAGATAGTACAGTACTACGGGCCGTTTCGGATTGCTAACATTAGGCACGAGCATCCAGCCCGTGATCTAATCATCCGGCTAGACTTACATCATACAGGTAGATTTATAAATCGCTATCGGGTCCACTATGGAAAAAAAGTGCCTTTGCCCGATTTACATCAAACGATGTACAGTAGTCACATCCTTTGAGTAAATACTGACATCATCGATAGTATAATGTGAAAAGCTGAACCATAGCAGAAGTAGACTGAGTTAACAGTGTTGCTGGTCGAGTAAAGGCATTTGGTATATCTGTCCCTCTGTTTGTATCATTTTGCTATTTGAATAAATTACATTATTTATTCACTATTTGAGTGAAAACATGTTTCTATATGAGTAAAGTACCACATTTTTTACAATTTGAGTTAAACACATCATTATCTTCGTCGTGTAAAATCAGTGTGAATCATGCACCTTTGTCCTTTGCATTTTCATTTGATGCATTAAACGGTTCGTGCGGATTATGTTAATTTGTCCAATATTTGGATCTTAAACACGCACGTATTAATCACAAATTCTTTCCTATTCAAGTCATTCATTATTAAACATTGTATTTGTATCACCATCAACAGTGGTCTGTTGTAAATCCGTAGTCCAACTCGGTTATCTTGTTACAAATGGTGTCAGAAGTGGGATTACATGGGATTTAACGGAGCACTGAAATTGTTTCATTATTCTTGTGTGATCTTTAGTGTGTTTCAGACGTTCTTGACAAGACCGTGGGATTAAGTAGGCATGTAACATTACTTTAGTTTTTGTACACATTTCATATTATTGTTGCCTTCCGAGAATGAAAATACGGTTTGTTCGTTGAAACTATAGTAATTATCCATTTTTGCATAGTAGTGCACTTTAAGTTGGTCATATCAGATTTTTGGAATGTTATCAGTGAAAGAGCTTGTGGAACTGGGGAAACAGTTTGGCTACGAGGAGAAGTCTCTTAGAAACTTTGTTCGTGTAGAACGGGCAAGGGAAATGGATCAGATGTTAAAAGAAAGGGAAATAGAAAAGGAGAAGCTAGTGATAGAAAGGGAAGCCGAAGAAAGGAAAAGGGCTTTTAAGAAAGAGAAGATAGAATTAAAAAGACAGGCCGAGAAGGAGAAGATAGAATTAGAGAAGGAGAAGATATAGTTATAAAAACAGGCAGAAAAGGAAAGGATTGGAATGGTAATGGAAGGAGAAAGGGAGAAGATATAACTGCTTCAAGAAATAGATGATAGGAAGTTAGAAAGGGAAAAACAAGTGAGGTTAGAAGCTTTGGAGATAGAAGATAGAAATAGGGAGAGGGAGTATCAAAGAAATTCTGAGTTATTGCAAGCTAAAAGAGAGTGGGAACATGATTTTAAACTGAGAGGTCCAAAATTGCCCCCAGTTGAAGACGAAAAAGATAACATGGATAGATATCTAAACAGGTTCGAATCGTACGCCACTGTACAAAAATGGAAAAAATAGGATTGGTCGCTTCATCTTAGCGCGTTGTTGAAGGGTAAAGCATTAGATGTGTGTTCTCGTTTACCCACAGCCGATTCGCTGAAATACCTCGCATTGAAAGAAGCACCTCTGAAGAAATACGAGCAAACCGAGCAAGGGTTTCGCAAGAAGTTTAAGTAAATTTAACACGAGCGAGGCGAGACATTCACCCAGTTCGTCAGTAGGACGTACAACTACTTGCAGCGATGGGTGGAATGTGGTAAAGTCGTTAAGACATTTGTGGGTCTTAGCGATTTCTTGCTACGGGACCCACTATTGACAACTTGTGGAAGGAGTTATATTTATTCTCGAGGGAAAGGTACTTTACGAATATATATGACACGGCCACACAGGCGGATGTATTTGCTGAAGCTCGGGGAGGTTCGCAGAATGTCATCTCTCTAGACAGCAAAGGTGGGAATCATACTAAGGACCAAAACCCCAAGGAACATAAAACCTTGGTAGGGATAACCAGAGAAGGCATAAGGACAAGCAATGTTTCACTTGCAAGGAGTGGGTTCATATCTCCCCCAATTGTCCTAAATGGAAGGGATTAGTCCAGAGAGTCTCTGTAGCCATTGAAGGCAGACGGTCGGTGGATGGAAAACTCGATGTTTCAGGCTAAGCAGAAAGCCGTGTACGAGCCAGTGGTGCGTGCAGAGACCGGTCGCGATGCTACCCAATCGATCGGTTTCTGAACGAGCAAGAACGTGACGCGTCTTTATTCGCAAACGCGGAGAAAGTTTTATCCGGTTCCGTGAAGAACTATAAGAACGGGGGGTCCTCTAGATTTCTACATCGTAATGGTTTCATGTATAGAAAGTATACTACGTCTGATGGTAGGAAGTTCGTGCAGCTAGTTGTTCCTCAGAAATTTAGGTCACACGTACTCAGGGTGGCGCACGAGTCGAGTACGGCAGACCAATTGAGTAATAATAAAACAACGGTTAAAGGTCACTGGCCACCTATATTGTACAAACGTGTGATATTATTATACTTATAAACAAAACGCATTGGTTATGTATGCACACCATAAAATTGTTTAATTAGACTTAAAACTTCAATTTATAAAATGAAAAATGTATTCGGCAATCTCCGTTAATAATCGGTAGTTTCCGCGTGCCAAAACCGAATATGACGTACATTTATCCATTCTATTCAACCTAGCCATTCAAGTGCTTAATTTCCCCACGTAAATGTCTATGTGATATAGCATACGATCGTGCTTTTATACAGCAAATATGGTGTAATGTGTTGCATACGGATGTAACCAAAAGAGTGATGATGGGAAAAAGCGTTCTTTCTTTTTCCGAGAAAAGATGCTTACCATAAAAAAGTGGATTTAATCTGTTGGATCGAAATGGGGAGGGATGGGAAAGTTGCATCATTTATGCCGGATTATAGTGAATTTGGCCCAAAGACAATTCGGCCCAACTCGAAATACAATTCGGCCAAACTTAACATTGTTTGTACGTTCTTTTTCTTCAACAAAAATGTAGATGCTATGTAAAAGAGGTTTTAGGGAAAAAACTAAATTTGAACAAACTATTTTGATATTCTTTGAAAGAAAATAATCATACTTCGTAGCGTACATATTTATGAGAGAAAACACAAACTGACATATCTTGCTTCCACTGATTAAAATATGTATATACATTTTTTATGAAAACAAATATATGCATCTGCACAACGACATTCTCAATTTAAGTCTTCCGGTCAAATTATCAATAATCATTTATAAAACAAAAATACGTAACAGATAATATTCTACATAATACGTATACATTTTGCTAAGGGTAGTGTACATGAGATATTATAACAAATATACTTAATTTTAGCTTTCACGTTGTAACACAGCTGCATACAATACATACTAGATTACAGACAGATAGAGAGAGAGAGAGAGAGACAGAGAGAGAGGGAAAGAAAGAGAGAGAGAGAATAATGTTGAGCATTTTGTCAGTATTTAGTTGCTGCAATATGAAGCTCTTACCAGTTAATTTTATTGTGTTTTTTTTTTTTTTTTTTTTTTTTTGTTTTCAAGTTGTCTTAGTGTGTGTGCGCGTAAATTGAAAGCTTGTCATTACTGGTCAATATCGTCAATCATATTTGCTCCATTATTCCGTACAAATTAGAAAGTAAATAAATTTGTGTTTAATTTGTGCCTACCCCCCCCACCCCACACACACTCACAGTACAATATAAATTGATAAACATACACTTGTTTGAAAATAAAATGAAAGAAATTAACCTTGCATTGTTATCACATATTCCTTCTTTTTTCATCATGGGAAAATTATCTTAAAAAATATATATATCCACGAACTCCGTATATGTAGCGGATGCCGGCTTCCGTATGCATCCTCAGTGTAGTGTGTGTATCGCTTACGTCAAATAACAAAATCGCAAATGAGACGAAAGTATAACCCGATTGCTTGAAGTCACCTGCCATTTACGTATGATAAGTTACTTATTGCAAAATGACCCAGATTGTATCGTATCCAGGTTAACTATAAGTCGGTATCTCGCAAAGAAAAATAAATCATTATTTTAAAATACATTCAATGTGAGTACAAATGATAATCTTTTTGCTGGCATGGGTTAGAAAACTATTATTAAAGCAAGTTATTATTGTGCATAATATTTGCACTGCAAACATCAATTATGATTACATATAGCAAACAAATAGAAGACAGGGTGATAAACACAGCTGGCAGGGAGCAATAAACTCATTGTTTAAACTTACCGACAGGATATCAAATACGTAGGTTATTTTATTACAATGCAAACCAACCCCGGAAACTTGACTTTGGTATCTTTTTAGTGTGAAACAATGGAACAGTTTTGAAAGTGACACAATCTAGTGCGTCGTGCACGCATACCGATATAAGGCTGAACAGTAAATAAGTTTTCACTAGTTTCATCTAAATATTCCCTATCCAAAGTTTATAGTGTTTTATTTTTCGACAACAAGAAGCATGTACTTCGTCTTGTAGGGATAAATGTACGTCATTTCCGGTTGGCGTCCTCAATAGGTTGTAAATCGTAACTAAGGGGAAGTAATAGCATTATATACTACGATTTCGAGTAATTAAATTATTATTTCTTCCATACACTTGATAATTTTTTGTTCTTTTGTGTGAGTATAACTATTTTTAATCATGTAATGCAAATCTGATATAAATAGGAAAATGTTGGAGTATGGCCGGTGACCTTTAAGGTATAACGAGAATGTTATTGGCCTTAGGTTAACAATGACGTGGCACGATTTTGTCGTTCGTGCAAGGTTTATCAGAAGGCGGTCTCAAAGGAATTGGACTACATCATTGACATGGAAGGTAGGTCCAATATGCAGAATCATTACGTAAAAAGACCTGATCAAACAATTGATAAAGAGGTCTTCAAAGCAGTGTGTGTAGCAGTGATAGACGATAGGTCGTGTGACGAATCGGAATTCCTCTACAGTACCGAAATGCCCCTTGAATACCTCATTGACGTAGGGAAAGAAGTTATAGACCAGATCAATGTATGCCCGGATTCATCCGAGGATCAGCGTACGTAGATCTTGGAGGTCTTGTATAAAATACCCAGGCGTGTTTACGGACAAACCAAGCCGTACTGGATTCATTCAACACGAGATCAAGTTGAATACCTCAGAGCCAATCAGGATTAAAGGATATCAAAAACCCTTTAATGCGCGGGATACATTCAACGAAGAAGTGAGGAAAATGGTAGCCCATGAAGTGATCGAACCTTTCAGTTCCCCGTACTCGTCCCCTCTTGTGTTAGTCGGAAAGAAAGACGGAATAAACCGTTTTTGCCTTGACTTTCGGCAACTGAACAAAATCATTGTGTTCGATGCAGAAATAATGCCAGACATTGAAAGTTTATTTTCAAAGATGGCAGGTCATAACTACATTTCCAAGTTAGACCTTATCAAGGGATATTGGCAGGTACCAATCGCTGATAATGTTCGCGAGTTAAAGGCATTGGCAACTCCTAAAGGTCTTTATTAATTTAAAGTCATGCCTTTTCGGTTTAGTCAACGCAGGGACGTCTTGCGTTCGTCTGATGCAGAAACTGTTAAATGGTATGGAAAACGTCGACAGTTTTGTAGACGATACCGTTGTTTCTACGTATATCTGGGATGAATATGTTCAGGTATTAAAGGATCTGTCTGATAGACTTTACACTGCAAATCTTCCAGCTAGGCCCACCAAATGTAGTATAGGATATTTTAACCTAGAATGTTTGGGCCATCTTGTAAGTGGACTACTCCAGTTGAAACCTCACCCTGATACAATAGGAGCAATCAGACATGCACCTAGACCAGAAGCTAAGAAACAAGTAAGATCTTTCCTAGGTTTGATTTGGTTTTACAGGAAATTTGTTTCCAGGTTTGCGGCTATTACCAGCCCATTAACACGCTTGACTAGAAAAGAGCGACCGAATAAAGTTCCCTGGGATGTGTGCCAGGAAAAGCATTTAACGCTTTAAAAAAGAAACTGGTAAGTGCACCAAAGTTAAAGTTGCCAGAATTGAACAAAACGTTCGTGATGAGGACTGATGGGTCCGATACTAGACTTGGGGCTGTTTTGCTACAGCAGCAAGAGGGAATGAAATTGCCCATTGCTTATGCAAGTAGGAAATTTCTCTCTATGGAGCAAAACTACTCCATGATTGAGAAGGAGTGCCTTGCCTTAGTATGGGGGATAGGAAAATTCCATACATATTTTGTCGGGAATGAGTTTACCTTACAAACGAACCATTAGCCGCTCTTATACTTGAACAAGACAAAGTTCGCCAACGCAAGATTGATACGTTAGGCGTTGTCTTTGCAACCGTATAGTTTCCGAATCATGGCGATTCGAGGATCGGGAAATATGATTGTTGGTTTTTTAAGTAGGGTGTAATCAGCAGACTATTTTCGTTCA
Source organism: Sinohyriopsis cumingii (assembly GCA_028554795.2). NCBI lineage: Eukaryota > Metazoa > Mollusca > Bivalvia > Unionida > Unionidae > Sinohyriopsis > Sinohyriopsis cumingii. The sequence goes on from CM068841.1 coordinate 79,246,172, forward strand.
GTATTCAAAATTGATTGTTTTAATAATTTTGTATGTTCAGATTCCGTGATTTTTCTAAAAGTGTTACCACTTTTTTACGGGGGAAGAAGTATTGTTACGGAATTGTATACATTTTATTTATTAAATACACGTACGCGGGTTTCGGGTTTTTTTGTGTACAATGATACCCGTGGGTGATTTGTGTATATTGAACAAATTTTCGAAACAGTGAGTTCGGTTCATCATATGCCGCACGTGCGAAGTGCTTTCGATGGAAAGAACTGAATACTTCCCGAGCACAGACGAGGTATAGCGGCATCGTATGTGTATAAATGCCTCACCATAAGACTAAATCTACACATTACGAAACATCTTGTCAGTAAGCGGTCCAATTTAAGGACTTGCACATCTTCAGCCGTAGAGGTATGTAAGTAATTTATTAATTTCTGGTGTATAAGTTGTAACTATTGCACTACCACGTTTATTTTTGTATATTTTCTATGTAGCTTCGGCTTACGTAATGTAATGCAAATATCATCTATTCTTTTTTGTGACTTAGCAAGAGATTTATAGTAGCAATATAAAGTTGCATTTTAAGAAACAATTAATACCGTATGATTGTTATCAAGCACAGGTAGGTTTACTTCTGAACTTGTGTAGTGTTTTGTAATTATTGTACCGATAATATAATCTGTATAACTTACCATATACAACGTCATTACGTTTAATCGTAGATGCCCGTGTCATGCATAGTACACGGTGTTAGATGTAGTTTTAGCTGATCGGAGTCGTTGCTGTAGAGCTGATCGGAGTCGACGTGGTACCAGCTGTAGAGCTAACCATAGAAGCTGACCATTCCATGTGTAAAACGAACCCCATCAACCGTAGAGCTGAGTTAGCACTGTTGCTGGTCGAGTAGCAGGTGATCGGGCGCTGCTGACCGATTGGTGGGCACTGATTGCTTGATTGACCAAGGGATTGAATATTTCTCTATGTCTACATGGAATACTCACTGCTTGATTGACCAGTGTGACTGGTAGCCAAATGTGCTGGTGACGGAGTGTGTAACTCCATACATGTAATCTTTTAGCCGTGGGCTACTTTTGGAGGTCTGTAATACCCAGTGTTTTGGGATTGTAAAGATATTTGGTATATCTGTCCCTTTCTTTTCATCATTTTACTATTTGAGTAAAATACCTCATGCATTTACTATTTGAGTGAATACATGTTTATATATGAGTATAGTACCACATTTTTTACTATTTGAGTAAAACACATCATTCTCTTCGTCGTGTGAAATCACTGTGAGTTATTCACCTTTGTCCATGTACTCTGTCAGGTCATTTATTTGCATTTTCACTTCTTACATTATTATGTTCGTGCGGATTATGTTAATTTTTCCAATATTTGGATCTTAAATAATTAAAATAATTATTTTCCCATTAAAGTCATTCATCATTAAACATTGTATTTCTATCGCCATCAAAATTATTCTGTTGTAGATCCGAAATCCATCCCGTCTTTTGTTGAATCACAATAATACAATGCAAGAATCTATCCTTTTTTTTGAAAGTTCACTATAAATTCAAGATTATATTTCAAAGAATATTATTTTATGAGCACTTTGTATTTCAGCGATGACGTAATTTGAATAAATACAACTCCAACCCAAATGAACTACTGCACACAGCAATACTAGATTTGATTCTGCTCAGATCTTAAAGCACGAATGAATAAATTTCTAGAAGGTTTTATAGTCCTCTAATTGATCTCAAATCACAATTATCATTTTCTAAAAGAAATCATATTACCTCATGGAGAAAACCTTCCAGAAGGTTTCTAATGTTTACGAAATAAAATCATCGTTATATTTAGAAAATAAAATAAGCTATTTGCTGTGTTCTAGATGTTTACAGAATACAATAAATCAACGATTCAGGTCAAGTCCAACAAATAAGATTTGATAGCATATAATCAAATAAAAAAGAAATTAGAAACTAACTAACAAAAAATGCAAATTCAATATTAATAACACAAGAAACTAAATGTCCTCTTAAATAAAATATATTTAGGTGTGTGCATGTATGTGTATTTTAAAATGTTATCCATTCTGATAAAATAAAGCGAGATAAAACCTCGCCTACCCTTTTTGTTATTTTCTCGTGCTATCATAATCACAATGGCTTAGGTCATATCACAATATTCCATATTCCTCTTTCTTTCTTTCTTTCTTTCTCTCTTTCTCTCTCTCTCTCTCTCTCTCTCTCTCTCTCTCTCTCTCACCATTTAACTGTCTTTCTCTTTTGAAATAATTTCCATGTTTGTGTTGTTTTACTTCAATTTATTCTGCTTTGCTCGCCGTTTAAATTTCGTTGTAGGTATGGGTTCTTCCGCTTGTACTGATTCTGAAGAGCGCATGGTTCTCCTTTTGTTCGGACACTCTGATGACCATTGTCCTTTATCTTGAAGTTGATTATAGGTATCTTAATTTATGTTTCTCTTTTGTTCTGTCGTATAGGTTCCTTCTTCTTAAGCGGTGTGAATATTTGGCCGCCCAATCTCCTTAATCTTGACTGACATTGCATGTATCTTTAACTTTATCTCGAGTTGAGTGTTCACAATTCTTGCTGGAAGTGTAATGTCGAATGACAGTCTGTAAATCTCTGACGATACGTGTGATCTATTGTGACCTTTCCATCTTGACAAATGGAAAACTGAGTCACTGCATTCTCATTGGTGAGGGGTCTCTCATTATCTTAAAATAGAATCTGTAGCATATTTAAATCAAATTCTGAACCAATAGGAAACAACGTTGGATACAACCACATCAACTTCGTTGAGAATTTTGATCAGTTCCTCATATGATCATCATCTTGCATACTTCGGAACTGGTGAGGATTCTTAGTTTACCTCTGAAGCTGCCAGAACGCATTTACAGAGACCATGTGCAGATTCAAGTGAAACACAAAAACAAATGCATCCCAAAAGACATAAACGTTTAATTCATTCTTTCTGAACGCTATAAGAATACTCTTTACTTTGAAAGTGTTCAAATGGTCAGACGTTTATAAACTGCGAAGACATACTAAGCAGTGCCATGCCACGACGTCAGGTATCATTGTTGTATAAACAAGTGGGAGAAGGTCACTGACAATGTTCAAGACTTAGCAGATTACAGAGTTTAAACAAATTGGATGATGTATGGTGTGTTGTACGGGTGTGTGGGTGTGTGTGTGTGTGTGTGTGTGTGTTACACCATTTCTTGAATTTCATTTACCAGCGGATTCTTTATGGCACATGTATTAACAATGCATGGAAGGACGTGGTAAGAAGACTTTCTTGTCGTACATCTCCTCTATAGACTTAACAACAAATATATATATGCCATCTCTTGCCCTCTTAAAATATATTTACATCGATCCAAATAACAGTTACTTGCGCCTGAAATTCAAAGTTCTTCTTGTGGACAACATCAGTTCAGGAGCCGACAACAGAGTAGGTCCAGTCAGTAATTTCACGCATTGTTCAGCGAGGTGGATTTACACGAGAGAGCAGTGAGCAGCAACGTGGACGCTTTTCTGTACCAAGCGGATGTGAACAATATCTTGACGTACGGAATGAAACCAAGAACACAAAATATTACTCGAAATCTAATTTCACTGTTTGAATCCATGGGACAACTAGGAGCCAAAACAGCTACGGTATTTCGTACGACGGTTATAGAAGAGTATATACTTTGTGTATCGCTTTTATTTTACTCCAGACCAAGGGAGACAGGAACATTTCCACCCTATAAACCTGGACCAGCTTTGTTCGGAACTTCGGTCTGCAGTCATCGATATGTTTTGTGTCATTTTTACTAGGAAAACGCGTCAATTTGACAATTTTACCTTTACAATAATTTTTAAGTTTGCCGAAATTCTTTAGACAATTGTTGTATGCTCAGGAATGTATCCCTGAATATCCGCTAATATCCTTATGAGGTTCAAAAGTTTAATAATACATTTAGTGTAAGTCAAAATTTTAAGAACGTATTCGACTTTTTCAGTCTCAAAGATTAGAATGCTATTTTTGGTAAAGGCATCTTTTACATTAAGTCGGATTTCTTTAGTCTCTGCTAAGGTGCCGCTAGATATATTATGTCCTTCAGACAGAGTAACATATATCAGATGAAGTTGCTTGCATTTGCGATATGCACAATGGTGAAAATGTTTATATCTCTATGCTACAATCATTTATTGTAGCTGAAATTGATTTATATATCATACGTGTACATAGTCTAAGCACATAGCTGACTAAAATGACAGCTCTCATGTGCTCTACATGAGTTCTGGATCTTTTCTTGACCCTGCTTAAAGTCCATTACTATTTGGGAACCTTAGTTCTAATGTCAGTCTAGACCATACAATCCTATCATCCACTAATCTTTCCTAGTCTCTGCTCAATCTTGTTACATATCCGGAAGTGTAGTACTATTTTTGTCTGGGTAATATGGTTGACAAATTTCCAGAATTGTTTCAGTCTCCGCTGAAGACTAGACCAGATTGATAATTTTACAACTACTTTCAGTCTAAATCAATTTAAAATAATGTTCATAGTTTCCGCCAATGTGCATTATAATTTACAAATTTTGTAGTACTACATTTTAGTGCAGGGCAAATCGTAAACATATTTCAGCTAATTTTCAGTATTTGCTAAAGTCTGTGTCAATTTATGACTTTTCGTAACACATAGTCACGACCAATATATTGTTACTATTACGAGTTCGATCCCCAATGTGAATCTCCTTAATCATCATTACAGTAGATGCAAATTTACCGTTACTTTCAGCATGATCTGATGTGTAGGTGATACTTTATATTTAAATATAGGATATATTCATATATCTACTAGGCGTCAGTAAAAGACACAAAGCGTGTTGGATAGCATGTGTGCAATCTGAGGATAACAACTTCCCAAACAGTAACAGCATAGCTCCATTAGAGCTCTAACAATATTATAATGAGCTGTCAGTATTATAATCATTCCCGTATTAAAGTCAACCAGTTCTAACACTTTTTCCCTAGAGACAGATCCCGCCCCTTAATGTTAAATTCCCTTTTGAGGTTTTATCGTCTGCCACATGTTAAATTCCCGTTATATTCCTAATAGTAACAGTTATAAAGCTTAAAAATTAGATGATGTTAATTACTATTTCACCCCTTTCCCCATATATAACTACTCTCCCTCGCAGCATAATTTTCTGTACATTAGTTCATTACGTTTGGTTTCCGGCAAATTTTAAAGGTTCAAAATACAGTGTATAACATACCAATATACAATAAGTAATACTCAGTTGTAGTTGTTTATTCACAAATAACCATCGATATAAAAATGACATGTATACAATCTCTATCTTTCTCAACACCTTTATGTTCTTCTCACCCACAATCATAATTTGTATAGTAAAAGAGGAAATTGAATATTTCTTGCAACATGTGGTTCTTCAAATTTCTTGGACGCGTTTCGTATCATCTACCTTTTCCGTTGAAATTATCAATGACTCTTGTGCATTTGACTCAGTTTCTGGGATACTGTTGCTTGTAGAGTCGTGAAAACATATGTATTTATGCATCCTGTTAAGAACTGTAAGTCTTAACGGACAACGAAGCTGTTATTTATTGATATCCATATAGACACCGGCTTTCACAATGCAATAATACAAATTTAACAGGACAACATGTTTTCATATCTTTCACAGAAACTATCTTTCAACTTCTTAAAAAACCATAAACAACTTTCAAAGACACACTTTGCATAATTATAATTTAATGCGTTTTGCCGACTTCATAATAATATCTGCCTTCAGAACGCGAATGGGTGGGTGGGTGTTACATCCGTAAATGTATTTCCAATGGTCAGCTGAAATTTCCTGGTAATGAGACCGGCTCAATCGATATAATAATTGAGCCTATAATGACAGTGGTCTCGAGATCGAAACCCAAGGGAGATATTTTTGTTCTTTGTGATTTCCTTTTCAGTATTTCAGAATCAGTTTGAATAGTTAAAGTTTCGAACACAAATCACGTACGGTTTTCGGCAAATTGTTTGCTTTTTATAATTAAAAATAAATAATAAAACAATTATTGAAATATGGCGTCATTAAGCTTTTGGTCCGATAATACAGTACATGATGTCCGACAAACTGTCACGTGGAGATATGGGTCACTTTCTTAGAAACCACCAAGCACTTTTTCGTTTAAAGTACGGCTTGCCATAGAGTCTCTGAATAGCGTTTTCGTCATCCCAATTTAACATCAGATTTGAGGAGTAAGAATAGGTGGGAGCCATTAGAGAGCCACGGATATTGGAGTGTTCCAATCCTAGGGCATGGCCAAATTCATGTGCTGCGACGATGTAGAGTTCTGTGCCTGCCTTCTCAGCCTTAGCACCCAGCAACCATGTCTCCTGGTCATCAAAATGGATTTCGCCGGCTGTTGGGAAGTACGCATGCGCTAACGTACCCCCTGGAAATAAACCAAAATAGAAGCTATTAGAAATATTGGTTTACTGAACAAAGCCACAGAATATAGTTGATATACTACGGTCCAATTCAATGGATAACAGGCATACGTTTTAAACATAGAATTTTAAGTGTATAATAAAGCAAGGCGAGAGAGAGAGCTGTTGCCTCCCCCATTAAAATAAGCTGAATGCCAAACTAACCGAGCTTTTCGGACAGAAATTTTGATAGAGGTATAATGTTATGCCTTGCTATGCTTCAAATGCAGGAGCTTTCGGGGCTTTTCAATGGTACCCCACTTAGGGAGGTTACTCCCATAGACCTCTCGCCAACAAGTTTACACCCAGCCTAACCCTTACCTCCAAACGATACTAAACCATATTTCTGGACCTGCCCCTATGCATCATGGACAAAATCACACCTCATAATATATCCAAAGATATTTAGTTTGTTATTGAGAAACGTGCATAAGAATAAGAATATATATTTTTATCTTCGTAAACATCCACCAATTCATCCATCCATCCATCTACATACAATGATTTTTAACACATATACAAAGTGAAAACAAAAATAATTCCTTTCACTTAAACGATGTAGTTTCTGAACTCTTTTGTAATAACATCTCATCTTCATTGAAATGAAGTCCACTCAAAGATTATGTTTATCGGTTCCTGGCTGATCAACTGTTAATGTGGCAATATTATTCTAGATACATTTTTTTCCAAAGATAAAGCTGTCTACACATACCAAAGGTCAAGATGTCATAACAAATGAAAGGTGAAGATGTCTATACAACCAGAAGGTCAAATGTATATACAAACCAAAAACTAAATGTCTATTCAACCAGAAGTTCAGATGTCTATACAAACCAAATACCAAATGTCTATATAACCCACAAGTCAGATGTCTATACAAACCATATGTAAGGTCTCCATCTAAACCAATTGGATGGAAGTCTATACCAACCAAAAGTGAAGATGTCTATAGAACCCATAGTTCAGGTGTCTATACAATCCATATGTCAAATGTCTATCGAAACCATATGTAAGGTATCCATGCAAACCATAGATCAGATGTCTATACAAACCATATCCAAGGTATTCATACAAACCATAAATCAGATCTCTATACAAAGCAAAGGTCAGATGTATATACAAACCATAGAACAGATGTATATGCAAAACAAATTGACAAATGCAACTAAGAATATGAACACGCTTAGTATTAAACAATGTATGCGTTACGCATCCGGCTCGATGACTTACTTAAAACCTTGACCAAAGAAAGTAAGGAATAAAGGGAGACAAAATAGGTCCGGGGCACTTTCTAGAGAGAGAGAGAGAGAGAGAGAGAGAGTGGTAGGTGGTGGATAAAATATCCAGTGATTTGGGATGCACGAAGTACATGTATTGGTAGTGAGCAAGTCTTACCAGGGCCGTCAAATCGGCCATCATCTCCATGATACCCAGTAGCAAATTTAATGTTCATATCAGTTGTGCCTAGTTCCTGATATACAAAGCGAAGTGGTGTTTTTCTTGCCCAGAGGTTGAAAGCTCGATCCATTGCGTCCCTGAAATTTAAGTTAAACATAATGGCAAATCCTTTCCTAATATAGTGCCCTGAACATTTCCTGGTTCGATTTCATCGACACTCATGATATATTCACGAGTTCTTGCCTTTCAAATATTTGATACGTTTGCTTGCTTACACCGACTGACTTGTGTCAAAAATCAAATTATGCCAATCTGTACTCACGAACGTTCCACATACAGGTCTAAATATGACTTATTTAATGGTCGGGTTTGAATGTTAAAATTCATTGATCAAAACAAACATTTCATTGATATAAATGTCTAGCTCTCGATTCAAAATTTACTACAAACTTCCAGGTCTATTAGCTCTGAAGCAGTCGTAAGAAATGTACGAAGTTTAAATCACCGCCTTCTTTGCTTATGCAATGAATTGTGTACAATGTGTGTGTGTGTTCGTCCATGATCACAGAGAACGTTTAAGGGATGTTTATTTTCTTAAATTCAACGAATACTGAACCGACAAGTCACTGTACAAACATGCCCAAACAAGCAATGTTTTTTTCTCTGTTCATACTTTGATGAATTTAGAAATAAAATAAACAGACAATCCATTTACTTAAATTCGACAGCATAACTAGTTAAATAAACACATGATTTAATTACATCCTATTAATTAATCATATTTTGAATTTCATTGAAAAAGGCCCAATATATATACAGCATATCAGAAAAAGCTCGTCAGTTGACGTCAATTTACAACTCAGATCAGCTGGAAGATGTTACCTGGTAAAGTGTTTGATGTCAGTTTAATTTGTTTCATTATCCTTGTATCCTGTGAATTGGAATACACGGTTAATAAATGAGGAATTTGACACAAATCCCGCAGACATGACACGTTTTTGTACTGAATTGGGCATCCTATGACATGGAGAGACGGAAATGTGTATTTTCCACAAAATTCAAACGTGACAACAATACGCTATCACTCGGGACGACCTTCTTGGGCTGTAGAAATTAACTGTCGACTTGTAAAGGATGACAGAGTCTCACTATTTTGACACTTCTGAGTGGATGAACAGTCCTTGTTGTAACGTATTACTGAATTTTCATTACGGTGATCAATGACTTACATTATGCGACGAAGTTCAAATCCGTCGTTACTCACTGTTTGAATACTTGTTGCTCTGAGACAGTGTGCTGTAGCATTAGCAATGACATCTCATTAGTTTAACCAAAGGTCCACTATTTAGTTCATTATTAAAATCTTACGTAAGAAGTCTGAGTTTGAGTGATCATAGATTCTAAATATAGCCCTCATTCAGTATATAAAAAAGTAGTGCAGGTAGGCGTGGCTTAAATATAAATTTGGTTTCATACTGGTATCAACTAAACAATTCAAAAGGGCCTAAACATTCTGAACGCTGGAAATCGTAATGAGGAAAAAAGTCTTTATTTATTTTAAAATCAACACATCTGTATAACTATGTTTATCGCATAATGAGAAATACTGATTCTGTTTAACGAAGCCGCAGAACAGTGTTGTGTAATGGCTTTAGAATGCATTCGGATGCTTCTGTCATTTGCATGATGCTACGACTTCATTTGTAATGTCGTGTGGAATTATATGTTACATATTTAAACATTATTATACATCTAAAATGTTAATCCAATGAAATTATTAGACTGATACCACGTGACAAAACACGATAAATCCGTGTTTTGCAAGTACGTTATCTGACACTTGTACAGAACTAACAAAAAAGATGTTCAAACCTGTTTTGGAGTCAAGGAAATTAGCGATTCAAATTCCCCGTGATTCGTGATGTTATGTCATTTTATAATCACAGATTTAAAAAAGAAGACAAATTTACATGTAAATAATGTCGAAGCCTGATAAAATAATGGATTTTGGTTGCTGAAGATTTAATCAAGAACATGTCATATTTTTATAAAATTCCTCAACCTGGATGCACTGAAACTAAACTTTTGCTATTCTACAATTCCTGAACTAAACAAAATACGGAATTCTAAAGTTAACAATAAATTAAATTTTAGCAAATGTGCTTCTTATATCAAAGTCAATAACTCCAGTCTCTCCCGCAGTATCTATTAAGTGCTAATTTTGGCAGATATATCTTTATTTTGGCATCTAAATAATTACAAAAACACGATAGTTTATGCTTGATACCAAATTTTACATAATTGTATTGTGAATTTACAAGATTTTTAACAAGGAAGATTATGCAAATATTTTATTTGTTTTTGGTTTATAAGCAGGAAATTTTCAACGAAATATTGAATTATTGCACTATATTTTCAATTAACATTTAACATGTTTAAGTTGTTTGATCTAAAAATAACAACTTCCGAAAATCCCACCCAGAATGCACTATTAAAGGACATACTTCTTAGTGTCATGCATGATGAATAAATGATCCAATCTTAATGGACAGAGAAAGGTTTCTTATAATTAGAATTCATAAATGAAAAACAGTGTTCATATCAATGTATTTGTACAGGATATAGTTACCCATTTTCGATGAGTTTTTCTTTGTTTCTTTAGAGTTTATTTTATTCTTGTGCTTGTCGTAGTAGATAACTCTTTCAAAACGGCCGGGCCAGTAGGAAACGGGATTATGTTTTCCTTGTCAACGTGATCACACACCACATTTGTTGATGAGGTATATAGATTTATTGAACTCTCTACAAATCGACGGATTTCCTTAAAATCTTCTAAAAGCCCTGAAAACAATTTTCTCTTTTGTATTTAATACGAATCTTAAATATCCGTTTCCATGTTAGCTAAACTTATTTAAAGATATGAACGAGTCCAGTTGACGATTTCATCTAGTCCATATGCCCCATAATGGTAGGTACTTTGTTCAAGTGAGATGATACGAGGCCGCCATTTGTTTGGATTCTGATCTATTTGGGATTTGAGAATGGTCCTACCTAACTCTTTATTTCAAACTAGAGACTGGGCCAAACATATTTCAAAGAAGTATCATAGGCCTGAGGCTGAACGATTTGCAGCTTAAAGTCGACATAACAGCTGGAAATTGAGATTGAGATTGTACTGAATGAACATCGTGGTGCAAGTTTTGTACTTAAAACGTTTTATGAATTCTAGACCAGGTGTCATATGAACAGTCAAAACAATGTAAAAGTTTATACAACTGTGAGCCAATGCATTACCCCTCACAACTCTATCCATGTGAACTCGTGCGATTTGTATATCGGTGTCTTTGTGTCTTTGTTTATCCGTCGGCAGATGAGGATGTATATTGTCCAAATGAATAATAATTAGAACGAAACGAACAGCACAGACCTCGATTTGTAGGCACGTAAAGTGTGGCAGAGGGTCTATATCGTTGGCAGATATATACACGTTATTTTAAGGTATATACAGGTAGCGTATTCGTGCATGTGAATAGTTCCTGTCTTCATCAACCAAAACGTAACTTTCCAACTAACACTACTCTCTTATTATAAAATCCAGTGTTCAAATTCCTTACCTCTGTTGGCTTTGTGTTAATGTGCTGGTTCTAGAGTACTCCGTAATCTTCCATGATAGTACCTTTTTCGGCCAAATTCGTGCTGTGGAGTGAAAAGTTGGTTTAGACTTGTAATTTCTTCAAAGAAAAATTGCGACGAGCAAAAAGTAAACTAGAAACACAAACTGGCTGACTCACTGAGATACTGATTTATAAAATTACAATCTTTGCATCACTCACTCTGACTGACTAGCTGACTAGCTAAAACAACTGTCTGACTAATTTATCAGCTTGCCAAATAACCAGTTAACTTGGTTAACTGATTGGTTTATGTATGTGCTGCATCAAGACGAACCCTAAGCAGTCACTGTCAAATCTTCACGTAGGACAGTGGAGACATGATTTTATTCAAAATCTTGCATTCGGCTATTCGCCGACTAACAGACTATATGAATGATTGATTTCAGAACAAACACCTAATAAACAAACTGTCAAGCTGACTTGCACTCTTATTAACGGGACCAGTAACCAGCGATTGTACGAGATGACTAATTGATTAACTTTATGACTAATTCAATGAAAGGATTCAATTGAATTGTACCGACACAAAAAGTGAAGTAATGGCCATCACTCACTAGATAATGTCCCTACCGTGTGTATGTATCTGTGTGTGACATTATTTGACAGTTCTTAAAAAGATGTTGAATTTATTGTTAGCTCCAATAAATATTGTATTTGAATATGAAGCAGTTTCAATCTTGGTGTGAATAATAAACGAGTGATTCAACCGTTCATAGGATCTAACATAATTATAGAGACCTATGACTACGAAGGAATTAAGCAATAAAATAAGAAACAGTGAAACATGTCTCTAGAGACACTTCTTTTACTTATTACCTTCTCTTAAACAAACGAAGTTGTATTAGCTTAGATGGAGAAAACATGTATTAAAGCGAACGTTAAAGTTGCATTTTATTTAGTAGTATGGAATAGAGATGTTTGATAAAACCTCAGTATCATGATGGAAGTTATTTGTATTTCTATGAAATATCTCGGCTAAAATTATTGCATTATCAATGTAGGTGTCGGCAGACATTAGGAACTGTCATGGAAGACTATTTTCTTGCCAGATATTCTCGATAATGACGCTTAAATACGAACTTATAATTTAACTTTAAGTCTCTTTTTCATGAAAAGCTTCTAGCAATCGCAGCATCGACATTATGCTTTCATTTGAGTCGGAAATTGTCAGGAACCGAAGTTTTCTTTGACAAAAATGAAAATAAAAAATGGGCACGCTCGAATTCGAAGCTAATATAAGTTGAGATTTAACATGTTTAAATATTTAATGTTATGAAAATATTTCACGAAATACAACATGCCTGGATGTAGTGTTCATGGTGCTGCAATAAACATAGCATGTTCTGGGACGGAATGACAGAATTAATATTTTCTTGAACTTTCTCTTTCATCAACCACCTGTTTTGAGAAAACATTTTAATATGTCCACTCAGAGGCTGATTGATAAAGATCTTACTGTCTATTTCTATTGTAAATCACCTACCTGCAGCAAGTCTCGCAGAACCATTGTCAGGAACATCTTTAACACCACAGCGGGGCTCCGCCATTTTACGTAAGGTTTCGTCATCCAACTTACCTGTGATTGGTATATTGACCATTTCTTGAAACTTACTAAAAACGAAAATAATTATATATATATATATATATATATATATATATATATATATATATATATATATATATATATATATATATACAGAGAGAGAGAGAGAGAGACAGAGACAGAGACAGAGAGAGAGAGAGAACACAATAGCATCATGTGATTTTTAAGTGCTTCTAATCAACTTCCACTTTTATTTAAATTCGTTTGATACCATATTGGCATCACCGAATTAAGTTTCGTAGAATAAGAAGAAAGTAAGAAATAACTTTTAATTAATGAGCAACAAAAAATATTTTCCCTTGGATAATCGTGTGTGTGTGTGTGTGTGTGTGAACAAAACTAACCTGATTGCCGCTGCCACTGTGCTAACAGGCACCTTACCAGTAGGTAGAGCTGCCTTTACGACCGTTTCATTCAGATAGTTGAATTTTTCTAAATATGTCTGCAATGAGTATGAAAATTGTAATTAAAATATGCTCAATGACGAGAAATCTTCCCCAATCACATGCACACGCACAAACGACATGATATGGTGTGCTCCCGCACTTTGATGAACAAGTAAATAACATTTTTCATCACAACGAGGGTTTTAGAAAGAGACATCGTAAACGTATATTTGGAAAGAAGCAGGTCGTTTACTAGTCACAAATATTGTTCATCTTATTTAAATCATATATGGAACTGAAACAGTGAATATTTGCGATAATAGCGACAAGAATAAAGATAATTATAATCATCATTCTATCCTACGTACAATGAAGGCATCGGAACTGTCTTCAGAAGTACGAATATAAGGGCACAGAATTAAGTATAGCATTTGAAATGGAGCACATTTTGATCAATTTCCTTCTAACTAGAACCGGGACGAAATGAGCTTTTCGTTGTCAATGACCTGTGGTAACCAAGTCGCTACTATATTCATTGAGAGACATATGTATCAGTCCTTATGTACATCATAACTATCCATCCAGCATAATGACTTCGAAAAGAAATGGATCGAAAAAGAATGTTGAGTATTGGACATAATTTAAAGCTAGACCTATTTCATTTCAATTTGACTTTTCCGTACGAATTGGACAGTGACAACGCATTTGCTCGGAGTTTGAAAACAAAGTCATGTGACCCAAGAATTTGGCTTTGCAAATACCTTTGTAAATAACCATGTATTGAAAACAAATTTAAAAAGGATTAGTGGCTAACATAGTTATATCTTACTAAGGATTGAGACTGACACATTTTATTTTACTTGAAATTTTGTCTTTCCGTCTTTAATTGACTCCTTATATCGCACTGGTGAGTATTTGTGTTTAAGTGTTTGTGTTTGTCTCCTCGTTATGACACTAATTTATTTCTTGTTCCTTTAATTTCCACCACAAATTATGGACTTAAAGTAACGGAAAAACCACCAATGGTTCTTTGGCCCGTACACAGATTTAAAACAGTTTCTTGCGATAAATCAGTCTATTTTGGTATAAATAGAAAATTTCCTCCTAAACAAATGCTATTATAGAAAACAATCTGTAAAACACTTGATAGATTTATGGAATGAATAATGAATGGAGTGAAGGAAAGATATGTATTGCATACATATAAACATAATTTTACACATACCAGTCATGTATCCATCTATTCATCTATCCATCTATCGTATATATACACCAAGTTTTAATACAAGGCGCTCAAAAAAATAAAAGGACTTACAATGGCTTCATTTTCTGTTAGCTTTCTAGAGGTAGTGTCATAACCGTTTCCAATCGTGAAGACGACACAAAACACAAGAAGGGTAAAAGGCACTCGTTTGTTTATGTCCATCTTGTTCTCCTCTAATCTGACTGCAGATAATAATAATAACAGTAATAATAATAATAACTACTAAACGTAGTTTTTTAATATATGACTGTAGGCAAAGATAAGAGAGCATAAAAAATGTAACGTCGAAAAGAAACATCGCGTGGTCTTACATGAGAATCATTTAATTTTAATCCTTGAAACGTATATTTTCCAATATATTTCACACACACATACACACACAGGCATTCTCTCTCAGACCAAGTTTCGTATCTCTATTCAATAATGTTCGAAATAATTTGGCTTTGTCTTTTGGAGTCACATAAAAATGAAATTAAAATCAAAAGCTCTCTTACGATTCAGTAAAGTCTTTCTTTCCCGCTCAAACTTCGGCAGTCAAAACTCATTTGTTATATGTAAATTATGTAACAAGTTATATTGGCTGATCTTGATCTAAAGAAACGTTTCTCTAATGCAAGTAACGGACCTTCATTGTATTTTGATATTGGCAAACATCACCTTAATATCCTTCATGATAAATGTAGATACGCATATAGCCCCATGAAGTCCTATTTCCATAGAGTCAGTTTGCGTAACTCGTATATGGGTAATTGTGATTCTGACAATGAAGACGCTGAATACTATATTGTTGTATTGCCCACTTTTTAATATGTAAAGATCCAAGATCTTTCGCTTTTTCTTTCAACGTAATCCTTGTGTAACTCTAGGTTGATTATTAAAAGGTGAAGCAGATCAAAACAGAGAAACAAATTTTGCATATTACAAAATGCTCAAAAATATATCGCAGAAAGTAGGGGGTTTTAGTGCATAAAATTATATCCTAGCTACTAAATCTATATAATTAATGTAAGACAACAATGACCGTAACCAGTGAAATGTTTTCTCTCTTTCTATCTCTCTTGCTCTCTTTCTCTATCGCTCTCTCTAATTGATTATTTCCTTATATACTTATCTATATGCTTATTCTCTTTTACCCTATAAATCCAGCAATCTTTTAATTAACAAAAATCTTTGACCTTGTTTGTCGCATGTACTCGAATTTTTGCCAAATGAATGTAGCCTTTGGATTATCTTTATATGTTTTTGGATACGTTGTCCGATCATATTTTGTTTATTAGTATAACAATAAAATAAGTTTGAAACAAAAGAAAAGCAACTGAAAACTGGGAATAGATAGGCCAAACCAAAATGATATCACAGCGACATCTAGAAGTATTTTATAATACGTATAATAAAATCACGGTCTGGGAAGAACAAAAAGGCCTATTTAGATATTTATGTTGAAATGTACGAATTATACCAAAACAAATGATCAAATGTAATTTAAGAAAAACAAAATTATAATTAAAGCGTATGTACTTACCTAAATAAATATAAGCGCTATTACACTGATGGTTTCTTGTGTTCTTGTCACTTCGGTAACCAGGCTTGAAGTGGCTTTCCCATCTAAAGCACGATACTTATATAGGACGCAATGGAGAGAGAATAAACCAATCAGATTACAGTTTACAGATTCAGACTTTGTTACGTGGAAGAGGAATGCAATGCCACTTTTATTTGCCTGCTGGTAAGGATTACGCAAGTAAAATGCAATTTCTATTTTCCACGAAACTCACTCGCTTTCAAGTTTCCAGTTAAAAATGTTGCAAATCAATGCAAATAAAGTAACGTGCTGACGTGTGACCCAAACCTATTTTCTCACAAAGTGTTGGATGTAATCTTTTAAGTAGACAAACCTTACCTCAACAGCTGATTACCCAATTTGACGAAATCAAGCTTCATTTATGTTTTCAATGTCTGACTATAAATCCGGAATTATGCACTACCAACCCACCCATCTCCGGCTACGTTTTTCTCTTGTCTACTCAGCCTATAATCCTAATAACTGACTTGTACAATACCTTTCCAACACAAATCATTGTGCCATTCAGTTTCCTAGAGCAGCATAAGTTCAAAAGCGAGAAATGTGTTGAAATGTTTATAAAATGACAAAATTGGTCAGCTCTTTATAATATCTATTCCATCCGAGACCAACAACAAAACTGCGGTTTCGAAATTATACACCCAACATATATAAAAAGAGAAAAAAACTGATAAAATAATCTTATTACGATTAATATGCATTTCCCAATATATTTGACGCTTGAAAAGGCATTGCGAAATATTGAACAACTTTAAATTGTATTGAAATCGATGAACATTTTGTCTTTACTGCTTGTTCGAAACGTCCTTAATCATTCTCCATATCGGCATTTATACTAATCTGCAATTACACGTACTCATGTACTCGCTTATAAGTCGAGTTAAATTACCGTCCCTCTACCAGAACTGCTTTCGCATATTAGGGTCAAAGTTCCTTGTTCTTTTGATCGTTCTTGGCAAACTGCATAGACCCAGAGCTTCCGGCCGCATTATACAGTTAGCATGTTGAACCCAACTCATAAGCGAGCATTTACAGTCCTTAAAAAATGACGTCATTAGTAATTTACACGTTTTATACAATATTTAAAATATTGTCTGAATTTATGGATATTGAGGATGGAAATAGTTATATTTACCGATATTTAAAGATATATGTTCGAAATTTCATAACTTGTTCCTGAAGAAACATTCGATGGTGCTTTCTTAAAGATTAATTTCACTATAGCAACTACTTTCTAGAGCATCATGATGATCGCTAGCTGAGTCTGGCAGAGCAGGCAAAAGGATCTTTGCATCTCGTACTTCCACCAAACTGATGGACAATGTGGCCCCTCCAGCAGATGTACCCTTTTCATTGTCCAGAATAATTATACCCTAGAGAGGTCCCATTCTGTGTATGTGTTTCTCTTAATGTTTCTATTAAATATTTAAATATCAAAATTAATGGAAATGTTTGGTAGTATGTACATGAAGTAATCGGCGCCTTCCATATTCTATAGTCGAATATCGATCTCACTGCCAGAACTTGTCATGGAGAGTGGATTATATTTTTCGTGTATAAATTAGCTCATTCACCAAAATAACGAAACGCATTTTCTCACTTGAAAGACAAGATGCAGCTAGCAGATGAGGACCCCCCTAGAATTTCCTATTTTCTCATACCTGGCACACTCAAGGTTACTTCCCAAACAAAGGGAAAGCATATAATTGTTCATATGTATTTCTTACCTTAAAAATATACAGAAGATAAGATGGACTCAATGGAAATGGAATAAACTTGTATTTGAAGAGGTCCAAGGTCGATCTGCTTGGCAGTCAGAGTTACGTCAATACAGAATGGGTTAAATTAACAATTTAAGCATATTTATGAGAGGATTTTACCGCTGCACAGTGTGAGTGAGAACAGACATTTTCTCACACGAGACAAAAAGTACATTCCTGACATAGATAAAGCTTTTTCAGGTACAGAGGAGACAAAAGTGTGCATTTACATATATTGTATATAATAAATAAACCGGAGATAATCTAGCACGAGTCTAACATGAATAAAAGGAAATTTTCAAAAATTACGCAGTATTAACAGTGGTTACATTATGTAAAATTCCAAAAAATACTAAACCGATTTTCAAAGGCAAAGTCAAGGACATTGTCACTACAGTAAAAGAAGCCGTTAAACTGACTTGATAAGACAACTTGAGAAACTAAATTTTTTGCCACAGAAGACAAGTTTCTGCCAATAAATGTAGACGGCCTTTAGAGGCTGTCATATGCACATTCCTCTAGCACTCAATGCAACTTCCATTACACACACACAAGCGTTATGATCCGGACAGACCATCTGCAAACCAGACATGCTGTATAAATCTGACCACACGAGTCATGTACCATATGTCTCTTTGGTTACGATATATATATATATATATATATATATATATATATATATATATATATATATATATATATATATATATATATATATATATATATATATATATATATATATATATATATATATATATATATATATATATATATATATATATATATATATATATATATATATATATATATATATATATATATATACCTTGTAGTGATAAAAAAAATCCACTCAGGATTGAAACAAACTTAAATGTGCACTTTAGAGCGAGTAAGTTTCTGTGTGATGTTTGCATGTATTATGAGTGTTTCCATTCTATTTGTGTGTGTGTGTTTGATAATGTGCATTACAAATGGTTGATGTTGATTGCTCAGATTCAGTAGTTAGATATCTTAATTTTTGTTCACGTTACGATCGTTTCACATAATATATATCCTCTGTGATAAAGGGATAAAGATTTTATACTGATTTCACATCAAGATTTAACATTATGGGATAAAGATGTAAAAATATTTTCACGAATTTGTAGGGCTTAGCTAATGGCGAGAAGAAAACAGGGGGAGGTATTTTTTTCCACTAGGTAAGGAAACTGAAAATATAAACGGTTTACAAGATATTCATATGTTAAAGAACGATGTAATTGTGTTAAAGCTAAATAAGGATGATATGCTAGTCTTGCTTCATATAAGAAGAACATTAGGATGGTGGAAAGTTTTATTCAACAATGATTATGCTTAAATCGATATAAAATCAATACAATGGGAACTTATTGTATAGTTGATTCAACAATTCGAGATAAGAGTATTATATTTATTAATATATATGGTCAACCTAATGCTGAGGCACAATTTAATGAAAATGTTAAGGTTACAGAATGATTTTATTGTTTGCTATGGTTACTGGAACTTGGTATATGATATGGAAATGGAGTGAGGAAATTATAAATCTATAAATAATCCTAATATTCTGAAAATGTGACTGATGGGAGTGAAAATAACAGACATTTGGAGAATTTTATACGAAAACATTAAGCTTTTACATGGCATAGAATAAATCTTCGACAACAAGGTCGTCCAGACGTATAATGCATTTGGTATTGTTATAAGTTCTTGTGCTATGCCAGAGTATAGACCCGATTATTCAGAAAGCTGTGTAAATATAACACTTAAAGAGGATAAAGATTATATAGTAAATAATGCAATTTACGAAGTAAAGAAAACATGCCATTATGCCACTTGAGTCAAAGATATCGAATCTGTGAACCTTGAGTTCTATGTATGTGATATTAGTTGAAACAAAACAAACTTAGTCCAAGATTTTGGCAAAGGAAAATATATCAAGATTATCATAGGAAAATTGAGACGGAATTTGTTTTTGTACAAACTGTACGATTTTGCACATTTTAAAGTAGATTGAGATGCATCGCGATTTGTTATTGCAATAGCTAATTACAACGGTTTTATACAGACACAAAAGAACCAAAACATTGCAGCAGAGATTTGGCTTAGGAAAGGTAATGCACAATGGAGGGTTTGCACTAAATTTAGATTGGAAAGCGTGAATGAAATTTGATTTTATCAAATTAGCCAATGAACCATACAGGTAAAGTTTGTCTACAAAACGGATTACATAAATCTCTTTACAGGAAAATAATTTTCAAACACCTATGAAGAAATTAAGTAATTTCCTTTTTTTTTTTTTTTTGGTCTTAGCCACGTATTTCTTTTTGTTTTGCTTTTACCGAGTACCTTTCATAGAAGAACAAAAGTCGCCCTTTTGTTGTCATACGTGCTTACAGGTACATAACAGCAGAATTATGTGTTTGTTTGGATAATATAATGGATGGATATGTAGACTCTATTCTTGATCGGAAAATCAGATTAAAAAATGATGGAATCGGGTCGTTTCTAATTTCTTTTTTCTCTTCGTTGCGTGATTAGGATTACCCTTCATCGGCCAGAAGATCCATCCTCTACCCGATGGACAAAGAGAAGAACATAATGAAAGAATAAGACAACACGATATTCTTTTCTGATCGAGCCGATCGAACGCGCGTTCTTAAAAATTAAACAATTCTCAGTATCTAGCATTTTTCTTTATCGTTTGCACATTTTATTACCATAATTACATCTAATGATTTGGTGGTATATAGTATATTTTATCTTACATTTTAAATGTATTGAATAATTATATTTTGTGATTGTTTTCAAACTTAAATATCGTTCTCCATATATCTGCGTTAATGACAAAAAAACATCCTTTTCCTTTGCTGACGCTGACACTATGATTGACAGATGAAATAATGTTCAGCGGATTTTGACCGAAGTCATTAATGCTTTTTTCTATTTTTAGTGAAAGTATACATATTATATGGCAGGTTGCTGTATGCGAGTGATTGAAAGAAGGACACGTTCTGTGAACTCGAAGCAAAATGGTATTTACAATCTTTTAGTAACCTAGTTAGTTCAATCGTGTTGAGCGTTATTTGAAAATTAGTACTTTAAATATCTTGAGAAATGTCCACCATATTTGATGATAGATAGGCAATATTTCTACACAACTGACAGGCTTCTTCAGTGCCATGACATATACTAAATTTGGATGAAACTGGTACGGTTGATTTTGACAATAATATTGAAATGGCCAATGTAGTCAAACGTCTCGCATCGCACGCTGGAACACAAGCTTAAAAAATAATTAAAGTCTCTATGTGAAAATACCCTTCCCACTCCCCTTTGATATTCCTACTTTCAGGTTTCCTCAGTATTTATCCAGCTCAATCTAGCTACTTATATGATGTATTGTACAAACGGCGTATAAAGATGCACCCGTTAAAAGAGAATTCCATGGTTTTGTAAAGGGTAAAGTATGATGGAGAACTTTTATGGTTGCAGAATTACAATTTTATTTTAAAAAATATTGAAGGATACAAGCCAAAGAAACCTTATCAATCTACCCATCATCTAAGTTTCCGTACAGGTCAAGTATAGCACTCCCTCATTATAATGCTGCCAAATAAGCCATAGAGTATACTGCCTTATAATGAGGCAGACTTATAATGAAATACATAAACATATACATAAAATTCTACTATTAATAATAAAATCGGATCCAAGGTCATAACCATCTGATAACATGAACCATGTTATGACTGAAGGTCTTATAGTGAGGCCGTTTCTTTCCGCACTCTTTCATAAATAAGAAGCACTCAGCGAAGAACTGTGAAGGCTTTCATCTCACGGCGTATTATGGCAAGTCATTCACTGTTTTTGGTACGTGGCATATACAGTCAGAGATGGTACATGCTGACTATACTGATCATAGTTCTATAAAAACGCAAGCACTATATGGCTAGAAAATGCTTATAAGTATATATAGAACAGTTGTCAATATAGTATAGCTATAAATAACAAAGGAGTGAAACTGCATAGAAGGCATTTCTCATGTGTACGCACACCAAAATTCGAACATCGCCTATCCAGACTTGCCGTCGAATAAGACGCTAAAATAATCAGATTACAATATTTGTATATGATTTAACAATAAAAAATTCTATTTTTTAGATGTAGTCGTTGTTTTCCAAAAACAGGCGCACGATTTCATTGTTATTTACATGTATTACACCAAATAACAGAAATTTTGTTCTTCTATGAAAAGTACTTGCTTTCAAGTTTGCATAGAAAAATGTCACTAGGATCTAAGAAAGGAAATGAAGTAATTTGTACAGAGGTGTTTAAAGCTATTTTTCTTTTTGTAGACAAACTTTACCTCTATGCTTCATTAACTAATTTGACAAAATCAAGTCTCATTCATGTTATTCGATCTAGACTGAATGCAAATCCTCTATTGTGCATTACTTCAATTAAGCCAAAACCCTTCTGCAATATTTTGGTACTTTTGTGTCCGTATAAAACCGTTATTACTAACTACTGTAATACCTTTTCATAACAAAATCCCGATGCATGTCAAATAATCAACTTTAACATATGAATACAAAATCGAGCAAGCTTATAAAAGCACCATTTATATATTGAAGTAACAACCCAAAACACCTCTAAAATAAATTCATCCAAACCCTGACTTTTATCACTATACGTACTTTAGTTTACTCTTTTGGCTTTGTTATTAATGTGCGATTTTATCTTCTTAACGCCAAAGCGTCTCTTTTCCAAAATACTAGTTTCATCATAAGTTATTTTAGTCATTACTTTGTTGTTCTAAAATATCTTCTGTGCAAGGGGTATTTACATTTTCGATTATATGAACTTGTCAATAAATTTATTCTGAATGGAGTCTCTAAAATAATCTCCTGGCGTTGGATTATTCATATTTCTATAATTGTATAATTCTATTTCCATGTCTGATATCATCTTCCACACACCACACAAAATCAAACAAATATCATATATATATATATATATATATATATATATATATATATATATATATATATATATATATATATATATATATATATATATATATATATATATATATATATATATATATATATATATATATATATAATCAAAACATAAATGAATGTACATCTCCGGGAGCTGAGAATTTTATGAAAAATCAGGATATGATCATTTATAAAATCAAATTTAAATACATGTACATACTTACTTGAATCATTGCAACCTGCATCGATAATTTAAAATGTACAACTTGCATCGATAATTTGAAATGTACAAACTGCATAGATAATTTGAAATGTACAACCTGCATCGACAATTTGAAATGTACATTATCAATCCTAATATCTGACAAATGTAACCGCAGAAAATGCATGCATTAATAAAATAGAACATTTTAAGCTCAATTGTGCACATGTTGTTTGGAGGTTTCACGCCTGAGTGCATTTCCGATTGCTAGAAAATCATTCAATATAAAGCATTCCCGTATATTTTATTGGCAAACATAAACATATAAAACATGATGTTAAAGTCAACAACAATATATCCCATTTAATACAATAATTCCGCTCTACTCTTCAAACAGCAAATTTATATTTCAAGCTTTACTATCATAGTTACAACTGTATAATGTACGTTTATAAATTTCAAACCTCCTAATTACAAATCAGATATATCAATACTCGCCATTGATATTCAAAAGGTATCAAAATGAACACTTATGGCACATGATACGTGTGACCAATCGTCTGGTTTTATCCCGGATTGTCTGGATTCCACAAATGACCACAATAACTTGTATACATTCCCAATATTCATTATAGTGTGTTCTGCAATTCTGTTATTAACATCACTTAATTAAAAATCTGCTCGTTCACAAAATGCCAGTACCTAACTTAATTATTATCACCTTCAAGTACCTAGCTTCATTGTTGTTACCTTTAACCCTTTTACACTCTTTATAGCTAAGGCAGGAAGGGTGCGAATAAATAATTTGTGCCGCACTCATGAAATCGGATTGCTGGTCGGTGGCCAAGCATATTGCGAACGTGATACAGTGCAAACGTGATACCAGTCCAGCACGGTGTGAACATTTGGTGTATGAATGTTAATCTGCTGCATGTGCTTCAACATTTTCACTATATAAGAGATTGTGTTTTCTCAACATTTATACTAAGGTTGCATGACACATCCCTGTTGTTACTAGAAGAGTTGGGACCGTTGACAATATTGATGCAAACTGATTTCTTGTTGCCTAAGGAATGTTTTGCCACACTTACTCGTGTCTAACGCACACATAAACTGTGAAGGCCATAGACCCAAATCTGCCACCACATACTGCACTGGTTGATCAGGGTCTGCTGCTTACTATTTCAGTCAAATAGAATTGATCTTAACCCACTGGCCCATTATACCTCTGAATCTCTACCGTTTGCATTTGCGTGATGGTCTCGGCCCGCTCAGATTTTATCTGTATAGAGAATTTGCAGATATCAGACAAGGAATGATACAGATAGTACAGTACTACGGGCCGTTTCGGATTGCTAACATTAGGCACGAGCATCCAGCCCGTGATCTAATCATCCGGCTAGACTTACATCATACAGGTAGATTTATAAATCGCTATCGGGTCCACTATGGAAAAAAAGTGCCTTTGCCCGATTTACATCAAACGATGTACAGTAGTCACATCCTTTGAGTAAATACTGACATCATCGATAGTATAATGTGAAAAGCTGAACCATAGCAGAAGTAGACTGAGTTAACAGTGTTGCTGGTCGAGTAAAGGCATTTGGTATATCTGTCCCTCTGTTTGTATCATTTTGCTATTTGAATAAATTACATTATTTATTCACTATTTGAGTGAAAACATGTTTCTATATGAGTAAAGTACCACATTTTTTACAATTTGAGTTAAACACATCATTATCTTCGTCGTGTAAAATCAGTGTGAATCATGCACCTTTGTCCTTTGCATTTTCATTTGATGCATTAAACGGTTCGTGCGGATTATGTTAATTTGTCCAATATTTGGATCTTAAACACGCACGTATTAATCACAAATTCTTTCCTATTCAAGTCATTCATTATTAAACATTGTATTTGTATCACCATCAACAGTGGTCTGTTGTAAATCCGTAGTCCAACTCGGTTATCTTGTTACAAATGGTGTCAGAAGTGGGATTACATGGGATTTAACGGAGCACTGAAATTGTTTCATTATTCTTGTGTGATCTTTAGTGTGTTTCAGACGTTCTTGACAAGACCGTGGGATTAAGTAGGCATGTAACATTACTTTAGTTTTTGTACACATTTCATATTATTGTTGCCTTCCGAGAATGAAAATACGGTTTGTTCGTTGAAACTATAGTAATTATCCATTTTTGCATAGTAGTGCACTTTAAGTTGGTCATATCAGATTTTTGGAATGTTATCAGTGAAAGAGCTTGTGGAACTGGGGAAACAGTTTGGCTACGAGGAGAAGTCTCTTAGAAACTTTGTTCGTGTAGAACGGGCAAGGGAAATGGATCAGATGTTAAAAGAAAGGGAAATAGAAAAGGAGAAGCTAGTGATAGAAAGGGAAGCCGAAGAAAGGAAAAGGGCTTTTAAGAAAGAGAAGATAGAATTAAAAAGACAGGCCGAGAAGGAGAAGATAGAATTAGAGAAGGAGAAGATATAGTTATAAAAACAGGCAGAAAAGGAAAGGATTGGAATGGTAATGGAAGGAGAAAGGGAGAAGATATAACTGCTTCAAGAAATAGATGATAGGAAGTTAGAAAGGGAAAAACAAGTGAGGTTAGAAGCTTTGGAGATAGAAGATAGAAATAGGGAGAGGGAGTATCAAAGAAATTCTGAGTTATTGCAAGCTAAAAGAGAGTGGGAACATGATTTTAAACTGAGAGGTCCAAAATTGCCCCCAGTTGAAGACGAAAAAGATAACATGGATAGATATCTAAACAGGTTCGAATCGTACGCCACTGTACAAAAATGGAAAAAATAGGATTGGTCGCTTCATCTTAGCGCGTTGTTGAAGGGTAAAGCATTAGATGTGTGTTCTCGTTTACCCACAGCCGATTCGCTGAAATACCTCGCATTGAAAGAAGCACCTCTGAAGAAATACGAGCAAACCGAGCAAGGGTTTCGCAAGAAGTTTAAGTAAATTTAACACGAGCGAGGCGAGACATTCACCCAGTTCGTCAGTAGGACGTACAACTACTTGCAGCGATGGGTGGAATGTGGTAAAGTCGTTAAGACATTTGTGGGTCTTAGCGATTTCTTGCTACGGGACCCACTATTGACAACTTGTGGAAGGAGTTATATTTATTCTCGAGGGAAAGGTACTTTACGAATATATATGACACGGCCACACAGGCGGATGTATTTGCTGAAGCTCGGGGAGGTTCGCAGAATGTCATCTCTCTAGACAGCAAAGGTGGGAATCATACTAAGGACCAAAACCCCAAGGAACATAAAACCTTGGTAGGGATAACCAGAGAAGGCATAAGGACAAGCAATGTTTCACTTGCAAGGAGTGGGTTCATATCTCCCCCAATTGTCCTAAATGGAAGGGATTAGTCCAGAGAGTCTCTGTAGCCATTGAAGGCAGACGGTCGGTGGATGGAAAACTCGATGTTTCAGGCTAAGCAGAAAGCCGTGTACGAGCCAGTGGTGCGTGCAGAGACCGGTCGCGATGCTACCCAATCGATCGGTTTCTGAACGAGCAAGAACGTGACGCGTCTTTATTCGCAAACGCGGAGAAAGTTTTATCCGGTTCCGTGAAGAACTATAAGAACGGGGGGTCCTCTAGATTTCTACATCGTAATGGTTTCATGTATAGAAAGTATACTACGTCTGATGGTAGGAAGTTCGTGCAGCTAGTTGTTCCTCAGAAATTTAGGTCACACGTACTCAGGGTGGCGCACGAGTCGAGTACGGCAGACCAATTGAGTAATAATAAAACAACGGTTAAAGGTCACTGGCCACCTATATTGTACAAACGTGTGATATTATTATACTTATAAACAAAACGCATTGGTTATGTATGCACACCATAAAATTGTTTAATTAGACTTAAAACTTCAATTTATAAAATGAAAAATGTATTCGGCAATCTCCGTTAATAATCGGTAGTTTCCGCGTGCCAAAACCGAATATGACGTACATTTATCCATTCTATTCAACCTAGCCATTCAAGTGCTTAATTTCCCCACGTAAATGTCTATGTGATATAGCATACGATCGTGCTTTTATACAGCAAATATGGTGTAATGTGTTGCATACGGATGTAACCAAAAGAGTGATGATGGGAAAAAGCGTTCTTTCTTTTTCCGAGAAAAGATGCTTACCATAAAAAAGTGGATTTAATCTGTTGGATCGAAATGGGGAGGGATGGGAAAGTTGCATCATTTATGCCGGATTATAGTGAATTTGGCCCAAAGACAATTCGGCCCAACTCGAAATACAATTCGGCCAAACTTAACATTGTTTGTACGTTCTTTTTCTTCAACAAAAATGTAGATGCTATGTAAAAGAGGTTTTAGGGAAAAAACTAAATTTGAACAAACTATTTTGATATTCTTTGAAAGAAAATAATCATACTTCGTAGCGTACATATTTATGAGAGAAAACACAAACTGACATATCTTGCTTCCACTGATTAAAATATGTATATACATTTTTTATGAAAACAAATATATGCATCTGCACAACGACATTCTCAATTTAAGTCTTCCGGTCAAATTATCAATAATCATTTATAAAACAAAAATACGTAACAGATAATATTCTACATAATACGTATACATTTTGCTAAGGGTAGTGTACATGAGATATTATAACAAATATACTTAATTTTAGCTTTCACGTTGTAACACAGCTGCATACAATACATACTAGATTACAGACAGATAGAGAGAGAGAGAGAGAGACAGAGAGAGAGGGAAAGAAAGAGAGAGAGAGAATAATGTTGAGCATTTTGTCAGTATTTAGTTGCTGCAATATGAAGCTCTTACCAGTTAATTTTATTGTGTTTTTTTTTTTTTTTTTTTTTTTTTGTTTTCAAGTTGTCTTAGTGTGTGTGCGCGTAAATTGAAAGCTTGTCATTACTGGTCAATATCGTCAATCATATTTGCTCCATTATTCCGTACAAATTAGAAAGTAAATAAATTTGTGTTTAATTTGTGCCTACCCCCCCCACCCCACACACACTCACAGTACAATATAAATTGATAAACATACACTTGTTTGAAAATAAAATGAAAGAAATTAACCTTGCATTGTTATCACATATTCCTTCTTTTTTCATCATGGGAAAATTATCTTAAAAAATATATATATCCACGAACTCCGTATATGTAGCGGATGCCGGCTTCCGTATGCATCCTCAGTGTAGTGTGTGTATCGCTTACGTCAAATAACAAAATCGCAAATGAGACGAAAGTATAACCCGATTGCTTGAAGTCACCTGCCATTTACGTATGATAAGTTACTTATTGCAAAATGACCCAGATTGTATCGTATCCAGGTTAACTATAAGTCGGTATCTCGCAAAGAAAAATAAATCATTATTTTAAAATACATTCAATGTGAGTACAAATGATAATCTTTTTGCTGGCATGGGTTAGAAAACTATTATTAAAGCAAGTTATTATTGTGCATAATATTTGCACTGCAAACATCAATTATGATTACATATAGCAAACAAATAGAAGACAGGGTGATAAACACAGCTGGCAGGGAGCAATAAACTCATTGTTTAAACTTACCGACAGGATATCAAATACGTAGGTTATTTTATTACAATGCAAACCAACCCCGGAAACTTGACTTTGGTATCTTTTTAGTGTGAAACAATGGAACAGTTTTGAAAGTGACACAATCTAGTGCGTCGTGCACGCATACCGATATAAGGCTGAACAGTAAATAAGTTTTCACTAGTTTCATCTAAATATTCCCTATCCAAAGTTTATAGTGTTTTATTTTTCGACAACAAGAAGCATGTACTTCGTCTTGTAGGGATAAATGTACGTCATTTCCGGTTGGCGTCCTCAATAGGTTGTAAATCGTAACTAAGGGGAAGTAATAGCATTATATACTACGATTTCGAGTAATTAAATTATTATTTCTTCCATACACTTGATAATTTTTTGTTCTTTTGTGTGAGTATAACTATTTTTAATCATGTAATGCAAATCTGATATAAATAGGAAAATGTTGGAGTATGGCCGGTGACCTTTAAGGTATAACGAGAATGTTATTGGCCTTAGGTTAACAATGACGTGGCACGATTTTGTCGTTCGTGCAAGGTTTATCAGAAGGCGGTCTCAAAGGAATTGGACTACATCATTGACATGGAAGGTAGGTCCAATATGCAGAATCATTACGTAAAAAGACCTGATCAAACAATTGATAAAGAGGTCTTCAAAGCAGTGTGTGTAGCAGTGATAGACGATAGGTCGTGTGACGAATCGGAATTCCTCTACAGTACCGAAATGCCCCTTGAATACCTCATTGACGTAGGGAAAGAAGTTATAGACCAGATCAATGTATGCCCGGATTCATCCGAGGATCAGCGTACGTAGATCTTGGAGGTCTTGTATAAAATACCCAGGCGTGTTTACGGACAAACCAAGCCGTACTGGATTCATTCAACACGAGATCAAGTTGAATACCTCAGAGCCAATCAGGATTAAAGGATATCAAAAACCCTTTAATGCGCGGGATACATTCAACGAAGAAGTGAGGAAAATGGTAGCCCATGAAGTGATCGAACCTTTCAGTTCCCCGTACTCGTCCCCTCTTGTGTTAGTCGGAAAGAAAGACGGAATAAACCGTTTTTGCCTTGACTTTCGGCAACTGAACAAAATCATTGTGTTCGATGCAGAAATAATGCCAGACATTGAAAGTTTATTTTCAAAGATGGCAGGTCATAACTACATTTCCAAGTTAGACCTTATCAAGGGATATTGGCAGGTACCAATCGCTGATAATGTTCGCGAGTTAAAGGCATTGGCAACTCCTAAAGGTCTTTATTAATTTAAAGTCATGCCTTTTCGGTTTAGTCAACGCAGGGACGTCTTGCGTTCGTCTGATGCAGAAACTGTTAAATGGTATGGAAAACGTCGACAGTTTTGTAGACGATACCGTTGTTTCTACGTATATCTGGGATGAATATGTTCAGGTATTAAAGGATCTGTCTGATAGACTTTACACTGCAAATCTTCCAGCTAGGCCCACCAAATGTAGTATAGGATATTTTAACCTAGAATGTTTGGGCCATCTTGTAAGTGGACTACTCCAGTTGAAACCTCACCCTGATACAATAGGAGCAATCAGACATGCACCTAGACCAGAAGCTAAGAAACAAGTAAGATCTTTCCTAGGTTTGATTTGGTTTTACAGGAAATTTGTTTCCAGGTTTGCGGCTATTACCAGCCCATTAACACGCTTGACTAGAAAAGAGCGACCGAATAAAGTTCCCTGGGATGTGTGCCAGGAAAAGCATTTAACGCTTTAAAAAAGAAACTGGTAAGTGCACCAAAGTTAAAGTTGCCAGAATTGAACAAAACGTTCGTGATGAGGACTGATGGGTCCGATACTAGACTTGGGGCTGTTTTGCTACAGCAGCAAGAGGGAATGAAATTGCCCATTGCTTATGCAAGTAGGAAATTTCTCTCTATGGAGCAAAACTACTCCATGATTGAGAAGGAGTGCCTTGCCTTAGTATGGGGGATAGGAAAATTCCATACATATTTTGTCGGGAATGAGTTTACCTTACAAACGAACCATTAGCCGCTCTTATACTTGAACAAGACAAAGTTCGCCAACGCAAGATTGATACGTTAGGCGTTGTCTTTGCAACCGTATAGTTTCCGAATCATGGCGATTCGAGGATCGGGAAATATGATTGTTGGTTTTTTAAGTAGGGTGTAATCAGCAGACTATTTTCGTTCAGTATTCAAAATTGATTGTTTTAATAATTTTGTATGTTCAGATTCCGTGATTTTTCTAAAAGTGTTACCACTTTTTTACGGGGGAAGAAGTATTGTTACGGAATTGTATACATTTTATTTATTAAATACACGTACGCGGGTTTCGGGTTTTTTTGTGTACAATGATACCCGTGGGTGATTTGTGTATATTGAACAAATTTTCGAAACAGTGAGTTCGGTTCATCATATGCCGCACGTGCGAAGTGCTTTCGATGGAAAGAACTGAATACTTCCCGAGCACAGACGAGGTATAGCGGCATCGTATGTGTATAAATGCCTCACCATAAGACTAAATCTACACATTACGAAACATCTTGTCAGTAAGCGGTCCAATTTAAGGACTTGCACATCTTCAGCCGTAGAGGTATGTAAGTAATTTATTAATTTCTGGTGTATAAGTTGTAACTATTGCACTACCACGTTTATTTTTGTATATTTTCTATGTAGCTTCGGCTTACGTAATGTAATGCAAATATCATCTATTCTTTTTTGTGACTTAGCAAGAGATTTATAGTAGCAATATAAAGTTGCATTTTAAGAAACAATTAATACCGTATGATTGTTATCAAGCACAGGTAGGTTTACTTCTGAACTTGTGTAGTGTTTTGTAATTATTGTACCGATAATATAATCTGTATAACTTACCATATACAACGTCATTACGTTTAATCGTAGATGCCCGTGTCATGCATAGTACACGGTGTTAGATGTAGTTTTAGCTGATCGGAGTCGTTGCTGTAGAGCTGATCGGAGTCGACGTGGTACCAGCTGTAGAGCTAACCATAGAAGCTGACCATTCCATGTGTAAAACGAACCCCATCAACCGTAGAGCTGAGTTAGCACTGTTGCTGGTCGAGTAGCAGGTGATCGGGCGCTGCTGACCGATTGGTGGGCACTGATTGCTTGATTGACCAAGGGATTGAATATTTCTCTATGTCTACATGGAATACTCACTGCTTGATTGACCAGTGTGACTGGTAGCCAAATGTGCTGGTGACGGAGTGTGTAACTCCATACATGTAATCTTTTAGCCGTGGGCTACTTTTGGAGGTCTGTAATACC
This sequence comes from Sinohyriopsis cumingii, assembly GCA_028554795.2. NCBI lineage: Eukaryota > Metazoa > Mollusca > Bivalvia > Unionida > Unionidae > Sinohyriopsis > Sinohyriopsis cumingii. Next base: position 79,278,448 of record CM068841.1, read on the forward strand.
CAGTGTTTTGGGATTGTAAAGATATTTGGTATATCTGTCCCTTTCTTTTCATCATTTTACTATTTGAGTAAAATACCTCATGCATTTACTATTTGAGTGAATACATGTTTATATATGAGTATAGTACCACATTTTTTACTATTTGAGTAAAACACATCATTCTCTTCGTCGTGTGAAATCACTGTGAGTTATTCACCTTTGTCCATGTACTCTGTCAGGTCATTTATTTGCATTTTCACTTCTTACATTATTATGTTCGTGCGGATTATGTTAATTTTTCCAATATTTGGATCTTAAATAATTAAAATAATTATTTTCCCATTAAAGTCATTCATCATTAAACATTGTATTTCTATCGCCATCAAAATTATTCTGTTGTAGATCCGAAATCCATCCCGTCTTTTGTTGAATCACAATAATACAATGCAAGAATCTATCCTTTTTTTTGAAAGTTCACTATAAATTCAAGATTATATTTCAAAGAATATTATTTTATGAGCACTTTGTATTTCAGCGATGACGTAATTTGAATAAATACAACTCCAACCCAAATGAACTACTGCACACAGCAATACTAGATTTGATTCTGCTCAGATCTTAAAGCACGAATGAATAAATTTCTAGAAGGTTTTATAGTCCTCTAATTGATCTCAAATCACAATTATCATTTTCTAAAAGAAATCATATTACCTCATGGAGAAAACCTTCCAGAAGGTTTCTAATGTTTACGAAATAAAATCATCGTTATATTTAGAAAATAAAATAAGCTATTTGCTGTGTTCTAGATGTTTACAGAATACAATAAATCAACGATTCAGGTCAAGTCCAACAAATAAGATTTGATAGCATATAATCAAATAAAAAAGAAATTAGAAACTAACTAACAAAAAATGCAAATTCAATATTAATAACACAAGAAACTAAATGTCCTCTTAAATAAAATATATTTAGGTGTGTGCATGTATGTGTATTTTAAAATGTTATCCATTCTGATAAAATAAAGCGAGATAAAACCTCGCCTACCCTTTTTGTTATTTTCTCGTGCTATCATAATCACAATGGCTTAGGTCATATCACAATATTCCATATTCCTCTTTCTTTCTTTCTTTCTTTCTCTCTTTCTCTCTCTCTCTCTCTCTCTCTCTCTCTCTCTCTCTCTCTCTCTCACCATTTAACTGTCTTTCTCTTTTGAAATAATTTCCATGTTTGTGTTGTTTTACTTCAATTTATTCTGCTTTGCTCGCCGTTTAAATTTCGTTGTAGGTATGGGTTCTTCCGCTTGTACTGATTCTGAAGAGCGCATGGTTCTCCTTTTGTTCGGACACTCTGATGACCATTGTCCTTTATCTTGAAGTTGATTATAGGTATCTTAATTTATGTTTCTCTTTTGTTCTGTCGTATAGGTTCCTTCTTCTTAAGCGGTGTGAATATTTGGCCGCCCAATCTCCTTAATCTTGACTGACATTGCATGTATCTTTAACTTTATCTCGAGTTGAGTGTTCACAATTCTTGCTGGAAGTGTAATGTCGAATGACAGTCTGTAAATCTCTGACGATACGTGTGATCTATTGTGACCTTTCCATCTTGACAAATGGAAAACTGAGTCACTGCATTCTCATTGGTGAGGGGTCTCTCATTATCTTAAAATAGAATCTGTAGCATATTTAAATCAAATTCTGAACCAATAGGAAACAACGTTGGATACAACCACATCAACTTCGTTGAGAATTTTGATCAGTTCCTCATATGATCATCATCTTGCATACTTCGGAACTGGTGAGGATTCTTAGTTTACCTCTGAAGCTGCCAGAACGCATTTACAGAGACCATGTGCAGATTCAAGTGAAACACAAAAACAAATGCATCCCAAAAGACATAAACGTTTAATTCATTCTTTCTGAACGCTATAAGAATACTCTTTACTTTGAAAGTGTTCAAATGGTCAGACGTTTATAAACTGCGAAGACATACTAAGCAGTGCCATGCCACGACGTCAGGTATCATTGTTGTATAAACAAGTGGGAGAAGGTCACTGACAATGTTCAAGACTTAGCAGATTACAGAGTTTAAACAAATTGGATGATGTATGGTGTGTTGTACGGGTGTGTGGGTGTGTGTGTGTGTGTGTGTGTGTGTGTTACACCATTTCTTGAATTTCATTTACCAGCGGATTCTTTATGGCACATGTATTAACAATGCATGGAAGGACGTGGTAAGAAGACTTTCTTGTCGTACATCTCCTCTATAGACTTAACAACAAATATATATATGCCATCTCTTGCCCTCTTAAAATATATTTACATCGATCCAAATAACAGTTACTTGCGCCTGAAATTCAAAGTTCTTCTTGTGGACAACATCAGTTCAGGAGCCGACAACAGAGTAGGTCCAGTCAGTAATTTCACGCATTGTTCAGCGAGGTGGATTTACACGAGAGAGCAGTGAGCAGCAACGTGGACGCTTTTCTGTACCAAGCGGATGTGAACAATATCTTGACGTACGGAATGAAACCAAGAACACAAAATATTACTCGAAATCTAATTTCACTGTTTGAATCCATGGGACAACTAGGAGCCAAAACAGCTACGGTATTTCGTACGACGGTTATAGAAGAGTATATACTTTGTGTATCGCTTTTATTTTACTCCAGACCAAGGGAGACAGGAACATTTCCACCCTATAAACCTGGACCAGCTTTGTTCGGAACTTCGGTCTGCAGTCATCGATATGTTTTGTGTCATTTTTACTAGGAAAACGCGTCAATTTGACAATTTTACCTTTACAATAATTTTTAAGTTTGCCGAAATTCTTTAGACAATTGTTGTATGCTCAGGAATGTATCCCTGAATATCCGCTAATATCCTTATGAGGTTCAAAAGTTTAATAATACATTTAGTGTAAGTCAAAATTTTAAGAACGTATTCGACTTTTTCAGTCTCAAAGATTAGAATGCTATTTTTGGTAAAGGCATCTTTTACATTAAGTCGGATTTCTTTAGTCTCTGCTAAGGTGCCGCTAGATATATTATGTCCTTCAGACAGAGTAACATATATCAGATGAAGTTGCTTGCATTTGCGATATGCACAATGGTGAAAATGTTTATATCTCTATGCTACAATCATTTATTGTAGCTGAAATTGATTTATATATCATACGTGTACATAGTCTAAGCACATAGCTGACTAAAATGACAGCTCTCATGTGCTCTACATGAGTTCTGGATCTTTTCTTGACCCTGCTTAAAGTCCATTACTATTTGGGAACCTTAGTTCTAATGTCAGTCTAGACCATACAATCCTATCATCCACTAATCTTTCCTAGTCTCTGCTCAATCTTGTTACATATCCGGAAGTGTAGTACTATTTTTGTCTGGGTAATATGGTTGACAAATTTCCAGAATTGTTTCAGTCTCCGCTGAAGACTAGACCAGATTGATAATTTTACAACTACTTTCAGTCTAAATCAATTTAAAATAATGTTCATAGTTTCCGCCAATGTGCATTATAATTTACAAATTTTGTAGTACTACATTTTAGTGCAGGGCAAATCGTAAACATATTTCAGCTAATTTTCAGTATTTGCTAAAGTCTGTGTCAATTTATGACTTTTCGTAACACATAGTCACGACCAATATATTGTTACTATTACGAGTTCGATCCCCAATGTGAATCTCCTTAATCATCATTACAGTAGATGCAAATTTACCGTTACTTTCAGCATGATCTGATGTGTAGGTGATACTTTATATTTAAATATAGGATATATTCATATATCTACTAGGCGTCAGTAAAAGACACAAAGCGTGTTGGATAGCATGTGTGCAATCTGAGGATAACAACTTCCCAAACAGTAACAGCATAGCTCCATTAGAGCTCTAACAATATTATAATGAGCTGTCAGTATTATAATCATTCCCGTATTAAAGTCAACCAGTTCTAACACTTTTTCCCTAGAGACAGATCCCGCCCCTTAATGTTAAATTCCCTTTTGAGGTTTTATCGTCTGCCACATGTTAAATTCCCGTTATATTCCTAATAGTAACAGTTATAAAGCTTAAAAATTAGATGATGTTAATTACTATTTCACCCCTTTCCCCATATATAACTACTCTCCCTCGCAGCATAATTTTCTGTACATTAGTTCATTACGTTTGGTTTCCGGCAAATTTTAAAGGTTCAAAATACAGTGTATAACATACCAATATACAATAAGTAATACTCAGTTGTAGTTGTTTATTCACAAATAACCATCGATATAAAAATGACATGTATACAATCTCTATCTTTCTCAACACCTTTATGTTCTTCTCACCCACAATCATAATTTGTATAGTAAAAGAGGAAATTGAATATTTCTTGCAACATGTGGTTCTTCAAATTTCTTGGACGCGTTTCGTATCATCTACCTTTTCCGTTGAAATTATCAATGACTCTTGTGCATTTGACTCAGTTTCTGGGATACTGTTGCTTGTAGAGTCGTGAAAACATATGTATTTATGCATCCTGTTAAGAACTGTAAGTCTTAACGGACAACGAAGCTGTTATTTATTGATATCCATATAGACACCGGCTTTCACAATGCAATAATACAAATTTAACAGGACAACATGTTTTCATATCTTTCACAGAAACTATCTTTCAACTTCTTAAAAAACCATAAACAACTTTCAAAGACACACTTTGCATAATTATAATTTAATGCATTTTGCCGACTTCATAATAATATCTGCCTTCAGAACGCGAATGGGTGGGTGGGTGTTACATCCGTAAATGTATTTCCAATGGTCAGCTGAAATTTCCTGGTAATGAGACCGGCTCAATCGATATAATAATTGAGCCTATAATGACAGTGGTCTCGAGATCGAAACCCAAGGGAGATATTTTTGTTCTTTGTGATTTCCTTTTCAGTATTTCAGAATCAGTTTGAATAGTTAAAGTTTCGAACACAAATCACGTACGGTTTTCGGCAAATTGTTTGCTTTTTATAATTAAAAATAAATAATAAAACAATTATTGAAATATGGCGTCATTAAGCTTTTGGTCCGATAATACAGTACATGATGTCCGACAAACTGTCACGTGGAGATATGGGTCACTTTCTTAGAAACCACCAAGCACTTTTTCGTTTAAAGTACGGCTTGCCATAGAGTCTCTGAATAGCGTTTTCGTCATCCCAATTTAACATCAGATTTGAGGAGTAAGAATAGGTGGGAGCCATTAGAGAGCCACGGATATTGGAGTGTTCCAATCCTAGGGCATGGCCAAATTCATGTGCTGCGACGATGTAGAGTTCTGTGCCTGCCTTCTCAGCCTTAGCACCCAGCAACCATGTCTCCTGGTCATCAAAATGGATTTCGCCGGCTGTTGGGAAGTACGCATGCGCTAACGTACCCCCTGGAAATAAACCAAAATAGAAGCTATTAGAAATATTGGTTTACTGAACAAAGCCACAGAATATAGTTGATATACTACGGTCCAATTCAATGGATAACAGGCATACGTTTTAAACATAGAATTTTAAGTGTATAATAAAGCAAGGCGAGAGAGAGAGCTGTTGCCTCCCCCATTAAAATAAGCTGAATGCCAAACTAACCGAGCTTTTCGGACAGAAATTTTGATAGAGGTATAATGTTATGCCTTGCTATGCTTCAAATGCAGGAGCTTTCGGGGCTTTTCAATGGTACCCCACTTAGGGAGGTTACTCCCATAGACCTCTCGCCAACAAGTTTACACCCAGCCTAACCCTTACCTCCAAACGATACTAAACCATATTTCTGGACCTGCCCCTATGCATCATGGACAAAATCACACCTCATAATATATCCAAAGATATTTAGTTTGTTATTGAGAAACGTGCATAAGAATAAGAATATATATTTTTATCTTCGTAAACATCCACCAATTCATCCATCCATCCATCTACATACAATGATTTTTAACACATATACAAAGTGAAAACAAAAATAATTCCTTTCACTTAAACGATGTAGTTTCTGAACTCTTTTGTAATAACATCTCATCTTCATTGAAATGAAGTCCACTCAAAGATTATGTTTATCGGTTCCTGGCTGATCAACTGTTAATGTGGCAATATTATTCTAGATACATTTTTTTCCAAAGATAAAGCTGTCTACACATACCAAAGGTCAACATGTCATAACAAATGAAAGGTGAAGATGTCTATACAACCAGAAGGTCAAATGTATATACAAACCAAAAACTAAATGTCTATTCAACCAGAAGTTCAGATGTCTATACAAACCAAATACCAAATGTCTATATAACCCACAAGTCAGATGTCTATACAAACCATATGTAAGGTCTCCATCTAAACCAATTGGATGGAAGTCTATACCAACCAAAAGTGAAGATGTCTATAGAACCCATAGTTCAGGTGTCTATACAATCCATATGTCAAATGTCTATCGAAACCATATGTAAGGTATCCATGCAAACCATAGATCAGATGTCTATACAAACCATATCCAAGGTATTCATACAAACCATAAATCAGATCTCTATACAAAGCAAAGGTCAGATGTATATACAAACCATAGAACAGATGTATATGCAAAACAAATTGACAAATGCAACTAAGAATATGAACACGCTTAGTATTAAACAATGTATGCGTTACGCATCCGGCTCGATGACTTACTTAAAACCTTGACCAAAGAAAGTAAGGAATAAAGGGAGACAAAATAGGTCCGGGGCACTTTCTAGAGAGAGAGAGAGAGAGAGAGAGAGAGTGGTAGGTGGTGGATAAAATATCCAGTGATTTGGGATGCACGAAGTACATGTATTGGTAGTGAGCAAGTCTTACCAGGGCCGTCAAATCGGCCATCATCTCCATGATACCCAGTAGCAAATTTAATGTTCATATCAGTTGTGCCTAGTTCCTGATATACAAAGCGAAGTGGTGTTTTTCTTGCCCAGAGGTTGAAAGCTCGATCCATTGCGTCCCTGAAATTTAAGTTAAACATAATGGCAAATCCTTTCCTAATATAGTGCCCTGAACATTTCCTGGTTCGATTTCATCGACACTCATGATATATTCACGAGTTCTTGCCTTTCAAATATTTGATACGTTTGCTTGCTTACACCGACTGACTTGTGTCAAAAATCAAATTATGCCAATCTGTACTCACGAACGTTCCACATACAGGTCTAAATATGACTTATTTAATGGTCGGGTTTGAATGTTAAAATTCATTGATCAAAACAAACATTTCATTGATATAAATGTCTAGCTCTCGATTCAAAATTTACTACAAACTTCCAGGTCTATTAGCTCTGAAGCAGTCGTAAGAAATGTACGAAGTTTAAATCACCGCCTTCTTTGCTTATGCAATGAATTGTGTACAATGTGTGTGTGTGTTCGTCCATGATCACAGAGAACGTTTAAGGGATGTTTATTTTCTTAAATTCAACGAATACTGAACCGACAAGTCACTGTACAAACATGCCCAAACAAGCAATGTTTTTTTCTCTGTTCATACTTTGATGAATTTAGAAATAAAATAAACAGACAATCCATTTACTTAAATTCGACAGCATAACTAGTTAAATAAACACATGATTTAATTACATCCTATTAATTAATCATATTTTGAATTTCATTGAAAAAGGCCCAATATATATACAGCATATCAGAAAAAGCTCGTCAGTTGACGTCAATTTACAACTCAGATCAGCTGGAAGATGTTACCTGGTAAAGTGTTTGATGTCAGTTTAATTTGTTTCATTATCCTTGTATCCTGTGAATTGGAATACACGGTTAATAAATGAGGAATTTGACACAAATCCCGCAGACATGACACGTTTTTGTACTGAATTGGGCATCCTATGACATGGAGAGACGGAAATGTGTATTTTCCACAAAATTCAAACGTGACAACAATACGCTATCACTCGGGACGACCTTCTTGGGCTGTAGAAATTAACTGTCGACTTGTAAAGGATGACAGAGTCTCACTATTTTGACACTTCTGAGTGGATGAACAGTCCTTGTTGTAACGTATTACTGAATTTTCATTACGGTGATCAATGACTTACATTATGCGACGAAGTTCAAATCCGTCGTTACTCACTGTTTGAATACTTGTTGCTCTGAGACAGTGTGCTGTAGCATTAGCAATGACATCTCATTAGTTTAACCAAAGGTCCACTATTTAGTTCATTATTAAAATCTTACGTAAGAAGTCTGAGTTTGAGTGATCATAGATTCTAAATATAGCCCTCATTCAGTATATAAAAAAGTAGTGCAGGTAGGCGTGGCTTAAATATAAATTTGGTTTCATACTGGTATCAACTAAACAATTCAAAAGGGCCTAAACATTCTGAACGCTGGAAATCGTAATGAGGAAAAAAGTCTTTATTTATTTTAAAATCAACACATCTGTATAACTATGTTTATCGCATAATGAGAAATACTGATTCTGTTTAACGAAGCCGCAGAACAGTGTTGTGTAATGGCTTTAGAATGCATTCGGATGCTTCTGTCATTTGCATGATGCTACGACTTCATTTGTAATGTCGTGTGGAATTATATGTTACATATTTAAACATTATTATACATCTAAAATGTTAATCCAATGAAATTATTAGACTGATACCACGTGACAAAACACGATAAATCCGTGTTTTGCAAGTACGTTATCTGACACTTGTACAGAACTAACAAAAAAGATGTTCAAACCTGTTTTGGAGTCAAGGAAATTAGCGATTCAAATTCCCCGTGATTCGTGATGTTATGTCATTTTATAATCACAGATTTAAAAAAGAAGACAAATTTACATGTAAATAATGTCGAAGCCTGATAAAATAATGGATTTTGGTTGCTGAAGATTTAATCAAGAACATGTCATATTTTTATAAAATTCCTCAACCTGGATGCACTGAAACTAAACTTTTGCTATTCTACAATTCCTGAACTAAACAAAATACGGAATTCTAAAGTTAACAATAAATTAAATTTTAGCAAATGTGCTTCTTATATCAAAGTCAATAACTCCAGTCTCTCCCGCAGTATCTATTAAGTGCTAATTTTGGCAGATATATCTTTATTTTGGCATCTAAATAATTACAAAAACACGATAGTTTATGCTTGATACCAAATTTTACATAATTGTATTGTGAATTTACAAGATTTTTAACAAGGAAGATTATGCAAATATTTTATTTGTTTTTGGTTTATAAGCAGGAAATTTTCAACGAAATATTGAATTATTGCACTATATTTTCAATTAACATTTAACATGTTTAAGTTGTTTGATCTAAAAATAACAACTTCCGAAAATCCCACCCAGAATGCACTATTAAAGGACATACTTCTTAGTGTCATGCATGATGAATAAATGATCCAATCTTAATGGACAGAGAAAGGTTTCTTATAATTAGAATTCATAAATGAAAAACAGTGTTCATATCAATGTATTTGTACAGGATATAGTTACCCATTTTCGATGAGTTTTTCTTTGTTTCTTTAGAGTTTATTTTATTCTTGTGCTTGTCGTAGTAGATAACTCTTTCAAAACGGCCGGGCCAGTAGGAAACGGGATTATGTTTTCCTTGTCAACGTGATCACACACCACATTTGTTGATGAGGTATATAGATTTATTGAACTCTCTACAAATCGACGGATTTCCTTAATATCTTCTAAAAGCCCTGAAAACAATTTTCTCTTTTGTATTTAATACGAATCTTAAATATCCGTTTCCATGTTAGCTAAACTTATTTAAAGATATGAACGAGTCCAGTTGACGATTTCATCTAGTCCATATGCCCCATAATGGTAGGTACTTTGTTCAAGTGAGATGATACGAGGCCGCCATTTGTTTGGATTCTGATCTATTTGGAATTTGAGAATGGTCCTACCTAACTCTTTATTTCAAACTAGAGACTGGGCCAAACATATTTCAAAGAAGTATCATAGGCCTGAGGCTGAACGATTTGCAGCTTAAAGTCGACATAACAGCTGGAAATTGAGATTGAGATTGTACTGAATGAACATCGTGGTGCAAGTTTTGTACTTAAAACGTTTTATGAATTCTAGACCAGGTGTCATATGAACAGTCAAAACAATGTAAAAGTTTATACAACTGTGAGCCAATGCATTACCCCTCACAACTCTATCCATGTGAACTCGTGCGATTTGTATATCGGTGTCTTTGTGTCTTTGTTTATCCGTCGGCAGATGAGGATGTATATTGTCCAAATGAATAATAATTAGAACGAAACGAACAGCACAGACCTCGATTTGTAGGCACGTAAAGTGTGGCAGAGGGTCTATATCGTTGGCAGATATATACACGTTATTTTAAGGTATATACAGGTAGCGTATTCGTGCATGTGAATAGTTCCTGTCTTCATCAACCAAAACGTAACTTTCCAACTAACACTACTCTCTTATTATAAAATCCAGTGTTCAAATTCCTTACCTCTGTTGGCTTTGTGTTAATGTGCTGGTTCTAGAGTACTCCGTAATCTTCCATGATAGTACCTTTTTCGGCCAAATTCGTGCTGTGGAGTGAAAAGTTGGTTTAGACTTGTAATTTCTTCAAAGAAAAATTGCGACGAGCAAAAAGTAAACTAGAAACACAAACTGGCTGACTCACTGAGATACTGATTTATAAAATTACAATCTTTGCATCACTCACTCTGACTGACTAGCTAAAACAACTGTCTGACTAATTTATCAGCTTGCCAAATAACCAGTTAACTTGGTTAACTGATTGGTTTATGTATGTGCTGCATCAAGACGAACCCTAAGCAGTCACTGTCAAATCTTCACGTAGGACAGTGGAGACATGATTTTATTCAAAATCTTGCATTCGGCTATTCGCCGACTAACAGACTATATGAATGATTGATTTCAGAACAAACACCTAATAAACAAACTGTCAAGCTGACTTGCACTCTTATTAACGGGACCAGTAACCAGCGATTGTACGAGATGACTAATTGATTAACTTTATGACTAATTCAATGAAAGGATTCAATTGAATTGTACCGACACAAAAAGTGAAGTAATGGCCATCACTCACTAGATAATGTCCCTACCGTGTGTATGTATCTGTGTGTGACATTATTTGACAGTTCTTAAAAAGATGTTGAATTTATTGTTAGCTCCAATAAATATTGTATTTGAATATGAAGCAGTTTCAATCTTGGTGTGAATAATAAACGAGTGATTCAACCGTTCATAGGATCTAACATAATTATAGAGACCTATGACTACGAAGGAATTAAGCAATAAAATAAGAAACAGTGAAACATGTCTCTAGAGACACTTCTTTTACTTATTACCTTCTCTTAAACAAACGAAGTTGTATTAGCTTAGATGGAGAAAACATGTATTAAAGCGAACGTTAAAGTTGCATTTTATTTAGTAGTATGGAATAGAGATGTTTGATAAAACCTCAGTATCATGATGGAAGTTATTTGTATTTCTATGAAATATCTCGGCTAAAATTATTGCATTATCAATGTAGGTGTCGGCAGACATTAGGAACTGTCATGGAAGACTATTTTCTTGCCAGATATTCTCGATAATGACGCTTAAATACGAACTTATAATCTAACTTTAAGTCTCTTTTTCATGAAAAGCTTCTAGCAATCGCAGCATCGACATTATGCTTTCATTTGAGTCGGAAATTGTCAGGAACCGAAGTTTTCTTTGACAAAAATGAAAATAAAAAATGGGCACGCTCGAATTCGAAGCTAATATAAGTTGAGATTTAACATGTTTAAATATTTAATGTTATGAAAATATTTCACGAAATACAACATGCCTGGATGTAGTGTTCATGGTGCTGCAATAAACATAGCATGTTCTGGGACGGAATGACAGAATTAATATTTTCTTGAACTTTCTCTTTCATCAACCACCTGTTTTGAGAAAACATTTTAATATGTCCACTCAGAGGCTGATTGATAAAGATCTTACTGTCTATTTCTATTGTAAATCACCTACCTGCAGCAAGTCTCGCAGAACCATTGTCAGGAACATCTTTAACACCACAGCGGGGCTCCGCCATTTTACGTAAGGTTTCGTCATCCAACTTACCTGTGATTGGTATATTGACCATTTCTTGAAACTTACTAAAAACGAAAATAATTATATATATATATATATATATATATATATATATATATATATATATATAGAGAGAGAGAGAGAGAGAGAGAGAGAGAGAGACAGAGAGAGAGAGAGAACACAATAGCATCATGTGATTTTTAAGTGCTTCTAATCAACTTCCACTTTTATTTAAATTCGTTTGATACCATATTGGCATCACCGAATTAAGTTTCGTAGAATAAGAAGAAAGTAAGAAATAACTTTTAATTAATGAGCAACAAAAATATTTTCCCTTGGATAATCGTGTGTGTGTGTGTGTGTGTGTGTGTGTGTGTGTGTGTGTGAACAAAACTAACCTGATTGCCGCTGCCACTGTGCTAACAGGCACCTTACCAGTAGGTAGAGCTGCCTTTTCGACCGTTTCATTCAGATAGTTGAATTTTTCTAAATATGTCTGCAATGAGTATGAAAATTGTAATTAAAATATGCTCAATGACGAGAAATCTTCCCCAATCACATGCACACGCACAAACGACATGATATGGTGTGCTCCCGCACTTTGATGAACAAGTAAATAACATTTTTCATCACAACGAGGGTTTTAGAAAGAGACATCGTAAACGTATATTTGGAAAGAAGCAGGTCGTTTACTAGTCACAAATATTGTTCATCTTATTTAAATCATATATGGAACTGAAACAGTGAATATTTGCGATAATAGCGACAAGAATAAAGATAATTATAATCATCATTCTATCCTACGTACAATGAAGGCATCGGAACTGTCTTCAGAAGTACGAATATAAGGGCACAGAATTAAGTATAGCATTTGAAATGGAGCACATTTTGATCAATTTCCTTCTAACTAGAACCGGGACGAACTGAGCTTTTCGTTGTCAATGACCTGTGGTAACCAAGTCGCTACTATATTCATTGAGAGACATATGTATCAGTCCTTATGTACATCATAACTATCCATCCAGCATAATGACTTCGAAAAGAAATGGATCGAAAAAGAATGTTGAGTATTGGACATAATTTAAAGCTAGACCTATTTCATTTCAATTTGACTTTTCCGTACGAATTGGACAGTGACAACGCATTTGCTCGGAGTTTGAAAACAAAGTCATGTGACCCAAGAATTTGGCTTTGCAAATACCTTTGTAAATAACCATGTATTGAAAACAAATTTAAAAAGGATTAGTGGCTAACATAGTTATATCTTACTAAGGATTGAGACTGACACATTTTATTTTACTTGAAATTTTGTCTTTCCGTCTTTAATTGACTCCTTATATCGCACTGGTGAGTATTTGTGTTTAAGTGTTTGTGTTTGTCTCCTCGTTATGACACTAATTTATTTCTTGTTCCTTTAATTTCCACCACAAATTATGGACTTAAAGTAACGGAAAAACCACCAATGGTTCTTTGGCCCGTACACAGATTTAAAACAGTTTCTTGCGATAAATCAGTCTATTTTGGTATAAATAGAAAATTTCCTCCTAAACAAATGCTATTATAGAAAACAATCTGTAAAACACTTGATAGATTTATGGAATGAATAATGAATGGAGTGAAGGAAAGATATGTATTGCATACATATAAACATAATTTTACACATACCAGTCATGTATCCATCTATTCATCTATCCATCTATCGTATATATACACCAAGTTTTAATACAAGGCGCTCAAAAAAATAAAAGGACTTACAATGGCTTCATTTTCTGTTAGCTTTCTAGAGGTAGTGTCATAACCGTTTCCAATCGTGAAGACGACACAAAACACAAGAAGGGTAAAAGGCACTCGTTTGTTTATGTCCATCTTGTTCTCCTCTAATCTGACTGCAGATAATAATAATAACAGTAATAATAATAATAACTACTAAACGTAGTTTTTTAATATATGACTGTAGGCAAAGATAAGAGAGCATAAAAAATGTAACGTCGAAAAGAAACATCGCGTGGTCTTACATGAGAATCATTTAATTTTAATCCTTGAAACGTATATTTTCCAATATATTTCACACACACATACACACACAGGCATTCTCTCTCAGACCAAGTTTCGTATCTCTATTCAATAATGTTCGAAATAATTTGGCTTTGTCTTTTGGAGTCACATAAAAATGAAATTAAAATCAAAAGCTCTCTTACGATTCAGTAAAGTCTTTCTTTCCCGCTCAAACTTCGGCAGTCAAAACTCATTTGTTATATGTAAATTATGTAACAAGTTATATTGGCTGATCTTGATCTAAAGAAACGTTTCTCTAATGCAAGTAACGGACCTTCATTGTATTTTGATATTGGCAAACATCACCTTAATATCCTTCATGATAAATGTAGATACGCATATAGCCCCATGAAGTCCTATTTCCATAGAGTCAGTTTGCGTAACTCGTATATGGGTAATTGTGATTCTGACAATGAAGACGCTGAATACTATATTGTTGTATTGCCCACTTTTTAATATGTAAAGATCCAAGATCTTTCGCTTTTTCTTTCAACGTAATCCTTGTGTAACTCTAGGTTGATTATTAAAAGGTGAAGCAGATCAAAACAGAGAAACAAATTTTGCATATTACAAAATGCTCAAAAATATATCGCAGAAAGTAGGGGGTTTTAGTGCATAAAATTATATCCTAGCTACTAAATCTATATAATTAATGTAAGACAACAATGACCGTAACCAGTGAAATGTTTTCTCTCTTTCTATCTCTCTTGCTCTCTTTCTCTATCGCTCTCTCTAATTGATTATTTCCTTATATACTTATCTATATGCTTATTCTCTTTTACCCTATAAATCCAGCAATCTTTTAATTAACAAAAATCTTTGACCTTGTTTGTCGCATGTACTCGAATTTTTGCCAAATGAATGTAGCCTTTGGATTATCTTTATATGTTTTTGGATACGTTGTCCGATCATATTTTGTTTATTAGTATAACAATAAAATAAGTTTGAAACAAAAGAAAAGCAACTGAAAACTGGGAATAGATAGGCCAAACCAAAATGATATCACAGCGACATCTAGAAGTATTTTATAATACGTATAATAAAATCACGGTCTGGGAAGAACAAAAAGGCCTATTTAGATATTTATGTTGAAATGTACGAATTATACCAAAACAAATGATCAAATGTAATTTAAGAAAAACAAAATTATAATTAAAGCGTATGTACTTACCTAAATAAATATAAGCGCTATTACACTGATGGTTTCTTGTGTTCTTGTCACTTCGGTAACCAGGCTTGAAGTGGCTTTCCCATCTAAAGCACGATACTTATATAGGACGCAATGGAGAGAGAATAAACCAATCAGATTACAGTTTACAGATTCAGACTTTGTTACGTGGAAGAGGAATGCAATGCCACTTTTATTTGCCTGCTGGTAAGGATTACGCAAGTAAAATGCAATTTCTATTTTCCACGAAACTCACTCGCTTTCAAGTTTCCAGTTAAAAATGTTGCAAATCAATGCAAATAAAGTAACGTGCTGACGTGTGACCCAAACCTATTTTCTCACAAAGTGTTGGATGTAATCTTTTAAGTAGACAAACCTTACCTCAACAGCTGATTACCCAATTTGACGAAATCAAGCTTCATTTATGTTTTCAATGTCTGACTATAAATCCGGAATTATGCACTACCAACCCACCCATCTCCGGCTACGTTTTTCTCTTGCCTACTCAGCCTATAATCCTAATAACTGACTTGTACAATACCTTTCCAACACAAATCATTGTGCCATTCAGTTTCCTAGAGCAGCATAAGTTCAAAAGCGAGAAATGTGTTGAAATGTTTATAAAATGACAAAATTGGTCAGCTCTTTATAATATCTATTCCATCCGAGACCAACAACAAAACTGCGGTTTCGAAATTATACACCCAACATATATAAAAAGAGAAAAAAACTGATAAAATAATCTTATTACGATTAATATGCATTTCCCAATATATTTGACGCTTGAAAAGGCATTGCGAAATATTGAACAACTTTAAATTGTATTGAAATCGATGAACATTTTGTCTTTACTGCTTGTTCGAAACGTCCTTAATCATTCTCCATATCGGCATTTATACTAATCTGCAATTACACGTACTCATGTACTCGCTTATAAGTCGAGTTAAATTACCGTCCCTCTACCAGAACTGCTTTCGCATATTAGGGTCAAAGTTCCTTGTTCTTTTGATCGTTCTTGGCAAACTGCATAGACCCAGAGCTTCCGGCCGCATTATACAGTTAGCATGTTGAACCCAACTCATAAGCGAGCATTTACAGTCCTTAAAAAAGGACGTCATTAGTAATTTACACGTTTTATACAATATTTAAAATATTGTCTGAATTTATGGATATTGAGGATGGAAATAGTTATATTTACCGATATTTAAAGATATATGTTCGAAATTTCATAACTTGTTCCTGAAGAAACATTCGATGGTGCTTTCTTAAAGATTAATTTCACTATAGCAACTACTTTCTAGAGCATCATGATGATCGCTAGCTGAGTCTGGCAGAGCAGGCAAAAGGATCTTTGCATCTCGTACTTCCACCAAACTGATGGACAATGTGGCCCCTCCAGCAGATGTACCCTTTTCATTGTCCAGAATAATTATACCCTAGAGAGGTCCCATTCTGTGTATGTGTTTCTCTTAATGTTTCTATTAAATATTTAAATATCAAAATTAATGGAAATGTTTGGTAGTATGTACATGAAGTAATCGGCGCCTTCCATATTCTATAGTCGAATATCGATCTCACTGCCAGAACTTGTCATGGAGAGTGGATTATATTTTTCGTGTATAAATTAGCTCATTCACCAAAATAACGAAACGCATTTTCTCACTTGAAAGACAAGATGCAGCTAGCAGATGAGGACCCCCCTAGAATTTCCTATTTTCTCATACCTGGCACACTCAAGGTTACTTCCCAAACAAAGGGAAAGCATATAATTGTTCATATGTATTTCTTACCTTAAAAATATACAGAAGATAAGATGGACTCAATGGAAATGGAATAAACTTGTATTTGAAGAGGTCCAAGGTCGATCTGCTTGGCAGTCAGAGTTACGTCAATACAGAATGGGTTAAATTAACAATTTAAGCATATTTATGAGAGGATTTTACCGCTGCACAGTGTGAGTGAGAACAGACATTTTCTCACACGAGACAAAAAGTACATTCCTGACATAGATAAAGCTTTTTCAGGTACAGAGGAGACAAAAGTGTGCATTTACATATATTGTATATAATAAATAAACCGGAGATAATCTAGCACGAGTCTAACATGAATAAAAGGAAATTTTCAAAAATTACGCAGTATTAACAGTGGTTACATTATGTAAAATTCCAAAAAATACTAAACCGATTTTCAAAGGCAAAGTCAAGGACATTGTCACTACAGTAAAAGAAGCCGTTAAACTGACTTGATAAGACAACTTGAGAAACTAAATTTTTTGCCACAGAAGACAAGTTTCTGCCAATAAATGTAGACGGCCTTTAGAGGCTGTCATATGCACATTCCTCTAGCACTCAATGCAACTTCCATTACACACACACACACACACACACACACAAGCGTTATGATCCGGACAGACCATCTGCAAACCAGACATGCTATATAAATCTGACCACACGAGTCATGTACCATATGTCTCTTTGGTTACGATATATATATATATATATATATATATATATATATATATATATATATATATATATATATATATATATATATATATATATATATATATATATATATATATATATATATATATATATATATATATATACCTTGTAGTGATAAAAAAAAATCCACTCAGGAGTGAAACAAACTTAAATGTGCACTTTAGAGCGAGTAAGTTTCTGTGTGATGTTTGCATGTATTATGAGTGTTTCCATTCTATTTGTGTGTGTGTGTTTGATAATGTGCATTACAAATGGTTGATGTTGATTGCTCAGATTCAGTAGTTAGATATCTTAATTTTTGTTCACGTTACGATCGTTTCACATAATATATATCCTCTGTGATAAAGGGATAAAGATTTTATACTGATTTCACATCAAGATTTAACATTATGGGATAAAGATGTAAAAATATTTTCACGAATTTGTAGGGCTTAGCTAATGGCGAGAAGAAAACAGGGGGAGGTATTTTTTTCCACTAGGTAAGGAAACTGAAAATATAAACGGTTTACAAGATATTCATATGTTAAAGAACGATGTAATTGTGTTAAAGCTAAATAAGGATGATATGCTAGTCTTGCTTCATATAAGAAGAACATTAGGATGGTGGAAAGTTTTATTCAACAATGATTATGCTTAAATCGATATAAAATCAATACAATGGGAACTTATTGTATAGTTGATTCAACAATTCGAGATAAGAGTATTATATTTATTAATATATATGGTCAACCTAATGCTGAGGCACAATTTAATGAAAATGTTAAGGTTACAGAATGATTTTATTGTTTGCTATGGTTACTGGAACTTGGTATATGATATGGAAATGGAGTGAGGAAATTATAAATCTATAAATAATCCTAATATTCTGAAAATGTGACTGATGGGAGTGAAAATAACAGACATTTGGAGAATTTTATACGAAAACATTAAGCTTTTACATGGCATAGAATAAATCTTCGACAACAAGGTCGTCCAGACGTATAATGCATTTGGTATTGTTATAAGTTCTTGTGCTATGCCAGAGTATAGACCCGATTATTCAGAAAGCTGTGTAAATATAACACTTAAAGAGGATAAAGATTATATAGTAAATAATGCAATTTACGAAGTAAAGAAAACATGCCATTATGCCACTTGAGTCAAACATATCGAATCTGTGAACCTTGAGTTCTATGTATGTGATATTAGTTGAAACAAAACAAACTTAGTCCAAGATTTTGGCAAAGGAAAATATATCAAGATTATCATAGGAAAATTGAGACGGAATTTGTTTTTTGTACAAACTGTACGATTTTGCACATTTTAAAGTAGATTGAGATGCATCGCGATTTGTTATTGCAATAGCTAATTACAACGGTTTTATACAGACACAAAAGAACCAAAACATTGCAGCAGAGATTTGGCTTAGGAAAGGTAATGCACAATGGAGGGTTTGCACTAAATTTAGATTGGAAAGCGTGAATGAAATTTGATTTTATCAAATTAGCCAATGAACCATACAGGTAAAGTTTGTCTACAAAACGGATTACATAAATCTCTTTACAGGAAAATAATTTTCAAACACCTATGAAGAAATTAAGTAATTTCCTTTTTTTTTTTTTTTTGGTCTTAGCCACGTATTTCTTTTTGTTTTGCTTTTACCGAGTACCTTTCATAGAAGAACAAAAGTCGCCCTTTTGTTGTCATACGTGCTTACAGGTACATAACAGCAGAATTATGTGTCTGTTTGGATAATATAATGGATGGATATGTAGACTCTATTCTTGATCGGAAAATCAGATTAAAAAATGATGGAATCGGGTCGTTTCTAATTTCTTTTTTCTCTTCGTTGCGTGATTAGGATTACCCTTCATCGGCCAGAAGATCCATCCTCTACCCGATGGACAAAGAGAAGAACATAATAAAAGAATAAGACAACACGATATTCTTTTCTGATCGAGCCGATCGAACGCGCGTTCTTAAAAATTAAACAATTCTCAGTATCTAGCATTTTTCTTTATCGTTTGCACATTTTATTACCATAATTACATCTAATGATTTGGTGGTATATAGTATATTTTATCTTACATTTTAAATGTATTGAATAATTATATTTTGTGATTGTCTTCAAACTTAAATATCGTTCTCCATATATCTGCGTTAATGACAAAAAAACATCCTTTTCCTTTGCTGACGCTGACACTATGATTGACAGATGAAATAATGTTCAGCGGATTTTGACCGAAGTCATTAATGCTTTTTTCTATTTTTAGTGAAAGTATACATATTATATGGCAGGTTGCTGTATGCGAGTGATTGAAAGAAGGACACGTTCTGTGAACTCGAAGCAAAATGGTATTTACAATCTTTTAGTAACCTAGTTAGTTCAATCGTGTTGAGCGTTATTTGAAAATTAGTACTTTAAATATCTTGAGAAATGTCCACCATATTTGATGATAGATAGGCAATATTTCTACACAACTGACAGGCTTCTTCAGTGCCATGACATATACTAAATTTGGATGAAACTGGTACGGTTGATTTTGACAATAATATTGAAATGGCCAATGTAGTCAAACGTCTCGCATCGCACGCTGGAACACAAGCTTAAAAAATAATTAAAGTCTCTATGTGAAAATACCCTTCCCACTCCCCTTTGATATTCCTACTTTCAGGTTTCCTCAGTATTTATCCAGCTCAATCTAGCTACTTATATGATGTATTGTACAAACGGCGTATAAAGATGCACCCGTTAAAAGAGAATTCCATGGTTTTGTAAAGGGTAAAGTATGATGGAGAACTTTTATGGTTGCAGAATTAGAATTTTATTTTAAAAAATATTGAAGGATACAAGCCAAAGAAACCTTATCAATCTACCCATCATCAAAGTTTCCGTACAGGTCAAGTATAGCACTCCCTCATTATAATGCTGCCAAATAAGCCATAGAGTATACTGCCTTATAATGAGGCAGACTTATAATGAAATACATAAACATATACATAAAATTCTACTATTAATAATAAAATCGGATCCAAGGTCATAACCATCTGATAACATGAACCATGTTATGACTGAAGGTCTTATAGTGAGGCCGTTTCTTTCCGCACTCTTTCATAAATAAGAAGCACTCAGCGAAGAACTGTGAAGGCTTTCATCTCACGGCGTATTATGGCAAGTCATTCACTGTTTTTGGTACGTGGCATATACAGTCAGAGATGGTACATGCTGACTATACTGATCATAGTTCTATAAAAACGCAAGCACTATATGGCTAGAAAATGCTTATAAGTATATATAGAACAGTTGTCAATATAGTATAGCTATAAATAACAAAGGAGTGAAACTGCATAGAAGGCATTTCTCATGTGTACGCACACCAAAATTCGAACATCGCCTATCCAGACTTGCCGTCGAATAAGACGCTAAAATAATCAGATTACAATATTTGTATATGATTTAACAATAAAAAATTCTATTTTTTAGATGTAGTCGTTGTTTTCCAAAAACAGGCGCACGATTTCATTGTTATTTACATGTATTACACCAAATAACAGAAATTTTGTTCTTCTATGAAAAGTACTTGCTTTCAAGTTTGCATAGAAAAATGTCACTAGGATCTAAGAAAGGAAATGAAGTAATTTGTACAGAGGTGTTTAAAGCTATTTTTCTTTTTGTAGACAAACTTTACCTCTATGCTTCATTAACTAATTTGACAAAATCAAGTCTCATTCATGTTATTCGATCTAGACTGAATGCAAATCCTCTATTGTGCATTACTTCAATTAAGCCAAAACCCTTCTGCAATATTTTGGTACTTTTGTGTCCGTATAAAACCGTTATTACTAACTATTGTAATACCTTTTCATAACAAAATCCCGATGCATGTCAAATAATCAACTTTAACATATGAATACAAAATCGAGCAAGCTTATAAAAGCACCATTTATATATTGAAGTAACAACCCAAAACACCTCGAAAATAAATTCATCCAAACCCTGACTTTTATCACTATACGTACTTTTGTTTACTCTTTTGGCTTTGTTATTAATGTGCGATTTTATCTTCTTAACGCCAAAGCGTCTCTTTTCCAAAATACTAGTTTCATCATAAGTTATTTTAGTCATTACTTTGTTGTTCTAAAATATCTTCTGTGCAAGGGGTATTTACATTTTCGATTATATGAACTTGTCAATAAATTTATTCTGAATGGAGTCTCTAAAATAATCTCCTGGCGTTGGATTATTCATATTTCTATAATTGTATAATTCTATTTCCATGTCTGATATCATCTTCCACACACCACACAAAATCAAACAAATATCATATATATATATATATATATATACATATATATATATATATATATATATATATATATATATATATATATATATATATATATATATATATATATATATAATCAAAACATAAATGAATGTACATCTCCGGGAGCTGAGAATTTTATGAAAAATCAGGATATGATCATTTATAAAATCAAATTTAAATACATGTACATACTTACTTGAATCATTGCAACCTGCATCGATAATTTAAAATGTACAACTTGCATCGATAATTTGAAATGTACAAACTGCATAGATAATTTGAAATGTACAACCTGCATCGACAATTTGAAATGTACATTATCAATCCTAATATCTGACAAATGTAACCGCAGAAAATGCATGCATTAATAAAATAGAACATTTTAAGCTCAATTGTGCACATGTTGTTTGGAGGTTTCACGCCTGAGTGCATTTCCGATTGCTAGAAAATCATTCAATATAAAGCATTCCCGTATATTTTATTGGCAAACATAAACATATAAAACATGATGTTAAAGTCAACAACAATATATCCCATTTAATACAATAATTCCGCTCTACTCTTCAAACAGCAAATTTATATTTCAAGCTTTACTATCATAGTTACAACTGTATAATGTACGTTTATAAATTTCAAACCTCCTAATTACAAATCAGATATATCAATACTCGCCATTGATATTCAAAAGGTAATAAAATGAACACTTATGGCACATGATACGTGTGACCAATCGTCTGGTTTTATCCCGGATTGTCTGGATTCCACAAATGACCACAATAACTTGTATACATTCCCAATATTCATTATAGTGTGTTCTGCAATTCTGTTATTAACATCACTTAATTAAAAATCTGCTCGTTCACAAAATGCCAGTACCTAACTTAATTATTATCACCTTCAAGTACCTAGCTTCATTGTTGTTACCTTTAACCCTTTTACACTCTTTATAGCTAAGGCAGGAAGGGTGCGAATAAATAATTTGTGCCGCACTCATGAAATCGGATTGCTGGTCGGTGGCCAAGCATATTGCGAACGTGATACAGTGCAAACGTGATACCAGTCCAGCACGGTATGAACATTTGGTGTATGAATGTTAATCTGCTGCATGTGCTTCAACATTTTCACTATATAAGAGATTGTGTTTTCTCAACATTTATACTAAGGTTGCATAACACATCCCTGTTGTTACTAGAAGAGTTGGGACCGTTGACAATATTGATGCAAACTGATTTCTTGTTGCCTAAGGAATGTTTTGCCACACTTACTCGTGTCTAACGCACACATAAACTGTGAAGGCCATAGACCCAAATCTGCCACCACATACTGCACTGGTTGATCAGGGTCTGCTGCTTACTATTTCAGTCAAATAGAATTGATCTTAACCCACTGGCCCATTATACCTCTGAATCTCTACCGTTTGCATTTGCGTGATGGTCTCGGCCCGCTCAGATTTTATCTGTATAGAGAATTTGCAGATATCAGACAAGGAATGATACAGATAGTACAGTACTACGGGCCGTTTCGGATTGCTAACATTAGGCACGAGCATCCAGCCCGTGATCTAATCATCCGGCTAGACTTACATCATACAGGTAGATTTATAAATCGCTATCGGGTCCACTATGGAAAAAAAGTGCCTTTGCCCGATTTACATCAAACGATGTACAGTAGTCACATCCTTTGAGTAAATACTGACATCATCGATAGTATAATGTGAAAAGCTGAACCATAGCAGAAGTAGACTGAGTTAACAGTGTTGCTGGTCGAGTAAAGGTATTTGGTATATCTGTCCCTCTGTTTGTATCATTTTGCTATTTGAATAAATTACATTATTTATTCACTATTTGAGTGAAAACATGTTTCTATATGAGTAAAGTACCACATTTTTTACAATTTGAGTTAAACACATCATTATCTTCGTCGTGTAAAATCAGTGTGAATCATGCACCTTTGTCCTTTGCATTTTCATTTGATGCATTAAACGGTTCGTGCGGATTATGTTAATTTGTCCAATATTTGGATCTTAAACACGCACGTATTAATCACAAATTCTTTCCTATTCAAGTCATTCATTATTAAACATTGTATTTGTATCACCATCAACAGTGGTCTGTTGTAAATCCGTAGTCCAACTCGGTTATCTTGTTACAAATGGTGTCAGAAGTGGGATTACATGGGATTTAACGGAGCACTGAAATTGTTTCATTATTCTTGTGTGATCTTTAGTGTGTTTCAGACGTTCTTGACAAGACCGTGGGATTAAGTAGGCATGTAACATTACTTTAGTTTTTGTACACATTTCATATTATTGTTGCCTTCCGAGAATGAAAATACGGTTTGTTCGTTGAAACTATAGTAATTATCCATTTTTGCATAGTAGTGCACTTTAAGTTGGTCATATCAGATTTTTGGAATGTTATCAGTGAAAGAGCTTGTGGAACTGGGGAAACAGTTTGGCTACGAGGAGAAGTCTCTTAGAAACTTTGTTCGTGTAGAACGGGCAAGGGAAATGGATCAGATGTTAAAAGAAAGGGAAATAGAAAAGGAGAAGCTAGTGATAGAAAGGGAAGCCGAAGAAAGGAAAAGGGCTTTTAAGAAAGAGAAGATAGAATTAAAAAGACAGGCCGAGAAGGAGAAGATAGAATTAGAGAAGGAGAAGATATAGTTATAAAAACAGGCAGAAAAGGAAAGGATTGGAATGGTAATGGAAGGAGAAAGGGAGAAGATATAACTGCTTCAAGAAATAGATGATAGGAAGTTAGAAAGGGAAAAACAAGTGAGGTTAGAAGCTTTGGAGATAGAAGATAGAAATAGGGAGAGGGAGTATCAAAGAAATTCTGAGTTATTGCAAGCTAAAAGAGAGTGGGAACATGATTTTAAACTGAGAGGTCCAAAATTGCCCCCAGTTGAAGACGAAAAAGATAACATGGATAGATATCTAAACAGGTTCGAATCGTACGCCACTGTACAAAAATGGAAAAAATAGGATTGGTCGCTTCATCTTAGCGCGTTGTTGAAGGGTAAAGCATTAGATGTGTGTTCTCGTTTACCCACAGCCGATTCGCTGAAATACCTCGCATTGAAAGAAGCACCTCTGAAGAAATACGAGCAAACCGAGCAAGGGTTTCGCAAGAAGTTTAAGTAAATTTAACACGAGCGAGGCGAGACATTCACCCAGTTCGTCAGTAGGACGTACAACTACTTGCAGCGATGGGTGGAATGTGGTAAAGTCGTTAAGACATTTGTGGGTCTTAGCGATTTCTTGCTACGGGACCCACTATTGACAACTTGTGGAAGGAGTTATATTTATTCTCGAGGGAAAGGTACTTTACGAATATATATGACACGGCCACACAGGCGGATGTATTTGCTGAAGCTCGGGGAGGTTCGCAGAATGTCATCTCTCTAGACAGCAAAGGTGGGAATCATACTAAGGACCAAAACCCCAAGGAACATAAAACCTTGGTAGGGATAACCAGAGAAGGCATAAGGACAAGCAATGTTTCACTTGCAAGGAGTGGGTTCATATCTCCCCCAATTGTCCTAAATGGAAGGGATTAGTCCAGAGAGTCTCTGTAGCCATTGAAGGCAGACGGTCGGTGGATGGAAAACTCGATGTTTCAGGCTAAGCAGAAAGCCGTGTACGAGCCAGTGGTGCGTGCAGAGACCGGTCGCGATGCTACCCAATCGATCGGTTTCTGAACGAGCAAGAACGTGACGCGTCTTTATTCGCAAACGCGGAGAAAGTTTTATCCGGTTCCGTGAAGAACTATAAGAACGGGGGGTCCTCTAGATTTCTACATCGTAATGGTTTCATGTATAGAAAGTATACTACGTCTGATGGTAGGAAGTTTGTGCAGCTAGTTGTTCCTCAGAAATTTAGGTCACACGTACTCAGGGTGGCGCACGAGTCGAGTACGGCAGACCAATTGAGTAATAATAAAACAACGGTTAAAGGTCACTGGCCACCTATATTGTACAAACGTGTGATATTATTATACTTATAAACAAAACGCATTGGTTATGTATGCACACCATAAAATTGTTTAATTAGACTTAAAACTTCAATTTATAAAATGAAAAATGTATTCGGCAATCTCCGTTAATAATCGGTAGTTTCCGCGTGCCAAAACCGAATATGACGTACATTTATCCATTCTATTCAACCTAGCCATTCAAGTGCTTAATTTCCCCACGTAAATGTCTATGTGATATAGCATACGATCGTGCTTTTATACAGCAAATATGGTGTAATGTGTTGCATACGGATGTAACCAAAAGAGTGATGATGGGAAAAAGCGTTCTTTCTTTTTCCGAGAAAAGATGCTTACCATAAAAAAGTGGATTTAATCTGTTGGATCGAAATGGGGAGGGATGGGAAAGTTGCATCATTTATGCCGGATTATAGTGAATTTGGCCCAAAGACAATTCGGCCCAACTCGAAATACAATTCGGCCAAACTTAACATTGTTTGTACGTTCTTTTTCTTCAACAAAAATGTAGATGCTATGTAAAAGAGGTTTTAGGGAAAAAACTAAATTTGAACAAACTATTTTGATATTCTTTGAAAGAAAATAATCATACTTCGTAGCGTACATATTTATGAGAGAAAACACAAACTGACATATCTTGCTTCCACTGATTAAAATATGTATATACATTTTTTATGAAAACAAATATATGCATCTGCACAACGACATTCTCAATTTAAGTCTTCCGGTCAAATTATCAATAATCATTTATAAAACAAAAATACGTAACAGATAATATTCTACATAATACGTATACATTTTGCTAAGGGTAGTGTACATGAGATATTATAACAAATATACTTAATTTTAGCTTTCACGTTGTAACACAGCTGCATACAATACATACTAGATTACAGACAGATAGAGAGAGAGAGAGAGAGAGACAGAGAGAGAGGGAAAGAAAGAGAGAGAGAGAATAATGTTGAGCATTTTGTCAGTATTTAGTTGCTGCAATATGAAGCTCTTACCAGTTAATTTTATTGTCTTTTTTTTTTTTTTTTTTTTTTTTTTTTTGTTTTCAAGTTGTTTTAGTGTGTGTGCGCGTAAATTGAAAGCTTGTCATTACTGGTCAATATCGTCAATCATATTTGCTCCATTATTCCGTACAAATTAGAAAGTAAATAAATTTGTGTTTAATTTGTGCCTACCCCCCCCCCCCACCCCACACACACTCACAGTACAATATAAATTGATAAACATACACTTGTTTGAAAATAAAATGAAAGAAATTAACCTTGCATTGTTATCACATATTCCTTCTTTTTTCATCATGGGAAAATTATCTTAAAAAAATATATATCCACGAACTCCGTATATGTAGCGGATGCCGGCTTCCGTATGCATCCTCAGTGTAGTGTGTGTATCGCTTACGTCAAATAACAAAATCGCAAATGAGACGAAAGTATAACCCGATTGCTTGAAGTCACCTGCCATTTACGTATGATAAGTTACTTATTGCAAAATGACCCAGATTGTATCGTATCCAGGTTAACTATAAGTCGGTATCTCGCAAAGAAAAATAAATCATTATTTTAAAATACATTCAATGTGAGTACAAATGATAATCTTTTTGCTGGCATGGGTTAGAAAACTATTATTAAAGCAAGTTATTATTGTGCATAATATTTGCACTGCAAACATCAATTATGATTACATATAGCAAACAAATAGAAGACAGGGTGATAAACACAGCTGGCAGGGAGCAATAAACTCATTGTTTAAACTTACCGACAGGATATCAAATACGTAGGTTATTTTATTACAATGCAAACCAACCCCGGAAACTTGACTTTGGTATCTTTTTAGTGTGAAACAATGGAACAGTTTTGAAAGTGACACAATCTAGTGCGTCGTGCACGCATACCGATATAAGGCTGAACAGTAAATAAGTTTTCACTAGTTTCATCTAAATATTCCCTATCCAAAGTTTATAGTGTTTTATTTTTCGACAACAAGAAGCATGTACTTCGTCTTGTAGGGATAAATGTACGTCATTTCCGGTTGGCGTCCTCAATAGGTTGTAAATCGTAACTAAGGGGAAGTAATAGCATTATATACTACGATTTCGAGTAAATAAATTATTATTTCTTCTATACACTTGATAATTTTTTGTTCTTTTGTGTGAGTATAACTATTTTTAATCATGTAATGCAAATCTGATATAAATAGGAAAATGTTGGAGTATGGCCGGTGACCTTTAAGGTATAACGAGAATGTTATTGGCCTTAGGTTAACAATGACGTGGCACGATTTTGTCGTTCGTGCAAGGTTTATCAGAAGGCGGTCTCAAAGGAATTGGACTACATCATTGACATGGAAGGTAGGTCCAATATGCAGAATCATTACGTAAAAAGACCTGATCAAACAATTGATAAAGAGGTCTTCAAAGCAGTGTGTGTAGCAGTGATAGACGATAGGTCGTGTGACGAATCGGAATTCCTCTACAGTACCGAAATGCCCCTTGAATACCTCATTGACGTAGGGAAAGAAGTTATAGACCAGATCAATGTATGCACGGATTCATCCGAGGATCAGCGTACGTAGATCTTGGAGGTCTTGTATAAAATACCCAGGCGTGTTTACGGACAAACCAAGCCGTACTGGATTCATTCAACACGAGATCAAGTTGAATACCTCAGAGCCAATCAGGATTAAAGGATATTAAAAACCTTTTAATGCGCGGGATACATTCAACGAAGAAGTGAGGAAAATGGTAGCCCATGAAGTGATCGAACCTTTCAGTTCCCCGTACTCGTCCCCTCTTGTGTTAGTCGGAAAGAAAGACGGAATAAACCGTTTTTGCCTTGACTTTCGGCAACTGAACAAAATCATTGTGTTCGATGCAGAAATAATGCCAGACATTGAAAGTTTATTTTCAAAGATGGCAGGTCATAACTACATTTCCAAGTTAGACCTTATCAAGGGATATTGGCAGGTACCAATCGCTGATAATGTTCGCGAGTTAACGGCATTGGCAACTCCTAAAGGTCTTTATTAATTTAAAGTCATGCCTTTTCGGTTTAGTCAACGCAGGGACGTCTTGCGTTCGTCTGATGCAGAAACTGTTAAATGGTATGGAAAACGTCGACAGTTTTGTAGACGATACCGTTGTTTCTACGTATACCTGGGATGAATATGTTCAGGTATTAAAGGATCTGTCTGATAGACTTTACACTGCAAATCTTCCAGCTAGGCCCACCAAATGTAGTATAGGATATTTTAACCTAGAATGTTTGGGCCATCTTGTAAGTGGACTACTCCAGTTGAAACCTCACCCTGATACAATAGGAGCAATCAGACATGCACCTAGACCAGAAGCTAAGAAACAAGTAAGATCTTTCCTAGGCTTGATTTGGTTTTACAGGAAATTTGTTTCCAGGTTTGCGGCTATTACCAGCCCATTAACAGGCTTGACTAGAAAAGAGCGACCGAATAAAGTTCCCTGGGATGTGTGCCAGGAAAAAGCATTTAACGCTTTAAAAAAAGAAACTGGTAAGTGCACCAAAGTTAAAGTTGCCAGAATTGAACAAAACGTTCGTGATGAGGACTGATGGGTCCGATACTAGACTTGGTGCTGTTTTGCTACAGCAGCAAGAGAGAATGAAATTGCCCATTGCTTATGCAAGTAGGAAATTTCTCTCTATGGAGCAAAACTACTCCATGATTGAGAAGGAGTGCCTTGCCTTAGTATGGGGGA
Source organism: Sinohyriopsis cumingii (assembly GCA_028554795.2). Lineage (NCBI taxonomy): Eukaryota > Metazoa > Mollusca > Bivalvia > Unionida > Unionidae > Sinohyriopsis > Sinohyriopsis cumingii. The sequence continues at coordinate 79,308,247 of CM068841.1, forward strand.
TAGGAAAATTCCATACATATTTTGTCGGGAATGAGTTTACCTTACAAACGAACCATTAGCCGCTCTTATACTTGAACAAGACAAAGTTCGCCAACGCAAGATTGATGCGTTAGGCGTTGTCTTTGCAACCGTATAGTTTCCGAATCATGGCGATTCGAGGATCGGGAAATATGATTGTTGGGTTTTTAGGTAGGGTGTAATCAGCAGACTATTTTCGTTCAGTATTCAAAATTGATTGTTTTAATAATTTTGTATGTTCAGATTCCGTGATTTTTCTAAAAGTGTTACCACTTTTTTACGGGGGAAGAAGTATTGTTACGGAATTGTATACATTTTATTTATTAAATTCACGTACGCGGGTTTCGGTTTTTTTTTAAAGCACGAATGAATAAATTTCTAGAAGGTTTTATAGTCCTCTAATTGATCTCAAGTCACAATTATCATTTTCTAAAAGAAATCATATTACCTCATGGAGAAAACCCTCTAGAAGATTTCTAATGTTTACGAAATAAAATCATCGTTATATTTAGAAAATAAAATAAGCTATTTGCTGTGTTCTAGATGTTTACAGAATACAATAAATCAATGATTCAGGTCAAGTCCAACAAATAAGATTTTGATAGCATATAATCAAATAAAAAAGAAATTAGAAACTAACTAACAAAAAATGCAAATTCAATATTAATAACACAAGAAACTAAATGTCCTCTTAAATAAAATATATTTAGGTGTGTGCATGTATGTGTATTTTAAAATGTTATCCATTCTGATAAAATAAAGCGAGAGGAAACCTCGCCTACCCTTTTTGTTATTTTCTCGTGCTATCATAATCACAATGGCTTAGGTCATATCACAATATTCCATATTCCTCTTTCTTTCTTTCTTTCTTTCTCTCTTTCTCTCTCTCTCTCTCTCTCTCTCACCATTTAACTGTCTTTCTCTTTTGAAATAATTTCCATGTTTGTGTTGTTTTACTTCAATTTATTCTGCTTTGCTCGCCGTTTAAATTTCGTTGTAGGTATGGGTTCTTCCGCTTGTACTGATTCTGAAGAGCGCATGGTTCTCCTTTTGTTCGGACACTCTGATGACCATTGTCCTTTATCTTGAAGTTGATTATAGGTATCTTAATTTATGTTTCTCTTTTGTTCTGTCGTATAGGTTCCTTCTTCTTAAGCGGTGTGAATATTTGGCCGCCCAATCTCCTTAATCTTGACTGACATTGCATGTATCTTTAACTTTATCTCGAGTTGAGTGTTCACAATTCTTGCTGGAAGTGTAATGTCGAATGACAGTCTGTAAATCTCTGACGATACGTGTGATCTATTGTGACCTTTCCATCTTGACAAATGGAAAACTGAGTCACTGCATTCTCATTGGTGAGGGGTCTCTCATTATCTTAAAATAGAATCTGTAGCATATTTAAATCAAATTCTGAACCAATAGGAAACAACGTTGGATACAACCACATCAACTTCGTTGAGAATTTTGATCAGTTCCTCATATGATCATCATCTTGCATACTTCGGAACTGGTGAGGATTCTTAGTTTACCTCTGAAGCTGCCAGAACGCATTTACAGAGACCATGTGCAGATTCAAGTGAAACACAAAAACAAATGCATCCCAAAAGACATAAACGTTTAATTCATTCTTTCTGAACGCTATAAGAATACTCTTTACTTTGAAAGTGTTCAAATGGTCAGACGTTTATAAACTGCGAAGACATACTAAGCAGTGCCATGCCACGACGTCAGGCATCATTGTTGTATAAACAAGTGGGAGAAGGTCACTGACAATGTTCAAGACTTAGCAGATTACAGAGTTTAAACAAATTGGATGATGTATGGTGTGTTGTACGGGTGTGTGTGTGTGTGTGTGTGTGTGTGTGTGTGTGTGTGTGTGTTACACCATTTCTTGAATTTCATTTACCAGCGGATTCTTTATGGCACATGTATTAACAATGCATGGAAGGACGTGGTAAGAAGACTTTCTTGTCGTACATCTCCTCTATAGACTTAACAACAAATATATATATGCCATCTCTTGCCCTCTTAAAATATATTTACATCGATCCAAATAACAGTTACTTGCGCCTGAAATTCAAAGTTCTTCTTGTGGACAACATCAGTTCAGGAGCCGACAACAGAGTAGGTCCAGTCAGTAATTTCACGCATTGTTCAGCGAGGTGGATTTACACGAGAGAGCAGTGAGCAGCAACGTGGACGCTTTTCTGTACCAAGCGGATGTGAACAATATCTTGACGTACGGAATGAAACCAAGAACACAAAATATTACTCGAAATCTAATTTCACTGTTTGAATCCATGGGACAACTAGGAGCCAAAACAGCTACGGTATTTCGTACGACGGTTATAGAAGAGTATATACTTTGTGTATCGCTTTTATTTTACTCCAGACCAAGGGAGACAGGAACATTTCCACCCTATAAACCTGGACCAGCTTTGTTCGGAACTTCGGTCTGCAGTCATCGATATGTTTTGTGTCATTTTTACTAGGAAAACGCGTCAATTTGACAATTTTACCTTTACAATAATTTTTAAGTTTGCCGAAATTCTTTAGACAATTGTTGTATGCTCAGGAATGTATCCCTGAATATCCGCTAATATCCTTATGAGGTTCAAAAGTTTAATAATACATTTAGTGTAAGTCAAAATTTTAAGAACGTATTCGACTTTTTCAGTCTCAAAGATTAGAATGCTATTTTTGGTAAAGGCATCTTTTACAGTAAGTCGGATTTCTTTAGTCTCTGCTAAGGTGCCGCTAGATATATTATGTCCTTCAGACAGAGTAACATATATCAGATGAAGTTGCTTGCATTTGCGATATGCACAATGGTGAAAATGTTTATATCTCTATGCTACAATCATTTATTGTAGCTGAAATTGATTTATATATCATACGTGTACATAGTCTAAGCACATAGCTGATTAAAATGACAGCTCTCATGTGCTCTACATGAGTTCTGGATCTTTTCTTGACCCTGCTTAAAGTCCATTACTATTTGGGAACCTTAGTTCTAATGTCAGTCTAGACCATACAATCCTATCATCCACTAATCTTTCCTAGTCTCTGCTCAATCTTGTTACATATCCGGAAGTGTAGTACTATTTTTGTCTGGGTAATATGGTTGACAAATTTCCAGAATTGTTTCAGTCTCCGCTGAAGACTAGACCAGATTGATAATTTTACAACTACTTTCAGTCTAAATCAATTTAAAATAATGTTCATAGTTTCCGCCAATGTGCATTATAATTTACAAATTTTGTAGTACTACATTTTAGTGCAGGGCAAATCGTAAACATATTTCAGCTAATTTTCAGTATTTGCTAAAGTCTGTGTCAATTTATGACTTTTCGTAACACATAGTCACGACCAATATATTGTTACTATTACGAGTTCGATCCCCAATGTGAATCTCCTTAATCATCATTACAGTAGATGCAAATTTACCGTTACTTTCAGCATGATCTGATGTGTAGGTGATACTTTATATTTAAATATAGGATATATTCATATATCTACTAGGCGTCAGTAAAAGACACAAAGCGTGTTGGATAGCATGTGTGCAATCTGAGGATAACAACTTCCCAAACAGTAACAGCATAGCTCCATTAGAGCTCTAACAATATTATAATGAGCTGTCAGTATTATAATCATTCCCGTATTAAAGTCAACCAGTTCTAACACTTTTTCCCTAGAGACAGATCCCGCCCCTTAATGTTAAATTCCCTTTTGAGGTTTTATCGTCTGCCACATGTTAAATTCCCGTTATATTCCTAATAGTAACAGTTATAAAGCTTAAAAATTAGATGATGTTAATTACTATTTCACCCCTTTCCCCATATATAACTACTCTCCCTCGCAGCATAATTTTCTGTACATTAGTTCATTACGTTTGGTTTCCGGCAAATTTTAAAGGTTCAAAATACAGTGTATAACATACCAATATACAATAAGTAATACTCAGTTGTAGTTGTTTATTCACAAATAACCATCGATATAAAAATGACATGTATACAATCTCTATCTTTCTCAACACCTTTATGTTCTTCTCACCCACAATCATAATTTGTATAGTAAAAGAGGAAATTGAATATTTCTTGCAACATGTGGTTCTTCAAATTTCTTGGACGCGTTTCGTATCATCTACCTTTTCCGTTGAAATTATCAATGACTCTTGTGCATTTGACTCAGTTTCTGGGATACTGTTGCTTGTAGAGTCGTGAAAACATATGTATTTATGCATCCTGTTAAGAACTGTAAGTCTTAACGGACAACGAAGCTGTTATTTATTGATATCCATATAGACACCGGCTTTCACAATGCAATAATACAAATTTAACAGGACAACATGTTTTCATATCTTTCACAGAAACTATCTTTCAACTTCTTAAAAAACCATAAACAACTTTCAAAGACACACTTTGCATAATTATAATTTAATGCGTTTTGCCGACTTCATAATAATATCTGCCTTCAGAACGCGAATGGGTGGGTGGGTGTTACATCCGTAAATGTATTTCCAATGGTCAGCTGAAATTTCCTGGTAATGAGACCGGCTCAATCGATATAATAATTGAGCCTATAATGACAGTGGTCTCGAGATCGAAACCCAAGGGAGATATTTTTGTTCTTTGTGATTTCCTTTTCAGTATTTCAGAATCAGTTTGAATAGTTAAAGTTTCGAACACAAATCACGTACGGTTTTCGGAAAATTGTTTGCTTTTTATAATTAAAAATAAATAATAAAACAATTATTGAAATATGGCGTCATTAAGCTTTTGGTCCGATAATACAGTACATGATGTCCGACAAACTGTCACGTGGAGATATGGGTCACTTTCTTAGAAACCACCAAGCACTTTTTCGTTTAAAGTACGGCTTGCCATAGAGTCTCTGAATAGCGTTTTCGTCATCCCAATTTAACATCAGATTTGAGGAGTAAGAATAGGTGGGAGCCATTAGAGAGCCACGGATATTGGAGTGTTCCAATCCTAGGGCATGGCCAAATTCATGTGCTGCGACGATGTAGAGTTCTGTGCCTGCCTTCTCAGCCTTAGCACCCAGCAACCATGTCTCCTGGTCATCAAAATGGATTTCGCCGGCTGTTGGGAAGTACGCATGCGCTAACGTACCCCCTGGAAATAAACCAAAATAGAAGCTATTAGAAATATTGGTTTACTGAACAAAGCCACAGAATATAGTTGATATACTACGGTCCAATTCAATGGATAACAGGCATACGTTTTAAACATAGAATTTTAAGTGTATAATAAAGCAAGGCGAGAGAGAGAGCTGTTGCCTCCCCCATTAAAATAAGCTGAATGCCAAACTAACCGAGCTTTTCGGACAGAAATTTTGATAGAGGTATAATGTTATGCCTTGCTATGCTTCAAATGCAGGAGCTTTCGGGGCTTTTCAATGGTACCCCACTTAGGGAGGTTACTCCCATAGACCTCTCGCCAACAAGTTTACACCCAGCCTAACCCTTACCTCCAAACGATACTAAACCATATTTCTGGACCTGCCCCTATGCATCATGGACAAAATCACACCTCATAATATATCCAAAGATATTTAGTTTGTTATTGAGAAACGTGCATAAGAATAAGAATATATATTTTTATCTTCGTAAACATCCACCAATTCATCCATCCATCCATCTACATACAATGATTTTTAACACATATACAAAGTGAAAACAAAAATAATTCCTTTCACTTAAACGATGTAGTTTCTGAACTCTTTTGTAATAACATCTCATCTTCATTGAAATGAAGTCCACTCAAAGATTATGTTTATCGGTTCCTGGCTGATCAACTGTTAATGTGGCAATATTATTCTAGATACATTTTTTTCCAAAGATAAAGCTGTCTACACATACCAAAGGTCAAGATGTCATAACAAATGAAAGGTGAAGATGTCTATACAACCAGAAGGTCAAATGTATATACAAACCAAAAACTAAATGTCTATTCAACCAGAAGTTCAGATGTCTATACAAACCAAATACCAAATGTCTATATAACCCACAAGTCAGATGTCTATACAAACCATATGTAAGGTCTCCATCTAAACCAATTGGATGGAAGTCTATACCAACCAAAAGTGAAGATGTCTATAGAACCCATAGTTCAGGTGTCTATACAATCCATATGTCAAATGTCTATCGAAACCATATGTAAGGTATCCATGCAAACCATAGATCAGATGTCTATACAAACCATATCCAAGGTATTCATACAAACCATAAATCAGATCTCTATACAAAGCAAAGGTCAGATGTATATACAAACCATAGAACAGATGTATATGCAAAACAAATTGACAAATGCAACTAAGAATATGAACACGCTTAGTATTAAACAATGTATGCGTTACGCATCCGGCTCGATGACTTACTTAAAACCTTGACCAAAGAAAGTAAGGAATAAAGGGAGACAAAATAGGTCCGGGGCACTTTCTAGAGAGAGAGAGAGAGAGAGAGAGAGAGTGGTAGGTGGTGGATAAAATATCCAGTGATTTGGGATGCACGAAGTACATGTATTGGTAGTGAGCAAGTCTTACCAGGGCCGTCAAATCGGCCATCATCTCCATGATACCCAGTAGCAAATTTAATGTTCATATCAGTTGTGCCTAGTTCCTGATATACAAAGCGAAGTGGTGTTTTTCTTGCCCAGAGGTTGAAAGCTCGATCCATTGCGTCCCTGAAATTTAAGTTAAACATAATGGCAAATCCTTTCCTAATATAGTGCCCTGAACATTTCCTGGTTCGATTTCATCGACACTCATGATATATTCACGAGTTCTTGCCTTTCAAATATTTGATACGTTTGCTTGCTTACACCGACTGACTTGTGTCAAAAATCAAATTATGCCAATCTGTACTCACGAACGTTCCACATACAGGTCTAAATATGACTTATTTAATGGTCGGGTTTGAATGTTAAAATTCATTGATCAAAACAAACATTTCATTGATATAAATGTCTAGCTCTCGATTCAAAATTTACTACAAACTTCCAGGTCTATTAGCTCTGAAGCAGTCGTAAGAAATGTACGAAGTTTAAATCACCGCCTTCTTTGCTTATGCAATGAATTGTGTACAATGTGTGTGTGTGTTCGTCCATGATCACAGAGAACGTTTAAGGGATGTTTATTTTCTTAAATTCAACGAATACTGAACCGACAAGTCACTGTACAAACATGCCCAAACAAGCAATGTTTTTTTCTCTGTTCATACTTTGATGAATTTAGAAATAAAATAAACAGACAATCCATTTACTTAAATTCGACAGCATAACTAGTTAAATAAACACATGATTTAATTACATCCTATTAATTAATCATATTTTGAATTTCATTGAAAAAGGCCCAATATATATACAGCATATCAGAAAAAGCTCGTCAGTTGACGTCAATTTACAACTCAGATCAGCTGGAAGATGTTACCTGGTAAAGTGTTTGATGTCAGTTTAATTTGTTTCATTATCCTTGTATCCTGTGAATTGGAATACACGGTTAATAAATGAGGAATTTGACACAAATCCCGCAGACATGACACGTTTTTGTACTGAATTGGGCATCCTATGACATGGAGAGACGGAAATGTGTATTTTCCACAAAATTCAAACGTGACAACAATACGCTATCACTCGGGACGACCTTCTTGGGCTGTAGAAATTAACTGTCGACTTGTAAAGGATGACAGAGTCTCACTATTTTGACACTTCTGAGTGGATGAACAGTCCTTGTTGTAACGTATTACTGAATTTTCATTACGGTGATCAATGACTTACATTATGCGACGAAGTTCAAATCCGTCGTTACTCACTGTTTGAATACTTGTTGCTCTGAGACAGTGTGCTGTAGCATTAGCAATGACATCTCATTAGTTTAACCAAAGGTCCACTATTTAGTTCATTATTAAAATCTTACGTAAGAAGTCTGAGTTTGAGTGATCATAGATTCTAAATATAGCCCTCATTCAGTATATAAAAAAGTAGTGCAGGTAGGCGTGGCTTAAATATAAATTTGGTTTCATACTGGTATCAACTAAACAATTCAAAAGGGCCTAAACATTCTGAACGCTGGAAATCGTAATGAGGAAAAAAGTCTTTATTTATTTTAAAATCAACACATCTGTATAACTATGTTTATCGCATAATGAGAAATACTGATTCTGTTTAACGAAGCCGCAGAACAGTGTTGTGTAATGGCTTTAGAATGCATTCGGATGCTTCTGTCATTTGCATGATGCTACGACTTCATTTGTAATGTCGTGTGGAATTATATGTTACATATTTAAACATTATTATACATCTAAAATGTTAATCCAATGAAATTATTAGACTGATACCACGTGACAAAACACGATAAATCCGTGTTTTGCAAGTACGTTATCTGACACTTGTACAGAACTAACAAAAAAGATGTTCAAACCTGTTTTGGAGTCAAGGAAATTAGCGATTCAAATTCCCCGTGATTCGTGATGTTATGTCATTTTATAATCACAGATTTAAAAAAGAAGACAAATTTACATGTAAATAATGTCGAAGCCTGATAAAATAATGGATTTTGGTTGCTGAAGATTTAATCAAGAACATGTCATATTTTTATAAAATTCCTCAACCTGGATGCACTGAAACTAAACTTTTGCTATTCTACAATTCCTGAACTAAACAAAATACGGAATTCTAAAGTTAACAATAAATTAAATTTTAGCAAATGTGCTTCTTATATCAAAGTCAATAACTCCAGTCTCTCCCGCAGTATCTATTAAGTGCTAATTTTGGCAGATATATCTTTATTTTGGCATCTAAATAATTACAAAAACACGATAGTTTATGCTTGATACCAAATTTTACATAATTGTATTGTGAATTTACAAGATTTTTAACAAGGAAGATTATGCAAATATTTTATTTGTTTTTGGTTTATAAGCAGGAAATTTTCAACGAAATATTGAATTATTGCACTATATTTTCAATTAACATTTAACATGTTTAAGTTGTTTGATCTAAAAATAACAACTTCCGAAAATCCCACCCAGAATGCACTATTAAAGGACATACTTCTTAGTGTCATGCATGATGAATAAATGATCCAATCTTAATGGACAGAGAAAGGTTTCTTATAATTAGAATTCATAAATGAAAAACAGTGTTCATATCAATGTATTTGTACAGGATATAGTTACCCATTTTCGATGAGTTTTTCTTTGTTTCTTTAGAGTTTATTTTATTCTTGTGCTTGTCGTAGTAGATAACTCTTTCAAAACGGCCGGGCCAGTAGGAAACGGGATTATGTTTTCCTTGTCAACGTGATCACACACCACATTTGTTGATGAGGTATATAGATTTATTGAACTCTCTACAAATCGACGGATTTCCTTAATATCTTCTAAAAGCCCTGAAAACAATTTTCTCTTTTGTATTTAATACGAATCTTAAATATCCGTTTCCATGTTAGCTAAACTTATTTAAAGATATGAACGAGTCCAGTTGACGATTTCATCTAGTCCATATGCCCCATAATGGTAGGTACTTTGTTCAAGTGAGATGATACGAGGCCGCCATTTGTTTGGATTCTGATCTATTTGGGATTTGAGAATGGTCCTACCTAACTCTTTATTTCAAACTAGAGACTGGGCCAAACATATTTCAAAGAAGTATCATAGGCCTGAGGCTGAACGATTTGCAGCTTAAAGTCGACATAACAGCTGGAAATTGAGATTGAGATTGTACTGAATGAACATCGTGGTGCAAGTTTTGTACTTAAAACGTTTTATGAATTCTAGACCAGGTGTCATATGAACAGTCAAAACAATGTAAAAGTTTATACAACTGTGAGCCAATGCATTACCCCTCACAACTCTATCCATGTGAACTCGTGCGATTTGTATATCGGTGTCTTTGTGTCTTTGTTTATCCGTCGGCAGATGAGGATGTATATTGTCCAAATGAATAATAATTAGAACGAAACGAACAGCACAGACCTCGATTTGTAGGCACGTAAAGTGTGGCAGAGGGTCTATATCGTTGGCAGATATATACACGTTATTTTAAGGTATATACAGGTAGCGTATTCGTGCATGTGAATAGTTCCTGTCTTCATCAACCAAAACGTAACTTTCCAACTAACACTACTCTCTTATTATAAAATCCAGTGTTCAAATTCCTTACCTCTGTTGGCTTTGTGTTAATGTGCTGGTTCTAGAGTACTCCGTAATCTTCCATGATAGTACCTTTTTCGGCCAAATTCGTGCTGTGGAGTGAAAAGTTGGTTTAGACTTGTAATTTCTTCAAAGAAAAATTGCGACGAGCAAAAAGTAAACTAGAAACACAAACTGGCTGACTCACTGAGATACTGATTTATAAAATTACAATCTTTGCATCACTCACTCTGACTGACTAGCTAAAACAACTGTCTGACTAATTTATCAGCTTGCCAAATAACCAGTTAACTTGGTTAACTGATTGGTTTATGTATGTGCTGCATCAAGACGAACCCTAAGCAGTCACTGTCAAATCTTCACGTAGGACAGTGGAGACATGATTTTATTCAAAATCTTGCATTCGGCTATTCGCCGACTAACAGACTATATGAATGATTGATTTCAGAACAAACACCTAATAAACAAACTGTCAAGCTGACTTGCACTCTTATTAACGGGACCAGTAACCAGCGATTGTACGAGATGACTAATTGATTAACTTTATGACTAATTCAATGAAAGGATTCAATTGAATTGTACCGACACAAAAAGTGAAGTAATGGCCATCACTCACTAGATAATGTCCCTACCGTGTGTATGTATCTGTGTGTGACATTATTTGACAGTTCTTAAAAAGATGTTGAATTTATTGTTAGCTCCAATAAATATTGTATTTGAATATGAAGCAGTTTCAATCTTGGTGTGAATAATAAACGAGTGATTCAACCGTTCATAGGATCTAACATAATTATAGAGACCTATGACTACGAAGGAATTAAGCAATAAAATAAGAAACAGTGAAACATGTCTCTAGAGACACTTCTTTTACTTATTACCTTCTCTTAAACAAACGAAGTTGTATTAGCTTAGATGGAGAAAACATGTATTAAAGCGAACGTTAAAGTTGCATTTTATTTAGTAGTATGGAATAGAGATGTTTGATAAAACCTCAGTATCATGATGGAAGTTATTTGTATTTCTATGAAATATCTCGGCTAAAATTATTGCATTATCAATGTAGGTGTCGGCAGACATTAGGAACTGTCATGGAAGACTATTTTCTTGCCAGATATTCTCGATAATGACGCTTAAATACGAACTTATAATCTAACTTTAAGTCTCTTTTTCATGAAAAGCTTCTAGCAATCGCAGCATCGACATTATGCTTTCATTTGAGTCGGAAATTGTCAGGAACCGAAGTTTTCTTTGACAAAAATGAAAATAAAAAATGGGCACGCTCGAATTCGAAGCTAATATAAGTTGAGATTTAACATGTTTAAATATTTAATGTTATGAAAATATTTCACGAAATACAACATGCCTGGATGTAGTGTTCATGGTGCTGCAATAAACATAGCATGTTCTGGGACGGAATGACAGAATTAATATTTTCTTGAACTTTCTCTTTCATCAACCACCTGTTTTGAGAAAACATTTTAATATGTCCACTCAGAGGCTGATTGATAAAGATCTTACTGTCTATTTCTATTGTAAATCACCTACCTGCAGCAAGTCTCGCAGAACCATTGTCAGGAACATCTTTAACACCACAGCGGGGCTCCGCCATTTTACGTAAGGTTTCGTCATCCAACTTACCTGTGATTGGTATATTGACCATTTCTTGAAACTTACTAAAAACGAAAATAATTATATATATATATATATATATATATATATATATATATATATATATATAGAGAGAGAGAGAGAGAGAGAGAGAGAGAGAGAGAGAGAGAGACAGAGAGAGAGAGAGAACACAATAGCATCATGTGATTTTTAAGTGCTTCTAATCAACTTCCACTTTTATTTAAATTCGTTTGATACCATATTGGCATCACCGAATTAAGTTTCGTAGAATAAGAAGAAAGTAAGAAATAACTTTTAATTAATGAGCAACAAAAATATTTTCCCTTGGATAATCGTGTGTGTGTGTGTGTGTGTGTGTGTGTGTGTGTGTGTGTGTGTGTGTGAACAAAACTAACCTGATTGCCGCTGCCACTGTGCTAACAGGCACCTTACCAGTAGGTAGAGCTGCCTTTTCGACCGTTTCATTCAGATAGTTGAATTTTTCTAAATATGTCTGCAATGAGTATGAAAATTGTAATTAAAATATGCTCAATGACGAGAAATCTTCCCCAATCACATGCACACGCACAAACGACATGATATGGTGTGCTCCCGCACTTTGATGAACAAGTAAATAACATTTTTCATCACAACGAGGGTTTTAGAAAGAGACATCGTAAACGTATATTTGGAAAGAAGCAGGTCGTTTACTAGTCACAAATATTGTTCATCTTATTTAAATCATATATGGAACTGAAACAGTGAATATTTGCGATAATAGCGACAAGAATAAAGATAATTATAATCATCATTCTATCCTACGTACAATGAAGGCATCGGAACTGTCTTCAGAAGTACGAATATAAGGGCACAGAATTAAGTATAGCATTTGAAATGGAGCACATTTTGATCAATTTCCTTCTAACTAGAACCGGGACGAACTGAGCTTTTCGTTGTCAATGACCTGTGGTAACCAAGTCGCTACTATATTCATTGAGAGACATATGTATCAGTCCTTATGTACATCATAACTATCCATCCAGCATAATGACTTCGAAAAGAAATGGATCGAAAAAGAATGTTGAGTATTGGACATAATTTAAAGCTAGACCTATTTCATTTCAATTTGACTTTTCCGTACGAATTGGACAGTGACAACGCATTTGCTCGGAGTTTGAAAACAAAGTCATGTGACCCAAGAATTTGGCTTTGCAAATACCTTTGTAAATAACCATGTATTGAAAACAAATTTAAAAAGGATTAGTGGCTAACATAGTTATATCTTACTAAGGATTGAGACTGACACATTTTATTTTACTTGAAATTTTGTCTTTCCGTCTTTAATTGACTCCTTATATCGCACTGGTGAGTATTTGTGTTTAAGTGTTTGTGTTTGTCTCCTCGTTATGACACTAATTTATTTCTTGTTCCTTTAATTTCCACCACAAATTATGGACTTAAAGTAACGGAAAAACCACCAATGGTTCTTTGGCCCGTACACAGATTTAAAACAGTTTCTTGCGATAAATCAGTCTATTTTGGTATAAATAGAAAATTTCCTCCTAAACAAATGCTATTATAGAAAACAATCTGTAAAACACTTGATAGATTTATGGAATGAATAATGAATGGAGTGAAGGAAAGATATGTATTGCATACATATAAACATAATTTTACACATACCAGTCATGTATCCATCTATTCATCTATCCATCTATCGTATATATACACCAAGTTTTAATACAAGGCGCTCAAAAAAATAAAAGGACTTACAATGGCTTCATTTTCTGTTAGCTTTCTAGAGGTAGTGTCATAACCGTTTCCAATCGTGAAGACGACACAAAACACAAGAAGGGTAAAAGGCACTCGTTTGTTTATGTCCATCTTGTTCTCCTCTAATCTTACTGCAGATAATAATAATAACAGTAATAATAATAATAACTACTAAACGTAGTTTTTTAATATATGACTGTAGGCAAAGATAAGAGAGCATAAAAAATGTAACGTCGAAAAGAAACATCGCGTGGTCTTACATGAGAATCATTTAATTTTAATCCTTGAAACGTATATTTTCCAATATATTTCACACACACATACACACACAGGCATTCTCTCTCAGACCAAGTTTCGTATCTCTATTCAATAATGTTCGAAATAATTTGGCTTTGTCTTTTGGAGTCACATAAAAATGAAATTAAAATCAAAAGCTCTCTTACGATTCAGTAAAGTCTTTCTTTCCCGCTCAAACTTCGGCAGTCAAAACTCATTTGTTATATGTAAATTATGTAACAAGTTATATTGGCTGATCTTGATCTAAAGAAACGTTTCTCTAATGCAAGTAACGGACCTTCATTGTATTTTGATATTGGCAAACATCACCTTAATATCCTTCATGATAAATGTAGATACGCATATAGCCCCATGAAGTCCTATTTCCATAGAGTCAGTTTGCGTAACTCGTATATGGGTAATTGTGATTCTGACAATGAAGACGCTGAATACTATATTGTTGTATTGCCCACTTTTTAATATGTAAAGATCCAAGATCTTTCGCTTTTTCTTTCAACGTAATCCTTGTGTAACTCTAGGTTGATTATTAAAAGGTGAAGCAGATCAAAACAGAGAAACAAATTTTGCATATTACAAAATGCTCAAAAATATATCGCAGAAAGTAGGGGGTTTTAGTGCATAAAATTATATCCTAGCTACTAAATCTATATAATTAATGTAAGACAACAATGACCGTAACCAGTGAAATGTTTTCTCTCTTTCTATCTCTCTTGCTCTCTTTCTCTATCGCTCTCTCTAATTGATTATTTCCTTATATACTTATCTATATGCTTATTCTCTTTTACCCTATAAATCCAGCAATCTTTTAATTAACAAAAATCTTTGACCTTGTTTGTCGCATGTACTCGAATTTTTGCCAAATGAATGTAGCCTTTGGATTATCTTTATATGTTTTTGGATACGTTGTCCGATCATATTTTGTTTATTAGTATAACAATAAAATAAGTTTGAAACAAAAGAAAAGCAACTGAAAACTGGGAATAGATAGGCCAAACCAAAATGATATCACAGCGACATCTAGAAGTATTTTATAATACGTATAATAAAATCACGGTCTGGGAAGAACAAAAAGGCCTATTTAGATATTTATGTTGAAATGTACGAATTATACCAAAACAAATGATCAAATGTAATTTAAGAAAAACAAAATTATAATTAAAGCGTATGTACTTACCTAAATAAATATAAGCGCTATTACACTGATGGTTTCTTGTGTTCTTGTCACTTCGGTAACCAGGCTTGAAGTGGCTTTCCCATCTAAAGCACGATACTTATATAGGACGCAATGGAGAGAGAATAAACCAATCAGATTACAGTTTACAGATTCAGACTTTGTTACGTGGAAGAGGAATGCAATGCCACTTTTATTTGCCTGCTGGTAAGGATTACGCAAGTAAAATGCAATTTCTATTTTCCACGAAACTCACTCGCTTTCAAGTTTCCAGTTAAAAATGTTGCAAATCAATGCAAATAAAGTAACGTGCTGACGTGTGACCCAAACCTATTTTCTCACAAAGTGTTGGATGTAATCTTTTAAGTAGACAAACCTTACCTCAACAGCTGATTACCCAATTTGACGAAATCAAGCTTCATTTATGTTTTCAATGTCTGACTATAAATCCGGAATTATGCACTACCAACCCACCCATCTCCGGCTACGTTTTTCTCTTGCCTACTCAGCCTATAATCCTAATAACTGACTTGTACAATACCTTTCCAACACAAATCATTGTGCCATTCAGTTTCCTAGAGCAGCATAAGTTCAAAAGCGAGAAATGTGTTGAAATGTTTATAAAATGACAAAATTGGTCAGCTCTTTATAATATCTATTCCATCCGAGACCAACAACAAAACTGCGGTTTCGAAATTATACACCCAACATATATAAAAAGAGAAAAAAACTGATAAAATAATCTTATTACGATTAATATGCATTTCCCAATATATTTGACGCTTGAAAAGGCATTGCGAAATATTGAACAACTTTAAATTGTATTGAAATCGATGAACATTTTGTCTTTACTGCTTGTTCGAAACGTCCTTAATCATTCTCCATATCGGCATTTATACTAATCTGCAATTACACGTACTCATGTACTCGCTTATAAGTCGAGTTAAATTACCGTCCCTCTACCAGAACTGCTTTCGCATATTAGGGTCAAAGTTCCTTGTTCTTTTGATCGTTCTTGGCAAACTGCATAGACCCAGAGCTTCCGGCCGCATTATACAGTTAGCATGTTGAACCCAACTCATAAGCGAGCATTTACAGTCCTTAAAAAAGGACGTCATTAGTAATTTACACGTTTTATACAATATTTAAAATATTGTCTGAATTTATGGATATTGAGGATGGAAATAGTTATATTTACCGATATTTAAAGATATATGTTCGAAATTTCATAACTTGTTCCTGAAGAAACATTCGATGGTGCTTTCTTAAAGATTAATTTCACTATAGCAACTACTTTCTAGAGCATCATGATGATCGCTAGCTGAGTCTGGCAGAGCAGGCAAAAGGATCTTTGCATCTCGTACTTCCACCAAACTGATGGACAATGTGGCCCCTCCAGCAGATGTACCCTTTTCATTGTCCAGAATAATTATACCCTAGAGAGGTCCCATTCTGTGTATGTGTTTCTCTTAATGTTTCTATTAAATATTTAAATATCAAAATTAATGGAAATGTTTGGTAGTATGTACATGAAGTAATCGGCGCCTTCCATATTCTATAGTCGAATATCGATCTCACTGCCAGAACTTGTCATGGAGAGTGGATTATATTTTTCGTGTATAAATTAGCTCATTCACCAAAATAACGAAACGCATTTTCTCACTTGAAAGACAAGATGCAGCTAGCAGATGAGGACCCCCCTAGAATTTCCTATTTTCTCATACCTGGCACACTCAAGGTTACTTCCCAAACAAAGGGAAAGCATATAATTGTTCATATGTATTTCTTACCTTAAAAATATACAGAAGATAAGATGGACTCAATGGAAATGGAATAAACTTGTATTTGAAGAGGTCCAAGGTCGATCTGCTTGGCAGTCAGAGTTACGTCAATACAGAATGGGTTAAATTAACAATTTAAGCATATTTATGAGAGGATTTTACCGCTGCACAGTGTGAGTGAGAACAGACATTTTCTCACACGAGACAAAAAGTACATTCCTGACATAGATAAAGCTTTTTCAGGTACAGAGGAGACAAAAGTGTGCATTTACATATATTGTATATAATAAATAAACCGGAGATAATCTAGCACGAGTCTAACATGAATAAAAGGAAATTTTCAAAAATTACGCAGTATTAACAGTGGTTACATTATGTAAAATTCCAAAAAATACTAAACCGATTTTCAAAGGCAAAGTCAAGGACATTGTCACTACAGTAAAAGAAGCCGTTAAACTGACTTGATAAGACAACTTGAGAAACTAAATTTTTTGCCACAGAAGACAAGTTTCTGCCAATAAATGTAGACGGCCTTTAGAGGCTGTCATATGCACATTCCTCTAGCACTCAATGCAACTTCCATTACACACACACACACACACACACACAAGCGTTATGATCCGGACAGACCATCTGCAAACCAGACATGCTATATAAATCTGACCACACGAGTCATGTACCATATGTCTCTTTGGTTACGATATATATATATATATATATATATATATATATATATATATATATATATATATATATATATATATATATATATATATATATATATATATATATATATATATATATATATATATATATATATATATACATATATATACCTTGTAGTGATAAAAAAAAATCCACTCAGGAGTGAAACAAACTTAAATGTGCACTTTAGAGCGAGTAAGTTTCTGTGTGATGTTTGCATGTATTATGAGTGTTTCCATTCTATTTGTGTGTGTGTGTTTGATAATGTGCATTACAAATGGTTGATGTTGATTGCTCAGATTCAGTAGTTAGATATCTTAATTTTTGTTCACGTTACGATCGTTTCACATAATATATATCCTCTGTGATAAAGGGATAAAGATTTTATACTGATTTCACATCAAGATTTAACATTATGGGATAAAGATGTAAAAATATTTTCACGAATTTGTAGGGCTTAGCTAATGGCGAGAAGAAAACAGGGGGAGGTATTTTTTTCCACTAGGTAAGGAAACTGAAAATATAAACGGTTTACAAGATATTCATATGTTAAAGAACGATGTAATTGTGTTAAAGCTAAATAAGGATGATATGCTAGTCTTGCTTCATATAAGAAGAACATTAGGATGGTGGAAAGTTTTATTCAACAATGATTATGCTTAAATCGATATAAAATCAATACAATGGGAACTTATTGTATAGTTGATTCAACAATTCGAGATAAGAGTATTATATTTATTAATATATATGGTCAAACTAATGCTGAGGCACAATTTAATGAAAATGTTAAGGTTACAGAATGATTTTATTGTTTGCTGTGGTTACTGGAACTTGGTATATGATATGGAAATGGAGTGAGGAAATTATAAATCTATAAATAATCCTAATATTCTGAAAATGTGACTGATGGGAGTGAAAATAACAGACATTTTGAGAATTTTATACGAAAACATTAAGCTTTTACATGGCATAGAATAAATCTTCGACAACAAGGTCGTCCAGACGTATAATGCATTTGGTATTGTTATAAGTTGTTGTGCTATGCCAGAGTATAGACCCGATTATTCAGAAAGCTGTGTAAATATAACACTTAAAGAGGATAAAGATTATATAGTAAATAATGCAATTTACGAAGTAAAGAAAACATGCCATTATGCCACTTGAGTCAAACATATCGAATCTGTGAACCTTGAGTTCTATGTATGTGATATTAGTTGAAACAAAACAAACTTAGTCCAAGATTTTGGCAAAGGAAAATATATCAAGATTATCATAGGAAAATTGAGACGGAATTTGTTTTTGTACAAACTGTACGATTTTGCACATTTTAAAGTAGATTGAGATGCATCGCGATTTGTTATTGCAATAGCTAATTACAACGGTTTTATACAGACACAAAAGAACCAAAACATTGCAGCAGAGATTTGGCTTAGGAAAGGTAATGCACAATGGAGGGTTTGCACTAAATTTAGATTGGAAAGCGTGAATGAAATTTGATTTTATCAAATTAGCCAATGAACCATACAGGTAAAGTTTGTCTACAAAACGGATTACATAAATCTCTTTACAGGAAAATAATTTTCAAACACCTATCAAGAAATTAAGTAATTTCCTTTTTTTTTTTTTTTTGGTCTTAGCCACGTATTTCTTTTTGTTTTGCTTTTACCGAGTACCTTTCATAGAAGAACAAAAGTCGCCCTTTTGTTGTCATACGTGCTTACAGGTACATAACAGCAGAATTATGTGTCTGTTTGGATAATATAATGGATGGATATGTAGACTCTATTCTTGATCGGAAAATCAGATTAAAAAATGATGGAATCGGGTCGTTTCTAATTTCTTTTTTCTCTTCGTTGCGTGATTAGGATTACCCTTCATCGGCCAGAAGATCCATCCTCTACCCGATGGACAAAGAGAAGAACATAATAAAAGAATAAGACAACACGATATTCTTTTCTGATCGAGCCGATCGAACGCGCGTTCTTAAAAATTAAACAATTCTCAGTATCTAGCATTTTTCTTTATCGTTTGCACATTTTATTACCATAATTACATCTAATGATTTGGTGGTATATAGTATATTTTATCTTACATTTTAAATGTATTGAATAATTATATTTTGTGATTGTCTTCAAACTTAAATATCGTTCTCCATATATCTGCGTTAATGACAAAAAAACATCCTTTTCCTTTGCTGACGCTGACACTATGATTGACAGATGAAATAATGTTCAGCGGATTTTGACCGAAGTCATTAATGCTTTTTTCTATTTTTAGTGAAAGTATACATATTATATGGCAGGTTGCTGTATGCGAGTGATTGAAAGAAGGACACGTTCTGTGAACTCGAAGCAAAATGGTATTTACAATCTTTTAGTAACCTAGTTAGTTCAATCGTGTTGAGCGTTATTTGAAAATTAGTACTTTAAATATCTTGAGAAATGTCCACCATATTTGATGATAGATAGGCAATATTTCTACACAACTGACAGGCTTCTTCAGTGCCATGACATATACTAAATTTGGATGAAACTGGTACGGTTGATTTTGACAATAATATTGAAATGGCCAATGTAGTCAAACGTCTCGCATCGCACGCTGGAACACAAGCTTAAAAAATAATTAAAGTCTCTATGTGAAAATACCCTTCCCACTCCCCTTTGATATTCCTACTTTCAGGTTTCCTCAGTATTTATCCAGCTCAATCTAGCTACTTATATGATGTATTGTACAAACGGCGTATAAAGATGCACCCGTTAAAAGAGAATTCCATGGTTTTGTAAAGGGTAAAGTATGATGGAGAACTTTTATGGTTGCAGAATTAGAATTTTATTTTAAAAAATATTGAAGGATACAAGCCAAAGAAACCTTATCAATCTACCCATCATCAAAGTTTCCGTACAGGTCAAGTATAGCACTCCCTCATTATAATGCTGCCAAATAAGCCATAGAGTATACTGCCTTATAATGAGGCAGACTTATAATGAAATACATAAACATATACATAAAATTCTACTATTAATAATAAAATCGGATCCAAGGTCATAACCATCTGATAACATGAACCATGTTATGACTGAAGGTCTTATAGTGAGGCCGTTTCTTTCCGCACTCTTTCATAAATAAGAAGCACTCAGCGAAGAACTGTGAAGGCTTTCATCTCACGGCGTATTATGGCAAGTCATTCACTGTTTTTGGTACGTGGCATATACAGTCAGAGATGGTACATGCTGACTATACTGATCATAGTTCTATAAAAACGCAAGCACTATATGGCTAGAAAATGCTTATAAGTATATATAGAACAGTTGTCAATATAGTATAGCTATAAATAACAAAGGAGTGAAACTGCATAGAAGGCATTTCTCATGTGTACGCACACCAAAATTCGAACATCGCCTATCCAGACTTGCCGTCGAATAAGACGCTAAAATAATCAGATTACAATATTTGTATATGATTTAACAATAAAAAATTCTATTTTTTAGATGTAGTCGTTGTTTTCCAAAAACAGGCGCACGATTTCATTGTTATTTACATGTATTACACCAAATAACAGAAATTTTGTTCTTCTATGAAAAGTACTTGCTTTCAAGTTTGCATAGAAAAATGTCACTAGGATCTAAGAAAGGAAATGAAGTAATTTGTACAGAGGTGTTTAAAGCTATTTTTCTTTTTGTAGACAAACTTTACCTCTATGCTTCATTAACTAATTTGACAAAATCAAGTCTCATTCATGTTATTCGATCTAGACTGAATGCAAATCCTCTATTGTGCATTACTTCAATTAAGCCAAAACCCTTCTGCAATATTTTGGTACTTTTGTGTCCGTATAAAACCGTTATTACTAACTATTGTAATACCTTTTCATAACAAAATCCCGATGCATGTCAAATAATCAACTTTAACATATGAATACAAAATCGAGCAAGCTTATAAAAGCACCATTTATATATTGAAGTAACAACCCAAAACACCTCGAAAATAAATTCATCCAAACCCTGACTTTTATCACTATACGTACTTTTGTTTACTCTTTTGGCTTTGTTATTAATGTGCGATTTTATCTTCTTAACGCCAAAGCGTCTCTTTTCCAAAATACTAGTTTCATCATAAGTTATTTTAGTCATTACTTTGTTGTTCTAAAATATCTTCTGTGCAAGGGGTATTTACATTTTCGATTATATGAACTTGTCAATAAATTTATTCTGAATGGAGTCTCTAAAATAATCTCCTGGCGTTGGATTATTCATATTTCTATAATTGTATAATTCTATTTCCATGTCTGATATCATCTTCCACACACCACACAAAATCAAACAAATATCATATATATATATATATATATACATATATATATATATATATATATATATATATATATATATATATATATATATATATATATATATATATATATATATATATATATATATATATATATATATATATATATATAATCAAAACATAAATGAATGTACATCTCCGGGAGCTGAGAATTTTATGAAAAATCAGGATATGATCATTTATAAAATCAAATTTAAATACATGTACATACTTACTTGAATCATTGCAACCTGCATCGATAATTTAAAATGTACAACTTGCATCGATAATTTGAAATGTACAAACTGCATAGATAATTTGAAATGTACAACCTGCATCGACAATTTGAAATGTACATTATCAATCCTAATATCTGACAAATGTAACCGCAGAAAATGCATGCATTAATAAAATAGAACATTTTAAGCTCAATTGTGCACATGTTGTTTGGAGGTTTCACGCCTGAGTGCATTTCCGATTGCTAGAAAATCATTCAATATAAAGCATTCCCGTATATTTTATTGGCAAACATAAACATATAAAACATGATGTTAAAGTCAACAACAATATATCCCATTTAATACAATAATTCCGCTCTACTCTTCAAACAGCAAATTTATATTTCAAGCTTTACTATCATAGTTACAACTGTATAATGTACGTTTATAAATTTCAAACCTCCTAATTACAAATCAGATATATCAATACTCGCCATTGATATTCAAAAGGTAATAAAATGAACACTTATGGCACATGATACGTGTGACCAATCGTCTGGTTTTATCCCGGATTGTCTGGATTCCACAAATGACCACAATAACTTGTATACATTCCCAATATTCATTATAGTGTGTTCTGCAATTCTGTTATTAACATCACTTAATTAAAAATCTGCTCGTTCACAAAATGCCAGTACCTAACTTAATTATTATCACCTTCAAGTACCTAGCTTCATTGTTGTTACCTTTAACCCTTTTACACTCTTTATAGCTAAGGCAGGAAGGGTGCGAATAAATAATTTGTGCCGCACTCATGAAATCGGATTGCTGGTCGGTGGCCAAGCATATTGCGAACGTGATACAGTGCAAACGTGATACCAGTCCAGCACGGTATGAACATTTGGTGTATGAATGTTAATCTGCTGCATGTGCTTCAACATTTTCACTATATAAGAGATTGTGTTTTCTCAACATTTATACTAAGGTTGCATAACACATCCCTGTTGTTACTAGAAGAGTTGGGACCGTTGACAATATTGATGCAAACTGATTTCTTGTTGCCTAAGGAATGTTTTGCCACACTTACTCGTGTCTAACGCACACATAAACTGTGAAGGCCATAGACCCAAATCTGCCACCACATACTGCACTGGTTGATCAGGGTCTGCTGCTTACTATTTCAGTCAAATAGAATTGATCTTAACCCACTGGCCCATTATACCTCTGAATCTCTACCGTTTGCATTTGCGTGATGGTCTCGGCCCGCTCAGATTTTATCTGTATAGAGAATTTGCAGATATCAGACAAGGAATGATACAGATAGTACAGTACTACGGGCCGTTTCGGATTGCTAACATTAGGCACGAGCATCCAGCCCGTGATCTAATCATCCGGCTAGACTTACATCATACAGGTAGATTTATAAATCGCTATCGGGTCCACTATGGAAAAAAAGTGCCTTTGCCCGATTTACATCAAACGATGTACAGTAGTCACATCCTTTGAGTAAATACTGACATCATCGATAGTATAATGTGAAAAGCTGAACCATAGCAGAAGTAGACTGAGTTAACAGTGTTGCTGGTCGAGTAAAGGTATTTGGTATATCTGTCCCTCTGTTTGTATCATTTTGCTATTTGAATAAATTACATTATTTATTCACTATTTGAGTGAAAACATGTTTCTATATGAGTAAAGTACCACATTTTTTACAATTTGAGTTAAACACATCATTATCTTCGTCGTGTAAAATCAGTGTGAATCATGCACCTTTGTCCTTTGCATTTTCATTTGATGCATTAAACGGTTCGTGCGGATTATGTTAATTTGTCCAATATTTGGATCTTAAACACGCACGTATTAATCACAAATTCTTTCCTATTCAAGTCATTCATTATTAAACATTGTATTTGTATCACCATCAACAGTGGTCTGTTGTAAATCCGTAGTCCAACTCGGTTATCTTGTTACAAATGGTGTCAGAAGTGGGATTACATGGGATTTAACGGAGCACTGAAATTGTTTCATTATTCTTGTGTGATCTTTAGTGTGTTTCAGACGTTCTTGACAAGACCGTGGGATTAAGTAGGCATGTAACATTACTTTAGTTTTTGTACACATTTCATATTATTGTTGCCTTCCGAGAATGAAAATACGGTTTGTTCGTTGAAACTATAGTAATTATCCATTTTTGCATAGTAGTGCACTTTAAGTTGGTCATATCAGATTTTTGGAATGTTATCAGTGAAAGAGCTTGTGGAACTGGGGAAACAGTTTGGCTACGAGGAGAAGTCTCTTAGAAACTTTGTTCGTGTAGAACGGGCAAGGGAAATGGATCAGATGTTAAAAGAAAGGGAAATAGAAAAGGAGAAGCTAGTGATAGAAAGGGAAGCCGAAGAAAGGAAAAGGGCTTTTAAGAAAGAGAAGATAGAATTAAAAAGACAGGCCGAGAAGGAGAAGATAGAATTAGAGAAGGAGAAGATATAGTTATAAAAACAGGCAGAAAAGGAAAGGATTGGAATGGTAATGGAAGGAGAAAGGGAGAAGATATAACTGCTTCAAGAAATAGATGATAGGAAGTTAGAAAGGGAAAAACAAGTGAGGTTAGAAGCTTTGGAGATAGAAGATAGAAATAGGGAGAGGGAGTATCAAAGAAATTCTGAGTTATTGCAAGCTAAAAGAGAGTGGGAACATGATTTTAAACTGAGAGGTCCAAAATTGCCCCCAGTTGAAGACGAAAAAGATAACATGGATAGATATCTAAACAGGTTCGAATCGTACGCCACTGTACAAAAATGGAAAAAATAGGATTGGTCGCTTCATCTTAGCGCGTTGTTGAAGGGTAAAGCATTAGATGTGTGTTCTCGTTTACCCACAGCCGATTCGCTGAAATACCTCGCATTGAAAGAAGCACCTCTGAAGAAATACGAGCAAACCGAGCAAGGGTTTCGCAAGAAGTTTAAGTAAATTTAACACGAGCGAGGCGAGACATTCACCCAGTTCGTCAGTAGGACGTACAACTACTTGCAGCGATGGGTGGAATGTGGTAAAGTCGTTAAGACATTTGTGGGTCTTAGCGATTTCTTGCTACGGGACCCACTATTGACAACTTGTGGAAGGAGTTATATTTATTCTCGAGGGAAAGGTACTTTACGAATATATATGACACGGCCACACAGGCGGATGTATTTGCTGAAGCTCGGGGAGGTTCGCAGAATGTCATCTCTCTAGACAGCAAAGGTGGGAATCATACTAAGGACCAAAACCCCAAGGAACATAAAACCTTGGTAGGGATAACCAGAGAAGGCATAAGGACAAGCAATGTTTCACTTGCAAGGAGTGGGTTCATATCTCCCCCAATTGTCCTAAATGGAAGGGATTAGTCCAGAGAGTCTCTGTAGCCATTGAAGGCAGACGGTCGGTGGATGGAAAACTCGATGTTTCAGGCTAAGCAGAAAGCCGTGTACGAGCCAGTGGTGCGTGCAGAGACCGGTCGCGATGCTACCCAATCGATCGGTTTCTGAACGAGCAAGAACGTGACGCGTCTTTATTCGCAAACGCGGAGAAAGTTTTATCCGGTTCCGTGAAGAACTATAAGAACGGGGGGTCCTCTAGATTTCTACATCGTAATGGTTTCATGTATAGAAAGTATACTACGTCTGATGGTAGGAAGTTTGTGCAGCTAGTTGTTCCTCAGAAATTTAGGTCACACGTACTCAGGGTGGCGCACGAGTCGAGTACGGCAGACCAATTGAGTAATAATAAAACAACGGTTAAAGGTCACTGGCCACCTATATTGTACAAACGTGTGATATTATTATACTTATAAACAAAACGCATTGGTTATGTATGCACACCATAAAATTGTTTAATTAGACTTAAAACTTCAATTTATAAAATGAAAAATGTATTCGGCAATCTCCGTTAATAATCGGTAGTTTCCGCGTGCCAAAACCGAATATGACGTACATTTATCCATTCTATTCAACCTAGCCATTCAAGTGCTTAATTTCCCCACGTAAATGTCTATGTGATATAGCATACGATCGTGCTTTTATACAGCAAATATGGTGTAATGTGTTGCATACGGATGTAACCAAAAGAGTGATGATGGGAAAAAGCGTTCTTTCTTTTTCCGAGAAAAGATGCTTACCATAAAAAAGTGGATTTAATCTGTTGGATCGAAATGGGGAGGGATGGGAAAGTTGCATCATTTATGCCGGATTATAGTGAATTTGGCCCAAAGACAATTCGGCCCAACTCGAAATACAATTCGGCCAAACTTAACATTGTTTGTACGTTCTTTTTCTTCAACAAAAATGTAGATGCTATGTAAAAGAGGTTTTAGGGAAAAAACTAAATTTGAACAAACTATTTTGATATTCTTTGAAAGAAAATAATCATACTTCGTAGCGTACATATTTATGAGAGAAAACACAAACTGACATATCTTGCTTCCACTGATTAAAATATGTATATACATTTTTTATGAAAACAAATATATGCATCTGCACAACGACATTCTCAATTTAAGTCTTCCGGTCAAATTATCAATAATCATTTATAAAACAAAAATACGTAACAGATAATATTCTACATAATACGTATACATTTTGCTAAGGGTAGTGTACATGAGATATTATAACAAATATACTTAATTTTAGCTTTCACGTTGTAACACAGCTGCATACAATACATACTAGATTACAGACAGATAGAGAGAGAGAGAGAGAGAGACAGAGAGAGAGGGAAAGAAAGAGAGAGAGAGAATAATGTTGAGCATTTTGTCAGTATTTAGTTGCTGCAATATGAAGCTCTTACCAGTTAATTTTATTGTCTTTTTTTTTTTTTTTTTTTTTTTTTTTTTGTTTTCAAGTTGTTTTAGTGTGTGTGCGCGTAAATTGAAAGCTTGTCATTACTGGTCAATATCGTCAATCATATTTGCTCCATTATTCCGTACAAATTAGAAAGTAAATAAATTTGTGTTTAATTTGTGCCTACCCCCCCCCCCCACCCCACACACACTCACAGTACAATATAAATTGATAAACATACACTTGTTTGAAAATAAAATGAAAGAAATTAACCTTGCATTGTTATCACATATTCCTTCTTTTTTCATCATGGGAAAATTATCTTAAAAAAATATATATCCACGAACTCCGTATATGTAGCGGATGCCGGCTTCCGTATGCATCCTCAGTGTAGTGTGTGTATCGCTTACGTCAAATAACAAAATCGCAAATGAGACGAAAGTATAACCCGATTGCTTGAAGTCACCTGCCATTTACGTATGATAAGTTACTTATTGCAAAATGACCCAGATTGTATCGTATCCAGGTTAACTATAAGTCGGTATCTCGCAAAGAAAAATAAATCATTATTTTAAAATACATTCAATGTGAGTACAAATGATAATCTTTTTGCTGGCATGGGTTAGAAAACTATTATTAAAGCAAGTTATTATTGTGCATAATATTTGCACTGCAAACATCAATTATGATTACATATAGCAAACAAATAGAAGACAGGGTGATAAACACAGCTGGCAGGGAGCAATAAACTCATTGTTTAAACTTACCGACAGGATATCAAATACGTAGGTTATTTTATTACAATGCAAACCAACCCCGGAAACTTGACTTTGGTATCTTTTTAGTGTGAAACAATGGAACAGTTTTGAAAGTGACACAATCTAGTGCGTCGTGCACGCATACCGATATAAGGCTGAACAGTAAATAAGTTTTCACTAGTTTCATCTAAATATTCCCTATCCAAAGTTTATAGTGTTTTATTTTTCGACAACAAGAAGCATGTACTTCGTCTTGTAGGGATAAATGTACGTCATTTCCGGTTGGCGTCCTCAATAGGTTGTAAATCGTAACTAAGGGGAAGTAATAGCATTATATACTACGATTTCGAGTAAATAAATTATTATTTCTTCTATACACTTGATAATTTTTTGTTCTTTTGTGTGAGTATAACTATTTTTAATCATGTAATGCAAATCTGATATAAATAGGAAAATGTTGGAGTATGGCCGGTGACCTTTAAGGTATAACGAGAATGTTATTGGCCTTAGGTTAACAATGACGTGGCACGATTTTGTCGTTCGTGCAAGGTTTATCAGAAGGCGGTCTCAAAGGAATTGGACTACATCATTGACATGGAAGGTAGGTCCAATATGCAGAATCATTACGTAAAAAGACCTGATCAAACAATTGATAAAGAGGTCTTCAAAGCAGTGTGTGTAGCAGTGATAGACGATAGGTCGTGTGACGAATCGGAATTCCTCTACAGTACCGAAATGCCCCTTGAATACCTCATTGACGTAGGGAAAGAAGTTATAGACCAGATCAATGTATGCACGGATTCATCCGAGGATCAGCGTACGTAGATCTTGGAGGTCTTGTATAAAATACCCAGGCGTGTTTACGGACAAACCAAGCCGTACTGGATTCATTCAACACGAGATCAAGTTGAATACCTCAGAGCCAATCAGGATTAAAGGATATTAAAAACCTTTTAATGCGCGGGATACATTCAACGAAGAAGTGAGGAAAATGGTAGCCCATGAAGTGATCGAACCTTTCAGTTCCCCGTACTCGTCCCCTCTTGTGTTAGTCGGAAAGAAAGACGGAATAAACCGTTTTTGCCTTGACTTTCGGCAACTGAACAAAATCATTGTGTTCGATGCAGAAATAATGCCAGACATTGAAAGTTTATTTTCAAAGATGGCAGGTCATAACTACATTTCCAAGTTAGACCTTATCAAGGGATATTGGCAGGTACCAATCGCTGATAATGTTCGCGAGTTAACGGCATTGGCAACTCCTAAAGGTCTTTATTAATTTAAAGTCATGCCTTTTCGGTTTAGTCAACGCAGGGACGTCTTGCGTTCGTCTGATGCAGAAACTGTTAAATGGTATGGAAAACGTCGACAGTTTTGTAGACGATACCGTTGTTTCTACGTATACCTGGGATGAATATGTTCAGGTATTAAAGGATCTGTCTGATAGACTTTACACTGCAAATCTTCCAGCTAGGCCCACCAAATGTAGTATAGGATATTTTAACCTAGAATGTTTGGGCCATCTTGTAAGTGGACTACTCCAGTTGAAACCTCACCCTGATACAATAGGAGCAATCAGACATGCACCTAGACCAGAAGCTAAGAAACAAGTAAGATCTTTCCTAGGCTTGATTTGGTTTTACAGGAAATTTGTTTCCAGGTTTGCGGCTATTACCAGCCCATTAACAGGCTTGACTAGAAAAGAGCGACCGAATAAAGTTCCCTGGGATGTGTGCCAGGAAAAAGCATTTAACGCTTTAAAAAAAGAAACTGGTAAGTGCACCAAAGTTAAAGTTGCCAGAATTGAACAAAACGTTCGTGATGAGGACTGATGGGTCCGATACTAGACTTGGTGCTGTTTTGCTACAGCAGCAAGAGAGAATGAAATTGCCCATTGCTTATGCAAGTAGGAAATTTCTCTCTATGGAGCAAAACTACTCCATGATTGAGAAGGAGTGCCTTGCCTTAGTATGGGGGATAGGAAAATTCCATACATATTTTGTCGGGAATGAGTTTACCTTACAAACGAACCATTAGCCGCTCTTATACTTGAACAAGACAAAGTTCGCCAACGCAAGATTGATGCGTTAGGCGTTGTCTTTGCAACCGTATAGTTTCCGAATCATGGCGATTCGAGGATCGGGAAATATGATTGTTGGGTTTTTAGGTAGGGTGTAATCAGCAGACTATTTTCGTTCAGTATTCAAAATTGATTGTTTTAATAATTTTGTATGTTCAGATTCCGTGATTTTTCTAAAAGTGTTACCACTTTTTTACGGGGGAAGAAGTATTGTTACGGAATTGTATACATTTTATTTATTAAATTCACGTACGCGGGTTTCGGTTTTTTTTTTGTGTACAATGATACCCGTGGGTGATTTGTGTATATTGAACAAATTTTCGAAACAGTGAGTTCGGTTCATCATATGCCGCACGTGCGAAGTGCTTTCGATGGAAAGAACTGAATACTTCCCGAGCACAGACGAGGTATGGCGGCATCGTCTGTATATAAATGCCTCACCATAAGACTAAATCTACACATTACGAAACATCTTGTCAGTAAGCGGTCCAATTTAAGGACTTGCACATCTTCAGCCGTAGAGGTATGTAAGTAATTTATTAATTTCTGGTGTATAAGTTGTAACTATTGTACTACCATGTTTATTTTTGTATATTTTCTATGTAGCTTCGGCTTACGTAATGTAATGCAAATATCATCTATTCTTTTTTGTGACTTAGCAAGAGATTTATAGTAGCAATATAAAGTTGCATTTTAAGAAACAATTAATACCGTATGATTGTTATCAAGCACAGTTAGGTTTACTTCTGAACTTGTGTAGTGTTTTGTAATTATTGTACCGATAACATAATCTGTATAACTTACCATATACAACGTCATTACGTTTAATCGTAGATGCCCGTGTCATGCATAGTACACGGTGTTAGATGTAGTTTTAGCTGATCGGAGTCGTTGCTGTTGAGCTGATCGGAGTCGACGTGGTACCAGCTGTAGAGCTAACCATAGAAGCTGACCATTCCATGTGTAAAACGAACCCCATCAACCGTAGAGCTGAGTTAGCACTGTTGCTGGTCGAGTAGCAGGTGATCGGGCGCTGCTGACCGATTGGTGGGCGCTGATTGCTTGATTGACCAAGGGATTGAATATTTCTCTATGTCTACATGGAATACTCACTGCTTGATTGACCAGTGTGACTGGTAGCCAAATGTGCTGGTGACGGAGTGTGTAACTCCATACATGTAATCTTTTAGCCGTGGGCTACTTTTGGAGGTTTGTAATACCCAGTGTTTTGGGATTGTAAAGATATTTGGTATATCTGTCCCTTTCTTTTCATCATTTTACTATTTGAGTAAAATACCTCATGTATTTACTATTTGAGTGAATACATGTTTATATATGAGCATAGTACCACATTTTTTACTATTTGAGTAAAACACATCATTCTCTTCGTCGTGTGAAATCACTGTGAGTCATTCACCTTTGTCCATGTACTCTGTCAGGTCATTTATTTGCATTTTCATTTCTTACATTATGTTCGTGCGGATTATGTTAATTTTTCCAATATTTGGATCTTAAATAATTAAAATAATTATTTTCCCATTAAAGTCATTCATCATTAAATATTGTATTTCTATCGCCATCAAAATTATTCTGTTGTAGATCCGAAATCCATCCCGTCTTTTGTTGAATCACAATAATACAATGCAAGAATCTATCCTTTTTTTTGAAAGTTCACTATAAATTCAAGATTATATTTCAAAGAATGTTATTTTATGAGCACTTTGTATTTCAGCGAAGACGTAATTTGAATAAATACAACTTCAACCCAAATGAACTACTGCACACAGCAATACTAGATTTGATTCTGCTCAGATCTTAAAGCACGAATGAATAAATTTCTAGAAGGTTTTATAGTCCTCTAATTGATCTCAAGTCACAATTATCATTTTCTAAAAGAAATCATATTACCTCATGGAGAAAACCCTCTAGAAGATTTCTAATGTTTACGAAATAAAATCATCGTTATATTTAGAAAATAAAATAAGCTATTTGCTGTGTTCTAGATGTTTACAGAATACAATAAATCAATGATTCAGGTCAAGTCCAACAAATAAGATTTTGATAGCATATAATCAAATAAAAAATAAATTAGAAACTAACTAACAAAAAATGCAAATTCAATATTAATAACACAAGAAACTAAATGTCCTCTTAAATAAAATATATTTAGGTGTGTGCATGTATGTGTATTTTAAAATGTTATCCATTCTGATAAAATAAAGCGAGAGGAAACCTCGCCTACCCTTTTTGTTATTTTCTCGTGCTATCATAATCACAATGGCTTAGGTCATATCACAATATTCCATATTCCTCTTTCTTTCTTTCTTTCTTTCTCTCTTTCTCTCTCTCTCTCTCTCTCTCTCTCTCTCTCTCTCTCACCATTTAACTGTCTTTCTCTTTTGAAATAATTTCCATGTTTGTGTTGTTTTACTTCAATTTATTCTGCTTTGCTCGCCGTTTAAATTTCGTTGTAGGTATGGGTTCTTCCGCTTGTACTGATTCTGAAGAGCGCATGGTTCTCCTTTTGTTCGGACACTCTGATGACCATTGTCCTTTATCTTGAAGTTGATTATAGGTATCTTAATTTATGTTTCTCTTTTGTTCTGTCGTATAGGTTCCTTCTTCTTAAGCGGTGTGAATATTTGGCCGCCCAATCTCCTTAATCTTGACTGACATTGCATGTATCTTTAACTTTATCTCGAGTTGAGTGTTCACAATTCTTGCTGGAAGTGTAATGTCGAATGACAGTCTGTAAATCTCTGACGATACGTGTGATCTATTGTGACCTTTCCATCTTGACAAATGGAAAACTGAGTCACTGCATTCTCATTGGTGAGGGGTCTCTCATTATCTTAAAATAGAATCTGTAGCATATTTAAATCAAATTCTGAACCAATAGGAAACAACGTTGGATACAACCACATCAACTTCGTTGAGAATTTTGATCAGTTCCTCATATGATCATCATCTTGCATACTTCGGAACTGGTGAGGATTCTTAGTTTACCTCTGAAGCTGCCAGAACGCATTTACAGAGACCATGTGCAGATTCAAGTGAAACACAAAAACAAATGCATCCCAAAAGACATAAACGTTTAATTCATTCTTTCTGAACGCTATAAGAATACTCTTTACTTTGAAAGTGTTCAAATGGTCAGACGTTTATAAACTGCGAAGACATACTAAGCAGTGCCATGCCACGACGTCAGGCATCATTGTTGTATAAACAAGTGGGAGAAGGTCACTGACAATGTTCAAGACTTAGCAGATTACAGAGTTTAAACAAATTGGATGATGTATGGTGTGTTGTACGGGTGTGTGTGTGTGTGTGTGTGTGTGTGTGTGTGTGTGTGTGTGTGTGTGTGTGTGTGTTACACCATTTCTTGAATTTCATTTACCAGCGGATTCTTTATGGCACATGTATTAACAATGCATGGAAGGACGTGGTAAGAAGACTTTCTTGTCGTACATCTCCTCTATAGACTTAACAACAAATATATATATGCCATCTCTTGCCCTCTTAAAATATATTTACATCGATCCAAATAACAGTTACTTGCGCCTGAAATTCAAAGTTCTTCTTGTGGACAACATCAGTTCAGGAGCCGACAACAGAGTAGGTCCAGTCAGTAATTTCACGCATTGTTCAGCGAGGTGGATTTACACGAGAGAGCAGTGAGCAGCAACGTGGACGCTTTTCTGTACCAAGCGGATGTGAACAATATCTTGACGTACGGAATGAAACCAAGAACACAAAATATTACTCGAAATCTAATTTCACTGTTTGAATCCATGGGACAACTAGGAGCCAAAACAGCTACGGTATTTCGTACGACGGTTATAGAAGAGTATATACTTTGTGTATCGCTTTTATTTTACTCCAGACCAAGGGAGACAGGAACATTTCCACCCTATAAACCTGGACCAGCTTTGTTCGGAACTTCGGTCTGCAGTCATCGATATGTTTTGTGTCATTTTTACTAGGAAAACGCGTCAATTTGACAATTTTACCTTTACAATAATTTTTAAGTTTGCCGAAATTCTTTAGACAATTGTTGTATGCTCAGGAATGTATCCCTGAATATCCGCTAATATCCTTATGAGGTTCAAAAGTTTAATAATACATTTAGTGTAAGTCAAAATTTTAAGAACGTATTCGACTTTTTCAGTCTCAAAGATTAGAATGCTATTTTTGGTAAAGGCATCTTTTACAGTAAGTCGGATTTCTTTAGTCTCTGCTAAGGTGCCGCTAGATATATTATGTCCTTCAGACAGAGTAACATATATCAGATGAAGTTGCTTGCATTTGCGATATGCACAATGGTGAAAATGTTTATATCTCTATGCTACAATCATTTATTGTAGCTGAAATTGATTTATATATCATACGTGTACATAGTCTAAGCACATAGCTGACTAAAATGACAGCTCTCATGTGCTCTACATGAGTTCTGGATCTTTTCTTGACCCTGCTTAAAGTCCATTACTATTTGGGAACCTTAGTTCTAATGTCAGTCTAGACCATACAATCCTATCATCCACTAATCTTTCCTAGTCTCTGCTCAATCTTGTTACATATCCGGAAGTGTAGTACTATTTTTGTCTGGGTAATATGGTTGACAAATTTCCAGAATTGTTTCAGTCTCCGCTGAAGACTAGACCAGATTGATAATTTTACAACTACTTTCAGTCTAAATCAATTTAAAATAATGTTCATAGTTTCCGCCAATGTGCATTATAATTTACAAATTTTGTAGTACTACATTTTAGTGCAGGGCAAATCGTAAACATATTTCAGCTAATTTTCAGTATTTGCTAAAGTCTGTGTCAATTTATGACTTTTCGTAACACATAGTCACGACCAATATATTGTTACTATTACGAGTTCGATCCCCAATGTGAATCTCCTTAATCATCATTACAGTAGATGCAAATTTACCGTTACTTTCAGCATGATCTGATGTGTAGGTGATACTTTATATTTAAATATAGGATATATTCATATATCTACTAGGCGTCAGTAAAAGACACAAAGCGTGTTGGATAGCATGTGTGCAATCTGAGGATAACAACTTCCCAAACAGTAACAGCATAGCTCCATTAGAGCTCTAACAATATTATAATGAGCTGTCAGTATTATAATCATTCCCGTATTAAAGTCAACCAGTTCTAACACTTTTTCCCTAGAGACAGATCCCGCCCCTTAATGTTAAATTCCCTTTTGAGGTTTTATCGTCTGCCACATGTTAAATTCCCGTTATATTCCTAATAGTAACAGTTATAAAGCTTAAAAATTAGATGATGTTAATTACTATTTCACCCCTTTCCCCATATATAACTACTCTCCCTCGCAGCATAATTTTCTGTACATTAGTTCATTACGTTTGGTTTCCGGCAAATTTTAAAGGTTCAAAATACAGTGTATAACATACCAATATACAATAAGTAATACTCAGTTGTAGTTGTTTATTCACAAATAACCATCGATATAAAAATGACATGTATACAATCTCTATCTTTCTCAACACCTTTATGTTCTTCTCACCCACAATCATAATTTGTATAGTAAAAGAGGAAATTGAATATTTCTTGCAACATGTGGTTCTTCAAATTTCTTGGACGCGTTTCGTATCATCTACCTTTTCCGTTGAAATTATCAATGACTCTTGTGCATTTGACTCAGTTTCTGGGATACTGTTGCTTGTAGAGTCGTGAAAACATATGTATTTATGCATCCTGTTAAGAACTGTAAGTCTTAACGGACAACGAAGCTGTTATTTATTGATATCCATATAGACACCGGCTTTCACAATGCAATAATACAAATTTAACAGGACAACATGTTTTCATATCTTTCACAGAAACTATCTTTCAACTTCTTAAAAAACCATAAACAACTTTCAAAGACACACTTTGCATAATTATAATTTAATGCGTTTTGCCGACTTCATAATAATATCTGCCTTCAGAACGCGAATGGGTGGGTGGGTGTTACATCCGTAAATGTATTTCCAATGGTCAGCTGAAATTTCCTGGTAATGAGACCGGCTCAATCGATATAATAATTGAGCCTATAATGACAGTGGTCTCGAGATCGAAACCCAAGGGAGATATTTTTGTTCTTTGTGATTTCCTTTTCAGTATTTCAGAATCAGTTTGAATAGTTAAAGTTTCGAACACAAATCACGTACGGTTTTCGGAAAATTGTTTGCTTTTTATAATTAAAAATAAATAATAAAACAATTATTGAAATATGGCGTCATTAAGCTTTTGGTCCGATAATACAGTACATGATGTCCGACAAACTGTCACGTGGAGATATGGGTCACTTTCTTAGAAACCACCAAGCACTTTTTCGTTTAAAGTACGGCTTGCCATAGAGTCTCTGAATAGCGTTTTCGTCATCCCAATTTAACATCAGATTTGAGGAGTAAGAATAGGTGGGAGCCATTAGAGAGCCACGGATATTGGAGTGTTCCAATCCTAGGGCATGGCCAAATTCATGTGCTGCGACGATGTAGAGTTCTGTGCCTGCCTTCTCAGCCTTAGCACCCAGCAACCATGTCTCCTGGTCATCAAAATGGATTTCGCCGGCTGTTGGGAAGTACGCATGCGCTAACGTACCCCCTGGAAATAAACCAAAATAGAAGCTATTAGAAATATTGGTTTACTGAACAAAGCCACAGAATATAGTTGATATACTACGGTCCAATTCAATGGATAACAGGCATACGTTTTAAACATAGAATTTTAAGTGTATAATAAAGCAAGGCGAGAGAGAGAGCTGTTGCCTCCCCCATTAAAATAAGCTGAATGCCAAACTAACCGAGCTTTTCGGACAGAAATTTTGATAGAGGTATAATGTTATGCCTTGCTATGCTTCAAATGCAGGAGCTTTCGGGGCTTTTCAATGGTACCCCACTTAGGGAGGTTACTCCCATAGACCTCTCGCCAACAAGTTTACACCCAGCCTAACCCTTACCTCCAAACGATACTAAACCATATTTCTGGACCTGCCCCTATGCATCATGGACAAAATCACACCTCATAATATATCCAAAGATATTTAGTTTGTTATTGAGAAACGTGCATAAGAATAAGAATATATATTTTTATCTTCGTAAACATCCACCAATTCATCCATCCATCCATCTACATACAATGATTTTTAACACATATACAAAGTGAAAACAAAAATAATTCCTTTCACTTAAACGATGTAGTTTCTGAACTCTTTTGTAATAACATCTCATCTTCATTGAAATGAAGTCCACTCAAAGATTATGTTTATCGGTTCCTGGCTGATCAACTGTTAATGTGGCAATATTATTCTAGATACATTTTTTTCCAAAGATAAAGCTGTCTACACATACCAAAGGTCAACATGTCATAACAAATGAAAGGTGAAGATGTCTATACAACCAGAAGGTCAAATGTATATACAAACCAAAAACTAAATGTCTATTCAACCAGAAGTTCAGATGTCTATACAAACCAAATACCAAATGTCTATATAACCCACAAGTCAGATGTCTATACAAACCATATGTAAGGTCTCCATCTAAACCAATTGGATGGAAGTCTATACCAACCAAAAGTGAAGATGTCTATAGAACCCATAGTTCAGGTGTCTATACAATCCATATGTCAAATGTCTATCGAAACCATATGTAAGGTATCCATGCAAACCATAGATCAGATGTCTATACAAACCATATCCAAGGTATTCATACAAACCATAAATCAGATCTCTATACAAAGCAAAGGTCAGATGTATATACAAACCATAGAACAGATGTATATGCAAAACAAATTGACAAATGCAACTAAGAATATGAACACGCTTAGTACTAAACAATGTATGCGTTATGCATCCGGCTCGATGACTTACTTAAAACCTTGACCAAAGAAAGTAAGGAATAAAGGGAGACAAAATAGGTCCGGGGCACTTTCTAGAGAGAGAGAGAGAGAGAGAGTGGTAGGTGGTGGATTAAATATCCAGTGATTTGGGATGCACGAAGTACATGTATTGGTAGTGAGCAAGTCTTACCAGGGCCGTCAAATCGGCCATCATCTCCATGATACCCAGTAGCAAATTTAATGTTCATATCAGTTGTGCCTAGTTCCTGATATACAAAGCGAAGTGGTGTTTTTCTTGCCCAGAGGTTGAAAGCTCGATCCATTGCGTCCCTGAAATTTAAGTTAAACATAATGGCAAATCCTTTCCTAATATAGTGCCCTGAACATTTCCTGGTTCGATTTCATCGACACTCATGATATATTCACGAGTTCTTGCCTTTCAAATATTTGATACGTTTGCTTGCTTACACCGACTAACTTGTGTCAAAAATCAAATTATGACAATCTGTACTCACGAACGTTCCACATACAGGTCTAAATATGACTTATTTAATGGTCGGGTTTGAATGTTAAAATTCATTGATCAAAACAAACATTTCATTGATATAAATGTCTAGCTCTCGATTCAAAATTTACTACAAACTTCCAGGTCTATTAGCTCTGAAGCAGTCGTAAGAAATGTACGAAGTTTAAATCACCGCCTTCTTTGCTTATGCAATGAATTGTGTACAATGTGTGTGTGTGTTCGTCCATGATCACAGAGAACGTTTAAGGGATGTTTATTTTCTTAAATTCAACGAATACTGAACCGACGAGTCACTGTACAAACATACCCAAACAAGCAGTGTTTTTTTCTCTGTTCATACTTTGATGAATTTAGAAATAAAATAAACAGACAATCCATTTACTTAAATTCGACAGCATAACTAGTTAAATAAACACATGATTTAATTACATCCTATTAATTAATCATATTTTGAATTTCATTGAAAAAGGCCCAACAATACAGAACATTGAATCTCATTGTGTGTATATATATATATATATATATATATATATATATATATATATATATATATATATATATATATATATATATATATATATATATATATATATATACATATACATACATACATACATACATACAGCATATCAGAAAAAGTTCGTCAGTTGACGTCAATTTACAACTCAGATCAACTGGAAGATGTTACCTGGTAAAGTGTTTGATGTCAGTTTAATTTGTTTCATTATCCTTGTATCCTGTGAATTGGAATACACGGTTAATAAATGAGGAATTTGACACAAATCCCGCAGACATGACACGTTTTTGTACTGAATTGGGCATCCTATGACATGGAGAGACGGAAATGTGTATTTTCCACAAAATTCAAACGTGACAACAATACGCTATCACTCGGGACGACCTTCTTGGGCTGTAGAAATTAACTGTCGACTTGTAAAGGATGACAGAGTCTCACTATTTTGACACTTCTGAGTGGATGAACAGTCCTTGTTGTAACGTACTACTGAATTTTCATTACGGTGATCAATGACTTACATTATGCGACGAAGTTCAAATCCGTCGTTACTCACTGTTTGAATACTTGTTGCTCTGAGACAGTGTGCTGTAGCATTATCAATGACATCTCATTAGTTTAACCAAAGGTCCAGTATTTAGTTCATTATTAAAATCTTACGTAAGAAGTCTGAGTTTGAGTGATCATAGATTCTAAATATAGCCCTCATTCAGTATATAAAAAAGTAGTGCAGGTAGGCGTGGCTTAAATATAAATTTGGTTTCATATTGGTATCAACTAAACAATTCAAAAGGGCCTAAACATTCTGAACGCTGGAAATCGTAATGAGGAAAAAAGTCTTTATTTATTTTAAAATCAACACATCTGTATAACTATGTTTATCGCATAATGAGAAATACTGATTCTGTTTAACGAAGCCGTAGAACAGTGTTGTGTAATGGCTTTAGAATGCATTCGGATGCTTCTGTCATTTGCATGATGCTACGACTTCATTTGTAATGTCGTGTGGAATTATGTTACATATTTAAACATTATTATACATCTAAAATGTTAATCCAATGAAATTATTAGACTGATACCACGTGACAAAACACGATAAATCCGTGTTTTGCAAAGTACGTTATCTGACACTTGTACAGAACTAACAAAAAAGATGTTCAAACCTGTTTTGGAGTCAAGGAAATTAGCGATTCAAATTCCCCGTGATTCGTGATGTTATGTCATTTTATAATCACAGATTTAAAAAAGAAGACAAATTTACATGTAAATAATGTCGAAGCCTGATAAAATAATGGATTTTGGTTGCTGAAGATTTAATCAAGAACATGTCATATTTTTATAAAATTCCTCAACCTGGATGCACTGAAACTAAACTTTTGCTATTCTACAATTCCTGAACTAAACAAAATACGGAATTCTAAAGTTAACAATAAATTAAATTTTAGCAAATGTGCTTCTTATATCAAAGTCAATAACTCCAGTCTCTCCCGCAGTATCTATAAAGTGCTAATTTTGGCAGATATATATTTATTTGGGCATCTAAATAATTACAAAAACACGATAGTTTATGCTTGATACCAAATTTTACATAATTGTATTGTGAATTTACAAGATTTTTAACAAGGAAGATTATGCAAATATTTTATTTGTTTTTGGTTTATAAGCAGGAAATTTTCAACGAAATATTGAATTATTGCACTATATTTTCAATTAACATTTAACAAGTTTAAGTTGTTTGATCTAAAATTAACAACTTCCGAAAATCCCACCCAGAATGCACTATTAAAGGACATACTTCTTAGTGTCATGCATGATGAATAAATGATCCAATCTTAATGGACAGAGAAAGGTTTCTTATAATTAGAATTCATAAATGAAAAACAGTGTTCATATCAATGTATTTGTACAGGATATAGTTACCCATTTTCGATGAGTTTTTCTTTGTTTCTTTAGAGTTTATTTTATTCTTGTGCTTGTCGTAGTAGATAACTCTTTCAAAACGGCCGGGCCAGTAGGAAACGGGATTATGTTTTCCTTGTCAACGTGATCACACACCACATTTGTTGATGAGGTATATAGATTTATTGAACTCTCTACAAATCGACGGATTTCCTTAAAATCTTCTAAAAGCCCTGAAAACAATTTTCTCTTTTGTTTTTAATACGAATCTTAAATATCCGTTTCCATGTTAGCTAAACTTATTTAAAGATATGAACGAGTCCAGTTGACGATTTCATCTAGTCCATATGCCCCATAATGGTAGGTACTTTGTTCAAGTGAGATGATACGAGGCCGCCATTTGTTTGGATTCTGATCTATTTGGGATTTGAGAATGGTCCTACCTAACTCTTTATTTCAAACTAGAGACTGGGCCAAACATATTTCAAAGAAGTATCATAGGCCTGAGGCTGAACGATTTGCAACTTAAAGTCGACATAACAGCTGGAAATTGAGATTGAGATTGTACTGAATGAACATCGTGGTGCAAGTTTTGTACTTAAAACGTTTTATGAATTCTAGACCAGGTGTCATATGAACAGTCAAAACGATGTAAAAGTTTATACAACTGTGAGCCAATGCATTACCCCTCACAACTCTATCCATGTGAACTCGTGCGATTTGTATATCGGTGTCTTTGTGTCTTTGTTTATCCGTCGGCAGATGAGGATGTATATTGTCCAAATGAATAATAATTAGAACGAAACGAACAGCACAGACCTCGATTTGTAGGCACGTAAAGTGGTGCAGAGGGTCTATATCGTTGGCAGATATATACACGTTATTTTAAGGTATATACAGGTAGCGTATTCGTGCATGTGAATAGTTCCTATCTTCATCAACCAAAACGTAACTTTCCAACTAACACTACTCTCTTATTATAAAATCCAGTCTTCAAATTCCTTACCTCTGTTGGCTTTGTGTTAATGTGCTGGTTCTAGAGTACTCCGTAATCTTCCATGATAGTACCTTTTTCGGCCAAATTCGTGCTGTGGAGTGAAAAGTTGGTTTAGACTTGTAATTTCTTCAAAGAAAAATTGCGACGAGCAAAAAGTAAACTAGAAACACAAACTGGCTGACTCACTGAGATACTGATTTATAAAATTACAATCTTTGCATCACTCACTCTGACTGACTAGCTAAAACAACTGTCTGACTAATTTATCAGCTTGCCAAATAACCAGTTAACTTGGTTAACTGATTGGTTTATGTATGTGCTGCATCAAGACGAACCCTAAGCAGTCACTGTCAAATCTTCACGTAGGACAGTGGAGACATGATTTTATTCAAAATCTTGCATTCGGCTATTCCCCGACTAACAGACTGTATGAATGATTGATTTCAGAACAAACACCTAATAAACAAGCTGCCAAGCTGACTTGCACTCTTATTAACGGGACCAGTAACCAGCGATTGTACGAGATGACTAATTGATTAACTTTATGACTAATTCAATGAAAGGATTCAATTGAATTGTACCGACACAAAAAGTAAAGTAATGGCCATCACTCACTAGGTAATGTCCCTACCGTGTGTATGTATCTGTGTGTGACATTATTTGACAGTTCTTAAAAAGATGTTGAATTTATTGTTAGCTCCAATAAATATTGTATTTGAATATGAAGCAGTTTCAATCTTGGTGTGAATAATAAACGAGTGATTCAACCGTTCATAGAATCTAACATAATTATAGAGACCTATGACGACGAAGGAATTAAGCAATAAAATAAGAAACAGTGAAACATGTCTCTTGAGACACTTCTTTTACTTATTACCTTCTCTTAAACAAACGAAGTTGTATTAGCTTAGATGGAGAAAACATGTATTAAAGCGAACGTTAAAGTTGCATTTTATTTAGTAGTATGGAATAGAGATGTTTGATAAAACCTCAGTATCATGATGGAAGTTATTTGTATTTCTATGAAATATCTCGGTTAAAATTATTGCATTATCAATGTAGGTGTCGGCAGACATTAGGAACTGTCATGGAAGACTATTTTCTTGCCAGACATTCTCGATAATGACGCTTAAATACGAACTTATAATTTAACTTTTAGTTTCTTTTTCATGAAAAGCTTCTAGCAATCGCAGCATCGACAATATGCTTT
The DNA here is from genome assembly GCA_028554795.2 of Sinohyriopsis cumingii. Classification (NCBI taxonomy): domain Eukaryota; kingdom Metazoa; phylum Mollusca; class Bivalvia; order Unionida; family Unionidae; genus Sinohyriopsis; species Sinohyriopsis cumingii. Next base: position 79,350,975 of record CM068841.1, read on the forward strand.
CATTTGAGTAGGAAATTGTCAGGAACCGATGTTTTCTTTGACAGAAATGATAGTAAAAAATGGGCACGCTCGAATTTGAAGCTAATATAAGTTGAGATTTAATACGTTTAAATATTTAATGTTATGAAAATATTTCACGAAATATAACATGCTTGGGTGTAGTGTTCATGGTGCTGCAGTAAACATAGCATGTTCTTTGACGCAATGACAGAATTAATATTTTCTTGAACTTCTCTTTCATCAACCACCTGTTTTGAGAAAACATTTTAATATGTCCACTCAGAGGCTGATTGATAAAGATCTTACTGTCTGTTTCTATTGTAAATCACCTACCTGCAGCAAGTCTCGCAGAACCATTGTCAGGAACGTCTTTAACACCACAGCGGGGCTCCGCCATTTTACGTAAGGTTTCGGCATCCAACTTACCTGTGATTGGTATATTGACCATTTCTTGAAACTTACTAACAACGAAAATAATTATTTATATATATATATATATAGAGAGAGAGAGAGAGAGAGAGAGAGAGAGAGAGAGAGAACACAATAGCATCATGTGATTTTTAAGTGCTTCTAATCAACTTCCACTTTTATTTAAATTCGTTTGATACCATATTGGCATCACCGAATTAAGTTTCGTAGAAAAAGAAGAAAGTAAGAAATAACTTTTAATTAATGAGCAACAAAAAATATTTTCCCTTGGATAATCGTGTGTTTGTGTGTGTCTGTGTGTGTGTGTGTGTGTGTGTGTGTGTGTGTGTGTGTGTGTGTGTGAACAAAACTAACCTGATTGCCGCTGCCACTGTGCTTGCAGGCACCTTACCAGTAGGTATAGCTGCCTTTACGACCGTTTCATTCAGATAGTTGAATTTTTCTAAATATGTCTGCAATGAGTATGAAAATTGTAATTAAAATATGCTCAATGACGTAAAATCTTCCCCAATCACATACACACGCACAAACGACATGATATGGTGTGCTCCCGCACTTTGATGAACAAGTAAATAACATTTTTCATCACAACGAGGGTTTTAGAAAGAGACATCGTAAACGTATATTTGGAAAGAAGCAGGTCGTTTACTAGTCACAAATATTGTTCATCTTATTTAAATCATATATGGAACTGAAACAGTGAATATTTGCGATAATAGTGACAAGAATAAAGATAATTATAATTATCATTCTATCCTACGTACAATGAAGGCATCGGAACTGTCTTCAGAAGTACGAATATAAGGGCACAGAATTAAGTATAGCATTTGAAATGGAGCACATTTTGATCAATTTCCTTCTAACTAGAACCGGGACGAAATGAGCTTTTCGTTGTCAGTGACCTGTGGTAACCAAGTCGCTACTATATTCATTGAAAGACATATGTATCAGTCGTTATGTACATCATAACTATCCATCCAGCATAATGACTTCGAAAAGAAATGGATTGAAAAAGAATGTTGAGTATTGGACATAATTTAAAGCTAGACCTATTTCATTTCAATTTGACTTTTCCGTACGAATTGGACAGTGACAACGCATTTACTCGCAGTTTGAAAACAAAGTCATGTGACCCAAGAATTTGGCTTTGCAAATACCTTTGTAAATAACCATGTATTGAAAACAAATTTAAAAAGGATTAGTGGCTAACATAGTTATATCTTACTAAGGATTGAGACTGACATATTTTATTTTACTTGAAATTTTGTCTTTCCGTCTTTAATTGACTCGTTATATCGCACTGGTGAGTATTTGTGTTTAAGTGTTTGTGTTTGTCTCCTCGTTATGTCACTAATTTATTTCTTGTTCCTTTAATTTCCACCACAAATTATGGACTTAAAGTAACGGAAAATCCACCAGTGGTTCTTTGGCCCGTACACAGATTTAAAACAGTTTCTTGCGATAAATCAGTCTATTTTGGTATAAATAGAAAATTTCCTCCTAAACAAATGCTATTATAGAAAATAATCTGTAAAACACTTGATAGCTTTATGGAATGAATAATGAATGGAGTGAAGGAAAGATATGTTTTGCATACATATAAACATAATTTTACACACACCAGTCATGTATCCATCTATTCATCTATCCATCTATCGTATCTATGCACCAAGTTTTAATACAAGGCGCTCAAAAAAATAAAAGGACTTACAATGGCTTCATTTTCTGTTAGCTTTCTAGGGGTAGTGTCAAAACCGTTTCCAATCGTGAAGACGACACAAAACACAAGAAGGGTAAAAGGCACTCGTTTGTTTATGTCCATCTTGTTCTCCTCTAATCTGACTGCAGATAATAATAATAATAATAATAATAATAATAACAACTACTACTAAACGTTGTTTTTTTTATATAAGACTGTAGGCAAAGACAAGAGAGCATAAAAAATGTAACGTCCAAAAGAAACTTCGCGTGGTCTTACATGAGAATCATTTAATTTCTATCCTTGAAACGTATATTTTCAAATATATTTCACACACACATACACACACAGGCATTCTCTCTCAGACCAAGTTTCGTATCTCTGTTCAATTCAGTTCGAAATAATTTGGCTTTGTCTTTTGGAGTCACATAAAAATGGAATTAAAATCAAAAGCTCTCTTACGATTCAGTAAAGTCTTTCTTCGGCAGTCAAAACTCATTTGTTATATGTAAATTATGTAACAAGTTATATTGGCTGATCTTGATCTAAAGAAACGTTTCTCTAATGCAAGTAACGGACCTTTATTGTATTTTGATATTGGCAAACACCACCTTAATATCCTACATAATAAATGTAGATACGCATATAGCCCCATGAAGTCCTATTTCCATAGAGTCAGTTTGCGTAACTCGTATATGGGTAATTGTGATTCTGACAATGAAGACGCTGAATACTATATTGTTGTATTGCCCACTTTTTAATATGCAAAGATCCAAGATCTTTCGCTTTTTCTTTCAACGTAATCCTTGTTTAACTCTAGGTTGATTACTGAAAGGTGAAGCAGATCAAAACAAAGAAACAAATTTTGCATATTACAAAATACTCAAAAATATATCGCAGAAACTAGGGGGTTTTAGTGCATAAAATTATATCCTAGGTACTAAATCTATATAATTAATGTAAGACAACAATGACTGTAACCAGTGAAATGTTTTCTCTCTTTCTATCTCTCTTGCTCTCTTTCTCTATCGCTCTCTCTAATTGATTATTTCCTTAAATACTTATGTATATGCTTATTCTCTTTTCCCCTATAAATGCAGCAATCTTTTAATTAACAAAAATCTTTGACCTTGTTTGTCGCATGTACTCGAATTTTTGCCAAATGAATGTAGCCTTTGGATTACCTTTATATGTTTTTGGATACGTTATCCGATCATATTTTGTTCATTAGTATAACAATAAAATAAGTTTAAAACAAAAGAAAAGCAACTGAAAACTGGGAATAGATAGGCCAAACCAAAATGATATCACAGCGACATCTAGAAGTATTTTATAATACGTATAATAAAATCACGGTCTGGGAAGAACAAAAAGGCCTATTTAGATATTTATGTTGAAATGTACGAATTATACCAAAACAAATGATCAAATGTAATTTAAGAAAAACAAAATTATGATTAAAGCGTATGTACTTACCTAAATAAATATAAGCACTATTACACTGATGGTTTCTTGTGTTCTTGTCACTTCGGTAACCAGGCTTGAAGTGGCTTTCCCATCTAAAGCACGATACTTATATAGGACGCAATGGAGAGAGAATAAACCAATCAGATTACAGTTTACAGATTCAGACTTTGTTACGTGGAAGAGGAATGCAATGCCACTTTTATTTGCCTGCTGGTAAGGATTACGCAAGTAAAATGCAATTTCTATTTTCCACGAAACTCACTCGCTTTCAAGTTTCCAGCTAAAAATGTTGCAAATCAATGCAAATAAAGTAACGTGCTGACGTGTGACCCAAACCTATTTTCTCACAAAGTGTTGGATGTAATCTTTTAAGCAGACAAACCTTACCTCAACAGCTGATTACCCAATTTGACGAAATCAAGCTTCATTTATGTTTTCAATGTCTGACTATAAATCCAGAATTATGCACTACCAACCCACCCATCTCCGGCTACGTTTTTCTCTCAGTCTATAATCCTAATAAGTGACTTGTACAATACCTTTCCAGCACAAATCATTATGCCATTCAGTTTCCTAGAGCAGCATAAGTTCAAAAGCGAGAAATGTATTGAAATTTTTATAAAATAATAAAATTGGTCAGCTCTTTATAATATCTATTCCATCCAAGCCCAACAACAAAACTGCGGTTTCGAAATTATACACCCAACACCTATAAAAAGAGAAAAAAACTGATAAAATAATCTTATTACGATTAATATGCATTTCCCAATATATTTGACGCTTGAAATGGCATTGCGAAATATTGAACAACTTTAAATTGTATTGAAATCGATGAACATTTTGTCTTTAGTGCTTGTTCGAAACGTCCTTAATCATTCTCCATATCGGCATTTATGCAAATCTGCAATTACACATACTCATATGCTCGCTTATAAGTCGAGTTAAATTACCGTCCCTATACCAGAACTGCTTTCGCATATTAGGGTCAAAGTTCCTTGTTCTTTTGATCATTCTTGGCAAACTGCATAGACCCAGAGCTTCCGGCCGCATTATAGAGTTAGCATGTTGAACACGACTCATAAGCGAGCATTTACAGTCCTTAAAAAAATGACGTCATTAGTAATTTACACGTTTTATACAATATTTAAAATATTGTCTGAATTTATGGATATTGAGGATGGAAATAGTTATATTTACCGATATTTAAAGATATATGTTCGAAATTTCATAACTTGTTCCTGAAGAAACATTCGATGGTGCTTTCTTAAAGATTAATTTCACTATAGCAACTACTTTCTAGAGCATCATGATGATCGCTAGCTGAGTCTGGCAGAGCAGGCAAAAGGATCTTCCACCAAACTCATGGACAATGTAGCCCATCCAGCAGATGTACCCTTTTCATTGTCCAGAATAATTATACCCTAGAGAGGTCCCATTCTGTGTATGTGTTTCTCTTAATGTTTCTATTAAATATTTAAATATCAAAATTAATGGAAATGTTTGGTAGTATATACATGAAGTAATCGGCGCCTTCCATATTCTATAGTCGAATATCGATCTCACTGCCAGAACTTGTCATGGAGAGTGGATTATATTTTTCGTGTATAAATTAGCTCATTCACCAAAATAACGAAACGCATTTTCTCACTTGAAAGACAAGATGCAGCTAGCAGATGAGGACCCCCCTAGAATTTCCTATTTTCTCATACCTGGCACACTCAAGGTTACTTCCCAAACAAAGGGAAAGCATATAATTGTTCATATGTATTTCTTACCTTAAAAATATACAGAAGATAAGATGGACTCAATGGAAATGAAATAAACTTGTATTTGAAGAGGTCCAATGTCGATCTGCTTGGCAGTCAGAGTTACGTCAATACAGAATGGGTTAAATTAACCATTTAAGCATATTTATGAGAGGATTTTACCGCTGCACAATGTGAGTGACAACAGACATTTTCTCACACGAGACAAAAAGTGCATTACTGACATAGATAAAACTTTTCCAGGTACAGAGGAGACAAAAGTGTGCATTTACATATATTGTATATAATAAATAAACCGGAGATAATCTAGCACGAGCCTAACATGAATAAAAGGAAATTTTCAAAAATTAAGCAGTATTAACAGTTGTTACATTATGAAAAATTCCAAAAAATACTAAACCGATTTTCAAAGGCAAAGTCAAGGACATTGTCACTACAGTAAAAGAAGCCGTTAAATTGACTTGATAAGACAACTTGAGAAACTAAATTTTCTGCCACAGAAGACAAGTTTCTGCCAATAAATGTAGACGGCCTTTAGAGGCTGTCATATGCACATTCCTCTAGCACTCAATGTAACTTCCATTACACACACACACACACACACACACACACAAGCGTTATGATCCGGACAGACCATTTGCAAACCAGACATGCTGTATAAATCTGACCACACGAGTCATGTACCATATGTCTCTTTGGTTACGATATATATATACCTTGTAGTGATAAAAAAATCCACTCAGGAGTGAAACAAACTTAAACGTGCACTTTAGAGCGAGTAAGTTTCCGTGTGATGTTTGCATGTATTATGAGTGTTTCCATTCTATTTGTGTGTGTGTTTGATAATGTGCATTACAAATGGTTGATGTTGATTGCTCAGATTCAGTAGTTAGATATCTTAATTTTTGTAAACGTTACGATCGTTTCACATAATATATATCCTCTGTGATAAAGGGATAAAGATTTTATACTGATTTCACATCAAGATTTAACATTATGGGATAAAGATGAAAAAATATTTTCACGAATTTGTAGGGCTTAGCTAATGGCGAGAATTAAACAGGGGGAGGTATTTTTTTCCACTAGGTAAGGAAACTGAAAATATAAACGGTTTACAAGATATTCATATGTTAAAGAACGATATACTTGTGTTAAAGGTAAACAAGGATTATATGCTAGTCTTGCTTCATATAAGAAGAACATTAGGATGGTGGAAAGTTTTATTCAACAATGATTATGCTTAAATCGATATAAAATCAATACAATGGGAACTTATTGTATAGTTGATTCAACAATTCGAGATAAGAGTATTATATTTATTAATATATATGGTCAAACTAATGCTGAGGCACAATTTAATGAAAATGTTAAGGTTACAGAATGATTTTATTGTTTGCTATGGTTACTGGAACTTGGTATATGATATGGAAATGGAGTGAGGAAATTATAAATCTATAAATAATCCTAATATTCTGAAAATGTGACTGATGGGAGTGAAAATAACAGACATTTTGAGAATTTTATACGAAAACATTAAGCTTTTACATGGCATAGAATAAATCTTCGACAACAAGGTCATCCAGACGTATAATGCATTTGGTATTGTTATAAGTTGTTGTGCTATGCCAGAGTATAGACCCGATTATTCAGAAACCTGTGTAAATATAACACTTAAAGAGGATAAAGATTATATAGTAAATAATGCAATTTACGAAGTAAAGAAAACATGCCATTATGCCACTTGAGTCAAAGATATCGAATCTGTGAACCTTGAGTTCTATGTATGTGATATTAGTTGAAACAAAACAAACTTAGTCCAAGATTTTGGCAAAGGAAAATATATCAAGATTATCATAGGAAAATTGAGACGGAATTTGTTTTTTGTACAAACTGTACGATTTTGCACATTTTAAAGTAGATTGAGATGCATCGCGATTTGTTATTGCAATAGCTAATTACAACGGTTTTATACAGACACAAAAGAACCAAAACATTGCAGCAGAGATTTGGCTTAGGAAAGGTAATGCACAATGGAGGGTTTGCACTAAATTTAGATTGGAAAGCGTGAATGAAATTTGATTTTATCAAATTAGCCAATGAACCATACAGGTAAAGTTTGTCTACAAAACGGATTACATAAATCTCTTTACAGGAAAATAATTTTCAAACACCTATCAAGAAATTAAGTAATTTCCTCTTTTTTTTTTTTTTTGGTCTTAGCCACGTATTTCTTTTTGTTTTGCTTTTACCGAGTACCTTTCATAGAAGAACAAAAGTCGCCCTTTTGTTGTCATACGTGCTTACAGGTACATAACAGCAGAATTATGTGTCTGTTTGGATAATATAATGGATGGATATGTAGACTCTATTCTTGATCGGAAAATCAGATTAAAAAATGATGGAATCGGGTCGTTTCTAATTTCTTTTTTCTCTTCGTTGCGTGATTAGGATTACCCTTCATCGGCCAGAAGATCCATCCTCTGCCCGATGTACAAAGAGAAGAACATAATAAAAGAGTAAGACAACACGATATTCTTTTCTGATCGAGCCGATTGAACGCGCGTTCTTAAAAATTAAACAATTCTCAGTATCTAGCATTTTTCTTTATCGTTTGCACATTTTATTACCATAATTACATCTAATGATTTGGTGGTATATAGTATATTTTATCTTACATTTTAAATGTATTGAATAATTATATTTTGTGATTGTTTTCAAACTTAAATATCGTTCTCTATATATCTGCGTTAATGACAAAAAAAAACATCCTTTTCCTTTGCTGACGCTGACACTATGATTGACAGATGAAATAATGTTCAGCGGATTTTGACCGAAGTCATTAATGCTTTTTTCTATTTTTAGTGAAAGTATACATATTATATGGCAGGTTGCTGTATGCGAGTGATTGAAAGAAGGACACGTTCTGTGAACTCGAAGCAAAATGGTATTTACAATCTTTTAGTAACCTAGTTAGTTCAATCGTGTTGAGCGTTATTTGAAAATTAGTACTTTAAATATCTTGAGAAATGTCCACCATATTTGATGATAGATAGGCAATATTTCTACACAACTGACAGGCTTCTTCAGTGCCATGACATATACTAAATTTGGATGAAACTGGTACGGTTGATTTTGACAATAATATTGAAATGGCCAATGTAGTCAAACGTCTCGCATCGCACGCTGGAACACAAGCTTAAAAAATAATTAAAGTCTCTATGTGAAAATACCCTTCCCACTCCCCTTTGATATTCCTACTTTCAGGTTTCCTCAGTATTTATCCAGCTCAATCTAGCTACTTATATGATGTATTGTACAAACGGCGTATAAAGATGCACCCGTTAAAAGAGAATTCCATGGTTTTGTAAAGGGTAAAGTATGATGGAGAACTTTTATGGTTGCAGAATTAGAATTTTATTTAAAAAAATATTGAAGGATACAAGCCAAAGAAACCTTATCAATCTACCCATCATCAAAGTTTCCGTACAGGTCAAGTATAGCACTCCCTCATTATAATGCTGCCAAATAAGCCATAGAGTATACTGCCTTATAATGAGGCAGACTTATAATGAAATACATAAACATACACATAAAATTCTACTATTAATAATAAAATCGGATCCAAGGTCATAACCATCTGATAACATGAACCATGTTATGACTGAAGGTCTTATAGTGAGGCCGTTTCTTTCCGCACTCTTTCATAAATAAGAAGCACTCAGCAAAGAACTGTGAAGGCTTTCATCTCACGGCGTATTATGGCAAGTCATTCACTGTTTTTGGTACGTGGCATATACAGTCAGAGATGGTACATGCTGACTATACTGATCATGGTTCTATAAAAACGCAAGCACTATATGGCTAGAAAATGCTTATAAGTATATATAGAACAGTTGTCAATATAGTATAGCTATAAATAACAAAGGAGTGAAACTGCATAGAAAGCATTTCTCATGTTGTACGCACACCAAAATTCGAACATAGCCTATCCAGACTTGCCGTCGAATAAGACGCTAAAATAATCAGATTACAATATTTGTATATGATTTAACATAAAAAAATTCTATTTTTTAGATGTAGTCGTTGTTTTCCAAAAACAGGCGCACGATTTCATTGTTATTTACATGTATTACACCAAATAACAGAAATTTTGTACTTCTATGAAAAGTACTTGCTTTCAAGTTTGCATAGAAAAATGTCACTAGGATCTAAGAAAGGAAATGAAGTAATTTGTACAGAGGTGTTTAAAGCTATTTTTCTTTTTGTAGACAAACTTTACCTCTATGCTTCATTAACTAATTTGACAAAATCAAGTTTCATTCATGTTCTTCGATCTAGACTGAATGCAAATCCTCTATTGTGCATTACTTCAATTAAGCCAAAACACTTCTGCAATATTTTGGTACTTTTGTGTCCGTATAAAACCGTTATTACTAACTACTGTAATACCTTTTCATAACAAAATCCCGATGCATGTCAAATAATCAACTTTAACATATGAATACAAAATCGAGCAAGCTTATAAAAGCACCATTTATATATTCAAGTAACAACCCAAAACACCTCTAAAATAAATTCATCCAAACCCTGACTTTTATCACTATACGTACTTTTGTTTACTCTTTTGGCTTTGTTATTAATGTGCGATTTTATCTTCTTAACGCCAAAGCGTCTCTTTTCCAAAATACTAGTTTCATCATAAGTTATTTTAGTCATTACTTTGTTGTTCTAAAATATCTTCTGTGCAAGGGGTATTTACATTTTCGATTATATGAACTTGTCAATAAATTTATTCTGAATGGAGTCTCTAAAATAATCTCCTGGCGTTGGATTATTCATATTTCTATAATTGTATAATTCTATTTCCATGTCTGATATCATCTTCCACACACCACACAAAATCAAACAAATATCATATATATATATATATATATATACATATATATATATATATATATATATATATATATATATATATATATATATATATATATATATATATATATATATATATATATATATATATATATATATAATCAAAACATAAATGAATGTACATCTCCGGGAGCTGAGAATTTTATGAAAAATCAGGATATGATCATTTATAAAATCAAATTTAAATACATGTACATACTTACTTGAATCATTGCAACCTGCATCGATAATTTAAAATGTACAACTTGCATCGATAATTTGAAATGTACAAACTGCATAGATAATTTGAAATGTACAACCTGCATCGACAATTTGAAATGTACATTATCAATCCTAATATCTGACAAATGTAACCGCAGAAAATGCATGCATTAATAAAATAGAACATTTTAAGCTCAATTGTGCACATGTTGTTTGGAGGTTTCACGCCTGAGTGCATTTCCGATTGCTAGAAAATCATTCAATATAAAGCATTCCCGTATATTTTATTGGCAAACATAAACATATAAAACATGATGTTAAAGTCAACAACAATATATCCCATTTAATACAATAATTCCGCTCTACTCTTCAAACAGCAAATTTATATTTCAAGCTTTACTATCATAGTTACAACTGTATAATGTACGTTTATAAATTTCAAACCTCCTAATTACAAATCAGATATATCAATACTCGCCATTGATATTCAAAAGGTAATAAAATGAACACTTATGGCACATGATACGTGTGACCAAACGTCTGGTTTTATCCCGGATTGTCTGGATTCCACAAATGACCACAATAACTTGTATACATTCCCAATATTCATTATAGTCTGTTCTGCAATTCTGTTATTAACATCACTTAATTAAAAATCTGCTCGTTCACAAAATGCCAGTACCTAACTTAATTATTATCACCTGCAAGTACCTAGCTTCATTGTTGTTACCTTTAACCCTTTTACACTCTTTATAGCTAAGGCAGGAAGGGTGCGAATAAATAATTTGTGCCGCACTCATGAAATCGGATTGCTGGTCGGTGGCCAAGCATATTGCGAACGTGATACAGTGCAAACGTGATACCAGTCCAGCACGGTGTGAACATCTGGTGTATGAATGTTAATCTGCTGCATGTGCTTCAACATTTTCACTATATAAGAGATTGTGTTTTCTCAACATTTATACTAAGGTTGCATAACACATCCCTGTTGTTACTAGAAGAGTTGGGACGGTTGACAATATTGATGCAAACTGATTTCTTGTTGCCTAAGGAATGTTTTGCCACACTTACTCGTGTCTAACGCACACATGAACTGTGAACGCCATAGACCCAAATCTGCCACCACATACTGCACTGGTTGATCAGGGTCTGCTGCTTACTATTTCAGTCAAATAGAATTGATCTTAACCCACTGGCCCATTATACCTCTGAATCTCTACCGTTTGCATTTGCGTGATGGTCTCGGCCCGCTCAGATTTTATCTGTATAGAGAATTTGCAGATATCAGACAAGGAATGATACAGATAGTACAGTACTACGGGCCGTTTCGGATTGCTAACATTAGGCACGAGCATCCAGCCCGTGATCTAATCATCCGGCTAGACTTACATCATACAGGTAGATTTATAAATCGCTATCGGGTCCACTATGGAAAAAAAGTGCCTTTGCCCGATTTACATCAAACGATGTACAGTAGTCACATCCTTTGAGTAAATACTGACATCATCGATAGTATAATGTGAAAAGCTGAACCATAGCAGAAGTAGACTGAGTTAACAGTGTTGCTGGTCGAATAAAGGCATTTGGTATATCTGTCCCTCTGTTTGTATCATTTTGCTATTTGAATAAAATACATTATTTATTCACTATTTGAGTGAAAACATGTTTCTATATGAGTAAAGTACCACATTTTTTACAATTTGAGTTAAACACATCATTATCTTCGTCGTGTAAAATCAGTGTGAATCATGCACCTTTGTCCTTTGCATTTTCATTTGATGCATTAAACGGTTCGTGCGGATTATGTTAATTTGTCCAATATTTGGATCTTAAACACGCACGTATTAATCATAAATTCTTTCCTATTCAAGTCATTCATCATTAAACATTGTATTTGTATCACCATCAACAGTGGTCTGTTGTAAATCTGTAGTCCAACTCGGTTATCTTGTTACAAATGGTGTCAGAAGTGGGATTATATGGGATTTAACGGAGCACTGAAATTGTTTCATTATTCTTGTGTGATCTTTAGTGTGTTTCAGACGTTCTTGACAAGACCGTGGGATTAAGTAGGCATGTAACATTACTTTAGTTTTTGTACACATTTCATATTATTGTTGCCTTCCGAGAATGAAAATACGGTTTGTTCGTTGAAACTATAGTAATTATCCATTTTTGCATAGTAGTGCACTTTAAGTTGGTCATATCAGATTTTTGGAATGTTATCAGTGAAAGAGCTTGTGGAACTGGGGAAACAGTTTGGCTACGAGGAGAAGTCTCTTAGAAACTTTGTTCGTGTAGAACGGGCAAGGGAAATGGATCAGATGTTAAAAGAGAGGGAAATAGAAAAGGAGAAGCTAGCGATAGAAAGGGAAGCCGAAGAAAGGAAAAGGGCTTTTAAGAAAGAGAAGATAGAATTAAAAAGACAGGCCGAGAAGGAGAAGATAGAATTAGAGAAGGAGAAGATATAGTTATAAAAACAGGCAGAAAAGGAAAGGATTGGAATGGTAATGGAAGGAGAAAGGGAGAAGATATAACTGCTTCAAGAAGTAGATGATAGGAAGTTAGAAAGGGAAAAACAAGTGAGGTTAGAAGCTTTGGAGATAGAAGATAGAAATAGGGAGAGGGAGTATCAAAGAAATTCTGAGTTATTGCAAGCTAAAAGAGAGTGGGAACATGAATTTAAACTGAGAGGTCCAAAATTGCCCCCAGTTGAAGACGAAAAAGATAACATGGATAGATATCTAAAAAGGTTAGAATCGTACGCCACTGTACAAAAATGGATAAAAATAGGATTGGTCGCTTCATCTTAGCGCGTTGTTGAAGGGTAAAGCATTAGATGTGTGTTCTCGTTTACCCACAGCCGATTCGCTGAAATACCTCGCGTTGAAAGAAGCACCTCTGAAGAAATACGAGCAAACCGAGCAAGGGTTTCGCAAGAAGTTTAAGTAAATTTAACACGAGCGAGGCGAGACATTCACCCAGTTCGTCAGTAGGACGTACAACTACTTGCAGCGATGGGTGGAATGTGGTAAAGTCGTTAAGACATTTGTGGGTCTTAGCGATTTCTTGCTACGGGACCCACTATTGACAACTTGTGGAAGGAGTTATATTTATTCTCGAGGGAAAGGTACTTTACGAATATATATGACACGGCCACACAGGCGGATGTATTTGCTGAAGCTCGGGGAGGTTCGCAGAATGTCATCTCTCTAGACAGCAAAGGTGGGAATCATACTAAGGACCAAAACCCCAAGGAACATAAAACCTTGGTAGGGATAACCAGAGAAGGCATAAGGACAAGCAATGTTTCACTTGCAAGGAGTGGGTTCATATCTCCCCCAATTGTCCTAAATGGAAGGGATTAGTCCAGAGAGTCTCTGTAGCCATTGAAGGCAGACGGTCGGTGGATGGAAAACTCGATGTTTCAGGCTAAGCAGAAAGCCGTGTACGAGCCAGTGGTGCGTGCAGAGACCGGTCGCGATGCTACCCAATCGATCGGTTTCTGAACGAGCAAGAACGTGACGCGTCTTTATTCGCAAACGCGGAGAAAGTTTTATCCGGTTCCGTGAAGAACTATAAGAACGGGGGGTCCTCTAGATTTCTACATCGTAATGGTTTCATGTATAGAAAGTATACTACGTCTGATGGTAGGAAGTTCGTGCAGCTAGTTGTTCCTCAGAAATTTAGGTCACACGTACTCAGGGTGGCGCACGAGTCGATTACGGCAGACCAATTGAGTAATAATAAAACAACGGTTAAAGGTCACTGGCCACCTATATTGTACAAACGTGTGATATTATTATACTTATAAACAAAACGCATTGGTTATGTATGCACACCATAAAATTGTTTAATTAGACTTAAAACTTCAATTTATAAAATGAAAAATGTATTCGGCAATCTCCGTTAATAATCGGTAGTTTCCGCGTGCCAAAACCGAATATGACGTACATTTATCCATTCTATTCAACCTAGCCATTCAAGTGCTTAATTTCCCCACTTAAATGTCTATGTGATATAGCATACGATCGTGCTTTTATACAGCAAATATGGTGTAATGTGTTGCATACGGATGTAACCAAAAGAGTGATGATGGGAAAAAGCGTTCTTTCTTTTTCCGAGAAAAGATGCTTACCATACAAAATTGGATTTAATCTGTTGGATCGAAATGGGGAGGGATGGGAAAGTTGTATCATTTATGCCGGATTATAGTGAATTTGGCCCAAAGACAATTCGGCCCAACTCGAAATACAATTCGGCCAAACTTAACATTGTTTGTACGTTCTTTTTCTTCAACAAAAATGTAGATGCTATGTAAGAGAGGTTTTAGGGAAAAAACTAAATTTGAACAAACTATTTTGATATTCTTTGAAAGAAAATAATCATACTTCGTAGCGTACATATTTATGAGAGAAAACACAAACTGACATATCTTGCTTCCACTGATTAAAATATGTATATACATTTTTTATGAAAACAAATATATGCATCTGCACAACGACATTCTCAATTTAAGTCTTCCGGTCAAATTATCAATAATCATTTATAAAACAAAAATACGTAACAGATAATATTCTACATAATACGTATACATTTTGCTAAGGGTAGTGTACATGAGATATTATAACAAATATACTTAATTTTAGCTTTCACGTTGTAACACAGCTGCATACAATACATACTGGATTACAGACAGATAGAGAGAGAGAGAGAGAGACAGAGAGAGGGAAAGAGAGAGAGAGAATAATGTTGAGCATTTTGTCAGTATTTAGTTGCTGCAATATGAAGCTCTTACCAGTTAATTTTATTGTCTTTTTTTTTTGTTTTTTTTTTTTTGTTTTCAAGTTGTCTTAGTGTGTGTGCGCGTAAATTGAAAGCTTGTCGTTACTGGTCAATATCGTCAATCATATTTGCTCCATTATTCCGTACAAATTAGAAAGTAAATAAATTTGTGTTTAATTTGTGCCCCCCACCCACCCACCCCCCACCACCCACCCCACACACACTCACAGTACAAAATAAATTGATAAACATACACTTGTTTGAAAATAAAATGAAAGAAATTAACCTTGCATTGTTATCACATATTCCTTCTTTTTTCATCATGGGAAAATTATCTTAAAAAAATATATATCCACGAACTCCGTATATGTAGCGGATGCCGGCTTCCGTATGCATCCTCAGTGTAGTGTGTGTATCGCTTACGTCAAATAACAAAATCGCAAATGAGACGAAAGTATAACCCGATTGCTTGAAGTCACCTGCCATTTACGTATGATAAGTTACTTATTGCAAAATGACCCAGATTGTATCGTATCCAGGTTAACTATAAGTCGGTATCTCGCAAAGAAAAATAAATCTTTATTTTAAAATACATTCAATGTGAGTACAAATGATAATCTTTTTGCTGGCATGGGTTAGAAAACTATTATTAAAGCAAGTTATTATTGTGCATAATATTTGCACTGCAAACATCAATTATGATTACATATAGCAAACAAATAGAAGACAGGGTGATAAACACAGCTGGCAGGGAGCAATAAACTCATTGTTTAAACTTACCGACAGGATATCAAATAAATAGGTTATTTTATTACAATGCAAACCAACCCCGGAAACTTGACTTTGGTATCTTTTTAGTGTGAAACAATGGAACAGTTTTGAAAGTGACACAATCTAGTGCGTCGTGCACGCATACCGATATAAGGCTGAACAGTAAATAAGTTTTCACTAGTTTCATCTAAATATTCCCTATCCAAAGTTTATAGTGTTTTATTTTTCGACAACAAGAAGCATGTACTTCGTCTTGTAGGGATACATGTACGTCATTTCCGGTTGGCGTCCTCAATAGGTTGTAAATCGTAACTAAGAGGAAGTCATAGCATTATATACTACGATTTCGAGTAATTAAATTATTATTTCTTCTATACACTTGATAATTTTTTGTTCTTTTGTGTGAGTATAACTATTTTTAATCATGTAATGCAAATCTGATATAAATAGGAAAATGTTGGAGTATGGCCGGTGACCTTTAAAGTATAACGAGAATGTTATTGGCCTTAGGTTAACAATGACGTGGCACGATTTTGTCGTTCGTGCAAGGTTTATCAGAAGGCGGTCTCAAAGGAATTGGACTACATCATTGACATGGAAGGTAGGTCCAATATGCAGAATCATTACGTAAAAAGACCTGATCAAACAATTGATAAAGAGGTCTTCAAAGCAGTGTGTGTAGCAGTGATAGACGATAGGTCGTGTGACGAATCGGAATTCCTCTACAGTACCGAAATGCCCCTTGAATACCTCATTGACGTAGGGAAAGAAGTTATAGACCAGATCAATGTATGCCCGGATTCATCCGAGGATCAGCGTACGTAGATCTTGGAGGTTTTGTATAAAATACCCAGGCGTGTTTACGGACAAACCAAGCCGTACTGGATTCATTCAACACGAGATCAAGTTGAATACCTCAGAGCCAATCAGGATTAAAGGATATCAAAAACCCTTTAATGCGCGGGATACATTCAACGAAGAAGTGAGGAAAATGGTAGCCCATGAAGTGATCGAACCTTTCAGTTCCCCGTACTCGTTCCCTCTTGTGTTAGTCGGAAAGAAAGACGGAATAAACTGTTTTTGCCTTGACTTTCGGCAACTGAACAAAATCATTGTGTTCGATGCAGAAATAATGCCAGACATTGAAAGTTTATTTTCAAAGATGGCAGGTCATAACTACATTTCCAAGTTAGACCTTATCAAGGGATATTGGCAGGTACCAATCGCTGATAATGTTCGCGAGTTAAAGGCATTGGCAACTCCTAAAGGTCTTTATTAATTTAAAGTCATGCCTTTTCGGTTTAGTCAACGCAGGGACGTCTTGCGTTCGTCTGATGCAGAAACTGTTAAATGGTATGGAAAACGTCGACAGTTTTGTAGACGATACCGTTGTTTCTACGTATATCTGGGATGAATATGTTCAGGTATTAAAGGATCTGTCTGATAGACTTTACACTGCAAATCTTCCAGCTAGGCCCACCAAATGTAGTATAGGATATTTTAACCTAGAATGTTTGGGCCATCTTGTAAGTGGACTACTCCAGTTGAAACCTCACCCTGATACAATAGGAGCAATCAGACATGCACCTAGACCAGAAGCTAAGAAACAAGTAAGATCTTTCCTAGGTTTGATTTGGTTTTACAGGAAATTTGTTTCCAGGTTTGCGGCTATTACCAGCCCATTAACAGGCTTGACTAGAAAAGAGCGACCGAATAAAGTTCCCTGGGATGTGTGCCAGGAAAAGCATTTAACGCTTTAAAAAAGAAACTGGTAAGTGCACCAAAGTTAAAGTTGCCAGAATTGAACAAAACGTTCGTGATGAGGACTGATGGGTCCGATACTAGACTTGGGGCTGTTTTGCTACAGCAGCAAGAGGGAATGAAATTGCCCATTGCTTATGCAAGTAGGAAATTTCTCTCTATGGAGCAAAACTACTCCATGATTGAGAAGGAGTGCCTTGCCTTAGTATGGGGGATAGGAAAATTCCATACATATTTTGTCGGGAATGAGTTTACCTTACAAACGAACCATTAGCCGCTCTTATACTTGAACAAGACAAAGTTCGCCAACGCAAGATTGATGCGTTAGGCGTTGTCTTTGCAACCGTATAGTTTCCGACTCATGGCGATTCGAGGATCGGGAAATATGATTGTTGGTTTTTTAAGTAGGGTGTAATCAGCAGACTATTTTCGTTCAGTATTCAAAATTGATTGTTTTAATAATTTTGTATGTTCAGATTCCGTGATTTTTCTAAAAGTGTTACCACTTTTTTACGGGGGAAGAAGTATTGTTACGGAATTGTATACATTTTATTTATTAAATACACGTACGCGGGTTTCGGGGTTTTTTTTGTGTACAATGATACCCGTGGGTGATTTGTGTATATTGAACAAATTTTCGAAACAGTGAGTTCGGTTCATCATATGCCGTACGTGCGAAGTGCTTTCGATGGAAAGAACTGAATACTTCCCGAGCACAGACGAGGTATAGCGGCATCGTCTGTGTATAAATGCCTCACCATAAGACTAAATCTACACATTACGAAACATCTTGTCAGTAAGCGGTCCAATTTAAGGACTTGCACATCTTCAGCCGTAGAGGTATGTAAGTAATTTATTAATTTCTGGTGTATAAGTTGTAACTATTGCACTACCACGTTTATTTTTGTATATTTTCTATGTAGCTTCGGCTTACGTAATGTAATGCAAATATCATCTATTCTTTTTTGTGACTTAGCCAGAGATTTATAGTAGCAATATAAAGTTGCATTTTAAGAAACAATTAATACCGTATGATTGTTATCAAGCACAGGTAGGTTTACTTCTGAACTTGTGTAGTGTTTTGTAATTATTGTACCGATAATATAATCTGTATAACATACCATATACAACGTCATTACGTTTAATCGTAGATGCCCGTGTCATGCATAGTACACGGTGTTAGATGTAGTTTTAGCTGATCGGAGTCGTTGCTGTAGAGCTGATCGGAGTCGACGTGGTACCAGCTGTAGAGCTAACCATAGAAGCTGACCATTCCATGTGTAAAACGAACCCCATCAACCGTAGAGCTGAGTTAACAGTGTTGCTGGTCGAGTAGCAGGTGATCGGGCGCTGCTGACCGATTGGTGGGCACTGATTGCTTGATTGACCAAGGGATTGAATATTTCTCTATGTCTACATGGAATACTCACTGCTTGATTGACCAGTGTGACTGGTAGCCAAATGTGCTGGTGACGGAGTGTGTAACTCCATACATGTAATCTTTTAGCCGTGGGCTACTTTTGGAGGTCTGTAATACCCAGTGTTTTGGGATTGTAAAGATATTTGGTATATCTGTCCCTTTGTTTTCATCATTTTACTATTTGAGTAAAATACCTCATGCATTTACTATTTGAGTGAATACATGTTTATATATGAGTATAGTACCACATTTTTTACTATTGAGTAAAACACATCATTCTCTTCGTCGTGTGAAATCACTGTGAGTCATTCACCTTTGTCCATGTACTCTGTCAGGTCATTTATTTGCATTTTCATTTCTTACATTATTATGTTCGTGCGGATTATGTTCATTTTTCCAATATTTGGATCTTAAATAATTAAAATAATTATTTTCCCATTAAAGTCATTCATCATTAAACATTGTATTTCTATCGCCATCAAAATTATTCTGTTGTAGATCCGAAATCCATCCCGTCTTTTGTTGAATCACAATAATACAATGCAAGAATCTATCCTTTTTTTTGAAAGTTCACTATAAATTCAAGATTATATTTCAAAGAATATTATTTTATGAGCAGTTTGTATATCAGCGAAGACGTAATTTGAATAAATACAACTCCAACCCAAATGAACTACTGCACACAGCAATACTAGATTTGATTCTGCTCAGATCTTAAAGCACGAATGAATAAATTTCTAGAAGGTTTTATAGTCCTCTAATTGATCTCAAATCACAATTATCATTTTCTAAAAGAAATCATATTACCTCATGGAGAAAACCTTCCAGAAGGTTTCTAATGTTTACGAAATAAAATCATCGTTATATTTAGAAAATAAAATAAGTTATTTGCTGTGTTCTAGATGTTTACAGAATACAATAAATCAACGATTCAGGTCAAGTCCAACAAATAAGATTTGATAGCATATAATCAAATAAAAAATAAATTAGAAACTAACTAACAAACAATGCAAATTCAATATTAATAACACAAGAAACTAAATGTCCTCTTAAATAAAATATATTTAGGTGTGTGCATGTATGTGTATTTTAAAATGTTATCCATTCTGATAAAATAAAGCGAGAGAAAACCTCGCCTACCCTTTTTGTTATTTTCTCGTGCTATCATAATCACAATGGCTTAGGTCATATCACAATATTCCATATTCTTCTTTCTTTCTTTCTTTCTTTCTTTCTCTCTCTCTCTCTCTCTCTCTCTCTCCATTTAACTGTCTTTCTCTTTTGAAATAATTTCCATGTTTGTGTTGTTTTACTTCAATTTATTCTGCTTTGCTCGCCGTTTAAATTTCGTTGTAGGTATGGGTTCTTCCGCTTGTACTGATTCTGAAGAGCGCATGGTTCTCCTTTTGTTCGGACACTCTGATGACCATTGTCCTTTATCTTGAAGTTGATTATAGGTATCTTAATTTATGTTTCTCTTTTGTTCTGTCGTATAGGTTCCTTCTTCTTAAGCGGTGTGAATATTTGGCCGCCCAATCTCCTTAATCTTGACTGACATTGCATGTATCTTTAACTTTATCTCGAGTTGAGTGTTCACAATTCTTGCTGGAAGTGTAATGTCGAATGACAGTCTGTAAATCTCTGACGATACGTGTGATCTATTGTGACCTTTCCATCTTGACAAATGGAAAACAACTGAGTCACTGCATTCTCATTGGTGAGGGGTCTCTCATTATCTTAAAATAGAATCTGTAGCATATTTAAATCAAATTCTGAACCAATAGGAAACAACGTTGGATACAACCACATCAACTTCGTTGAGAATTTTGATCAGTTCCTCATATGATCATCATCTCGCATGCTTTAGAAGTGGTGAGGATTCTTAGTTAACCTCTGAAGCTGCCAGAACGCATTTACAGAGACCATGTGCAGATTCAAGTGAAACACAAAAACAAATGCATCCCAAAAGACATAAACGTTTAATTCATTCTTTCTGAACGCTATAAGAATACTCTTTACTTTGAAAGTGTTCAAATGGTCAGACGTTTATAAACTGCGAAGACATACTAAGCAGTGCCATGCCACGACGTCAGGCATCATTGTTGTATAAACAAGTGGGAGAAGGTCACTGACAATGTTCAAGACTTAGCAGATTACAGAGTGCTTTAAAAGTCGTGCCATCACAACACGATACGAGTTTAAACAAATTGGATGATGTATGGTGTGTTGTACGTGTGTGTGGATGTGTGTGTGTGTGGGGGGGGGTGTGTGTGTGTTACACCATTTCTTGAATTTCATTTACCAGCGGATTCTTTATGGCACATGTATTAACAATGCATGGAAGGACGTGGTAAGAAGACTTTCTTGTCGTACTTCTCCTCTATATACTTAACAAGAAATATATATATGCCATCTCTTGCCCTCTTAAAATATATTTACGTCGATCCAAATAACAGTTACTTGCGCCTGAAATTCAAAGTTCTTCTTGTGGACAACATCAGTTCAGGAGCCGACAACAGAGTAGGTCCAGTCAATAATTTCACGCATTGTTCAGCGAGGTGGATTTACACGAGAGTGAGCAGTGAGCAGCAACGTGGACGCTTTTCTGTACCAAGCGGATGTGAACAATATCTTGACGTACGGAATGAAGCCAAGAACACAAAATATTACTCGAAATCTAATTTCACTGTTTGAATCCATGGGACAACTAGGAGCCAAAACAGCTACGGTATTTCGTACGACGGTTATAGAAGAGCATATACTTTGTGTATCGCTTTTATTTTACTCCAGACCAAGGGAGACAGGAACATTTCCACCCTATAAACCTGGACCAGCTTTGTTCGGAACTTCGGTCTGCAGTCATCGATATATTTTGTGTCATTTTTACTAGGAAAACGCGTCAATTTGACAATTTTACCTTTACAATCATTTTAAAATTTGCCGAAATTCTTTAGACAATTGTTGTATGCTCAGGAATGTATCCCTGAATATCCGCTAATATCCTTATGAGGTTCAAAAGTTTAATAATACATTTAGTGTAACTCAAAATTTTAAGAACGTATTCGACTTTTTCAGTCTCAAAGATTAGAATGCTATTTTTGGTAAAGGCATCTTTTACATTAAGTCGGATTTCTTTAGTCTCTGCTAAGGTGCCGCTAGATATATTATGTCCTTCAGACAGAGTAACATATATTAGATGAAGTTGCTTGCATTTGCGATATGCACAATGGTGAAAATGTTTATATCTCTATGCTACAATCATTTATTGTAACTGAAATTTCTTTATATATCATACGTGTACATAGTCTAAGCACATAGCTGACTAAAATGACAGCTCTCATGTGCTCTACATGAGTGCCGGATCTTTTCTTGACCCTGCTTAAAGTCCATTACTATTTGGGAACCTTAGTTCTAATGTCAGTCTAGACCATACAATCCTATCATCCACTAATCTTTCTTAGTCTCTGCTCAATTTTGTTACATATCCGGAAGTGTAGTACTATTTTTGTCTGGGTAATATGGTTGACAAATTTCCAGAATTGTTTCAGTCTCCGCTGAAGACTAGACCAGATTGATAATTTTACAACTACTTTCAGTCTAAATCAATTTAAAATAATGTTCATAGTTTCCCCCAATGTGCATTATAATTTACAAATTTTGTAGTACTACATTTTAGTGCAGGGCAAATTGTAAACATATTTCAGCTAATTTTCAGTATTTGCTAAAGTCTGTGTCAATTTATGACTTTTCGTAACACATAGTCACGACCAATATATTGTTACTATTACGAGTTCGATCCCCAATGTGAATCTCCTTAATCATCATTACAGTAGATGCAAATTTACCGTTACTTTCAGCATGATCTGATGTGTAGGTGATACTTTATATTTAAATATAGGATATATTCATATATCTACTAGGCGTCAGTAAAAGACACAAAGCGTGTTGGATAGCATGTGTGCAATCTGAGGATAACAACTTCCCAAACAGTAACATCATAGCTCCATTAGAGCTCTAACAATATTATAATGAGCTGTCAGTATTATAATCATTCCCGTATTAAAGTCAACCAGTTCTAATACTTTTTCCCCTAGAGACAGATCCCGCCCCTTAATGTTAAATTCCCTTTTGAGGTTTTATCGTCTGCCACATGTTAAATTCCCGTTATATTCCTAATAGTAACAGTTATAAAGCTTAAAAATTAGATGATGTTAATTACTATTTCACCCCTTTCCCCATATATAACTACTCTCCCTCGCAGCATAATTTTCTGTACATTTGTTCATTATGTTTGGTTTCCGGCAAATTTTAAAGGTTCAAAATACAGTGTATAACATACCAATATACAATAAGTAATACTCAGTTGTAGTTGTTTATTCACAAATAACCATCGATATAAAAATGTCATGTATACAATCTCTATCTTTCTCAACACCTTTATGTTCTTCTCACCCACAATCATAATTTGTATAGTAAAAGAGGAAATTGAATATTTCTTGCAACATGTGGTTCTTCAAATTTCTTGGACGCGTTTCGTATCATCTACCTTTTCCGTTGAAATTATCAATGACTCTTGTGCATTTGACTCAGTTTCTGGGATACTGTTGCTTGTAGAGTCGTGAAAACATATGTATTTATGCATCCTGTTAAGTACTGTAAGTCTTAACGGACAACGAAGCTGTTATTTATTGATATCCATATAGACACCGGCTTTCACAATGTTATAATAAAAATTTAACAGGACAACCTGTTTTCATATCTTTCACAGAAACTATCTTTCAACTTCTTATAAAACCATAAACATGGAAGTTACTGACGTTATTACAACTTTCAAAGACACACTTTGCATAATTATAATTTAATGCGTTTTGCCGATTTCAAAATAATATCTGACTTCAGAACGCGAATGGGTGGGTGGGTGTTACATCCGTAAATGTATTTCCAATGGTCAACTGAAATTTCCTGGTAATGAGACCGGCTCAATCGATATAATAATCGAACCTATAATGACAGTGGTCTCGAGACCGAAACCCAAGGGAGATATTTTTGTTCTTTGTGATTTCCTTTTCAGTATTTCAGAATCAGTTTGAATAGTTAAAGTTTCGAACACAAATCACGTACGGTTTTCGGCAAATTGTTTGCTTTTTATAATTAAAAATAAATAATAAAACAATTATTGAAATATGGCGTCATTAAGCTTTTGGTCCGATAATACAGTACATGATGTCCGACAAACTGTCACGTGGAGATATGGGTCACTTTCTTAGAAACCACCAAGCACTTTTTCGTTTAAAGTACGGCTTGCCATAGAGTCTCTGAATAGCGTTTTCGTCATCCCAATTTAACATCAGATTTGAGGAGTAAGAATAGGTGGGAGCCATTAGAGACCCACGAATATTGGAGTGTTCCAATCCTAGGGCATGGCCAAATTCATGTGCTGCGACGATGTAGAGTTCTGTGCCTGCCTTCTCAGCCTTAGCACCCAGCAACCATGTCTCCTGGTCATCAAAATGGATTTCGCCGACTGTTGGGAAGTACGCATGCGCTAACGTATTCCCTGGAAATAAACCAAAATAGAAGCTATTAGAAATATTGGTTTACTGAACAAAGCCACAGAATATAGTTAATATACTACGGTCCAATTCAATGGATAACAGGCATACGTTTTAAACATAGAATTTTAAGTGTATAATAAAGCAAGGCGAGAGAGAGAGCTGTTGCCTCCCCCATTAAAATAAGCTGAATGCCAAACAAACCGAGCTTTTCGGACAGAAATTTTGATAGAGGTATAATGTTATGCCTTGCTATGCTTCAAATGCAGGAGCTTTCGGGGCTTTTCAATGGTACCCCACTTAGGGAGGTTACTCCCATAGACCTCTCGCCAACAAGTTTACACCCAGCCTAACCCTTACCTCCAAACGATACTAAACCATATTTCTGGACCTGCCCCTATGCATCATGGACAAAATCACACCTCATAATATATCCAAAGATATTTAGTTTGTTATTGAGAAACGTGCATAAGAATAAGAATATATATTTTTATCTTCGTAAACATCCACCAATTCATCCATCCATCCATCTACATACAATGATTTTTAACACATATACAAAGTGAAAACAAAAATAATTCCTTTCACTTAAACGATGTAGTTTCTGAACTCTTTTGTAATAACATCTCATCTTCATTGAAATGAAGTCCACTCAAAGATTATGTTTATCGGTTCCTGGCTGATCAACTGTTAATGTGGCAATATTATTCTAGATACATTTTTTTCCAAAGATAAAGCTGTCTACACATACCAAAGGTCAACATGTCATAACAAATGAAAGGTGAAGATGTCTATACAACCAGAAGGTCAAATGTATATACAAACCAAAAACTAAATGTCTATTCAACCAGAAGTTCAGATGTCTATACAAACCAAATACCAAATGTCTATATAACCCACAAGTCAGATGTCTATACAAACCATATGTAAGGTCTCCATCTAAACCAATTGGATGGAAGTCTATACCAACCAAAAGTGAAGATGTCTATAGAACCCATAGTTCAGGTGTCTATACAATCCATATGTCAAATGTCTATCGAAACCATATGTAAGGTATCCATGCAAACCATAGATCAGATGTCTATACAAACCATATCCAAGGTATTCATACAAACCATAAATCAGATCTCTATACAAAGCAAAGGTCAGATGTATATACAAACCATAGAACAGATGTATATGCAAAACAAATTGACAAATGCAACTAAGAATATGAACACGCTTAGTATTAAACAATGTATGCGTTATGCATCCGGCTCGATGACTTACTTAAAACCTTGACCAAAGAAAGTAAGGAATAAAGAGAGACAAAATAGGTCCGGGGCACTTTCTAGAGAGAGAGAGAGAGAGAGAGAGAGAGAGAGAGTGGTAGGTGGTGGATAAAATATCCAGTGATTTGGGATGCACGAAGTACATGTATTGGTAGTGAGCAAGTCTTACCAGGGCCGTCAAATCGGCCATCATCTCCATGATACCCAGTAGCAAATTTAATGTTCATATCAGTTGTGCCTAGTTCCTGATATACAAAGCGAAGTGGTGTTTTTCTTGCCCAGAGGTTGAAAGCTCGATCCATTGCGTCCCTGAAATTTAAGTTAAACATAATGGCAAATCCTTTCCTAATATAGTGCCCTGAACATTTCCTGGTTCGATTTCATCGACACTCATGATATATTCACGAGTTCTTGCCTTTCAAATATTTGATACGTTTGCTTGCTTACACCGACTAACTTGTGTCAAAAATCAAATTATGCCAATCTGTACTCACGAACGTTCCACATACAGGTCTAAATATGACTTATTTAATGGTCGGGTTTGAATGTTAAAATTTATTGATCAAAACAAACATTTCATTGATATAAATGTCTAGCTCTCGATTCAAAATTTACTACAAACTTCCAGGTCTATTAGCTCTGAAGCATTCGTAAGAAATGTACGAAGTTTAAATCACCGCCTTCTTTGCTTATGCATTGAATTGTGTACAATGTGTGTGTGTGTTCGTCCATGATCACAGAGAACGTTTAAGGGATGTTTATTTTCTTAAATTCAACGAATACTGAACCGACAAGTCACTGTACAAACATAACCAAACAAGCAGTGTTTTTTTCTCTGTTCATACTTTGATGAATTTAGAAATAAAATAAACAGACAATCCATTTACTTAAATTCGACAGCATAACTAGTTAAATAAACACATGATTTAATTACATCCTATTAATTAATCATATTTTGAATTTCATTGAAAAAGGCCCAATATATATACAGCATATCAGAAAAAGCTCGTCAGTTGACGTCAATTTACAACTCAGATCAGCTGGAAGATGTTACCTGCTAAAGTGTTTGATGTCAGTTTAATTTGTTTCATTATCCTTGTATCCTGTGAATTGGAATACACGGTTAATAAATGAGGAATTTGACACAAATCCCGCAGACATGACACGTTTTTGTACTGAATTGGGCATCCTATGACATGGAGAGACGGAAATGTGTATTTTCCACAAAATTCAAACGTGACAACAATACGCTATCACTCGGGACGACCTTCTTGGGCTGTAGAAATTAACTGTCGACTTGTAAAGGATGACAGAGTCTCACTATTTGGACACTTCTGAGTGGATGAACAGTCCTTGTTGTAACGTATTACTGAATTTTCATTACGGTGATCAATGACTTACATTATGCGACGAAGTTCAAATCCGTCGTTACTCACTGTTTGAATACTTGTTGCTCTGAGACAGTGTGCTGTAGCATTATCAATGACATCTCATTAGTTTAACCAAAGGTCCAGTATTTAGTTCATTATTAAAATCTTACGTAAGAAGTCTGAGTTTGAGTGATCATAGATTCTAAATATAGCCCTCATTCAGTATATAAAAAAGTAGTGCAGGTAGGCGTGGCTTAAATATAAATTTGGTTTCATACTGGTATCAACTAAACAATTCAAAAGGGCCTAAACATTCTGAACGCTGGAAATCGTAATGAGGAAAAAAGTCTTTATTTATTTTAAAATCAACACATCTGTATAACTATGTTTATCGCATAATGAGAAATACTGATTCTGTTTAACGAAGCCGCAGAACAGTGTTGTGTAATGGCTTTAGAATGCATTCGGATGCTTCTGTCATTTGCATGATGCTACGACTTCATTTGTAATGTCGTGTGGAATTATATGTTACATATTTAAACATTATTATACATCTAAAATGTTAATCCAATGAAATTATTAGACTGATACCACGTGACAAAACACGATAAATCCGTGTTTTGCAAAGTACGTTATCTGACACTTGTACAGAACTAACAAAAAAGATGTTCAAACCTGTTTTGGAGTCAAGGAAATTAGCGATTCAAATTCCCCGTGATTCGTGATGTTATGTCATTTTATAATCACAGATTTAAAAAAGAAGACAAATTTACATGTAAATAATGTCGAAGCCTGATAAAATAATGGATTTTGGTTGCTGAAGATTTAATCAAGAACATGTCATATTTTTATAAAATTCCTCAACCTGGATGCACTGAAACTAAACTTTTGCTATTCTACAATTCCTGAACTAAACAAAATACGGAATTCTAAAGTTAACAATAAATTAAATTTTAGCAAATGTGCTTCTTATATCAAAGTCAATAACTCCAGTCTCTCCCGCAGTATCTATTAAGTGCTAATTTTGGCAGATATATCTTTATTTTGGCATCTAAATAATTACAAAAACACGATAGTTTATGCTTGATACCAAATTTTACATAATTGTATTGTGAATTTACAAGATTTTTAACAAGGAAGATTATGCAAATATTTTATTTGTTTTTGGTTTATAAGCAGGAAATTTTCAACGAAATATTGAATTATTGCACTATATTTTCAATTAACATTTAACATGTTTAAGTTGTTTGATCTAAAAATAACAACTTCCGAAAATCCCACCCAGAATGCACTATTAAAGGACATACTTCTTAGTGTCATGCATGATGAATAAATGATCCAATCTTAATGGACAGAGAAAGGTTTCTTATAAGTTAGAATTCATAAATGAAAAACAGTGTTCATATCAATGTATTTGTACAGGATATAGTTACCCATTTTCGATGAGTTTTTCTTTGTTTCTTTAGAGTTTATTTTATTCTTGTGCTTGTCGTAGTAGATAACTCTTTCAAAACGGCCGGGCCAGTAGGAAACGGGATTATGTTTTCCTTGTCAACGTGATCACACACCACATTTGTTGATGAGGTATATAGATTTATTGAACTCTCTACAAATCGACGGATTTCCTTAAAATCTTCTAAAAGCCCTGAAAACAATTTTCTCTTTTGTATTTAATACGAATCTTAAATATCCGTTTCCATGTTAGCTAAACTTATTTAAAGATATGAACGAGTCCAGTTGACGATTTCATCTAGTCCATATGCCACATAATGGTAGGTACTTTGTTCAAGTGAGATGATACGAGGCCGCCATTTGTTTGGATTCTGATCTATTTGGGATTTGAGAATGGTCCTACCAACTCTTTATTTCAAACTAGAGACTGGGCCAAACATATTTCAAAGAAGTATCATAGGCCTGAGGCTGAACGATTTGCAGCTTAAAGTCGACATAACAGCTGGAAATTGAGATTGAGATTGTACTGAATGAACATCGTGGTGCAAGTTTTGTACTTAAAACGTTTTATGAATTCTAGACCAGGTGTCATATGAACAGTCAAAACAATGTAAAAGTTTATACAACTGTGAGCCAATGCATTACCCCTCACAACTCTATCCATGTGAACTCGTGCGATTTGTATATCGGTGTCTTTGTGTCTTTGTTTATCCGTCGGCAGATGAGGATGTATATTGTCCAAATGAATAATAATTAGAACGAAACGAACAGCACAGACCTCGATTTGTAGGCACGTAAAGTGTGGCAGAGGGTCTATATCGTTGGCAGATATATACACGTTATTTTAAGGTATATACAGGTAGCGTATTCGTGCATGTGAATAGTTCCTGTCTTCATCAACCAAAACGTAACTTTCCAACTAACACTACTCTCTTATTATAAAATCCAGTGTTCAAATTCCTTACCTCTGTTGGCTTTGTGTTAATGTGCTGGTTCTAGAGTACTCCGTAATCTTCCATGATAGTACCTTTTTCGGCCAAATTCGTGCTGTGGAGTGAAAAGTTGGTTTAGACTTGTAATTTCTTCAAAGAAAAATTGCGACGAGCAAAAAGTAAACTAGAAACACAAACTGGCTGACTCACTGAGATACTGATTTATAAAATTACAATCTTTGCATCACTCACTCTGACTGACTAGCTAAAACAACTGTCTGACTAATTTATCAGCTTGCCAAATAACCAGTTAACTTGGTTAACTGATTGGTTTATGTATGTGCTGCATCAAGACGAACCCTAAGCAGTCACTGTCAAATCTTCACGTAGGACAGTGGAGACATGATTTTATTCAAAATCTTGCATTCGGCTATTCGCCGACTAACAGACTATATGAATGATTGATTTCAGAACAAACACCTAATAAACAAACTGTCAAGCTGACTTGCACTCTTATTAACGGGACCAGTAACCAGCGATTGTACGAGATGACTAATTGATTAACTTTATGACTAATTCAATGAAAGAATTCAACTGAATTGTACCGACACAAAAAGTGAAGTAATGGCCATCACTCACTAGATAATGTCCCTACCGTGTGTATGTATCTGTGTGTGACATTATTTGACAGTTCTTAAAAAGATGTTGAATTTATTGTTAGCTCCAATAAATATTGTATTTGAATATGAAGCAGTTTCAATCTTGGTGTGAATAATAAACGAGTGATTCAACCGTTCATAGAATCTAACATAATTATAGAGACCTATGACTACGAAGGAATTAAGCAATAAAATAAGAAACAGTGAAACATGTCTCTAGAGACACTTCTTTTACTTATTACCTTCTCTTAAACAAACGAAGTTGTATTAGCTTAGATGGAGAAAACATGTATTAAAGCGAACGTTAAAGTTGCATTTTATTTAGTAGTATGGAATAGAGATGTTTGATAAAACCTCAGTATCATGATGGAAGTTATTTGTATTTCTATGAAATATCTCGGCTAAAATTATTGCATTATCAATGTAGGTGTCGGCAGACATTAGGAACTGTCATGGAAGACTATTTTCTTGCCAGATATTCTCGATAATGACGCTTAAATACGAACTTATAATTTAACTTTAAGTCTCTTTTTCATGAAAAGCTTCTAGCAATCGCAGCATCGACATTATGCTTTCATTTGAGTCGGAAATTGTCAGGAACCGAAGTTTTCTTTGACAAAAATGAAAATAAAAAATGGGCACGCTCGAATTCGAAGCTAATATAAGTTGAGATTTAACATGTTTAAATATTTAATGTTATGAAAATATTTCACGAAATACAACATGCCTGGATGTAGTGTTCATGGTGCTGCAATAAACATAGCATGTTCTGGGACGGAATGACAGAATTAATATTTTCTTGAACTTTCTCTTTCATCAACCACCTGTTTTGAGAAAACATTTTAATATGTCCACTCAGAGGCTGATTGATAAAGATCTTACTGTCTATTTCTATTGTAAATCACCTACCTGCAGCAAGTCTCGCAGAACCATTGTCAGGAACATCTTTAACACCACAGCGGGGCTCCGCCATTTTACGTAAGGTTTCGTCATCCAACTTACCTGTGATTGGTATATTGACCATTTCTTGAAACTTACTAAAAACGAAAATAATTATATATATATATATATATATATATATATATAGAGAGAGAGAGAGAGAGAGAGAGAGAGAGACAGAGAGACAGAGAGAGAGAGAGAACACAATAGCATCATGTGATTTTTAAGTGCTTCTAATCAACTTCCACTTTTATTTAAATTCGTTTGATACCATATTGGCATCACCGAATTAAGTTTCGTAGAATAAGAAGAAAGTAAGAAATAACTTTTAATTAATGAGCAACAAAAAATATTTTCCCTTGGATAATCGTGTGTGTGTGTGTGTGTGTGTGTGTGTGTGTGTGTGTGAACAAAACTAACCTGATTGCCGCTGCCACTGTGCTAGCAGGCACCTTACCAGTAGGTAGAGCTGCCTTTACGACCGTTTCATTCAGATAGTTGAATTTTTCTAAATATGTCTGCAATGAGTATGAAAATTGTAATTAAAATATGCTCAATGACGAGAAATCTTCCCCAATCACATGCACACGCACAAACGACATGATATGGTGTGCTCCCGCACTTTGATGAACAAGTAAATAACATTTTTCATCACAACGAGGGTTTTAGAAAGAGACATCGTAAACGTATATTTGGAAAGAAGCAGGTCGTTTACTAGTCACAAATATTGTTCATCTTATTTAAATCATATATGGAACTGAAACAGTGAATATTTGCGATAATAGCGACAAGAATAAAGATAATTATAATCATCATTCTATCCTACGTACAATGAAGGCATCGGAACTGTCTTCAGAAGTACGAATATAAGGGCACAGAATTAAGTATAGCATTTGAAATGGAGCACATTTTGATCAATTTCCTTCTAACTATAACCGGGACGAAATGAGCTTTTCGTTGTCAATGACCTGTGGTAACCAAGTCGCTACTATATTCATTGAGAGACATATGTATCAGTCCTTATGTACATCATAACTATCCATCCAGCATAATGACTTCGAAAAGAAATGGATCGAAAAAGAATGTTGAGTATTGGACATAATTTAAAGCTAGACCTATTTCATTTCAATTTGACTTTTCCGTACGAATTGGACAGTGACAACGCATTTGCTCGGAGTTTGAAAACAAAGTCATGTGACCCAAGAATTTGGCTTTGCAAATACCTTTGTAAATAACCATGTATTGAAAACAAATTTAAAAAGGATTAGTGGCTAACATAGTTATATCTTACTAAGGATTGAGACTGACACATTTTATTTTACTTGAAATTTTGTCTTTCCGTCTTTAATTGACTCCTTATATCGCACTGGTGAGTATTTGTGTTTAAGTGTTTGTGTTTGTCTCCTCGTTATGACACTAATTTATTTCTTGTTCCTTTAATTTCCACCACAAATTATGGACTTAAAGTAACGGAAAAACCACCAATGGTTCTTTGGCCCGTACACAGATTTAAAACAGTTTCTTGCGATAAATCAGTCTATTTTGGTATAAATAGAAAATTTCCTCCTAAACAAATGCTATTATAGAAAACAATCTGTAAAACACTTGATAGATTTATGGAATGAATAATGAATGGAGTGAAGGAAAGATATGTATTGCATACATATAAACATAATTTTACACATACCAGTCATGTATCCATCTATTCATCTATCCATCTATCGTATATATACACCAAGTTTTAATACAAGGCGCTCAAAAAAATAAAAGGACTTACAATGGCTTCATTTTCTGTTAGCTTTCTAGAGGTAGTGTCATAACCGTTTCCAATCGTGAAGACGACACAAAACACAAGAAGGGTAAAAGGCACTCGTTTGTTTATGTCCATCTTGTTCTCCTCTAATCTGACTGCAGATAATAATAATAACAGTAATAATAATAATAACTACTAAACGTAGTTTTTTAATATATGACTGTAGGCAAAGATAAGAGAGCATAAAAAATGTAACGTCGAAAAGAAACATCGCGTGGTCTTACATGAGAATCATTTAATTTTAATCCTTGAAACGTATATTTTCCAATATATTTCACACACACATACACACACAGGCATTCTCTCTCAGACCAAGTTTCGTATCTCTATTCAATTCAGTTCGAAATAATTTGGCTTTGTCTTTTGGAGTCACATAAAAATGAAATTAAAATCAAAAGCTCTCTTACGATTCAGTAAAGTCTTTCTTTCCCGCTCAAACTTCGGCAGTCAAAACTCATTTGTTATATGTAAATTATGTAACAAGTTATATTGGCTGATCTTGATCTAAAGAAACGTTTCTCTAATGCAAGTAACGGACCTTCATTGTATTTTGATATTGGCAAACATCACCTTAATATCCTTCATGATAAATGTAGATACGCATATAGCCCCATGAAGTCCTATTTCCATAGAGTCAGTTTGCGTAACTCGTATATGGGTAATTGTGATTCTGACAATGAAGACGCTGAATACTATATTGTTGTATTGCCCACTTTTTAATATGTAAAGATCCAAGATCTTTCGCTTTTTCTTTCAACGTAATCCTTGTGTAACTCTAGGTTGATTATTAAAAGGTGAAGCAGATCAAAACAGAGAAACAAATTTTGCATATTACAAAATGCTCAAAAATATATCGCAGAAAGTAGGGGGTTTTAGTGCATAAAATTATATCCTAGCTACTAAATCTATATAATTAATGTAAGACAACAATGACCGTAACCAGTGAAATGTTTTCTCTCTTTCTATCTCTCTTGCTCTCTTTCTCCATCGCTCTCTCTAATTGATTATTTCCTTATATACTTATCTATATGCTTATTCTCTTTTACCCTATAAATCCAGCAATCTTTTAATTAACAAAAATCTTTGACCTTGTTTGTCGCATGTACTCGAATTTTTGCCAAATGAATGTAGCCTTTGGATTATCTTTATATGTTTTTGGATACGTTGTCCGATCATATTTTGTTTATTAGTATAACAATAAAATAAGTTTGAAACAAAAGAAAAGCAACTGAAAACTGGGAATAGATAGGCCAAACCAAAATGATATCACAGCGACATCTAGAAGTATTTTATAATACGTATAATAAAATCACGGTCTGGGAAGAACAAAAAGGCCTATTTAGATATTTATGTTGAAATGTACGAATTATACCAAAACAAATGATCAAATGTAATTTAAGAAAAACAAAATTATAATTAAAGCGTATGTACTTACCTAAATAAATATAAGCGCTATTACACTGATGGTTTCTTGTGTTCTTGTCACTTCGGTAACCAGGCTTGAAGTGGCTTTCCCATCTAAAGCACGATACTTATATAGGACGCAATGGAGAGAGAATAAACCAATCAGATTACAGTTTACAGATTCAGACTTTGTTACGTGGAAGAGGAATGCAATGCCACTTTTATTTGCCTGCTGGTAAGGATTACGCAAGTAAAATGCAATTTCTATTTTCCACGAAACTCACTCGCTTTCAAGTTTCCAGTTAAAAATGTTGCAAATCAATGCAAATAAAGTAACGTGCTGACGTGTGACCCAAACCTATTTTCTCACAAAGTGTTGGATGTAATCTTTTAAGTAGACAAACCTTACCTCAACAGCTGATTACCCAATTTGACGAAATCAAGCTTCATTTATGTTTTCAATGTCTGACTATAAATCCGGAATTATGCACTACCAACCCACCCATCTCCGGCTACGTTTTTCTCTTGCCTACTCAGCCTATAATCCTAATAACTGACTTGTACAATACCTTTCCAACACAAATCATTGTGCCATTCAGTTTCCTAGAGCAGCATAAGTTCAAAAGCGAGAAATGTGTTGAAATGTTTATAAAATGACAAAATTGGTCAGCTCTTTATAATATCTATTCCATCCGAGACCAACAACAAAACTGCGGTTTCGAAATTATACACCCAACATATATAAAAAGAGAAAAAAACTGATAAAATAATCTTATTACGATTAATATGCATTTCCCAATATATTTGACGCTTGAAAAGGCATTGCGAAATATTGAACAACTTTAAATTGTATTGAAATCGATGAACATTTTGTCTTTACTGCTTGTTCGAAACGTCCTTAATCATTCTCCATATCGGCATTTATACTAATCTGCAATTACACGTACTCATGTACTCGCTTATAAGTCGAGTTAAATTACCGTCCCTCTACCAGAACTGCTTTCGCATATTAGGGTCAAAGTTCCTTGTTCTTTTGATCGTTCTTGGCAAACTGCATAGACCCAGAGCTTCCGGCCGCATTATAGAGTTAGCATGTTGAACCCAACTCATAAGCGAGCATTTACAGTCCTTAAAAAATGACGTCATTAGTAATTTACACGTTTTATACAATATTTAAAATATTGTCTGAATTTATGGATATTGAGGATGGAAATAGTTATATTTACCGATATTTAAAGATATATGTTCGAAATTTCATAACTTGTTCCTGAAGAAACATTCGATGGTGCTTTCTTAAAGATTAATTTCACTATAGCAACTACTTTCTAGAGCATCATGATGATCGCTAGCTGAGTCTGGCAGAGCAGGCAAAAGGATCTTTGCATCTCGTACTTCCACCAAACTGATGGACAATGTGGCCCCTCCAGCAGATGTACCCTTTTCATTGTCCAGAATAATTATACCCTAGAGAGGTCCCATTCTGTGTATGTGTTTCTCTTAATGTTTCTATTAAATATTTAAATATCAAAATTAATGGAAATGTTTGGTAGTATGTACATGAAGTAATCGGCGCCTTCCATATTCTATAGTCGAATATCGATCTCACTGCCAGAACTTGTCATGGAGAGTGGATTATATTTTTCGTGTATAAATTAGCTCATTCACCAAAATAACGAAACGCATTTTCTCACTTGAAAGACAAGATGCAGCTAGCAGATGAGGACCCCCCTAGAATTTCCTATTTTCTCATACCTGGCACACTCAAGGTTACTTCCCAAACAAAGGGAAAGCATATAATTGTTCATATGTATTTCTTACCTTAAAAATATACAGAAGATAAGATGGACTCAATGGAAATGGAATAAACTTGTATTTGAAGAGGTCCAAGGTCGATCTGCTTGGCAGTCAGAGTTACGTCAATACAGAATGGGTTAAATTAACCATTTAAGCATATTTATGAGAGGATTTTACCGCTGCACAGTGTGAGTGAGAACAGACATTTTCTCACACGAGACAAAAAGTACATTCCTGACATAGATAAAGCTTTTTCAGGTACAGAGGAGACAAAAGTGTGCATTTACATATATTGTATATAATAAATAAACCGGAGATAATCTAGCACGAGTCTAACATGAATAAAAGGAAATTTTCAAAAATTACGCAGTATTAACAGTGGTTACATTATGTAAAATTCCAAAAAATACTAAACCGATTTTCAAAGGCAAAGTCAAGGACATTGTCACTACAGTAAAAGAAGCCGTTAAACTGACTTGATAAGACAACTTGAGAAACTAAATTTTTTGCCACAGAAGACAAGTTTCTGCCAATAAATGTAGACGGCCTTTAGAGGCTGTCATATGCACATTCCTCTAGCACTCAATGCAACTTCCATTACACACACACACACACACACACACACACAAGCGTTATGATCCGGACAGACCATCTGCAAACCAGACATGCTGTATAAATCTGACCACACGAGTCATGTACCATATGTCTCTTTGGTTACGATATATATATATATATATATATATATATATATATATATATATATATATATATATATATATATATATATATATATATATACCTTGTAGTGATAAAAAAAAATCCACTCAGGAGTGAAACAAACTTAAATGTGCACTTTAGAGCGAGTAAGTTTCTGTGTGATGTTTGCATGTATTATGAGTGTTTCCATTCTATTTGTGTGTGTGTGTTTGATAATGTGCATTACAAATGGTTGATGTTGATTGCTCAGATTCAGTAGTTAGATATCTTAATTTTTGTAAACGTTACGATCGTTTCACATAATATATATCCTCTGTGATAAAGGGATAAAGATTTTATACTGATTTCACATCAAGATTTAACATTATGGGATAAAGATGTAAAAATATTTTCACGAATTTGTAGGGTTTAGCTAATGGCGAGAAGAAAACAGGGGGAGGTATTTTTTTCCACTAGGTAAGGAAACTGAAAATATAAACGGTTTACAAGATATTCATATGTTAAAGAACGATGTAATTGTGTTAAAGCTAAATAAGGATGATATGCTAGTCTTGCTTCATATAAGAAGAACATTAGGATGGTGGAAAGTTTTATTCAACAATGATTATGGTTAAATCGATATAAAATCAATACAATGGGAACTTATTGTATAGTTGATTCAACAATTCGAGATAAGAGTATTATATTTATTAATATATATGGTCAAACTAATGCTGAGGCACAATTTAATGAAAATGTTAAGGTTACAGAATGATTTTATTGTTTGCTGTGGTTACTGGAACTTGGTATATGATATGGAAATGGAGTGAGGAAATTATAAATCTATAAATAATCCTAATATTCTGAAAATGTGACTGATGGGAGTGAAAATAACAGACATTTGGAGAATTTTATACGAAAACATTAAGCTTTTACATGGCATAGAATAAATCTTCGACAACAAGGTCGTCCAGACGTATAATGCATTTGGTATTGTTATAAGTTCTTGTGCTATGCCAGAGTATAGACCCGATTATTCAGAAAGCTGTGTAAATATAACACTTAAAGAGGATAAAGATTATATAGTAAATAATGCAATTTACGAAGTAAAGAAAACATGCCATTATGCCACTTGAGTCAAAGATATCGAATCTGTGAACCTTGAGTTCTATGTATGTGATATTAGTTGAAACAAAACAAACTTAGTCCAAGATTTTGGCAAAGGAAAATATATCAAGATTATCATAGGAAAATTGAGACGGAATTTGTTTTTGTACAAACTGTACGATTTTGCACATTTTAAAGTAGATTGAGATGCATCGCGATTTGTTATTGCAATAGCTAATTACAACGGTTTTATACAGACACAAAAGAACCAAAACATTGCAGCAGAGATTTGGCTTAGGAAAGGTAATGCACAATGGAGGGTTTGCACTAAATTTAGATTGGAAAGCGTGAATGAAATTTGATTTTATCAAATTAGCCAATGAACCATACAGGTAAAGTTTGTCTACAAAACGGATTACATAAATCTCTTTACAGGAAAATAATTTTCAAACACCTATCAAGAAATTAAGTAATTTCCTTTTTTTTTTTTTTTTGGTCTTAGCCACGTATTTCTTTTTGTTTTGCTTTTACCGAGTACCTTTCATAGAAGAACAAAAGTCGCCCTTTTGTTGTCATACGTGCTTACAGGTACATAACAGCAGAATTATGTGTCTGTTTGGATAATATAATGGATGGATATGTAGACTCTATTCTTGATCGGAAAATCAGATTAAAAAATGATGGAATCGGGTCGTTTCTAATTTCTTTTTTCTCTTCGTTGCGTGATTAGGATTACCCTTCATCGGCCAGAAGATCCATCCTCTACCCGATGTACAAAGAGAAGAACATAATAAAAGAATAAGACAACACGATATTCTTTTCTGATCGAGCCGATCGAACGCGCGTTCTTAAAAATTAAACAATTCTCAGTATCTAGCATTTTTCTTTATCGTTTGCACATTTTATTACCATAATTACATCTAACGATTTGGTGGTATATAGTATATTTTATCTTACATTTTAATTGTATTGAATAATTATATTTTGTGATTGTTTTCAAACTTAAATATCGTTCTCCATATATCTGCGTTAATGACAAAAAAACATCCTTTTCCTTTGCTGACGCTGACACTATGATTGACAGATGAAATAATGTTCAGCGGATTTTGACCGAAGTCATTAATGCTTTTTTCTATTTTTAGTGAAAGTATACATATTATATGGCAGGTTGCTGTATGCGAGTGATTGAAAGAAGGACACGTTCTGTGAACTCGAAGCAAAATGGTATTTACAATCTTTTAGTAACCTAGTTAGTTCAATCGTGTTGAGCGTTATTTGAAAATTAGTACTTTAAATATCTTGAGAAATGTCCACCATATTTGATGATAGATAGGCAATATTTCTACACAACTGACAGGCTTCTTCAGTGCCATGACATATACTAAATTTGGATGAAACTGGTACGGTTGATTTTGACAATAATATTGAAATGGCCAATGTAGTCAAACGTCTCGCATCGCACGCTGGAACACAAGCTTAAAAAATAATTAAAGTCTCTATGTGAAAATACCCTTCCCACTCCCCTTTGATATTCCTACTTTCAGGTTTCCTCAGTATTTATCCAGCTCAATCTAGCTACTTATATGATGTATTGTACAAACGGCGTATAAAGATGCACCCGTTAAAAGAGAATTCCATGGTTTTGTAAAGGGTAAAGTATGATGGAGAACTTTTATGGTTGCAGAATTAGAATTTTATTTTAAAAAATATTGAAGGATACAAGCCAAAGAAACCTTATCAATCTACCCATCATCAAAGTTTCCGTACAGGTCAAGTATAGCACTCCCTCATTATAATGATGCCAAATAAGCCATAGAGTATACTGCCTTATAATGAGGCAGACTTATAATGAAATACATAAACATATACATAAAATTCTACTATTAATAATAAAATCGGATCCAAGGTCATAACCATCTGATAACATGAACCATGTTATGACTGAAGGTCTTATAGTGAGGCCGTTTCTTTCCGCACTCTTTCATAAATAAGAAGCACTCAGCGAAGAACTGTGAAGGCTTTCATCTCACGGCGTATTATGGCAAGTCATTCACTGTTTTTGGTACGTGGCATATACAGTCAGAGATGGTACATGCTGACTATACTGATCATAGTTCTATAAAAACGCAAGCACTATATGGCTAGAAAATGCTTATAAGTATATATAGAACAGTTGTCAATATAGTATAGCTATAAATAACAAAGGAGTGAAACTGCATAGAAGGCATTTCTCATGTGTACGCACACCAAAATTCGAACATCGCCTATCCAGACTTGCCGTCGAATAAGACGCTAAAATAATCAGATTACAATATTTGTATATGATTTAACAATAAAAAATTCTATTTTTTTAGATGTAGTCGTTGTTTTCCAAAAACAGGCGCACGATTTCATTGTTATTTACATGTATTACACCAAATAACAGAAATTTTGTTCTTCTATGAAAAGTACTTGCTTTCAAGTTTGCATAGAAAAATGTCACTAGGATCTAAGAAAGGAAATGAAGTAATTTGTACAGAGGTGTTTAAAGCTATTTTTCTTTTTGTAGACAAACTTTACCTCTATGCTTCATTAACTAATTTGACAAAATCAAGTCTCATTCATGTTATTCGATCTAGACTGAATGCAAATCCTCTATTGTGCATTACTTCAATTAAGCCAAAACCCTTCTGCAATATTTTGGTACTTTTGTGTCCGTATAAAACCGTTATTACTAACTACTGTAATACCTTTTCATAACAAAATCCCGATGCATGTCAAATAATCAACTTTAACATATGAATACAAAATCGAGCAAGCTTATAAAAGCACCATTTATATATTGAAGTAACAACCCAAAACACCTCTAAAATAAATTCATCCAAACCCTGACTTTTATCACTATACGTACTTTAGTTTACTCTTTTGGCTTTGTTATTAATGTGCGATTTTATCTTCTTAACGCCAAAGCGTCTCTTTTCCAAAATACTAGTTTCATCATAAGTTATTTTAGTCATTACTTTGTTGTTCTAAAATATCTTCTGTGCAAGGGGTATTTACATTTTCGATTATATGAACTTGTCAATAAATTTATTCTGAATGGAGTCTCTAAAATAATCTCCTGGCGTTGGATTATTCATATTTCTATAATTGTATAATTCTATTTCCATGTCTGATATCATCTTCCACACACCACACAAAATCAAACAAATATCATATATATATACACATATATATATATATATATATATATATATATATATATATATATATATATATATATATATATATATATATATATATATATATATATATAATCAAAACATAAATTAATGTACATCTCCGGGAGCTGAGAATTTTATGAAAAATCAGGATATGATCATTTATAAAATCAAATTTAAATACATGTACATACTTACTTGAATCATTGCAACCTGCATCGATAATTTAAAATGTACAACTTGCATCGATAATTTGAAATGTACAAACTGCATAGATAATTTGAAATGTACAACCTGCATCGACAATTTGAAATGTACATTATCAATCCTAATATCTGACAAATGTAACCGCAGAAAATGCATGCATTAATAAAATAGAACATTTTAAGCTCAATGGTGCACATGTTGTTTGGAGGTTTCACGCCTGAGTGCATTTCCGATTGCTAGAAAATCATTCAATATAAAGCATTCCCGTATATTTTATTGGCAAACATAAACATATAAAACATGATGTTAAAGTCAACAACAATATATCCCATTTAATACAATAATTCCGCTCTACTCTTCAAACAGCAAATTTATATTTCAAGCTTTACTATCATAGTTACAACTGTATAATGTACGTTTATAAATTTCAAACCTCCTAATTACAAATCAGATATATCAATACTCGCCATTGATATTCAAAAGGTAATAAAATGAACACTTATGGCACATGATACGTGTGACCAATCGTCTGGTTTTATCCCGGATTGTCTGGATTCCACAAATGACCACAATAACTTGTATACATTCCCAATATTCATTATAGTGTGTTCTGCAATTCTGTTATTAACATCACTTAATTAAAAATCTGCTCGTTCACAAAATGCCAGTACCTAACTTAATTATTATCACCTTCAAGTACCTAGCTTCATTGTTGTTACCTTTAACCCTTTTACACTCTTTATAGCTAAGGCAGGAAGGGTGCGAATAAATAATTTGTGCCGCACTCATGAAATCGGATTGCTGGTCGGTGGCCAAGCATATTGCGAACGTGATACAGTGCAAACGTGATACCAGTCCAGCACGGTGTGAACATTTGGTGTATGAATGTTAATCTGCTGCATGTGCTTCAACATTTTCACTATATAAGAGATTGTGTTTTCTCAACATTTATACTAAGGTTGCATAACACATCCCTGTTGTTACTAGAAGAGTTGGGACCGTTGACAATATTGATGCAAACTGATTTCTTGTTGCCTTAGGAATGTTTTGCCACACTTACTCGTGTCTAACGCACACATAAACTGTGAAGGCCATAGACCCAAATCTGCCACCACATACTGCACTGGTTGATCAGGGTCTGCTGCTTACTATTTCAGTCAAATAGAATTGATCTTAACCCACTGGCCCATTATACCTCTGAATCTCTACCGTTTGCATTTGCGTGATGGTCTCGGCCCGCTCAGATTTTATCTGTATAGAGAATTTGCAGATATCAGACAAGGAATGATACAGATAGTACAGTACTACGGGCCGTTTCGGATTGCTAACATTAGGCACGAGCATCCAGCCCGTGATCTAATCATCCGGCTAGACTTACATCATACAGGTAGATTTATAAATCGCTATCGGGTCCACTATGGAAAAAAAGTGCCTTTGCCCGATTTACATCAAACGATGTACAGTAGTCACATCCTTTGAGTAAATACTGACATCATCGATAGTATAATGTGAAAAGCTGAACCATAGCAGAAGTAGACTGAGTTAACAGTGTTGCTGGTCGAGTAAAGGTATTTGGTATATCTGTCCCTCTGTTTGTATCATTTTGCTATTTGAATAAATTACATTATTTATTCACTATTTGAGTGAAAACATGTTTCTATATGAGTAAAGTACCACATTTTTTACAATTTGAGTTAAACACATCATTATCTTCGTCGTGTAAAATCAGTGTGAATCATGCACCTTTGTCCTTTGCATTTTCATTTGATGCATTAAACGGTTCGTGCGGATTATGTTAATTTGTCCAATATTTGGATCTTAAACACGCACGTATTAATCACAAATTCTTTCCTATTCAAGTCATTCATTATTAAACATTGTATTTGTATCACCATCAACAGTGGTCTGTTGTAAATCCGTAGTCCAACTCGGTTATCTTGTTACAAATGGTGTCAGAAGTGGGATTACATGGGATTTAACGGAGCACTGAAATTGTTTCATTATTCTTGTGTGATCTTTAGTGTGTTTCAGACGTTCTTGACAAGACCGTGGGATTAAGTAGGCATGTAACATTACTTTAGTTTTTGTACACATTTCATATTATTGTTGCCTTCCGAGAATGAAAATACGGTTTGTTCGTTGAAACTATAGTAATTATCCATTTTTGCATAGTAGTGCACTTTAAGTTGGTCATATCAGATTTTTGGAATGTTATCAGTGAAAGAGCTTGTGGAACTGGGGAAACAGTTTGGCTACGAGGAGAAGTCTCTTAGAAACTTTGTTCGTGTAGAACGGGCAAGGGAAATGGATCAGATGTTAAAAGAAAGGGAAATAGAAAAGGAGAAGCTAGTGATAGAAAGGGAAGCCGAAGAAAGGAAAAGGGCTTTTAAGAAAGAGAAGATAGAATTAAAAAGACAGGCCGAGAAGGAGAAGATAGAATTAGAGAAGGAGAAGATATAGTTATAAAAACAGGCAGAAAAGGAAAGGATTGGAATGGTAATGGAAGGAGAAAGGGAG
Source organism: Sinohyriopsis cumingii (assembly GCA_028554795.2). Lineage (NCBI taxonomy): Eukaryota > Metazoa > Mollusca > Bivalvia > Unionida > Unionidae > Sinohyriopsis > Sinohyriopsis cumingii. The sequence goes on from CM068841.1 coordinate 79,395,122, forward strand.
AAGATATAACTGCTTCAAGAAATAGATGATAGGAAGTTAGAAAGGGAAAAACAAGTGAGGTTAGAAGCTTTGGAGATAGAAGATAGAAATAGGGAGAGGGAGTATCAAAGAAATTCTGAGTTATTGCAAGCTAAAAGAGAGTGGGAACATGATTTTAAACTGAGAGGTCCAAAATTGCCCCCAGTTGAAGACGAAAAAGATAACATGGATAGATATCTAAACAGGTTCGAATCGTACGCCACTGTACAAAAATGGAAAAAATAGGATTGGTCGCTTCATCTTAGCGCGTTGTTGAAGGGTAAAGCATTAGATGTGTGTTCTCGTTTACCCACAGCCGATTCGCTGAAATACCTCGCATTGAAAGAAGCACCTCTGAAGAAATACGAGCAAACCGAGCAAGGGTTTCGCAAGAAGTTTAAGTAAATTTAACACGAGCGAGGCGAGACATTCACCCAGTTCGTCAGTAGGACGTACAACTACTTGCAGCGATGGGTGGAATGTGGTAAAGTCGTTAAGACATTTGTGGGTCTTAGCGATTTCTTGCTACGGGACCCACTATTGACAACTTGTGGAAGGAGTTATATTTATTCTCGAGGGAAAGGTACTTTACGAATATATATGACACGGCCACACAGGCGGATGTATTTGCTGAAGCTCGGGGAGGTTCGCAGAATGTCATCTCTCTAGACAGCAAAGGTGGGAATCATACTAAGGACCAAAACCCCAAGGAACATAAAACCTTGGTAGGGATAACCAGAGAAGGCATAAGGACAAGCAATGTTTCACTTGCAAGGAGTGGGTTCATATCTCCCCCAATTGTCCTAAATGGAAGGGATTAGTCCAGAGAGTCTCTGTAGCCATTGAAGGCAGACGGTCGGTGGATGGAAAACTCGATGTTTCAGGCTAAGCAGAAAGCCGTGTACGAGCCGGTGGTGCGTGCAGAGACCTGTCGCGATGCTACCCAATCGATCGGTTTCTGAACGAGCAAGAACGTGACGCGTCTTTATTCGCAAACGCGGAGAAAGTTTTATCCGGTTCCGTGAAGAACTATAAGAACGGGGGGTCCTCTAGATTTCTACATCGTAATGGTTTCATGTATAGAAAGTATACTACGTCTGATGGTAGGAAGTTCGTGCAGCTAGTTGTTCCTCAGAAATTTAGGTCACACGTACTCAGGGTGGCGCACGAGTCGAGTACGGCAGACCAATTGAGTAATAATAAAACAACGGTTAAAGGTCACTGGCCACCTATATTGTACAAACGTGTGATATTATTATACTTATAAACAAAACGCATTGGTTATGTATGCACACCATAAAATTGTTTAATTAGACTTAAAACTTCAATTTATAAAATGAAAAATGTATTCGGCAATCTCCGTTAATAATCGGTAGTTTCCGCGTGCCAAAACCGAATATGACGTACATTTATCCATTCTATTCAACCTAGCCATTCAAGTGCTTAATTTCCCCACGTAAATGTCTATGTGATATAGCATACGATCGTGCTTTTATACAGCAAATATGGTGTAATGTGTTGCATACGGATGTAACCAAAAGAGTGATGACGGGAAAAAGCGTTCTTTCTTTTTCCGAGAAAAGATGCTTACCATAAAAAAGTGGATTTAATCTGTTGGATCGAAATGGGGAGGGATGGGAAAGTTGCATCATTTATGCCGGATTATAGTGAATTTGGCCCAAAGACAATTCGGCCCAACTCGAAATACAATTCGGCCAAACTTAACATTGTTTGTACGTTCTTTTTCTTCAACAAAAATGTAGATGCTATGTAAGAGAGGTTTTAGGGAAAAAACTAAATTTGAACAAACTATTTTGATATTCTTTGAAAGAAAATAATCATACTTCGTAGCGTACATATTTATGAGAGAAAACACAAACTGACATATCTTGCTTCCACTGATTAAAATATGTATATACATTTTTTATGAAAACAAATATATGCATCTGCACAACGACATTCTCAATTTAAGTCTTCCGGTCAAATTATCAATAATCATTTATAAAACAAAAATACGTAACAGATAATATTCTACATAATACGTATACATTTTGCTAAGGGTAGTGTACATGAGATATTATAACAAATATACTTAATTTTAGCTTTCACGTTGTAACACAGCTGCATACAATACATACTAGATTACAGACAGATAGAGTGAGAGAGAGAGAGACAGAGAGAGAGGGAAAGAAAGAGAGAGAGAGAATAATGTTGAGCATTTTGTCAGTATTTAGTTGCTGCAATATGAAGCTCTTACCAGTTAATTTTATTGTCTTTTTTTTTTTTTTTTTTTTTTGTTTTCAAGTTGTCTTAGTGTGTGTGCGCGTAAATTGAAAGCTTGTCATTACTGGTCAATATCGTCAATCATATTTGCTCCATTATTCCGTACAAATTAGAAAGTAAATAAATTTGTGTTTAATTTGTGCCTACCCCCCCCCACCCCACACACACTCACAGTACAATATAAATTGATAAACATACACTTGTTTGAAAATAAAATGAAAGAAATTAACCTTGCATTGTTATCACATATTCCTTCTTTTTTCATCATGAGAAAATTATCTTAAAAAAATATATATCCACGAACTCCGTATATGTAGCGGATGCCGGCTTCCGTATGCATCCTCAGTGTAGTGTGTGTATCGCTTACGTCAAATAACAAAATCGCAAATGAGACGAAAGTATAACCCGATTGCTTGAAGTCACCTGCCATTTACGTATGATAAGTTACTTATTGCAAAATGATCCAGATTGTATCGTATCCAGGTTAACTATAAGTCGGTATCTCGCAAAGAAAAATAAATCATTATTTTAAAATACATTCAATGTGAGTACAAATGATAATCTTTTTGCTGGCATGGGTTAGAAAACTATTATTAAAGCAAGTTATTATTGTGCATAATATTTGCACTGCAAACATCAATTATGATTACATATAGCAAACAAATAGAAGACAGGGTGATAAACACAGCTGGCAGGGAGCAATAAACTCATTGTTTAAACTTACCGACAGGATATCAAATACGTAGGTTATTTTATTACAATGCAAACCAACCCCGGAAACTTGACTTTGGTATCTTTTTAGTGTGAAACAATGGAACAGTTTTGAAAGTGACACAATCTAGTGCGTCGTGCACGCATACCGATATAAGGCTGAACAGTAAATAAGTTTTCACTAGTTTCATCTAAATATTCCCTATCCAAAGTTTATAGTGTTTTATTTTTCGACAACAAGAAGCATGTACTTCGTCTTGTAGGGATAAATGTACGTCATTTCCGGTTGGCGTCCTCAATAGGTTGTAAATCGTAACTAAGGGGAAGTAATAGCATTATATACTACGATTTCGAGTAAATAAATTATTATTTCTTCTATACACTTGATAATTTTTTGTTCTTTTGTGTGAGTATAACTATTTTTAATCATGTAATGCAAATCTGATATAAATAGGAAAATGTTGGAGTATGGCCGGTGACCTTTAAGGTATTACGAGAATGTTATTGGCCTTAGGTTAACAATGACGTGGCACGATTTTGTCGTTCGTGCAAGGTTTATCAGAAGGCGGTCTCAAAGGAATTGGACTACATCATTGACATGGAAGGTAGGTCCAATATGCAGAATCATTACGTAAAAAGACCTGATCAAACAATTGATAAAGAGGTCTTCAAAGCAGTGTGTGTAGCAGTGATAGACGATAGGTCGTGTGACGAATCGGAATTCCTCTACAGTACCGAAATGCCCCTTGAATACCTCATTGACGTAGGGAAAGAAGTTATAGACCAGATCAATGTATGCACGGATTCATCCGAGGATCAGCGTACGTAGATCTTGGAGGTCTTGTATAAAATACCCAGGCGTGTTTACGGACAAACCAAGCCGTACTGGATTCATTCAACACGAGATCAAGTTGAATACCTCAGAGCCAATCAGGATTAAAGGATATTAAAAACCCTTTAATGCGCGGGATACATTCAACGAAGAAGTGAGGAAAATGGTAGCCCATGAAGTGATCGAACCTTTCAGTTCCCCGTACTCGTCCCCTCTTGTGTTAGTCGGAAAGAAAGACGGAATAAACCGTTTTTGCCTTGACTTTCGGCAACTGAACAAAATCATTGTGTTCGATGCAGAAATAATGCCAGACATTGAAAGTTTATTTTCAAAGATGGCAGGTCATAACTACATTTCCAAGTTAGACCTTATCAAGGGATATTGGCAGGTACCAATCGCTGATAATGTTCGCGAGTTAACGGCATTGGCAACTCCTAAAGGTCTTTATTAATTTAAAGTCATGCCTTTTCGGTTTAGTCAACGCAGGGACGTCTTGCGTTCGTCTGATGCAGAAACTGTTAAATGGTATGGAAAACGTCGACAGTTTTGTAGACGATACCGTTGTTTCTACGTATATCTGGGATGAATATGTTCAGGTATTAAAGGATCTGTCTGATAGACTTTACACTGCAAATCTTCCAGCTAGGCCCACCAAATGTAGTATAGGATATTTTAACCTAGAATGTTTGGGCCATCTTGTAAGTGGACTACTCCAGTTGAAACCTCACCCTGATACAATAGGAGCAATCAGACATGCACCTAGACCAGAAGCTAAGAAACAAGTAAGATCTTTCCTAGGCTTGATTTGGTTTTACAGGAAATTTGTTTCCAGGTTTGCGGCTATTACCAGCCCATTAACAGGTTTGACTAGAAAAGAGCGACCGAATAAAGTTCCCTGGGATGTGTGCCAGGAAAAAGCATTTAACGCTTTAAAAAAAGAAACTGGTAAGTGCACCAAAGTTAAAGTTGCCAGAATTGAACAAAACGTTCGTGATGAGGACTGATGGGTCCGATACTAGACTTGGTGCTGTTTTGCTACAGCAGCAAGAGAGAATGAAATTGCCCATTACTTATGCAAGTAGGAAATTTCTCTCTATGGAGCAAAACTACTCCATGATTGAGAAGGAGTGCCTTGCCTTAGTATGGGGGATAGGAAAATTCCATACATATTTTGTCGGGAGTGAGTTTACCTTACAAACGAACCATTAGCCGCTCTTATACTTGAACAAGACAAAGTTCGCCAACGCAAGATTGATGCGTTAGGCGTTGTCTTTGCAACCGTATAGTTTCCGAATCATGGCGATTCGAGGATCGGGAAATATGATTGTTGGGTTTTTAGGTAGGGTGTAATCAGCAGACTATTTTCGTTCAGTATTCAAAATTGATTGTTTTAATAATTTTGTATGTTCAGATTCCGTGATTTTTCTAAAAGTGTTACCACTTTTTTACGGGGGAAGAAGTATTGTTACGGAATTGTATACATTTTATTTATTAAATTCACGTACGCGGGTTTCGGTTTTTTTTTGTGTACAATGATACCCGTGGGTGATTTGTGTATATTGAACAAATTTTCGAAACAGTGAGTTCGGTTCATCATATGCCGCACGTGCGAAGTGCTTTCGATGGAAAGAACTGAATACTTCCCGAGCACAGACGAGGTATGGCGGCATCGTCTGTATATAAATGCCTCACCATAAGACTAAATCTACACATTACGAAACATCTTGTCAGTAAGCGGTCCAATTTAAGGACTTGCACATCTTCAGCCGTAGAGGTATGTAAGTAATTTATTAATTTCTGGTGTATAAGTTGTAACTATTGTACTACCATGTTTATTTTTGTATATTTTCTATGTAGCTTCGGCTTACGTAATGTAATGCAAATATCATCTATTCTTTTTTGTGACTTAGCAAGAGATTTATAGTAGCAATATAAAGTTGCATTTTAAGAAACAATTAATACCGTATGATTGTTATCAAGCACAGTTAGGTTTACTTCTGAACTTGTGTAGTGTTTTGTAATTATTGTACCGATAACATAATCTGTATAACTTACCATATACAACGTCATTACGTTTAATCGTAGATGCCCGTGTCATGCATAGTACACGGTGTTAGATGTAGTTTTAGCTGATCGGAGTCGTTGCTGTTGAGCTGATCGGAGTCGACGTGGTACCAGCTGTAGAGCTAACCATAGAAGCTGACCATTCCATGTGTAAAACGAACCCCATCAACCGTAGAGCTGAGTTAGCACTGTTGCTGGTCGAGTAGCAGGTGATTGGGCGCTGATTGCTTGATTGACCAAGGGATTGAATATTTCTCTATGTCTACATGGAATACTCACTGCTTGATTGACCAGTGTGACTGGTAGCCAAATGTGCTGGTGACGGAGTGTGTAACTCCATACATGTAATCTTTTAGCCGTGGGCTACTTTTGGAGGTTTGTAATACCCAGTGTTTTGGGATTGTAAAGATATTTGGTATATCTGTCCCTTTCTTTTCATCATTTTACTGTTTGAGTAAAATACCTCATGTATTTACTATTTGAGTGAATACATGTTTATATATGAGCATAGTACCACATTTTTTACTATTTGAGTAAAATACATCATTCTCTTCGTCGTGTGAAATCACTGTGAGTCATTCACCTTTGTCCATGTACTCTGTCAGGTCATTTATTTGCATTTTCATTTCTTACATTATGTTCGTGCGGATTATGTTAATTTTTCCAATATTTGGATCTTAAATAATTAAAATAATTATTTTCCCATTAAAGTCATTCATCATTAAATATTGTATTTCTATCGCCATCAAAATTATTCTGTTGTAGATCCGAAATCCATCCCGTCTTTTGTTGAATCACAATAATACAATGCAAGAATCTATCCTTTTTTTTTGAAAGTTCACTATAAATTCAAGATTATATTTCAAAGAATGTTATTTTATGAGCACTTTGTATTTCAGCGAAGACGTAATTTGAATAAATACAACTTCAACCCAAATGAACTACTGCACACAGCAATACTAGATTTGATTCTGCTCAGATCTTAAAGCACGAATGAATAAATTTCTAGAAGGTTTTATAGTCCTCTAATTGATCTCAAGTCACAATTATCATTTTCTAAAAGAAATCATATTACCTCATGGAGAAAACCCTCCAGAAGGTTTCTAATGTTTACGAAATAAAATCATCGTTATATTTAGAAAATAAAATAAGCTATTTGCTGTGTTCTAGATGTTTACAGAATACAATAAATCAATGATTCAGGTCAAGTCCAACAAATAAGATTTTGATAGCATATAATCAAATAAAATATAAATTAGAAACTAACTAACAAAAAATGCAAATTCAATATTAATAACACAAGAAACTAAATGTCCTCTTAAATAAAATATATTTAGGTGTGTGCATGTATGTGTATTTTAAAATGTTATCCATTCTGATAAAATAAAGCGAGAGGAAACCTCGCCTACCCTTTTTGTTATTTTCTCGTGCTATCATAATCACAATGGCTTAGGTCATATCACAATATTCCATATTCCTCTTTCTTTCTTTCTTTCTTTCTCTCTTTCTCTCTCTCTCTCTCTCACCATTTAACTGTCTTTCTCTTTTGAAATAATTTCCATGTTTGTGTTGTTTTACTTCAATTTATTCTGCTTTGCTCGCCGTTTAAATTTCGTTGTAGGTATGGGTTCTTCCGCTTGTACTGATTCTGAAGAGCGCATGGTTCTCCTTTTGTTCGGACACTCTGATGACCATTGTCCTTTATCTTGAAGTTGATTATAGGTATCTTAATTTATGTTTCTCTTTTGTTCTGTCGTATAGGTTCCTTCTTCTTAAGCGGTGTGAATATTTGGCCGCCCAATCTCCTTAATCTTGACTGACATTGCATGTATCTTTAACTTTATCTCGAGTTGAGTGTTCACAGTTCTTGCTGGAAGTGTAATGTCGAATGACAGTCTGTAAATCTCTGACGATACGTGTGATCTATTGTGACCTTTCCATCTTGACAAATGGAAAACTGAGTCACTGCATTCTCATTGGTGAGGGGTCTCTCATTATCTTAAAATAGAATCTGTAGCATATTTAAATCAAATTCTGAACCAATAGGAAACAACGTTGGATACAACCACATCAACTTCGTTGAGAATTTTGATCAGTTCCTCATATGATCATCATCTTGCATACTTCGGAACTGGTGAGGATTCTTAGTTTACCTCTGAAGCTGCCAGAACGCATTTACAGAGACCATGTGCAGATTCAAGTGAAACACAAAAACAAATGCATCCCAAAAGACATAAACGTTTAATTCATTCTTTCTGAACGCTATAAGGATACTCTTTACTTTGAAAGTGTTCAAATGGTCAGACGTTTATAAACTGCGAAGACATACTAAGCAGTGCCATGCCACGACGTCAGGCATCATTGTTGTATAAACAAGTGGGAGAAGGTCACTGACAATGTTCAAGACTTAGCAGATTACAGAGTTTAAACAAATTGGATGATGTATGGTGTGTTGTACGGGTGTGTGGGTGTGTGTGTGTGTGTGTTACACCATTTCTTGAATTTCATTTACCAGCGGATTCTTTATGGCACATGTATTAACAATGCATGGAAGGACGTGGTAAGAAGACTTTCTTGTCGTACATCTCCTCTATAGACTTAACAACAAATATATATATGCCATCTCTTGCCCTCTTAAAATATATTTACATCGATCCAAATAACAGTTACTTGCGCCTGAAATTCAAAGTTCTTCTTGTGGACAACATCAGTTCAGGAGCCGACAACAGAGTAGGTCCAGTCAGTAATTTCACGCATTGTTCAGCGAGGTGGATTTACACGAGAGAGCAGTGAGCAGCAACGTGGACGCTTTTCTGTACCAAGCGGATGTGAACAATATCTTGACGTACGGAATGAAACCAAGAACACAAAATATTACTCGAAATCTAATTTCACTGTTTGAATCCATGGGACAACTAGGAGCCAAAACAGCTACGGTATTTCGTACGACGGTTATAGAAGAGTATATACTTTGTGTATCGCTTTTATTTTACTCCAGACCAAGGGAGACAGGAACATTTCCACCCTATAAACCTGGACCAGCTTTGTTCGGAACTTCGGTCTGCAGTCATCGATATGTTTTGTGTCATTTTTACTAGGAAAACGCGTCAATTTGACAATTTTACCTTTACAATAATTTTTAAGTTTGCCGAAATTCTTTAGACAATTGTTGTATGCTCAGGAATGTATCCCTGAATATCCGCTAATATCCTTATGAGGTTCAAAAGTTTAATAATACATTTAGTGTAAGTCAAAATTTTAAGAACGTATTCGACTTTTTCAGTCTCAAAGATTAGAATGCTATTTTTGGTAAAGGCATCTTTTACATTAAGTCGGATTTCTTTAGTCTCTGCTAAGGTGCCGCTAGATATATTATGTCCTTCAGACAGAGTAACATATATCAGATGAAGTTGCTTGCATTTGCGATATGCACAATGGTGAAAATGTTTATATCTCTATGCTACAATCATTTATTGTAGCTGAAATTGATTTATATATCATACGTGTACATAGTCTAAGCACATAGCTGACTAAAATGACAGCTCTCATGTGCTCTACATGAGTTCTGGATCTTTTCTTGACCCTGCTTAAAGTCCATTACTATTTGGGAACCTTAGTTCTAATGTCAGTCTAGACCATACAATCCTATCATCCACTAATCTTTCCTAGTCTCTGCTCAATCTTGTTACATATCCGGAAGTGTAGTACTATTTTTGTCTGGGTAATATGGTTGACAAATTTCCAGAATTGTTTCAGTCTCCGCTGAAGACTAGACCAGATTGATAATTTTACAACTACTTTCAGTCTAAATCAATTTAAAATAATGTTCATAGTTTCCGCCAATGTGCATTATAATTTACAAATTTTGTAGTACTACATTTTAGTGCAGGGCAAATCGTAAACATATTTCAGCTAATTTTCAGTATTTGCTAAAGTCTGTGTCAATTTATGACTTTTCGTAACACATAGTCACGACCAATATATTGTTACTATTACGAGTTCGATCCCCAATGTGAATCTCCTTAATCATCATTACAGTAGATGCAAATTTACCGTTACTTTCAGCATGATCTGATGTGTAGGTGATACTTTATATTTAAATATAGGATATATTCATATATCTACTAGGCGTCAGTAAAAGACACAAAGCGTGTTGGATAGCATGTGTGCAATCTGAGGATAACAACTTCCCAAACAGTAACAGCATAGCTCCATTAGAGCTCTAACAATATTATAATGAGCTGTCAGTATTATAATCATTCCCGTATTAAAGTCAACCAGTTCTAACACTTTTTCCCTAGAGACAGATCCCGCCCCTTAATGTTAAATTCCCTTTTGAGGTTTTATCGTCTGCCACATGTTAAATTCCCGTTATATTCCTAATAGTAACAGTTATAAAGCTTAAAAATTAGATGATGTTAATTACTATTTCACCCCTTTCCCCATATATAACTACTCTCCCTCGCAGCATAATTTTCTGTACATTAGTTCATTACGTTTGGTTTCCGGCAAATTTTAAAGGTTCAAAATACAGTGTATAACATACCAATATACAATAAGTAATACTCAGTTGTAGTTGTTTATTCACAAATAACCATCGATATAAAAATGACATGTATACAATCTCTATCTTTCTCAACACCTTTATGTTCTTCTCACCCACAATCATAATTTGTATAGTAAAAGAGGAAATTGAATATTTCTTGCAACATGTGGTTCTTCAAATTTCTTGGACGCGTTTCGTATCATCTACCTTTTCCGTTGAAATTATCAATGACTCTTGTGCATTTGACTCAGTTTCTGGGATACTGTTGCTTGTAGAGTCGTGAAAACATATGTATTTATGCATCCTGTTAAGAACTGTAAGTCTTAACGGACAACGAAGCTGTTATTTATTGATATCCATATAGACACCGGCTTTCACAATGCAATAATAAAAATTTAACAGGACAACATGTTTTCATATCTTTCACAGAAACTATCTTTCAACTTCTTAAAAAACCATAAACAACTTTCAAAGACACACTTTGCATAATTATAATTTAATGCGTTTTGCCGACTTCATAATAATATCTGCCTTCAGAACGCGAATGGGTGGGTGGGTGTTACATCCGTAAATGTATTTCCAATGGTCAGCTGAAATTTCCTGGTAATGAGACCGGCTCAATCGATATAATAATTGAGCCTATAATGACAGTGGTCTCGAGATCGAAACCCAAGGGAGATATTTTTGTTCTTTGTGATTTCCTTTTCAGTATTTCAGAATCAGTTTGAATAGTTAAAGTTTCGAACACAAATCACGTACGGTTTTCGGCAAATTGTTTGCTTTTTATAATTAAAAATAAATAATAAAACAATTATTGAAATATGGCGTCATTAAGCTTTTGGTCCGATAATACAGTACATGATGTCCGACAAACTGTCACGTGGAGATATGGGTCACTTTCTTAGAAACCACCAAGCACTTTTTCGTTTAAAGTACGGCTTGCCATAGAGTCTCTGAATAGCGTTTTCGTCATCCCAATTTAACATCAGATTTGAGGAGTAAGAATAGGTGGGAGCCATTAGAGAGCCACGGATATTGGAGTGTTCCAATCCTAGGGCATGGCCAAATTCATGTGCTGCGACGATGTAGAGTTCTGTGCCTGCCTTCTCAGCCTTAGCACCCAGCAACCATGTCTCCTGGTCATCAAAATGGATTTCGCCGGCTGTTGGGAAGTACGCATGCGCTAACGTACCCCCTGGAAATAAACCAAAATAGAAGCTATTAGAAATATTGGTTTACTGAACAAAGCCACAGAATATAGTTGATATACTACGGTCCAATTCAATGGATAACAGGCATACGTTTTAAACATAGAATTTTAAGTGTATAATAAAGCAAGGCGAGAGAGAGAGCTGTTGCCTCCCCCATTAAAATAAGCTGAATGCCAAACAAACCGAGCTTTTCGGACAGAAATTTTGATAGAGGTATAATGTTATGCCTTGCTATGCTTCAAATGCAGGAGCTTTCGGGGCTTTTCAATGGTACCCCACTTAGGGAGGTTACTCCCATAGACCTCTCGCCAACAAGTTTACACCCAGCCTAACCCTTACCTCCAAACGATACTAAACCATATTTCTGGACCTGCCCCTATGCATCATGGACAAAATCACACCTCATAATATATCCAAAGATATTTAGTTTGTTATTGAGAAACGTGCATAAGAATAAGAATATATATTTTTATCTTCGTAAACATCCACCAATTCATCCATCCATCCATCTACATACAATGATTTTTAACACATATACAAAGTGAAAACAAAAATAATTCCTTTCACTTAAACGATGTAGTTTCTGAACTCTTTTGTAATAACATCTCATCTTCATTGAAATGAAGTCCACTCAAAGATTATGTTTATCGGTTCCTGGCTGATCAACTGTTAATGTGGCAATATTATTCTAGATACATTTTTTTCCAAAGATAAAGCTGTCTACACATACCAAAGGTCAAGATGTCATAACAAATGAAAGGTGAAGATGTCTATACAACCAGAAGGTCAAATGTATATACAAACCAAAAACTAAATGTCTATTCAACCAGAAGTTCAGATGTCTATACAAACCAAATACCAAATGTCTATATAACCCACAAGTCAGATGTCTATACAAACCATATGTAAGGTCTCCATCTAAACCAATTGGATGGAAGTCTATACCAACCAAAAGTGAAGATGTCTATAGAACCCATAGTTCAGGTGTCTATACAATCCATATGTCAAATGTCTATCGAAACCATATGTAAGGTATCCATGCAAACCATAGATCAGATGTCTATACAAACCATATCCAAGGTATTCATACAAACCATAAATCAGATCTCTATACAAAGCAAAGGTCAGATATATATTCAAACCGAAAGTTAGATGTATATGCAAAACAAATTGACAAATGCAACTAAGAATATGAACACGCTTAGTATTAAACAATGTATGCGTTATGCATCCGGCTCGATGACTTACTTAAAACCTTGACCAAAGAAAGTAAGGAATAAAGGGAGACAAAATAGGTCCGGGGCACTTTCTAGAGAGAGAGAGAGAGAGAGAGAGAGAGTGGTAGGTGGTGGATTAAATATCCAGTGATTTGGGATGCACGAAGTACATGTATTGGTAGTGAGCAAGTCTTACCAGGGCCGTCAAATCGGCCATCATCTCCATGATACCCAGTAGCAAATTTAATGTTCATATCAGTTGTGCCTAGTTCCTGATATACAAAGCGAAGTGGTGTTTTTCTTGCCCAGAGGTTGAAAGCTCGATCCATTGCGTCCCTGAAATTTAAGTTAAACATAATGGCAAATCCTTTCCTAATATAGTGCCCTGAACATTTCCTGGTTCGATTTCATCGACACTCATGATATATTCACGAGTTCTTGCCTTTCAAATATTTGATACGTTTGCTTGCTTACACCGACTAACTTGTGTCAAAAATCAAATTATGACAATCTGTACTCACGAACGTTCCACATACAGGTCTAAATATGACTTATTTAATGGTCGGGTTTGAATGTTAAAATTCATTGATCAAAACAAACATTTCATTGATATAAATGTCTAGCTCTCGATTCAAAATTTACTACAAACTTCCAGGTCTATTAGCTCTGAAGCAGTCGTAAGAAATGTACGAAGTTTAAATCACCGCCTTCTTTGCTTATGCAATGAATTGTGTACAATGTGTGTGTGTGTTCGTCCATGATCACAGAGAACGTTTAAGGGATGTTTATTTTCTTAAATTCAACGAATACTGAACCGACAAGTCACTGTACAAACATAACCAAACAAGCAGTGTTTTTTTCTCTGTTCATACTTTGATGAATTTAGAAATAAAATAAACAGACAATCCATTTACTTAAATTCGACAGCATAACTAGTTAAATAAACACATGATTTAATTACATCCTATTAATTAATCATATTTTGAATTTCATTGAAAAAGGCCCAATATATATACAGCATATCAGAAAAAGCTCGTCAGTTGACGTCAATTTACAACTCAGATCAGCTGGAAGATGTTACCTGCTAAAGTGTTTGATGTCAGTTTAATTTGTTTCATTATCCTTGTATCCTGTGAATTGGAATACACGGTTAATAAATGAGGAATTTGACACAAATCCCGCAGACATGACACGTTTTTGTACTGAATTGGGCATCCTATGACATGGAGAGACGGAAATGTGTATTTTCCACAAAATTCAAACGTGACAACAATACGCTATCACTCGGGACGACCTTCTTGGGCTGTAGAAATTAACTGTCGACTTGTAAAGGATGACAGAGTCTCACTATTTGGACACTTCTGAGTGGATGAACAGTCCTTGTTGTAACGTATTACTGAATTTTCATTACGGTGATCAATGACTTACATTATGCGACGAAGTTCAAATCCGTCGTTACTCACTGTTTGAATACTTGTTGCTCTGAGACAGTGTGCTGTAGCATTATCAATGACATCTCATTAGTTTAACCAAAGGTCCAGTATTTAGTTCATTATTAAAATCTTACGTAAGAAGTCTGAGTTTGAGTGATCATAGATTCTAAATATAGCCCTCATTCAGTATATAAAAAAGTAGTGCAGGTAGGCGTGGCTTAAATATAAATTTGGTTTCATACTGGTATCAACTAAACAATTCAAAAGGGCCTAAACATTCTGAACGCTGGAAATCGTAATGAGGAAAAAAGTCTTTATTTATTTTAAAATCAACACATCTGTATAACTATGTTTATCGCATAATGAGAAATACTGATTCTGTTTAACGAAGCCGCAGAACAGTGTTGTGTAATGGCTTTAGAATGCATTCGGATGCTTCTGTCATTTGCATGATGCTACGACTTCATTTGTAATGTCGTGTGGAATTATATGTTACATATTTAAACATTATTATACATCTAAAATGTTAATCCAATGAAATTATTAGACTGATACCACGTGACAAAACACGATAAATCCGTGTTTTGCAAGTACGTTATCTGACACTTGTACAGAACTAACAAAAAAGATGTTCAAACCTGTTTTGGAGTCAAGGAAATTAGCGATTCAAATTCCCCGTGATTCGTGATGTTATGTCATTTTATAATCACAGATTTAAAAAAGAAGACAAATTTACATGTAAATAATGTCGAAGCCTGATAAAATAATGGATTTTGGTTGCTGAAGATTTAATCAAGAACATGTCATATTTTTATAAAATTCCTCAACCTGGATGCACTGAAACTAAACTTTTGCTATTCTACAATTCCTGAACTAAACAAAATACGGAATTCTAAAGTTAACAATAAATTAAATTTTAGCAAATGTGCTTCTTATATCAAAGTCAATAACTCCAGTCTCTCCCGCAGTATCTATTAAGTGCTAATTTTGGCAGATATATCTTTATTTTGGCATCTAAATAATTACAAAAACACGATAGTTTATGCTTGATACCAAATTTTACATAATTGTATTGTGAATTTACAAGATTTTTAACAAGGAAGATTATGCAAATATTTTATTTGTTTTTGGTTTATAAGCAGGAAATTTTCAACGAAATATTGAATTATTGCACTATATTTTCAATTAACATTTAACATGTTTAAGTTGTTTGATCTAAAAATAACAACTTCCGAAAATCCCACCCAGAATGCACTATTAAAGGACATACTTCTTAGTGTCATGCATGATGAATAAATGATCCAATCTTAATGGACAGAGAAAGGTTTCTTATAAGTTAGAATTCATAAATGAAAAACAGTGTTCATATCAATGTATTTGTACAGGATATAGTTACCCATTTTCGATGAGTTTTTCTTTGTTTCTTTAGAGTTTATTTTATTCTTGTGCTTGTCGTAGTAGATAACTCTTTCAAAACGGCCGGGCCAGTAGGAAACGGGATTATGTTTTCCTTGTCAACGTGATCACACACCACATTTGTTGATGAGGTATATAGATTTATTGAACTCTCTACAAATCGACGGATTTCCTTAATATCTTCTAAAAGCCCTGAAAACAATTTTCTCTTTTGTATTTAATACGAATCTTAAATATCCGTTTCCATGTTAGCTAAACTTATTTAAAGATATGAACGAGTCCAGTTGACGATTTCATCTAGTCCATATGCCCCATAATGGTAGGTACTTTGTTCAAGTGAGATGATACGAGGCCGCCATTTGTTTGGATTCTGATCTATTTGGGATTTGAGAATGGTCCTACCTAACTCTTTATTTCAAACTAGAGACTGGGCCAAACATATTTCAAAGAAGTATCATAGGCCTGAGGCTGAACGATTTGCAGCTTAAAGTCGACATAACAGCTGGAAATTGAGATTGAGATTGTACTGAATGAACATCGTGGTGCAAGTTTTGTACTTAAAACGTTTTATGAATTCTAGACCAGGTGTCATATGAACAGTCAAAACAATGTAAAAGTTTATACAACTGTGAGCCAATGCATTACCCCTCACAACTCTATCCATGTGAACTCGTGCGATTTGTATATCGGTGTCTTTGTGTCTTTGTTTATCCGTCGGCAGATGAGGATGTATATTGTCCAAATGAATAATAATTAGAACGAAACGAACAGCACAGACCTCGATTTGTAGGCACGTAAAGTGTGGCAGAGGGTCTATATCGTTGGCAGATATATACACGTTATTTTAAGGTTTATACAGGTAGCGTATTCGTGCATGTGAATAGTTCCTGTCTTCATCAACCAAAACGTAACTTTCCAACTAACACTACTCTCTTATTATAAAATCCAGTGTTCAAATTCCTTACCTCTGTTGGCTTTGTGTTAATGTGCTGGTTCTAGAGTACTCCGTAATCTTCCATGATAGTACCTTTTTCGGCCAAATTCGTGCTGTGGAGTGAAAAGTTGGTTTAGACTTGTAATTTCTTCAAAGAAAAATTGCGACGAGCAAAAAGTAAACTAGAAACACAAACTGGCTGACTCACTGAGATACTGATTTATAAAATTACAATCTTTGCATCACTCACTCTGACTGACTAGCTAAAACAACTGTCTGACTAATTTATCAGCTTGCCAAATAACCAGTTAACTTGGTTAACTGATTGGTTTATGTATGTGCTGCATCAAGACGAACCCTAAGCAGTCACTGTCAAATCTTCACGTAGGACAGTGGAGACATGATTTTATTCAAAATCTTGCATTCGGCTATTCCCCGACTAACAGACTGTATGAATGATTGATTTCAGAACAAACACCTAATAAACAAGCTGCCAAGCTGACTTGCACTCTTATTAACGGGACCAGTAACCAGCGATTGTACGAGATGACTAATTGATTAACTTTATGACTAATTCAATGAAAGGATTCAATTGAATTGTACCGACACAAAAAGTGAAGTAATGGCCATCACTCACTAGATAATGTCCCTACCGTGTGTATGTATCTGTGTGTGACATTATTTGACAGTTCTTAAAAAGATGTTGAATTTATTGTTAGCTCCAATAAATATTGTATTTGAATATGAAGCAGTTTCAATCTTGGTGTGAATAATAAACGAGTGATTCAACCGTTCATAGGATCTAACATAATTATAGAGACCTATGACGACGAAGGAATTAAGCAATAAAATAAGAAACAGTGAAACATGTCTCTAGAGACACTTCTTTTAGTTATTACCTTCTCTTAAACAAACGAAGTTGTATTAGCTTAGATGGAGAAAACATGTGGTAAAGCGAACGTTAAAGTTGCATTTTATTTAGTAGTATGGAGTAGAGATGTTTGATAAAACCTCAGTATCATGATGGAAGTTATTTGTATTTCTATGAAATATCTCGGTTAAAATTATTGCATTATCAATGTAGGTGTCGGCAGACATTAGGAACTGTCATAGAAGACTATTTCCTTGCCAGATATTCTCGATAATGACGCTTAAATACGAACTTATAATTTAACTTTTAGTTTCTTTTTCATGAAAAGCTTCTAGCAATCGCAGCATCGACAATATGCTTTCATTTGAGTAGGAAATTGTCAGGAACCGATGTTTTCTTTGACAGAAATGATAGTAAAAAATGGGCACGCTCGAATTTGAAGCTAATATAAGTTGAGATTTAATACGTTTAAATATTTAATGTTATGAAAATATTTCACGAAATATAACATGCTTGGGTGTAGTGTTCATGGTGCTGCAGTAAACATAGCATGTTCTGGGACGCAATGAAAGAATTAATATTTTCTTGAACTTCTCTTTCATCAACCACCTGTTTTGAGAAAACATTTTAATATGTCCACTCAGAGGCTGATTGATAAAGATCTTACTGTCTATTTCTATTGTAAATCACCTACCTGCAGCAAGTCTCGCAGAACCATTGTCAGGAACGTCTTTAACACCACAGCGGGGCTCCGCCATTTTACGTAAGGTTTCGTCATCCAACTTACCTGTGATTGGTATATTGACCATTTCTTGAAACTTACTAAAAACGAAAATAATTATATATATATATATATATATATATATAGAGAGAGAGAGAGAGAGAGAGAGAGAGAGAAAACACAATAGCATCATGTGATTTTTAAGTGCTTCTAATCAACTTCCACTTTTATTTTAATTCGTTTGATACCATTTTGGCATCACCTAATTAAGTATCGTAGAAAAAGAAGAAAGTAAGAAATAACTTTTAATTAATGAGCAACAAAAAATATTTTCCCTTGGATAATCGTGTGTGTGTGTGTGTGTGTGTGTGTGTGTGTGTGAACAAACTAACCTGATTGCCGCTGCCACTGTGCTAGCAGGCACCTTACCAGTAGGTATAGCTGCCTTTACGACCGTTTCATTCAGATAGTTGAATTTTTCTAAATATGTCTGCAATGAGTATGAAAATTGTAATTAAAATATGCTCAATGACGCAAAATCTTCCCCAATCACATACACACGCACAAACGACATGATATGGTGTGCTCCCGCACTTTGATGAACAAGTAAATAACATTTTTCATCACAACGAGGGTTTTAGAAAGAGACATCGTAAACGTATATTTGGAAAGAAGCAGGTCGTTTACTAGTCACAAATATTGTTCATCTTATTTAAATCATATATGGAACTGAAACAGTGAATATTTGCGATAATAGCGACAAGAATAAAGATAATTATAATCATCATTCTATCCTACGTACAATGAAGGCATCGGAACTGTCTTCAGAAGTACGAATATAAGGGCACAGAATTAAGTATAGCATTTAAAATGGAGCACATTTTGATCAATTTCCTTCTAACTAGAACCGGGACGAAATGAGCTTTTCGTTGTCAATGACCTGTTGTAACCAAGTCGCTACTATATTCATTGAGAGACATATGTATCAGTCCTTATGTACATCATAACTATCCATCCAGCATAATGACTTCGAAAAGATATGGATTGAAAAAGAATGTTGAGTATTGGACATAATTTAAAGCTAGACCTATTTCATTTCAATTTGACTTTTCCGTACGAATTGGACAGTGACAACGCATTTACTCGGAGTTTGAAAACAAAGTCATGTGACCCAAGAATTTGGCTTTGCAAATACCTTTGTAAATAACCATGCATTGAAAACAAATTTAGAAAGGATTAGTGGCTAACATAGTTATATCTTACTAAGGATTGAGACTGACGCATTTCATTTTACTTGAAATTTTGTCTTTCCGTCTTTAATTGACTCCTTATATCGCACTGGTGAGTATTTGTGTTTAAGTGTTTGTGTTTGTCTCCTCGTTATGTCACTAATTTATTTCTTGTTCCTTTAATTTCCACCACAAATTATGGACTTAAAGTAACAGAAAAACCACCAATGGTTCTTTGGCCCGGACACAGATTTAAAACAGTTTCTTGCGATAAATCAATCTATTTTGGAATAAATAGAAAATTTCCTCCTAAACAAATGTTATTATAGAAAATAATCTGTAAAACACTTGATAGCTTTATGGAATGAATAATGAATGGAGTGAAGGAAAGATATGTATTGCATACATATAAACATAAATTTACACACACCAGTCATGTATCCATCTATTCATCTATCCATCTATCGCATATATACACCAAGTTTTAATACAAGGCGCTCAAAAAAATAAAAGGACTTACAATGGCTTCATTTTCTGTTAGCTTTCTAGAGGTAGTGTCAAAACCGTTTCCAATCGTGAAGACGACACAAAACACAAGAAGGGTAAAAGGCACTCGTTTGTTTATGTCCATCTTGTTCTCCTCTAATCTGACTGCAGATAATAATAATAATAATAATAATATAACAATAATAATAATAACAACTGCTAAACGTAGTTTTTTTTTATATAATACTGCAGGCAAAGATAAGAGAGCATAAAAAATGTAATGTCGAAAAGAAACATCGCGTGGTCTTACATGAGAATCATTTAATTTCAATCCTTGAAACGTATATTTTCAAATATATTTCACACACACATACACACACAGGCATTCTCTCTCAGACCAAGTTTCGTATCTCTGTTCAATTCAGTTCGAAATAATTTGGCTTTGTCTTTTGGAGTCACATAAAAATGGAATTAAAATCAAAAGCTCTCTTACGATTCAGTAAAGTCTTTCTTTCCCGCTCAAACTTCGGCAGTCAAAACTCATTTGTTATATGCAAATTATGTAACAAGTTATATTGGCTGATCTTGATCTAAAGAAACGTTTATCTAATGCAAGTAACGGACCTTCACTGTATTTTGATATTGGCAAACATCACCTTAATATCCTACATGATAAATGTAGATACGCATATAGCCCCATGAAGTCCTATTTCCATACAGTCAGTTTGCTTAACACGTATATGGGTGATTGTGATTCTGAGAATGAAGACGCTGAATACTATATTGTTCTATTGCCCAGTTTTTAATATGCAAAGATCCAAGATCTTTCGCTTTTTCTTTCAACGTAATCCTTGTGTAACTCTAGGTTGATTATTAAAAGGTGAAGCAGATCAAAACAAAGAAACAAATTTTGCATATTACAAAATGCTCAAAAATATATCGCGAAACTAGGGGGTTTTAGTGCATAAAATTATATCCTAGCTACTAAATCTATATAATTAATGTAAGACAACAATGACTGTAACCAGTGAAATGTTTTCTCTCTTTCTATCTCTCTTGCTCTCTCTCTCTCTCTCTCTCTCTCATTGATTATTTCCTTAAATACTTATCTATATGTTTATTCTCTTTTCGCTATAAATACAGCAATCTTTTAATTAATAAAAATCGTTGATCTTGTTTATCGCATGTACTCGAATTTTTGCCAAATGAATGTAGCCTTTTGGATTACCTTTGTATGTTTTTGGATAAGTTATCCGATCATATTTTGTTTATGATTATAACAATAAAATAAGTTTAAAAGAAAAGAAAAGCAACTGAAAACTGGGAATAGATACGCGAAACCAAAATGATATCACAGCGACATCTAAAAGTATATTATAATACGTATAATAAAATCACGGTCTGGGAAGAACAAAAAGGCCTATTTAGATATTTATGTTGAAATGTACAAATTATACCAAAACAAATGATCAAATGTAATTTAAGAGAAACAAATTTATGGTTAAAGCGTATGTACTTACCTAAATAAATATAAGCGCTATTACACTGATGGTTTCTTGTGTTCTTGTCACTTCGGTAACCAGGCTTGAAGTGGCTTTCCCATCTAAAGCACGATACTTATATAGGACGCAATGGAGAGAGAATAAACCAATTAGATTACAGTTTACAGATTCAGACTTTGTTACGTGGAAGAGGAATGCAATGCCACTTTTATTTGCCTGCTGGTAAGGATTACGCAAGTAAAATGCAATTTCTATTTTCCACGAAACTCACTCGCTTTCAAGTTTCCAGTTAAAAATGTTGCAAATCAATGCAAATAAAGTAACGTGCTGACGTGTGACCCAAACCTATTTTCTCACAAAGTGTTGGATGTAATCTTTTAAGTAGACAAACCTTACCAATTTGACGAAATCAAGCTTCATTTGTGTTTTCAATGTTTGAGTATAAATCCGGAATTATGTACTACCAACCCACCCATCTCCGGCTACGTTTTTCTCTTGCCTACTCAGTCTATAATCCTAATAAGTGACTTGTACAATACCTTTCTAACACAAATCATTGTGCCATTCAGTTTCCTAAAGCAGCGTAAGTTCAAAAGCGAGAAATGTGTTGAAATTTGTATAAAATAATAAAATTGGTCAGCTCTTTATAATATCCATTCAATCCAACACCAACATCAAAACTGCGGTTTCGATATTATACACCCAACACCTAGAAAAAGAGAAAAAAACTGATAAAATAATCTTATTACGATTAATATGCATTTCCCAATATATTTGACGCTTGAAAAGGAATTGCGAAATATTGAACAACTTTAAATTGTATTGAAATCGATGAACATTTTGTCTTTACTGCTTGTTCGAAACGTCCTTAATCATTCTCCATATCGGCATTTATACTAATCTGCAATTACACGTACTCATATACTCGCTTACAAGTCGAGTTAAATTACCGTCCCTCTACCAGAACTGCTTTCGCATATTAGGGTCAAAGTTCCTTGTTCTTGTGATCATTCTTGGCAAACTGCATAGACCCAGAGCTTCCGGCCGCATTATACAGTTAGCATGTTGAACACTACCCATAAGCGAGCATTTACAGTCCTTAAAAAATGACGTCATTAGTAATTTACACGTTTTATACAATATTTAAAATATTGTCTGAAATTATGGATATTGAGGATGGAAATAGTTATATTTACCGATATTTAAAGATATATGTTCGAAATTTCATAACTTGTTCCTGAAGAAACATTCGATGGTGCTTTCGTAAATATTAATTTCACTATAGTACTACTTTCTAGGGCATCATGATGATCTCATGATTGCATCTCGTACTTCCATCAAACTGATGGACAATGCGGCCCCTCCAGCAGATGTACTTTTCCTTGTCCAGAATAAGTATACACTAGAGTGGTCCAATTCTGTGTATGTGTTTCTCTTAATGTTTCTAATATATATTTAAATATCAAAATTAATGGAAATGTTTAGTAGTATGTACATGAAGTAATCAGCCCCTTCCATATTCGATAGTCGAATATCGATCTCACTGCCAGAATTTTCCAAATTAAGCAGTATTAACAGTTGTTACGTTATGTAAAATTCATAAAAATACTAAACCGATTTTCAAAGGCAAAGTCAAGGGCATTGTCACTACGGTAAAAGAAGCCGTTAAATTAACTTGATAAGACAAACGTGCGCTTATACAACTTGAGAAACTAAATGTTCTGCCACAGAAGACAAGTTTCTGCCAATAAATGTAGACGGCCTTTAGAGGTTGTCATATGCACATTCCTCTAGCACTCAATGCAACTTCCATTACACACACACACACACACACACACACACACACACGTTATGATCCGGACAGACCATCTGCAAACCAGACATGCTGTATAAATATGACCACACGTGTCATGTAACATATGTGTCTCTTTGGATACGATATATATATATATATATATATATATATATATATATATATATATATATATATATATATATATATATATATATATATATATATGTATATATATACAATGGAGTGATAACAAAATCCACTCAGGATTGAAACAAACTTAAATGTGCACCTTAGAGCGAGTAAGTTTCTGTTTAATGTTTGCATGTATAATGAGTGTTTCCATTCTCTTTTATGTGTGTTTGATAATGTGCATTACAAATGGTTGATGTTGATTGCTCAGATCCAGTAATTAGATATCTTCATTTTTGTTCACGTTACGATCGTTACACATTATATATATATATATATATATATATATATATATATATATATATATATATATATATATATATATACCCTCTTTGATAAAGAAATAAAGACTTTATACTGATTAAGATTTAACATCATAGGATACAGATGAAAAATTATTTTCACGAATTTGTAGGGCTTAGCTAATGGCGAGAAGAAAACAGGGGGAGGTGTTTTTTTTCCGCTATGTAAGGAAACAGAAAATTTAAACGGTTTACAAGATATTCATATGTTAAAGAACGATATACTTGTGTTAAAGCTAAACAAGGATGATATGCTAGTCTTGCTTCATATAAGAAGAACATTAGGATGGTGGAAAGTTTTATTCAACAATGATTATGCTTAAATCGATATGAAATCAATACAATGGCAACTTATTGTATAGTTGATTCAACAATTCAAGATAAGAGTATTACATTAATTAATATATATGGTCAAACTAATGCTGAGGCAGAATTTAATGAAAATGTAAAGGTTACAGAATGATTTTATTGTTTGCTGTGGTGACTGGAACTTGGTATATGATATGGAAATGGAGTGAGGAAATTATAAAAATGTAAATAATCCTAATATTCTGAAAATGTGACAGATGGGAGTGAAAATAACAGACATTTTGAGAATTTTATACGAAAACAATAAGCTTTTACATGGCATAGAATAAATCTTCGACAATAAGGTCGTCCAGACGTATAATGCATTTGGTATTGTTATAAGTTCTTGTGCTATGCCAGAGTATAGACCCCATTATTCAGAAACCTGTGTAAATATAACACTTAAAGAGGATAAAGATTATATAGTAAATAATGCAATTTACGAAGTAAAGAAAACATGCCATTATGACACTTGAGTCAAAGATATCGAATCTGTGAACCTTGAGTTTTATATATATATATATATATATATAAAGAGACGGGGAGAGAGGGAGTCAGAGACGGAATTTGTTTTTTTTTTGTACAAACTCTATCATTTTGCCTTCCACATTTTAAAGTAGATTGAGATGCATCGCGATTTGTTATTGCAATAGCTAATTACAACGGTTTTATACAGATACAAAAGAACCAAAACATTGCAGCAGAGATTTGGCTTAGGAAAGGTAATGCACAATGGAGCGTTTGCACTCAATTTAGATTGGAAAACATAAATGAAACTTGATTTTGTAAAATTGGCCAATGAACCATAGAGGTAAAGTTTGTATACAAAACAGATTACATAAAGCTCTTTACGGGAAAATGAATTTCAAACACCTATCAAGAAATTAAGTAATTTCCTTTTGTTTGTTTTGCTTTTACCGAGTACCTTTCATAGAAGAACAAAAGTCGCCCTTTTGTTGTCATACGTGCTTACAGGTACATAACAGCAGAATTATGTGTCTATTTTGACAAGATAATGGCTGGATATATAAACACGATTCTTGATCGGAAAATCAGATTTAAAAATATGCTGTAATCGGATTATTTCTAATTTCTTTTTTCTCTTCGTTGCGTGATAATGATTACCGTGGGTCGGCAAGAAAATCAATTCCCTACCTGAACGACAAAGTGATGAACATAATAAAAGTGTAATTCAACACGATATTCTTTTCTTTTCCAGCCGATTGAACACGCTTACTCAAAAATTAAATATATCTCAATATTTAGCATTTTTCATTATTTTTTGCACATTTTATTGCTATAATTACATCTAACGATTGGGTTCGAGTCCAAGGCTCGGCTAGCGTGGCTACGTGCGAGAGCCTGCCAGTAGCTTTTGGGGGTCGGTGGTTCTTCCCTGGGTTTTCCAGGATTGTTCCTCCACCAGTTATACTGGCCGCCATGTATAGCCTATCTTGTGCTGAAAAATGGCTTTAAAACCTAGAACAACAGCAACAACATCTAACGATTTGTTTAAATATTTTACTTATATTTTGTAATTGTTTTGAAAATTAAAGATGGTTCTCTATATATGTGCGTTAATGACAAAAAATACTTACTTTTCCTTTATGGACGCTGACACTATGATTAACAGATGAAAATAATGTCGAGTTGATTTTGGCAGAAGTCGTTAATGCTTCTTTCTATTTTAGTGAACGTAGACATATTAGATGGCGGGTTCCAAATGCGTCACATTTAAATATCTTTGTATCAATGTCACTTGGATCAATTTCTGTTCCACCGTTTTGGGGAATCGTTTACAGGTTTGTCCACTTTTTATAAAGAAAACATTTTTTTAATACATATTTGAGAGTTATTGAAAGCAGGATAGTTTCTATGAACTCTGACCGAACTTTTACTTACATATTTTTAGTAACCTAAAGGTCGATCATATTTCTTAGAAGATCGGTATCATTTTACATATTTGAAAACTCTTTATAACAGGATGCATTGTGTTAAATTTGGTATAATCGTGTTGAGCAGGTTTTGAAAATTAGTACTTTAAATATCTTGAGAAATGTCCATTATATTTGATGATAGATAGGCACCATTTTTATGCAAGTGAAAGCATTTCTCGCTAGAATTAGAACATCGCAGATCCAGACTTGCCGTAGCATAAGACGCTAAAATAATCAGATTACAGTATTTGTATATGATTTAACAATACAAATTCTTTTTGTTTTAGATCCATCCGTTGTCTTGCAAAACAATGTACTCGATTCCGCTGTTATTAACATGTATTACACAAGAAAAACGGAAATTTTGTTCTTCTATTAAAAGTACTTGTTTTCAAGTTTGCATTGAAAAATACCACTAGGACCTAAGAAAGGAAATTAAGTAATTTGTGCAGAGGTGTTTAAAACTATTTTTCTACGAAGGGCTAAATGTAATCCTTTTTGTAGACAAACTTTACCTGTATGCTTCATTAACTAATTTGACAAAATCAAGTTTCATTCATGTTCTCCGATCTAGACTGAGTGCAAATTCTCTATTGTGCATTACTTCTACTAAGCCAAAACCCTTCTGCAATATTTTGGTACTTTTGTGTCCGTATAAAACCGTTATTGCTAACTATTGTAATACTTTTTCATAACAAATCCCGATGCATGTCAAATAATAAACTTTAACATCTGAATACAAAATCGAAAAAGTTTAAATAAAAGCACCCTTTACATATTTAAATAGTAACCCAAAACCAAAATCAGTGTGATGTATGGAAATCATAAACCCAACCAAACAAAAGGCAAAAAGAAATATAAAATCCTATTTACAGCGCATAAGCGTTTCCAACAATTTTATAATAGATTGATGTAAAGGTTATATCAGAAATTGTAGAAACTGAATTTTCTTTAAAATCGTCGACCGATATCTTTTCAAAATCAAGAGACACAATTAAGCTACGAATTAAATCTTCCAGAAATAAACCTGTTTTGATCTTCATTATTAAAAATCCTCCAAAACACTTGCTGTTCTGCTTCATATTAGCCTGGGGCCGTTTTGGAAATTGTATTCAGTAATTATACAGGTTGCCAATTCCTTAAAAAGTATCTAATTTTAAATATCTTGGAACGCATCTACGATGCATGGTTTGGAATTATTGATAAGAAACCTACATGTATATTAACAAATTATTGATCTTAACATGCATATTTCCACATTATTCTAAACAATTTTTTTAAAAAAAAGACCTCGAGAATAAATTCATCCAAACCTCGATTTTTATCACTATACGTACCTTGGTTTACTATTTTGGCTTAGTTATTAATGTGTGATTTTATCTTCTTAACGTCAAGGCGTCTCTTTTCCGAAATACTAGTTTCATCATAACTTATTTTAGTCATTACTTTGTTGTTCTAAAATATCTTTTGTGCAAGGGGTATTTACATTTTCGATTCTATGAACTTGTCAATAAATTTACTCTGAATGGTTTGACAAAATAACATTCTCTAAAATAATGTCTGAGTATATGGATTATTTATATTTATATAATTGTCTAATTATATTTCCATGTCTCATATCATCTTCCAATCACCACATGAAACCATCCAAACCATATATATATATATATATATATATATATATATATATACATATATATATATATATATATATATATATATATATATATATATATATATATATATATATATATATATATATATATATATATATATAAGAGTAAGATATAAATATGTAAAATTCAATGTTTAGAGGCCAATATAATTTATATTCACCAAAAAGTTAGTAATTTATTACATAATGGGCGGGTAAATTGCCTTTGATATAAGTAGAATATTTGCTAAATAAACCCTTCCGTATTTCATTTGTTCAAACTTTTAGTTTCATTACACTCAGATTGCGGAGTTTTGTGAAAGCGGGGCCTGTTCTCGAGTAAATCCTCAGATGCCAAATGCATTATTTTATCATACCTCGACACTATTTTTAAATAAATTGTACTTTCACAGAAGCGAATGCATTCAAGTTGATGGAACGTTTTCTTTGATGGTGGACGAAAACACACACACACACACACACACACTTATTTTACACAATTTGTTGCACAAGCAAAGTAGCGGTGATTAAAAACTTCGTACATTTGTCACGAGTTGCCTTAGAGGTATTAGACCTCGAAGTCATGAGTAAATTTTGAATCTAAAACTATATTAATGAAATGTTTGCTTTGATCAGTGAAATGGACAATCAAACCCGACCATTAAATTAGGTATTTTTAGTCCCGTACGTTGCACTTTCGTGAGTGCAGAGTGACGGCATTTTAATTTTGACACAATTATTTTGGTGTAGGCTGGCAAATATATAAAATGTTTGAAAGACAACTCTTGAATATATCATGAGTGTCGACGGAATCGAACTAGGAAACTTACAGGAGACTTTATCAGAACAGGATTTGTCATTATGTTTAACCCAGATTTTAGGGACTGTATTCAACGAGGTTTTGACATCTGGGCGAGAAAACACCACTTCGCTTTGTATATCGGACAAATCGACGAGGCACTGCTGTCATGGATATTCATTTTTCTACTAGGTATCACGGTGATGATGACCATTTGACGGCCCTGTTTAAACTTGCTCTCTGCCAATACACGTGTTTCTCGCATTCTAAATCACTGGATCTCTCTCTCTCTCTCTCTCTCTCTATCTCTCTTAGAGAGAAAGACCCGGCCGTCTTTTATCTTTCTTTCTTGATTTTCCTTTTTGGTCAAGGCTTAAAAAAGTCATCCAGCATGATGTTTAATGCATACATTGTTTAATGTTAACTTTTTCTCTGGCACAGATATTTAGCGTGCTCATCCTTTTAGTTGCATTTGTCTTAGTTTACATTGGTTTATATCGACATCTGATATGTGGTTTCTATAGACATCTGGTCTTTCGTTTGCATAGACATCTGACCTTTGGGTTGTATAAACATCTGCACCTTTGATTTGTAAAGACATCTTGACCTTTGGCATCTGTAGAGAGCTTGACCATTGGCAAATGTGATTTAGACTAGCAAAATAATCAATGGACTAAAACGCCGTGACGATATGTATAAGATTTACAACAGACAGACAGTCTGAAAGCACAAACGAATACTCACCTCGGGAGGTGGGCAGACATAATTACCTGCTAACTGCAAAGTGTTTTGGGTAGTATATACTCTTGCCTTCGACCAAGGTTTCATTCCATTGCTAAATGTTGTCACGTTCTTTTATTTACAACATGGACCTTAATCTTTATTTCACTTATAATATTATATTAACCAAAGTTTTCCGAATAAATCGTTTATCTCTTGATTCACTGACGTCAATCGTTGCCACCATTGACATAATATCTCAAATATAAAATCATGCATTTATGCTTACTGCCTGCCCCAGCGCATTTGCGAGAAATTGCGAATACGCCATATTCGTTATTTTATGAACAGAATTGCAACAGGGCTTATGGAAATCTGAAAGTAGCAAATCCGTCAGCTTCCTGGAGGTTCGAGAAATGTGTAGAAACATTGGGATGTGTCTACATATCTAAAACAAATAGTAAAAGCTTAGAAGAAAGAAATAACCTAGTAAAAACAAATCAACAGTCGCGCATTCACAACTGTGAATACAAATTACACAATATCTAGAAAATGAAACGGTGATACACCCTTTGAAACAAGAAAGAATGTGTTATCCGGAACACTTATGTCGCCTCCTGACGCCTTGTCAATATAACAAGGTTAAGTTATAAACGCGACTGGGCAACGCTGAGATTCATGCTCGACAAAACCATCTTAAACCAGTCTGGATGCCTGAATCTGAACAAGATAATCTTAGCGATATTTCGTTCCCAAAAGACTTAGGTAAATATCTCGTTCCCGAAAGACATAGGTACAAAATTATCGGACCTTTTGTGAAGGCCGCTTCCTCAGATAACAAGCGACTCTGGCAGGAATTTGTCATCGATCCCGCCAAACTGGATTTTGGGGGGAGAATCCGAAACAACACGATGAGGTTTATTTGCCGGACAAAAATCTTGCCCGTGAAACCATACTTTAATGGGTCGTCAAATATTACGATAGTGATTCGCAACAATACACTCATCAGCGATCATTGATCCAGGCGTTGATATATATGAACTTGCTATCAATGATCAATCAATTTCAACTGAGGTCGTCCGAATCGCTACTGATTCGTTTTACATCAGCTGATCGATCAAAATTACCATAACTGCTGGCAAAGATTAATGATATTCCATTGTTAAAGTTGGTTAATCGATGTTCCGTTCATGCGAAAATCGCTGGTCACGATTATCAATGTGATCATATTTCAGACACAATAAAAGCACCCGGAGCAATTAGCCAGTACGGATATTAGAGAATCAAGCAAAAGCAAATAGTTGTTTGAGCAAGCAAACGTGGATTACACAGTGGTGAAACAATACTGGTATCGCGATTTTCTTTCCGCGATTCACCAGTTACGATCCTATTACACGACATAAACATGTTTCTCCGAATCATGGTCCTGGTAAAACCATATGGATAATATAATTGTTTAACAGCGCCAACTTGGCTATGTTGACTCCAACACAAAAAGGCATGGTGATAACTAATCGGTTGAATCACAGACATATCATAGTTTCTTTCGATGGCGAGGCGATCAGCACGATCCAGCCAGAATTGGGCACAAAATATATCCCACGAGTTAAAGTATATAACGAAATCTGTACTGTTCCAAAAGACACCTTAGAAATGCTTCTGGCATGGCTGGCAACCAAAAGGGTCACGGTTATCAAGTGCATTTATCAAGGTCAACATGCTTTAATAGCCGCTGAATCTCCTCATGATTGGTTGGTTAGTCACGTCAAATGGTACGAGGAATCGTTTGATGATTATCGTGCCAGCGACGAATCACAGGCAGCGCTAAAAGTTCAGATGCGCTTAAAATCCGATCGAGTTCAATGTGAATAAGTGTAAGCACTATTTCAGATGCGTCGCTGAGCAACTTTATCAACCAGTGGATGCCCGACCTGTAGATAGTAATCATAATAATATCTTGGTGGCAGTAACTTGTGCTAATAAATTTAATTACCGGTACTCAACAATGAACGATGTTGTTGAGGTACCTATCAACTACTATAGCGCGCTCTAGAGCCAAAATATAACGCTCAGTCTTGCTGGGCGCTCGGATACGAAATCATCATTCATTCACAACAAGGGTTAACAATATCGGATCTAAAACGAGTTTGGATAATCATATTTGATGACCACGATAAAAGGTAATATTTAGCTGTGTCGCGGGTTGAGCGTGATGCTCCTTTTTAACGCGTTCCAGCTCACAGGGTTGATACAGATACCTTTCTATTACGCTGCTGCCCAACACCTGTCTGTTACCGGTGACACGTTCACGTGCCTAAACTCTTTTTTCAATTGCGGCGGCGGGTTTCATCTCGATGGAACTTGTGACGTCGTTATTTAACTGGGATATCAAGCTGGGAAGTCATGCCACCCATTCGCGAAATCGCCTTTGGGTGCAAGCACTTCGCACCGCTAGTTCTTGAGCACACTAATGTCCAAACTATCACTCGGCAACTGTTCGATTAAATTACTCAACTATTGCGTGATAACGGTGTATTTCAGTGTGCCCTTGTCGAATTTTTATATTATGTCGCTTCATCAGCCCTTCTCGAGAAAATTCTTCATTCGGATCAACTTGTTAAAATTCTGATTAACGCAGAGGACTTTTTGTAAATGATTCAGCAACTTCTGGCGCTGTTTCTGTCGATAATGGCTTTGCTTCTTTATATCTGCTTGCAGCATTAACGACTCGTGGAGGCGTCAGACTAATGAACTCCCACAAGAATCTGTTCTTTTGCCAAGTTTGTTCATTATCTATATCAATAACTTACAGTAACAAAGTCGCGCAAGTTCATGTATGAAGATGACATTACTCTCGGGACCCAAAGTCGGTCATTTGCTGCGCTTGAGGGGTACTAAACAAGCATCTGGAGGATATGACGGACTTATTCAAGAAATGACGTCTACAGCCAAGCGCAACAAAGACAGTCTCCAGCGTCTTCCACCTTAACAATGCAAAAGCGAACTGTGAGCTTTGAATCCTCCTCAATGAGCAGAAAATAAAACGCGACCCGACACCAACATACCTTGGTGTGACTCTGGACAGATCACTGACTTTCTACAACCACCTCAAGAAAATTGCAACAAAAATTAGCATTAGATAAAACCTACTCCGCAAACTGGCTGACTCAACCTGGGGCGCTAGTGCTCAGACACTCAAGATATCAGCACTGGTCCTCTATTATTCGACAGCCGAGTATTGCACTCCTGTCTGGGCTCAATCATCTCATGCTATGTTAACTGATTTCCAGTTCAACACAACAATGCGCATAATCTCTGGACACTGCGTCCTACTCCTTTGCCATGGCAGCCAGTACTCAGTATTGTTCTTCCTCCGCATCTGCGTCGCCAAGAGGCAACCACAAAGGTATTGGCTAAGGTCTATGCCAGTGAGAAACTGCCACTGTACATGGGCATCAATCACCTCACATTCAGCAGTCGGCTTGACTTCGAGACTCCAAATCTGGTTAGGTCCCTTTTCGGAGGATTTGACAGCTATTTCGGCATGGAGTTTTGGGTGATCTTCATCAACAGATGTTGTAAACCACTCCCTCGAAGCTGAACAATCTGTCTGCCTTCCTGGCTTCAAACTTCCACGTCATCTGTGGACAATACTGAATTTCGTTCGGACAGGACAGGGTCGTTGTTCAGTCAACCTTGTCGGATGGAGCCAGGCTGCTTCCTCTTCTTGTTGCTGTGGAGCTCTTCAGACTATGTCACACATTGTGAACAACTGTCCACTGACAAGTTCCCCGGTGGATTGCAGGCTCTGAAAGTTGCTTATGATAACGTTGTTAAATGGCTGAGAACGCACTGCACTCGATAATAGTAATAATAATCAACGACCGTTAATGCGTACTTGTATGTTTGTGTATGGTTTAACTGATCGCACACTGTAATGTGCAATAAAATAAAGTATCTGCTTAATGAACTTCTTTGGGCGAGCTAGCATAAATTGTTGAAAAATTTTGGGGCCGTTAGATAACATTGCCATATAGCACTGTCCGCCATAGTCTGCGATGAGTCGAGCAGTAATATAGTTGATAATAATCTTATTTTATCTGATAGGTTAACGAATCAAGTCACTATGTAAAATATAATATTCGTCGGATGTTAGATAACCATTTGATCTGAGATTATTTAAAATTTCAACAAATTCATTTTCTATTTTTGTGCTCACAGTTCTGGCTTCTTCTGATGAGATCAACTTTTTCAATTTGAGAGTTACTAATTTTAATGCTGTCACCAAAACGTTCATGGTTTGTTTTGGCGAACAGAGTCAGCTCTTCTAACGTACTGAGAATATTTCCATCCACCAGAACTAGCACCTTTATTATTTTTTAAAGCGTTCATGATCCCTTTTTGTGAACATCAGCTATTACACCGTCTCCTATGAATCTAAAATGTTTCTCCACTTCATCTGGTGATAATGACTTACATAATTTTAAGAGAGTCTCATAGACACTCCTTTTTATATCAAATAAATGAATTAAATTTGCTCTATCATCTTCTCCCCAGTCCATCACCTTATTGTAGTGTCCATAATTTGCTAAAACATATTTATTATAAAATTCATCATAATCGAATAGTTTAGGAAACTTTATCCGATATTTCACTTTGTCGTCAGTAAGCATAGCAAACGAGCTATTTGGATCAACTTGTGATATTTAGGTTATATAAACACTGGAAGGGATTCCACTGTTAATTGGCATGCATAATTGTACCTGATTCTTACCGATAGATTCTACAAAAGGCATCAAGACTGTCCAAGTGTAAATGTGAGCAGTATAATTTTATCAGACAATCGGTGGAATGAATTGATTTTCTAGTAAAAACTGAATCAAGGTGCTTTTCACTTTACAGCAGGTGCGTATTGATTTGCTAATCAGCGGCAGAATGTACTGATTCTAACAAAAGGTTGAATGATTATCCAGGCGTGTGAAGTGCTTTTATAGCAAGCTGCAAAATATTTATCCAACAAAAATAAAATAAAATACCATGAAATATATTATCACGAGATAACGTTGTAGTCGGGAGAAGTAAAAATATAACACAAGCTAGCATTAAATGACAGTCAGTTTGATTGAAGATAGATTTCATAACGCTTAGCTTTCTGCCAGCAAAACTGATGCTAACATAAAGGAAACTAAAAAATGCAACTGCACAAGCCATTTATATTAAGTTAATCAGCAGCGCAAATCAATGCAATGGCTCGAAGTTAAGAAATAGGAGGAGTATTTCTGGGACATGCAATAGCAACTATTGTATAAACGAAATAATTAATTGAACTAAGAACATTATGATTAGCTGCTGCGTCGGGGAAGATATCCGGAGCAACTAAAAGGCTGTTTCCGGTGACGGTATCAGACAGTTATTAATCTAGTGATTTTGTCTAAAGATTATAATACAAATGCCTCGGAAACGTAAAACAGCAACGAAACGTTAAACATTTAAAAAGGAGAACCTTAAAGGCGAACCACAAAGCGGTCCAAGGTGGATTCATAGGGCCGTGGCTAGCAGAAATAATGGGAAGTTTACTTCCCAGTCTTCTGGGTAAGTGGCGTGGGAGATGACTAGTGTTGCCATTTTTCAGCCGTTAAACAACTTTGGGATTCTAGATAAACTGAAAGATATCAACGGATTTCGAAGAGTATTTTCTAAAGATGCGTTATAATTTCGCTCTCTGCCAACAGCTGCAGCAATCTGTGTAATAAATATCAAACATTTTAATGATGGATCTCGTACACATTGGGTGACACTTTATAAAAACAACTACTTTGATTCGTTTGGTCTACGTCCGAGTGATGTTATCAAACAGTACGTGCTATCATCGAAAAAGTATAAAACAAATAATTACTCTTCTAGTCAACTGTAGCCAGTTGGAACTGCAGCTTGTGAAAATTACTGTGTTATGTTTATCAAACAAACGTTTGGGACGCAAACGTCCGTGTGATGATTTTCTGAAATTGACATTATAATTTACACCTAAACCAAGCTTGGAAAACGACAAAAATTGCCATTTTGTCTAACAAGCAAATATAAAAATGACTACATATTGCCTCAAGTGCAGAATTAAATGGAAAATACAAACGAAACAACAGAATAAACTAAAGTTAATAGATTAAAGCGGAAAAGTGTTTGCTCTACCTGTGGCAGAAACAAAGAGTATATTTTTTTTAAACGCGACTCACTACCGAGAGGAACGCAAATAATTCCTATGTTATTTTAGTCGATGATTAGATTATAATGAAAATACAAAGCGTTTCATGCAAACGTAAATTTGACTACCATCTGTGTATAGAGCAGGATTTTTTATCTAAAAAAACTTACTGTCAGTGTTATAATCAGCGACATGTAATCGGATACGGCTTAGATATTCACAAGTTAACTGGCAAATTATCGCAACCCAGCAAAAGATGGACACTGCCTTGTCATAGGTGTACTGGTCTATGGAACCCGCTCGATAATCGAACTTGATGAAAATAGCAACCAATTCTGGGAGTAGAACTGTATAACCAGGTCGATGAAATCGCAATGCGTCATGACATATTTTACCGCGACAATGAAAACGATAAATATGGTTGTGATTGTAGTTGGTTTAGGTCCATTATGCATGATTTTGCTTGCCGCGCACAAGGGTCTGAAAATAATAGTACAATTTCACGTTCAGTTTTCTACTCTATCTCATTGGAAGAGCGAGCTGCTCTGACGCAAGAATCCCTTCAACAGCAACTCGAGGAATTTGTTGATCCTTATATCACATCAAAATATTGTCTAATTTTAACTGGGACAAATTTGATGTCCTTGTCGGCTAATATATTTCAGGAAATTTAGAAGAAGGTCGATGAGCATACAGCATTAGGATCGGGTTGGAGATTTGATAGAAATAATAAATATTATTTCACTCTACGAAATATAATCCATTGCGAGGTGGATCATGTCATATGTCGAGCTGCCAACTTAAATAAAAATCTCAAAAGTTTGTGTCAATATCAGGAACAATGACTACAACAAATGTTTTCAATGGACTATATTATAAATGCTATTTCCAGTACGAGATGATCCATATCGGTTATCAAACAATATTAGTCATGTTAACGCTCTAAACTTTATATTGATTGTCATTATTGTTCCAAAATTTAAAACGAACACAATCTCCTATTATCAGGAAGTATTGACGTCTTCGGAGTCGATGAATCACAAAAGATAAATCCCAGATATACCAGCGATCGAAAATAATCAGGTCTCGCGAGATCCGCACAAACAACAATAAATTTATTGTTTTATAAAAATCATCACGAGTGGATTAAAAAACTTTGACGGGCTAGTCGGAGGTCAGTATAACAAGCTTAAGAAAATGAATAGTTATGTGTCAGATGCTTGCACGATTTTAAGTCTCAGCTGATTCTCAACCGACATCTCGAGTATTGCTCAGACGTCCAGCGGATATATATGCCTGGCGAAGATGAAAAGATATTACAATTTACAAAAAAAAACAGACACAAGATGAACGTTCCTTTTGTTATTTACGCAGATATTTAGTCTATTTTACTTCCAGTGGTAGGAGCAGAAAATAATCCTGATAAATCTGCACAAGAAAAATTTAAGACCCTATTTCTTGTGGAGTTAGATATAAAGTTGTATGTGCTGCTGATAAACGTTTATCAAAATCAATAAAGATTTATCTTGGAACGGATACTGCTGTCTGTTTTCTTTTAAACCTTATCAACGAAATTGATTTTATCCTGATGTTACTCGCTAAGACAGCATCAATGACCCCGCTGACAATAAGCAAGAAGCTTAATTTGCTGCAGCAAAAATGTCATATTTGTGAACATGCGCTTGATAAAGATGGAGTAAAATGACTGTCATATAACTGGATGGTATCGCGGTCCACCACATGACAAATATAATTTAAACTATACCACACCAGATTTCGTTCCTGTTGTCTTTCACGATTTCAGAGGATATGATTCCCATATTATAGCTGAAGCGTTCGGCAATAATGATATAATAAACCGTCAGAAAACTAACAACAACGATAAAGTATAGTGCATCCCAAATAACACTGAAAAGTACATATTTCTGACACTAGGTAAGATAAGATTTATTCATGCCTTGCAGTTTATGGCTGCATCATTGGACGATCCTGTACGTTTGATAAGTTCGCTGAGGTAAATTTGATAATTTGACTGAACAATTTCAGCGACAAGTCAAGCTTGTTGCCACGAGCTAGACGGGTATTCTAGTTATGTTGAGATTATTTCATTAAGATCAAATTATCATAAAGCTGAGACAGATGTTATTATAAAATCAGGTCTGTGTAATTTTGATGATAAAGATACTGTTCTGATGGGATCAGTACATTCGTGTTAGGATGTAAAAAGTATGATATTGACTTTAGCAATGTGGATTTTTTAGATTGGTTATTACAGTAAACGCTGTGTGTCGGGCTGTTTTGAAAGTTGATCTATTTTTATTACCGCTGGCTTAAGTTGGAAATTAGGCATAGTAAAATTATGTGTGAAATATAAAACAAAACCGCAATAGTCTTGTACAAGGGGATTGTTTCTGCTCCAACCCGATTTTGTTTGATGACTATAATAAGTTCCCTGACAGGTCCTCGAGCTATGCAATACATAGTGAAATCGACGCTGTTGCCTCAATAAAGTTGTTTTCGTATTTTGTTTAGACTAACTCGGGGGGGGGGGGGACTTGGAGGGGATAAAAATCATGCTGTCGTCCAAGTACAGAATACTGATTTAGCTCAGAAACCCCCTTATTTACGACTACTGTGGCTTTTTTTAGATGCGTGAGGTGTTTCGAGGCCTGTTGAGTAATTTTTCGCCAGCGACAGGTTGACCACCGCGGCTGATTGGCGGGCTGGCCATCTCTGCTGTTACCTTTCCCATAAAAACTTTTTACTTCACCTACACTTTTCTTAATTGGGTAAGTAGATAAGTATCTTTAAAATTTTATATTTAGATGTGTGTTTGTATAATTATTGCCGAGCTTTATATACTTCCAAACATTAGGTGGGAATTTAGGTATTTAAATATTTTTACATAGTTTTTATTTTTCATTCTATGATAATTTTAAATCAACAACACAATTTTCTCCAATATGTCACGAACTAAACGCTGTGTGTCGGGTTGTTTTGAAAGTTGATCTATTTTTATTACGGCTGGCTTAAGTTGGAAATTAGCAGTCGAAATTAGGACAAATTAGCAGGGTTGGAACTACCGAGGGGTGCGGACTCGTGTCTTCCCTTGTATTATATTGTTGCAGGTTAGACCGCTCAGCCCTCGATTAATTGACGGATACTCCTAATTTTCTTTGTAATAAGCCCTTGTGCCCGTCGCACCGCTACGCCTATGACTTCAAAGACATGACAAGGGTTCATTGAGAGAATTTGCTTTCAAAAATTGAAAATATTTCGATTTTGAAACAATCCATTTAAACAAAACAAGGCAATCAGTTAGACCATGTGCTGGATTCGGTTGTATACAGGCTGGTAAAAGTTTATTGCTGTGTGCGGTACGAGGGTACAACTCTGATGTATGAAAACAACCACTCTTCGGGGGTACTCGGTAATGTCCGTAATAGAAGCGGAAAACAGCATATGACTGAATTACTGCATATATTGTTGAATGGAATATGCACCACGTATAATTTAATATGCACCACGTATATTGAAATATGCTCAACGTGTAATGGAATATGCGCCATGTATAACGATACATTACCACGTATAATAGAATATCCACCACGTATGATGAAATAAGCACCACGTAAAGGGAAACTACACTATGTATAATGGATTATATAAATTGTACCGCGTATAATGGAATTCACGTATAATGGAATTCACCGCGTATAAACGGATTACACAGTATACAACACGTAAAAGTGGCGTATGAACGAACCACGCACAATGAAATAAGCACCACGTATAATGGAAAATGCATCACGTATAATGGAATATCCACCACGTATAAATAATTGCTCTGTTTTAAACAGAATAGATACAATTTTTGATATTCGAGTAGTTTGGATATCATAAGTATTCAAAGCACAATATATAGCAATAAATCTGTTTGATTTGCAGCAGCCAGTCTGTGGAATGAGTCACCAAATAAAGTCAGAGACAAACCAAATTACAGCTCATTTGGATGATAAATTTTATCCTGGAATGGTAAACGCTAAGTAAACTTCCGCAAGTTTTTGCCAACGTGTTGAGCATATTTCGCGCGTAATTAAGTATATTCCGCGCATAGTCGTTGTATCTCGAAGGTTAGGGCTACTCCACGCAGGGCAGGGAGGCAAAGACTCTTCCTGTCAAATTTGGTAAGAGTCTATCAAACGGAATTTGAACAGAGCTCATTACTTTTTTTAACGTGGACGCCTGGATCTATTGCATATGAAACTCGTTGTCTTTTGCATCGAAAAATAATATGTATAAAACTATCGTGACTTTTCTCCGATCCAAACTTAATTATCTTCTCTTGAGAAGGGTTCTAAAAAGTAAAACCAGCTGTCATCACATGTGACAATTTCATTCAAACGTGTCTGGTACTCTTTTAATATCTGGCAAGCAGCTGCTTCTTCATTTCGACAAGAGGCTGTTTTGGGTCAACAAATGCATGACCAATTAGCACAATCCTTTAATGAGATTCCAATGATTCTTCAGTGCATTGAAAACAGCTGAAGAATTCATGCATGCCATAGCCGAATAATCTTCCTCTGTGTATCGAGTATAATCAAGAATTAGCGGCTTCACGGCAGCCACACCCCGCTCACCAATCGCAGACAATGTCTTCCTGAAGCTGGGCCATCTTCCATGGAATTACGACCGTCTTTAAAACTGACGAAACCATCTCCAGATTGTACGATATGATAGAGAATTGCATCCGCAGACTTTGCCCAAGCTGGTCTTAATATCAGTTTGTGGGTACTCTAAAAGTTCCGATTTTACTGTATTTTACACAGTGGCAGAATTGATCTCCTCCTCCGACATTCTGTCCTTATTGTCAGTTACCAATGTTAAGTCAAAATCATATATATGTACATATCCTGCGTACTGCACGTGCAGCCGCAGATATTTATCCAGAACGTCGTTTTGTCTATCGATTGGCAACAAATTTATTCAGAAAATCAATGGATTAAACAAACTTAATACCCCTCGTTCAAATCATATTGTAGAACAAGCAAAATAATTATTATGATAACTTCTATGTTGCAACTAGTATTTCGAAAGTGCGAGAAGTTGGAAGGTGAAATTAGTTAATAAATATTAGCAAAGGTACAGAAAATACATATAATGCATGAATTTACCGCACATTGTTGGGAATGGTGTGAGGTATTCCTAATGAGGTCAATAAATTGTTGATATACATGTAGCTTTATTAGCAATGACTAAAAGACAAAGTATCCAATGATGCGTACTTAAATCAATTAAAGATTGATACTTTGCGAGGAATTATCGACCAATATAATTAATGAGTGTAATCTATAAAATGGCTTCAGGCTGAATAGCAAACAAAAGAAAAGTTATTTAGATCATTTAATATCTGAAGATCAAGGAGGTTTATTTCAGGTAGATTTAGTGGGGAAATTATTTATCATACTTTATTTTAAACGAGGAAGCAAACAATACGCGGTAAAATTTTGTCTCTATACAGTATTATGAAAAGGCATACGTCATAAATAAAAGTAAATTTCTGCAATTTTTGCCTTCTTTTGTATGGCTGTTGTTCTTATAATTTTCAAACCTTATTTTCCCTTTGTCGGAGGATTGATACTTAGATATTGAAATGGTTCAAATTGTGCAGAGATATTTTCGCAGCTTATTATGTCGCGGTCAGCGTGATACGTAAACATTAAGACTGACGTATGGACTGTGCTCTCAATAAATGTTTGACTACGAGGGATGGGATCTGCTCTGTTTGTGGCATGACTTGATTTTAATTAGAGTCCGCTCGATAACGGTCAGACTCATGGATGAGGTCAACGTTATCGTAAGGTCAACAGCGGAAAATGACGAGCTCAGACAATCAGAGCTAATTTCGGAAAAACTTGGGCCATTTGAAACTAGTGTCATAAATGATATTCTTTAGAATAGTTATAATAAAGGCTGACTACAAATGATTATTTTTACTTCGATGGGAGTGATACAAGTTTTGTCGGTTAAAGAACGTAATCATGATTGGCTAAGCTAAACAGCTAAACGAGTGAGTTTGGGTTCCAAGACGGACTTGAGGCTCTTAAGAAATTCCCCGACAGAAATTAGTTAGTCTAAGTTTCTAGGGCAAGTCAGTATTTAGATTCGATAATTGGCATTAAAAAAAATGGGGGACACAAAAGGAGACAGATTCGCCTCATAGAACGGTGCAAATTTCGAACAAAACACAAGGTTAGTCTCAAATGCATACAAAATATACTCATTGATATAAGTTTGTGGTTATTTGTTGAATTTGTTGATTTTGAATTCATACATCAATTTTCCCTTGAGTTCCGAAGTAATTCTTTGCTTGGTTTTTGTCTCAAATGATATATGACTCATGCATTATATGAGTTCGGATTTAGTAATTTCGTATGTAATAGAAGTTATGCATCATAAAGATTTTGTTCATTTCTTTTGATTCGATTTGAGGGATGTAAATCATCTGTCTTAAGTTATTTGACTCATCTATGCTGAGAATTGATTTTTCTGTATTAGCGAAGTAACATAGTTAGGACAAGGAGTGAAGTCTATTAATTCGTTTGTGTAGTTAAATTTTGAATTCTTTCAACCAAGGGTGTTACCGTTAGGAATGTGCATCGACAGACATAGTTTATCTAGTGATTTACAGCCCGCTTGGGCGAGGTAAAAGTTATCGAAGAGGTCTAAGTATGTCAGGTTCTGGGCTATGAATGCGTGTAGTCACAGAAATACATGTTACTGATAATCGGGTGAGTGTGTATTAGGAGGCGAACTGATCATAATAGCTTAGTTCTGTTGAATTACGATAGACGATATCTGACATAAAGAGTGGGAATATTGTTGCTGCCAGGGGAAGAAGAAAAACCTGACAAGTATTTAGGTTGACAAGTATATCTTTCATTTGAAGGAAAAAATAGCTTAATACCTGTAATGCGCAGAGGAACAAAAGCACAGTCTACAACCAAGACGGTTGATGACTCGAAGAGAGAGAGAGAGAGAGAGAGAGAGAGAGAGAGAGAGAAGAAGAAGAAGAAGAAGAAAAAAAAAACAAAAAAGAAATACGGCAACACAAATCGATCACCAACAGCGATTTCGAAAAGACTGGAAGCACTGGGTGATACTGACAGGCCGGCAATTTGAGTTCGATCAATTATTCGATTATATGATGAAATTTGTTTTATCGGTGTATCAGAACGGCTAATTGAATTTCTCATAAATTGTATAACTCTATTTCTAAGAGACAGTCAATGGTTCAAATGTTAAGATCAATTTCATGTAGTTTATGTAATTGATGAAATTGTTATAATTTACATACGGACTCGTGTTGTACTATAATAAATTTCTGCTCCGATATCTGTTATTCCATCCATTAATTTCATATTATATTTTATTGTTTACTCGATTTGAGAAGTGTGTGTGTGTGTGTGTGTGTGTGTGTGTGTGTGTGTGATTTGGATTGTAACATAGCTTTAACAGTTTTTCAGTCATATCGCTATGATTTATGTATTGTGACAGTTTATAGTGATGTCAGGCTTTGGGACATCGTGCCATGTAGCATCATGTTCCACCGAGTCACATTATCCTGACACCAGGCTAACCAGTCCTAATACTAACCTCTTAATGCTGAGCGCCAAGCGAGGCAGCTGTTACTACCATTTTGGTAAGTCTTTGGTATGACTCGACCGGGGATCGAACCCACGACCTCCCGCATCCGAGGCGGACGCTCTAACCGCTAGGCCACCGGAGCAGTGTGATTTGAGAAGTAACACCGTGGTCGATCATAACCAAAGCACCATAAAGCGTTGGGGATCTCAAACATCATCCCACCACCGCCTGACAGATTTAAGGATTGCGTTTTTGTACAAGCTTTTCGATTTTGCATTCCAAATGTTAAAGTAGACTGATATATATCGGTATTTGTCATGAAAACGTATTGCAATAGCTAGTTACAAGGATTTTTATTATGAAAAGGTATTGCAATAGTTTGTTACAAGTCTTTTATACGGACACATCAGTACCAAAACATTGCAGAAGGGTTTTGGCGTAGTAGAAGTAATGCACAATGGAGGATTTGCACTCAGTCTAGATCGGAGAACATGAAAGAAACTTGATATTGTCAAATTAGTTGATGAACGATAGCGGTATAGTTTATCCACAAAACGGATTAGATACAGCTTTCGATAGAAAATAGTTTCAAACACCTGTCCAAAAATTACTCTATTTCATTTTATTCAGTCCTGGCGGCATTTCTTTTTTAATGTGAACGTGAAAGCGAGCACTTTTTCATAGAAGAACAAAACTTGCGTTTCTGTTGAGATAAGTACTTACCTGTAAAAAAAAGAGCAGACTTATTTACCTGTGCTGAGC
Organism: Sinohyriopsis cumingii; assembly: GCA_028554795.2. Lineage (NCBI taxonomy): Eukaryota > Metazoa > Mollusca > Bivalvia > Unionida > Unionidae > Sinohyriopsis > Sinohyriopsis cumingii. The sequence goes on from CM068841.1 coordinate 79,438,948, forward strand.
AGTATTTCCAAATTAGTAGCTTACATGTTTTTCTATCCTTATCTATATTTGATGGTAGATCGGCACCATTTGTATAAAATTGACAGCATTCCTTAGCGCAATGACATGTACCAACTTTGGCCGAAATAGATACGGTTGATTTTCACAATAAGATTAAAATAACCAATATTGTCGGATGTCTGACAATGCACAACGGAGTCGAATTTCTTCTAAAAAATATATTGACGTTTCCATGTATAAATAAATCTCCCCTTCTCCTGTTCTTTAGTCGTTGTATGGTATTTATCAAGATCAGTTGGGTTGCTTCCATGATGAACCCTAGAAACGGTGTATAAAGGTCCACCCGTTAAACTTGATTTCAATGGGGTTTTTTTAGGGGAAAGTAGGATGGCACAACGCATTCTAAAGCTTCTATGCTTACATAATTGGATACATTTTTTTTAATTAGTGAAGGATACAAACCAAAGAAGCGTTGTTTTTCCCAATCAGAAAATCTTCTGTAAATTACAAGTATAATGCTCTCTCTCTCTCATGCTGTACGTTGAGGCCACATAGTACACGGCTTACTAGTGAGACTGACTTAGGATGAAATACATAAACATATAACATGTAATTCTACTATATAATAATAAAATCGGATCCATGGTCATAACCACCTGATAGCACAAACCATGTTATAATTTAAGGCCTTATAGAGAGAGCGTGCTGTACCGTAATAGGTTATATTTAGGAAGCACTCTGCGATGAACAGAGAAGGCCTTCATATCACAGCGTATTATGGCAAGTTATTTGCTGTTATTGGTGCGTGTTATGTACAAGCAACAATGGTATAGGCTGACTCTAATAAACCTGCTTCTATTATAAGAAGAAAAACAAGAGCTCTGTATGGCTAGAAATACATGTTTTTACTGTTGGCAATGACGTATAGCTATTATAAGTATGCGTAGAACTGTTGGCAATGACGTATAGCTAATGAGTGACACTATATAAAACATTTACTCATGTTAAACTCATACCAAAGTGCGAACAGCGTAGATTCAGACCTGCCGCTTAAAAAAAAATCCTTTAGCGATCCTAGTAAACACACATTCTGGTTGATTATCTAAAATGAGAAAAGTGATCTTAACAAAAAAAAATCTAGCTTGTATGTGGACTGTTCTTATTTAAGTTAGAATAAGGAAAAAACTTTTGTTAACAAATGTGCCACGGAATGCGAATTTATTAAAAGGTTAAGTTGAACACATGAAGCCTTAGGGTTAATAGCGTCACCCCCACTGTCAGTGCCGGAAAGGTCATACCTTTGTCTTCCATTTATGGGCAAGACTCACAAAACGTACGGTGTGGTGTAATCTTGGTATTCCCGATGGATGCTAAATTTGTTTTTGTTAAACTTTCAAGACACCAATTAAAACTCCAAACTGAAACTTTAATACTAATGTTGCCAACATCGATTAATAAAAAAAAGATAATAAAAATAGAGAACTTTTCTCAGATGTGACAATAAAACTGTATATGTATTTTACACTGTGCACAAGTAGTGCAGTCAGTACTTTGAACGAAATTCTCACCACATGCACTAATGACTGCATCCATATCTGTCACAGAAACTTGAATACAGTCCCGATATATATTCCAATTTTATTATATACGTAAGCGTAAAATAAAGAGACTTATTGACGAAATAATTTTTATACTTTTTCATTCATATATTTTCACATGTGAAATATATATCATTATATTTTCGCATGCAATAAATATATTCTTATATTTTCACATGTGAACATGTAAGATTTCCCATCATGCCATGCGACGATTTACTGTACGTGTCTACAATATTTGTACCTAAAACAAAAATGAGTCCTTTGTGAGCTAGAACAAATAAATAGAAACTACCTTACATTTCAGACAAGGAAATTAATCATTGATAAAGAAAATTGACCAGACGCCGTTCGCGTCTCTCTGAAGGTATTTCCCTCCACTGCCTTGAGAACAACGACAAAACTGATGTGATGCATTGTTGAATCGACTTGCATTATTTTCAGATAGGGTCAATTAGTTCACACAATGGATCAAACATAATTTACTGCGATAGATTAGGTAAACCAAATCCGACCGCTTTCTTAAGGCACGTATATTTATTTATACGATCGTATTATGAAAGAGGTGAATTTACGAAAAGGGTGGGGAGGTGTGTTTTGCTGAAGAGGAGTTTAATCTCGTAAATTTCGATTTTGGAGCAAGTTTGGTAGAAAATTTTCTTTGCTTACGTTAATACCGGAGACATTTCATCTTGTGGTACCAGAAACTATGTATTTTAACTCACGGCTTTGCCACTCGTTAAAATAGCAATTGTTTTTTGGTACCTCGTGATAACATATATCCGGTATTAATGAAAGGATATTTCCTCCATGTATTCTGCAATCCCATTATTGGTATCACTTAAACAACAATCTATATTTTCACAAATACCAGTACCTACTTATTTCTTTCTTTTTTTTCTTTTTTTTTTTTTCTTTCTTTCTTATTTGTTATATTGAACCTCCGAAAACTCTTTCTACTTCACGCAGAAAGGGTGTGCATATTTAGTAAGTAACGCATTCATTGTTCGAAACGCAGGTTGGTGGCCAAACTTTACGTTGCAAACGTGATACCAGACCAGCACGGCGTGAAGATGTGGTGAATTGATGTGCATTGGCTGTATGTGCTCCAATATGTTACTGCATGTAACCTTGTATGTGCTCATCATTTCGGCTTAAGTCGTAGAACACTTCGGCATACTCAGATTATGTCTGTACAGAGAATTTACAGATATCAGACTGGGAAATAATACGGGCAATGCTATGCCTCGTTGCGGATTGCTTACATCCGGTATGGGCATTCAGCCCGCAAACTGGTTATGCCCTGTTACATTTACATCAAACGGGTATATTTATAAATCGCAATAAATCCCGCGCCCTGGAGTAACTTACACGTACCTGCCTTACTCACATCAGGTGGATACACCGTGATCATATCCTTTTGAGTACTTTCTATTGTAAATAAACAATGGACTTAGACGCCAGCACTTTTGATTTGTAAACAAATTATGTATACTCGCATAGTAGGCGCTTTACGTTTTGGTTGATTAAATTTGTTTCTGAATGAAGTAAAGTAGATGTTTCGTGGACTGCCACATACCAGCTGTCTGTTTTTTTGGATACAATGTTTCGGATTTAGGCTAGCTATAGAGTAGACGCAAGAAAGGGTCCTTACAAATAACATACAAGTGACAAGGCACAAACTGTCTTCTTTAGCTGGTAATAAGAATGGCAAAACAAAAAGATACTTTCAGTTTTGCATCCTGAATTTCCTCAAAATGTCCTTTCTTAGTTCTGCAAATCCGAATTACATGAGCGATGCCATAGGTTTTCAATCTTGATTACACATTTCGAAATTGGGCTGTAATTTCGAATATAAGTGCAATTACATCCTCCAGTGAGAAGAAGGAAGAGAATGAAAACAAAAACAAAACCGTTGTGTTGTGTTGTGTTATGTTATCGATGCTGATAGGCGCAATCAAGACAAAGATACACTAAACTTTCCTGTTATATTCTTGTGTAATAATTTTCACAATGAAAATTTCATGCCATATCACAACGGTTCTTTCTTCTATGTAAATGTTTCGCTTCCTTCCTTCCTTTCATGTCAAACAAGAGTAACAGGAATTGACCATCATGGGCAAGCAGATTTAGCGACAATGGGACCTTAATGTTAAAATAGTGAGTTTGCCCTTTGGCGACAATGGCATCTTAATGTTAAATAGTGAGTTTGCCCTTTGGCGACAATGGCACCCTAATGTTAAAGGGAGCGCTCACCAGTTAATATGTACTTTTCAGATAGTGACGTATGTAAGGTGAAGTTGTTTGCATTTAAAACATGCACAGTGGAGAGAATATTGACATACCCCTATGCTACTTTGGTGTAATGTGGCTGACATTTCTTTGGATATTGTACTTATGGAAACTGTACATGATCTAAGCACACTGCTAACTAAAATAACTGCTCCCTTATGCTAAAACAAATCAGCCTGAATTAGTCTAAAGTACACTATCTTTAGCACCTATGAAAATAGGGAAAATGAATTTTGCCTAACAAAACAATACCAGCTTCTAAAAGTGCCATGGATGAATTACTACATATATAACATGTAAAAAAAAGTTATCGGCTCTTCGTTTTACAGTTTACCTCTGAAGTCCAGGAAGTGAAAATGACCAAGCGGAGCTAGCAGTTTTTGAAAGGTGCACATCTGGAGTAAGGCCAAGCTGTATACTCTATAACCCATATTATACCCATCAATCATACACCAAAATGAAGGGAATTAAAGGTTCTTTGAACAATACCTAAGATATCCAAGGTATTTTTTAAACAGCCAGTATAACCAGTGAGGAAACTCGAGGAAATTCTTTTTCTATAAATATTCTAGCCCTATGCCAAATACGAAACTGTTGAGCGCCACCAAAATAGTGAGTTTTCCCCTAGGCGACAATGTGAGTTTAACATGGGGTGGGACTTTAGAGCGTCAAGGGGAATTGAACATAGGGACTGTATACCGAAAAGGGATTGGTACTGTCTAGCGACAAAGGAAATTGGAGAGGAGTGACGTCACGGTACTAGACACTGGGGAAACAATGACAACAATGTTGGAAGGGGCTGACCTCAATCGGGCGGACCTGAATACGTGTTACGCTAGGGTAGGGACGAAAAAAATACGTAGACATAGAGACGTGGTTAGAGACAGGGTTAGGGACAAAGACAGAGACATAAACAAACAAGCAAACAAATTTATCAGTATAGCAAAGATAGAATATATATAGTTTCGAGGCAGTGGAGTGGCTCTGAAAAGAGCCTTTGGGTTTCTTCTTCTAATTTCTCTCTTCTCTTCTTCTCCTCCACCATCTTCTCATGTTTTCATCACATTTGTCTTCTTCTTTCTTCCATGTTCCTTCTTCTTCTCCTCATTCTCTTCTTCCTCCTCTTTTTTATTCTTTTCTTTTTCTTCTTCATTTTCGAGCTTATCATTCCATCCTCTAATTTGCTCATGTTCCTTTAGATCCTACTTTTCTTCTTTTTCCTTCTTTATAAGATCCCTCAATATTTCTTTCCCTCTCCTTAAATTATTGATTTCCATTTTCAATCTGTGAGGGCTGTAGGAACCATACTCAGTTCTGCCCATCATTTCCTCAACCATCCCTATGTTATCCACTACTTCTTGTAGCTTCTGTTTTTTGTCCATGTAGTTCGTTGCCATCGTTGTTATTCAGTGTTGAATGGGGCGAATTGAATTGAATTGAAATTAGAGTCGCTTTCGCCCGATAGGGCATGTGCGACTAGTTTCTGCCTGCACTGCAGGCTATTTAATTATTTGTGGGGGAAGGAAGGACAGCCACGTCCCTCACGCATATATTCACTCAGAGATTGATGATCAATTTAGCCAACAGGACAATAAAATCCCAAACTACCTGTTTGTTAGGCTGTTATGAGTGGGAATAGACCCAACACACACGTTGAAAGCCTGTATCTACTGTTCAGTCGCTTATTGTGAACCACCCATTTATAGGCTACCCCCGGTTCTGTGATTACAAGGCATATCGAGGCACCTGAAGCATTTAGACGGTGGAAATAGTTTCACATTCCGTCATAAAGAAACTGTCCGAGTGAGGAGGGAGGTGCAATTGCAAAGGAAGGCTGAAACGCCAGATCGTACTACAATTCCAGTTGGGTCCAGTTATTCTAATGGACAAATTTTAATAACCATTAATGTGTAAGCCACCTGTGCAAAAATTAACCAAATCCAAAAAGTCAACAAATTTCAGTCATAAGTTAATATTCAATTAAAATTAAGTGTAGAAAGTGTACTTCAATTTTCCAAAAATAATATCAATCAGCTGATTCCAAATGACTCGTATTATTTTGTATCACGCAATATTAAAGTAGTACAATTTTGATGGCGGTATATAAAGGATCAAATCAGGATTATTTTTAAAAAAAGATATTAACAAAAGACGTTTCCAATACCAAAAAGAAAACCTCATGCATGCAGGCAATCCTAGTCATACATCGGGTCTTTTCACTCCCGAGTCGTTGTCTAAAATCTTCTTCATACACCGTCCATTTTTCATCAGCTAGGGCTACATTTCAGGATGGATCCATTCAAGAGTTTCTTCGGTAACTGCCTCTTCTCATGGAATGGCCCCGTCCAGCCACAGGAATTTTCGCCACCCCTTCTTTGTAGCTATATTTACAGGTCAATTGTGACTCGGACAATTTTCCTCCCAGATATCCTGGTGTCCGCCTCCTTCGGTCCATACGGTCAGTCAATTTGGCGTCCCCATTCAAAACCGGTGGCATTCTTGTCCGAAAATTAGTCGTCTAGCACTTGTTTTTTTGTATTTGAGATGAGTTGTTTGATTGGATTGATGTAATGATGCCGAGAGAGTCACTTATTATTACTGATCGTATAATATTATTTTGTTATCCATTTCAGAACTTCCAAGATTGCCCAGAATCCTGCTGTATAGGTGGAGCAGTGGTCAGGTAATCTGAATCCCGTTTGAGTATTGTATTCTGGGATGACTACTGTTGCTGCCGATCTGAAGGGCTCCGATGTTTTGGAACCATCTGTGTATATTTTTTATAGAGTTGGAGCATTTCCATTGTTATTGAGGTTTTCAGCTCAAGTTCCTGTTCAAATCTGCTACCAAGTGTTGTTGTTATTGTGTTAGTCGCTGGGATCGAATTTATCCAGGGGGCTAAGTCAGTGTATTCCATTAGTTTAGACTGACATTTAGATTTAGGTAGTTCTTCCATTAGCTCGTCTATTAGTTTCTCTCTTGGATTATTAGGAACTAGTTTGCGGCTGAAAGGTTTGTCGCATTTTTGGATGGTTATTCTTGTGGGGTGAGTGACTAGTCGGGTTGATACGTGTGCTGCATATCTTAGTATGAGCTCTTGCTGTCTTAGCTGCAATGGCAGCTCTCCAGTGAGTACTTGGAGCTCATCTAGTAATGTGAGTGGTAGCGTACCTGTACACATTATCAGGGCTTTCCTTGGTATCGTATCCAGCTCTTAAGGTGTTGCTTAGCTGAGTTGTATACTTTACATCCATATCCTTATGAGTGCTCTATATATTGTTATTAATGTTTCTTGATTGGATCCGCACGTTGTCCCTTTAAGGTTACGTAATAGGTTTATGTCTTTATTACAGGTTTTTATCAGTTTTTAATATGTTATCCACAGTTTAGGTGTTCATGCAATGCATACCAATGAACCGTACTCCCTTAACAGAGTTTATTATTTTATTCTGGATGTATAGTTTGGGGTATGTTATCTTGTTATTTCCGTTTGAGTTAAAAGTTATAGCTGCTGTTTGATCGTGTGATATTTTAAACACCCCATATATCCGCCTGCCTCTGTATGTTATCAAGACTGTGTTGGATTTCTTCTATTATTTGGGGACTAGCGGGGTTGGCTGCTCTCCAAATACCGCTGTCGTCTGCAAATTGTGAAATATCTATTTTGTTTGATGATAAATTGTGGTCTAGGTTATTAATCATGATGTTGAAAAGTGTGGGACTGAGGGGTACGATTTTCCCGGGAGTGCAGCTCGGATAATGTTTCCCCCAACTCTAGTAATAATTTTTCGACCCGTTAAACATGCGGCTTGTGATTCCATAATGGTTCATTTTAGCTCTCATGCCTTTGGTGCATACTATATCGAACGCCTTCTCTATTGTTATTGTTTTTAAATAATTGTAATTCTTGGTGAGGGAGATAGGTCTGTACGGATTGATGTTATTAGGATCTTTACCTGGTTTGGGGACCGGGATAAGAATAGCTTGTTTCCATTTGTCGGGTTGTTTTCCGGCAGTCCAGATTATCTTTAATAGTTTACGAATGGTTGTCAAAATGTTTACAGGTAGATTTTTTTAATGTATTTCATAGCCAATGTGATCTTCTCCAGGGGATGTGCATGAGTGTGTGTATGCATGTGTGTGATTTTGATTTTTAAAGTAGCTTTAACAATTCTTCAGTCATATCGCTACGATGTCTGCTGTGTTTCAATTTATAGTGATGTCTAGCACTGGGGCATCATGCCGCAGACATGTAACATCATGTCCCACCCAGTCACATTATCCTGACACCAGGCCGACCAGTCCTAACACTAACCTCTTAATGCTGAGCGCCAAGCGAGACAGCTGTTATTACCATTTTTTTAAAAGTCTTATATATGACTCAACCTGGATTCGAACCCGCGACCTTCCGCATCCGAGGCAGACACTCTAAACACTAGGCCACCTCAGCGGTCTCTCCTAGGGATGTAGCTTTTCTATATCCTAACGTTATTTCCCATTTATATAGTGTTATTAGGCTATTTAAGTTTGATGCCTTTGGTCTTGTGTCTTCAAATAGGTGTTTGAGGGTTTTTTCCACTTTTTCTCTGTATTGTTGGAAATTTCTTGTGTGGTTGTTGTTTCTGCTCATGTTGTAGAAGTGATTGGCTAGCTTGTTATCTTTTTCTTGGTTGGTGTTTGCACCTGTTATTTTGGGGGTTGTATTTACTGTTTTCCACGGATTCATTTGATTTTGTCCCAGACTTGTTTTGAGTTTGTTTTGATATTACGTTTTCAACAAAAGTTTTGCCATGATTCTCCTTTAGCTTGTTTGATTATTTAATTTAGCTTCTTTTCTCTATCTTTGTCGTGTTAGAAATCTAGGGAGTTGCCTATGTGTTTGTACCTATTTTAGCGCCTTTTCCCCTTATTTGCTGTCTTACATTTGTTATTCCACCATGGGACTGTTTGTTTTATTTGAGTTTTACTGGTTTTGGTACGATTTTTGTTGCTGCCTATTGTATGGTGGTAATTATCTTATCGTAATATTTATTTATATGCTATCTTCTAGGTTTTCTGTCTTTATTTTTTTTAATTTTTTTTTTGATATATCGGAATTGTTCCCAATTTGCCTTATGGCATCTCCATCTTGGATGTTTTGTGATGGGGTTGATTTGCACCGCCAACTGCAGGGTGATGATAATTGGGAAGTGGTCTACCTAATGCATTGCTTTGATCCACTCTCCAATCAGTCATCTGATCTAATTTGGGAAAGCATATGGTAAGGTCGATAGCCGAATGTGTACCATCCTCCGGGTCAAGTCGTGTTTTAGACCCATCATTAAGGATGGTCAGGTTGGTATCGGCAGTCCATGTCTCAACCAACCTGCCTCTTTTGTCTCTTCTACTACCCACCCCCAACTCGATGTGGGATTTTAGAATCTATGTAGATGTTGATGTCCTCTGTGCGATGTAGGTGTTTAAACTGATTGGTTATTATTGCCTCCTGGATTGTTTATAATAAATATTTGAAAGTTATTAGATCCAACAATGGCGCGAATGTCTTGTCTATTAAATTGTAGTCGTCTTCGCACATCTGGTCATGTAAGACTGGTTTACGTCCGCGGGGCAGACTGATAATAATTCGTGGGGAAAGGAATTAGTGCCTCATCTTCCACGCATTTATGTGCTCAAAGAGCACCGCTAATTTAGCCTCATGTCGTGGGACTATTTAAGTCCCTAATGACCTGAAAGTAAGGCCTTTCATGAGTGGGAATGGACCCAACACACACTCAGGTTTCTACCAACAGCAGAATGAGACGCCCGTTTAGATTGGTCGCGACTATGACGTCACATCGGGGCACCTGAATTTTGACGGGTGGAAACTGTTCCACATCTCCGTCACTGTTCGAATATCTGAAAGAGGTATCGATGCAAGGGACCCGGCAGAAGGCACAAACGCACAGAGCCCTGAAACTCCAACTCGTTACTGACCAAATCTAGTCCAGTTGTTTTTACTGGACAATACTAAAATACCAATAATGTGTAAGCCACCTGTGCAATTAATCAAATCGAATAAGTCAATAAATTTCTTTAATTCATTAATGAAATTTGAATTTTGTGTACAAACTGTACTTCTGTACTCTAAATTCATGCCAATCAGTCAAGTCAAAATTACTCACTAATTATTCAGTATCACGCTTAAGTAAATTGGAAAATTTCGATGGTGGCAACAAATGGATCAAATCAGAATATTGAGATAGATATGTTATCGAAAGCATACATTAGACCAGGCAACTTTGAAAGTAAATCGGCTTGTTCATAACGAGTTCAGGAACGTCGAGGCATGTCCAGAGTATGGTCTACACCGGTATTCGGGCTGGCATGTTCTTCATCCGGGAGTAGCAGCTAGGCTCAACTCTTCCAAATAAAATCTGGCATCCTTTCCCAGTCATGATTATGTTTCGGTCACAGTGTTTTTACTGAACTACTAGGCAGGTCACCATTAAGTAGACGCTCAAGTCTATTGGCTCGATATTTAGCTTACACATGCATGTGGCCACGCTCCTATTTTTTATATTTTAATGGTTTGTCATGCCCCATATGCAGCACGGTTTTATCGCCCCTGTCTCCGCCCTTACCATGATATATTACTTCACCGTCTCCAGCATGTATTTGGCATTCATGATACAGCCTTACTGTGGTTTAAATCCTATTTGGTCAACAGGACACAAATTGTATCTGCAAATGGAATACACTCCAGCCCAGTTGATCTATGTTGTGGTGTTCCACAGGTGTCTGTTCTTGGACCTGTTCTCTTCATTCTGTACACTCAGCCGCTCTCAAGTGTCATAGATCATCATCCAGTGTCTCACCAATTGTACGCTGATGACACCCAATATACAAATCTAGCCACCCAACTGAAGTTGATGCTACCATCCAAGGTGTTTTGAGGTGCATTTCTGATGTGAAATCATGGATGACATGTAACAAGCTGCAGATGAATGATGATAAAACTGAGGCCATTCTGATCACAACACAAAGACTTTCTCATTCACATCCTTTACCTCAAACAATAAATATCAGCAACGCCAACATTAAATTCACACAATCAGTACGAAACCTAGGTGTTACTATGGACAGTACTCTCACATTGCACCAACATGTCATGAACATATGCAAGGCTACATATCTTGAGCTGAGACGCATCAGTTCAATTCGCAAATATCTTTCAGTTGATGCCACTAAAACACTTGTATGTTCATTAGTACTTTCAAGACTGGACTATTGTAACTCAATTCTGTCTGGTTCATCTCAATGTCTACTCCAGAAACTTCAAAAAGTTCAAAACACAGCTGCTCGGATCATACTTAGAGTACCACGAGCAGAGCACACCTCCCCGCTGCTCTGTACCCTACACTGGCTATCCATTCGATCCAGAATCAAACGCAAAATTTGTTCTCTGTGCTACGTTTCACTGTCGGACTCTAATCCAACATACCTGTCCGATCTCACCCATGTGGATACACCAGCAAGATACTTACGCTCCTCTTCTGACAATCGTATACTCATTATTCCCACTATGAAAACAAAGTCATATGGACAACGTTCTTTTGCATACCAAGGCACAGCAACGTGGAATGAATTGCCCACTGAACTTAGACACAAAGACACAGTGATCACATTCAAGAGGGCTCTCAAATCTCACTTATTTCGACTGCAAGATTAAACTTAAAGATCTAATAATGTTTCCTACCTGAAATATTCTCAGCATGTTTTATATTTTTTAATGTTTTTTTTCTTCTAATTTCATGGTGTTTATTTTTGTAATAATATTATTATGTTTTTTATCTTATAGGTGTTGTCTAATTTTGTAAAGCGCTTGGAGCTTCTAAAGATTAGGCGCTATACAAAGTCCTCATTATTATTATTATTATTATTATTATTATCGAAATGGTGGTCAGCGCTCCGGAATTATTTCTGCGACGGTTCCGGTAGTGAGATCGGTTGGTCAGCTTATTATGCAGCATGCGATGCAGTCCACTGCACTCTTGTCCGTGTAGGGCTGGTGCCATTCTCTCCATTATACTAATGGTAAGTCACTGGCTGCGCGTGGAGGCATGATTTTTTTCAGCTTTTCAGCTACCTCCCTATGTCTGACGATGTGCTCTGGTAGACTTTGTCTCGTGGAATGTCATGAATGGAAATGATGACGCGAATTGAATGGAAATTAAATTAAAGAGGGTTTCGCACATCAGTGCATGTACGTCTGTTTTGTGCCTGCACCGCATGCTATTTAATTAACCCAGGGAGAAGGAATTGGAGCCACATCCCCCAGGCATTTATATACTCAAGAGCACTATTTAATTAAGCCGTCAGGTCGTGGGACTAATTAAAGTCCCTAACGACCTGAATGCAGGGCATTCATCAGTGGTAATGAATCCAACGTGACACTCATGTTAAAAAGGTAAATTAATTTCAATCTGCTATCAACTGAGCCAGGTGTCTACCAAAACAGTGTGTGACGCCCGTTGCGATTGGTCGCTACTATGACGTCACATTTGGACACCTGGATTTTTACGGGTAGAAATTGATCCACATCTCCGTCCTGGTACAGGAGGTCCGGGAGAGGTAAAGGAGGAAAGGTACCCCGCAGCAGGCGCAAACGCACACAGCCCTGAAACTTCAGCCCGTACTTAACCAAATCTAGTCCAGTTTTTTTAATGGACAATACAAAATACCAATATTGTGTAAGCCATCTGTTCAATTAGTCGAATCAAATAAGTTTTAAAAATTGCAAAAATAATTCATTCATAAAGATGGAATTTAGTGTACAAAGTGTACATACAATTAACTAATAACTACCAATCAGATAAGTAAAAATGACTCGTGCATAGTTTGTATCACACATAAGAAAAATCAGAGAATACAATTTTGTATGGCGGTACCAAACGGATTAAATTAGAATATTAAAATAAAGATATTATCAAAAATGGTTCTCAAGCCAAAATGAGAACCACATACATTCATCCAGGCAATAGTAATTCCCCGACCTATGCATGTCGAGCCCAGGAACATCCAGGCAGGTCCGAATTATGGTCAGGACTGGTACTCGGGTTTTCATATTCCTCATCCGTAGGTAACAACGTGGTGAACCTCCTCCAGATGAAGACTTCCATTTCTTTTTCGTAGTCGTGGTCGCTTTTCGATCTCAGTGTTAATATTGGACTAATGGTGCAACCAGTCACAATTAAAATCCAAGCTTTAGTCTTCAGACTCGATGGGTATGTAGATAGGTCTCCGCTGGCTGCTACACATGCGCATGGCCTTGCTTCCTTTTCTCTCTTTTGATGGATAGTCAAGGCCCATGTGCAGCACGCTTTTTCCGCTCCCGTCTCCGTCCTTGTAGTGACCAGCGCTCCGGTGATGTTACTCCTGCGACGTATCCTGGCTGAATGAGAAATGATGATAGCGCGAAAGACAAACGGCATTCTTTATATACCTCAAACACGGACGTGAAGATAAACATACCTTCTTACCAACAAAACATATCACTTACCAAATAACCTAAAGTGATTTTTTTTTTTACAAAACAACACACTAGTACTAACAAAACTCACTATACTTTCTATCAATACATAGAATATAAGGAATTTTTTTATTTACAAATCACACCATCACCTACAATCACATCAGTAAAGGAGTCAGTGTTTTTATGGTTACACTACTTCACTTTCATACAAAACAAATACTCATGAGAGTAGAGACAATGGTTTTGTTAAGGGAAAGACACACACGTACGCGTGCACACACGTATGCGTACGCACACAAACAGAAATACACACACGTACGCGTATGCATACAAATACAAACAAAAATACACACACTACCAACAAACACTCATATGTTTGGTAACATGATTAGCCTCTCTTTTATAGAGGTCTGGTTAGCCCTGAGAACGGCTGTTGTTTCGAACTCCAAACGAACCTGCCTAATGCCTGCACCTTCCAGGCCGGGCACCAACCGCAGAGACCACTTGAGATCCCCAATCGTCAAGCCTCGAAAACAAGACTTTTCCAGTCACGTACATCTTGCCAGTGAGGGTATAAGCCATAAGCTATACACACATCTTCGTAAACATCCTCAGTGACTAAAATTCGAGGAATATTTTTCTCAGAGAAGAGAGAAGTATCGAAATGAATGCGCAAGGCTTTTAACAGAATGATTCTCTCGTGCACATTTAAAGGTACAACCGCCCTCGTGTATTTGGTGGTAGTTAAGTCCACAAGAAATCAGTTGGTATTTGTAATCCCACAAAGGATGTCACTAAGACACACACCACACGACGTCCCCAATTCAAAGGGCACAGTTCTCCTACAAATGTTGGTAATCCTCTACTGTCTGAATAGTGTCAGTGACTTCCTTCCACGGAATCTGATGTACCACGACTATTAAAGGTCATGGCATAGTAGCATGTTTATATACCCTCTTTTGTTGGAGATAACAAAATGTACGTTTTGCACAGAACTGATCGTACTCCAGTGGCGTACCTAAATAGTTCAGCACTAACATAAACTTTACACGTCGCGCAGAATTTTCCTCTACAGATAATATTTGTTTGTGTAAAAGATTTTGGTAATCCTCTAAGTCTTCCTCTGGAATTCGATGTAGTATGGACACTTTGTAAGTAGAATGAGTACCATCCAAAGACTTTTGACCCTCGGGCAGATAATCAATATCTGACTGATGAAACACTTTAAAACAAATCAGTCCTCTGATAGCATTCAGGTACCAGTGGTAATTTAAACGTTGACGATTGCTCCGATGCAATTGTTTCTTGCGTTTCACTTGTATTTTGACAAACTCTTAGTAAATGCGTTCTCTCAACTCTACAGTCAAACCACGAATATTCTCTTGAAAAGTATCCATGAAGAGATTACTGAGGTCGTCCCACGGAAAGTAGATAGTGACAGAGCTTAGACCATCAAGCATGTTTCAGATAAGCCGAGTCTTTCTGCTCCCACTAGTGTATTGACAGATCACAAGTGAAGCACTTGACTTTTTCACCTTCACCCAAATAGACAAATCTGGCTCTGGCTAATTGTTTAGGGGTATGTCCTCCCTGATATTTAGACCACTTTCCTTGGAAGGTTTGGAAACAACTTTCAAAATCGCAGTATTCAGACAAGCGCACAGGGAACGAATATTCTTCTTTCAAAGGTTCATCTCGATGAAGCGGTGGTAATAACCGCAATAGTTGGCTCGAGCATGGATGACATCCGTAGGGTGATAGCCGCATGGCTTCAAATTGAGGATGAAAACCAGTAAAGAGTCCACGAATCGATTTAACCAAGTGCTGTAATTCTTTTACATATAAATGATGGAGAAACCAGAAAATACTATAGGAAAATATATCTTTTGAACATATATTAAAATACAATAATCGTGCTTACAATTCTATCTGGTCATCTGAAAATTCCTGGCATTGAGAATAGCCCAGTCGATAGAGTATATAACGACGAGTATATAACGACAGAGGTCTCGAGATCTAAAACCATTATATGGTTTATATATAGTACTTTAAGTCTTAATTGACATGGAAGATTTTGTGTAACAGAAACAGAAAAGTAACAGAAATAAGCGAAAACCATAAAATGCAACAAATAATTTATTTCCATAGAATACAACGTGAAAATTTAAAAAAGAACTTACAGTATTGTCAATTAAATCCTAAATAGTCCTAAAAGTTCAAGATCAAATCCTACTGTATAATGTTCCAACTGAATTCCAGTGGTATTACAAATAAATTCTTTTACTGAATGGGTTGATGTGCCCGTTGTCTCGAACATATTAATGTGCCAGTGGCCTGGTGCAAAGAGTCTTTTGTCGTATCACAGTAATATACTCCAAAAAATTTTCTGGTCTGAATTCACTATAATTAAAAAAAATGTTCCAGTCCAAGAACATTATTGATCAGGATATTTTATTTCGAGTGACCTAGATCGCAGTTCCTGAAAATACCCTACCAATTAATGCAAACTTCCATTCTAGAAGTTTATTTGTCAGAATAATGACTATGAACATATTTACCATTAATAATAATCTCAATGTTTAATCCACACTCATAGAGAAATATGAGCTATGTAGTATTTTGTTTACAAAATAAATATCTCTAGTCAGGTACACAGTGAACTTTATTAAGACATGGTCATCTACTAAATACAAATGTATAGGACATATAATCATCAAGAAACTCTTGCAAATAACACAAATTAAATATGCATAACAATAATTAAAAGTAAATGCAGAAAATTATTAAAATTTGGCAGAATTTAGCTCTTGGTCAGATAAAACAGGTGACGTCGGACAAGTAGGTCAAGTGGGTCAATTTATTAGGAACCACCAAGAACTCTATTGAGAAAGACTTGCTACAGAGATTCTGATTACCGTCTACATATTCTCTGTGTAACGTCAGAAATGAGGGGTAAGAATAGAAGGGGGCTATTAGACCCCCACGTGCACTAACATGTCCAATTTCATTTGCAGCGAATATTTAGAGGTTCTGTGCCTTACCATTCATCCACCATTCTCCTGGTCATCAAAACTGATATTGACCACTGTGGAGATGTATGCATGCGCCAGCACTCGGCTCGGAACAAGCCCCATAGTAGAGACCATTAGAAATATTGTTTTACAAAAGCAAAATCAAGAAGTATATAGCGAATATATTGCAGTCCATATCAAGGCCTGGCAGGCAATGATTTAAACTTGGATTTGTGTAATTATATTCAGGTTTGGGCTATAACGCCCATCCACCAAACCCCAAAAAGGAAAACAAAATGCGTACGAAGCAACCCGAATAGTAAGTTTAATTTACAGTAAAATGTTTAATATTATGCCCTGGAAGCGCTTAAAATGCGGAAGACACATTGCGAATTTGCTTCCTCCCAGCGCAACCCCTTAACCCTAAAAATACCAAACGGTATTTATGGACGACCACCCCATACGACTGGAGTCACTCTCTTCAATAGAAAATATATATACTGTGTTAGTCTCTTTATCACTTGACACGGTATACCGTTCTCCCGCAAGCGATCGCGTAAGACTCTGTAAGAACTGACACTTAAATTGACTTTATGGTCGGGTTTGATTTTTCAGCTTATTGATCAAAACAACATTCAATTCATAGAAATTTCTGGCTTGGGAATATAAAAATTACTGGAAGCACTAATATTTCAGTGGCATCTAGTGATAACTGTACAAAACTTTACTCACAGACTATCTTGTTTATCCCACGACCTGTTTAAAATGTGTGTGTATGTTCTTCCAAGATCATAGAAAACATTCCATCAACTTGAAAGCTTTGCTTTGCATGAAACTATAATTTTAAATGACTGGGTTTTGAGTAATCTTAATTCAACCTGTATTGCAAATAAGTTCTTTTGTTTCAATAATAAACTAACACCAGAGCTAATATCAAACGAAATTTATCAACCAGTTTTTTGGAAGTATTCTCGAGCAAAACATCAAACTTATTCGACGAATATCATTTTAAAGCAGCACAAATGGCTTTAAAACGCACTTGGATGCCTCGGCGATTATGACTTTCATTTTATGACGCACTAACTTTGTGCCATCACATAGTATTATTTGTTACATATAAAAAATATTATATAGCTAAAATGTAAATCCAATCATATTCGTAGACTGACACCATGTGACTGATCAACAGAAATCAATATTTTGCTAAGTGTGTTCTCTGAATCTTTATTGGACTAAAACAAGATCGATATTAAAACCTGTATTGAACTCGAAGCAAATTCAAGATTCTACTTCCCATTTGTTATTGTCTTTTATTTTGTCAGACTCACGTTGGATCATTAACTTTCTCTTCAAAAATCAGGTACGGTTTTCAACAGGTTTCGTTTTATAATTAAAATAAAATACAAACGATAATTGCAATATGACTGCATTTATTCTTTCGTCATGTAATACAATATCTAGTTAGGGACGGACTCAGAACCCAGCGATTGCCTGGGCAGTCGGGCAATAATGTCTGAGGTATTCTAAAGTTTAGTAAATGGAAGATATAGGGGGTAGATGTCGATGCTCACATGTTGCGCCTATTGGTGTAGGGCTGGTCGTGGGTAAAGTGGCGGTAGGGTTACCTTTTTAGGAACCACCAAGCACTCTTTCGTTTCGGAGAAAGCTTGCCATATAGCTGTTGAATACCCTCTATATCATCCATATGTAACTCTAGAGATGGGGTGTAAACGTAGAAGGCACCCATTAAAGACCCAGGGACATCGGAGTGATGCAATCCTAGAGCATGGCCAAATTCATGTGCAGCTACGATGTAGAGATCAAGCCCTTCCTTCGCAGCACTAGTACCCGTCAACCAGGTTTCATCGTCATCAAAATGGATTTGGCCCAATGGGGGTAAGAACGCATGTGCATTAAATCCGCCTGGGAAAAAAATCATCATAAGAACCATTATAAATACAACATTTTAAAAACAAAATCAAACAGTATGTAGTGAATATGCAACTCAGTGGATTACAGGCAAGACGTTAAGCTAACATTCGTAAGCATATGATGCAGATTATATTGTGATAAATCCAATATTGAATATCTCAAGCCTGTGTCATAGAAGGAGACTTAAACAACGTTTGTTACCTACATTACGCTGGATGACTTACTTAATAAAATAACCAAAAAATAGAAAGGAAAAAACCGAGAGAGAGAGAGAGAGAGAGAGAGAGAGAGAGAGAACATTCCAGAAATATGCATACGGATGCACATGTACTGATAAAGATTAAATATTACCGGGGCCGTCAAAGGAGGTTCCATCACCATGGTCCTTAGAAACAAATTTAATATCCAAGTCTGTAATGGCTCGTGGATTTCCCACATACTGAAAGAGAAGTGGTGAATCTTTCCTCCAGAGGTCTAAAGCTCGTGTCAAGGCTCCCCTGAAATTTAGATTAACTATAACGACAAATCTTGTCATAATATAGTTCCTGTCAAATTTCCTGATTCGATCCCATCGCCATTTCATGTTATATTCATGAGCTGGTTCTCGCCCTTAATTTGCTTGATAAACTGACATCCCTACGCCTGCTTTCTCATGTCAAACATAAAATGACGTCAATCTGCACTCACAAAAGCACCACATGCGGGACTTATATAACTGGTTTATTAGTCGGGTTTGATTGTTCAGTTCATTGATCACATCAAATACTTAATTCATATCAATTTCTAGCTTTAGATTGAAATCTTACTTGCAACTTCGAGATCACATATTACCGAAGCAACTTATTATAAAAGTACGATATTTTAATCACCGCCTACTTTTCTCATACCATGGATGGTGCGTATAATATATGTTCGTCTAAGATCATGGAATACATTCCCAAAGTTTGAAAGCTTTCTCTTCTGTGAAATTATGATCTCTCATGACTGAGTGTCAACCTGTATTGCTATTATTAGAGGATAATACACAAGTGCGCGTTTCAAATACAATAATTTCTATCTTTTCGAGCCTTGGAGGGTAAATTGAAATTATTTGACGAATTTCGTCCATTAAATTTGAAATGAGTACAAATGTAAAATCCTATTTATCGCATGACGAAAAATACTGATTCTATTTAACTAAACCGCTGAATGGTGTCTTATAAAGGCCTTAAAAACATTCGGATGCATCGGTCATTATGCCTTTGATTTGCTTGACGTTATGCCTTCTTTTATAACTTCGTGTAGTACTAGATGTTACATGTGTAACAATTATTATTCATCTTATATGATAATCCAATATTTTTCAGTTGTTACGAATCTTTCTTAATTTTCTGCTATGTGATTGGATATAGCTGGTCAGGTAATACTGATAAAGACTTTTTTACATCCGTAAATTTTGCTGACTACTTTTGATTTGCAGTTTCCAGGTAATATTATGTGAAGCTTTATCTGTACCAATGCCTTAACACCATAATAATAACACGCTCCACCCACACACCTCCGTGATTTCCGATCAAACATTTAAACCCTATGATTAAAATCGTGTACATTCATTCCTGCACTCAACACTCACCCCGTTTGCCGAAGAAAGCATATGACAGACTTTACTTTAGAAAATAATTTGCATTTTGCTTCGACAATATATTTCAGCAGCTGTTATTAAAGGTCAGGGTCATATGACGAGCAACGGATCTCACTAAAATGGACACGATTCTGCTTCTGGAAGATCGAAATGCGTGGAAAGCAAGAGCAACGGATGCTGTGACAATACGTGCCATACGCAAGCGCAATGTTAAAAAGAAAATAACCTATTTTAAACATCATCAACCATTTTTTTTCAGTAAAAGAAAATATTATCATAAATCTGCTGATATCATGAGAGAAAGGAAGTAATATGGAATTATAAGAATGAAACAATCCTGGCTGGGTATTTATCGATGTGTAAATTGTTACATAATCAGTCATAAAGTTAACATAAAGTCCTTCGGAAAGTATTTACTTTGTGAGTGATTAGACAAAATTTACACATCGATAAATATCCCACAATAATCATTTAATAATATAATGAAATTTTCAGATTGAAACCACGTGACCGAATAAGAAACTGAGTATTTTGCCAAGCACGTACTCTAAAACCTGTTTTGGACTTTGAAAAAATTAGTATTCATGAAACTTATTCTGGACTCAAGCGAATTCAAGATGGCTATCAAAAATTGTGTTTTCAACACAACATTGACTTGTACAATAAAAAATACCTATGCTATAATATTCAGTTAAAAATTACTTCATATTATTGAGATGATTCTTTTTATTATCCCCTGTGTTATATAGCTAGATTTTGGTTTCACGCTATTTCATGAAGAATCATTATAAATTATTTTGTCGGTAGATTTCTAGATAAATGTACACAAAACATTTCTTCAGCTTTGGTCACTGGGTGTGATAGTTAGTCATCATTACTCGAAAAGTTCAACGGTTTTTTTCACACCTTTATTGCCTTCTGAATACCAGTGCATCGCGTTGCAATTTAGTTAATATTCCACTTGTCTAACATCGGAGGAAAATATTTGCAAAGCAAACAATAGTCTGCACATGAGTGAAACAAAGAAACGCTAGAAACATGTCTTAAGTCATTATTTGTGTCGATTAATTAGACACAGAAGTTAATACAACGACTGATGTGTTCTTCTGTTATATAAGACACTGATGGTAATACAACGACCGATGCGCTCTTTGTGATGTATAAAGAAAAAAAGGTTAAATACAACGACTGGGGTGTTCTTCTGTAATATATAAGACACATAGATGAATACAACAACTGAGGTGTTCTTGTGTTATATATAAGACACATAGACGAATACAACAATTGGGGTGTTCTTGTGTTACATATGAGACAGAGATGAATACAACGACTGGGGTGTTCTTGTGTTATATACAAGACACATAGATGCATACAATGACTGAGGAGTTCTTGTGTTATATATAGGGCATATAGATGAATACAACGAATGGTGTGTTCTTGTGTTATATATAACACACATAGAAGAATACAACGACCGATGTGTTCTTGTGTTATATATAAGACATATAGACGAATACAACGATACAGGCGCTCATATGTAATTCCTAACTCGAATTGTATATGTGCCGGTGTCCTTAAATACTAAAGAATGTTTTTATTGTTATTGTCATAGTGATATTAATAATGATATTAGATGAGGGACATAATGTTACATGTATATATAATCAGATCTAAACAGAGAAATGTTTCTACAACTTATAATTCAAAACTGAATAGAAAAATAAACTCAGTATTCAATATCATTTTTAATTTTGCAAAATATGTTTACCCATTTTTCAACGGGTTTGTTCGTGTGTATGCGTGTTTGTGTGCACGTGTGTTAAACGTGCGTATTATTGGTGTATTAATCAAAGCAGACGACTCTTTCTAAGCGGTCAGACCAGTAGGAAACGGGATTATCTGTACCTTTTCAAGGAGTTCACACGCCGCCAATGTTTCACTTTAACTTGTTCATAAGGTAGAGAAATTTACTGAACTTTCTACAATCTACAGAATTTCTAATTTATTAGATATTTGATACTGATGTATCAAAGGATATGACTGGAAGCAAATTGATATCACCACAGTGATGGTATCACTTTTGGAACTACGTTCGTTATCTCTTTAGAGGTATATCTGCTCTTACGTGCGTTATTCGGAAATTGTGTTCTCTTACGGCGTTATTCGGAAACTGTTCCATATTTAGGTCTGTTTCATTTTCCTTCTTTTCCTTCCATCTTGTATAACCTTCACCGTCTTTCTCCCCGTCAGAATGAACAGATCTGACTGTTGACCGTCTAGCATACATTTGTGTAATCAATCAAAAGGCGTCGTCAAGAATGCATTAAAATGAATCCCAAATATCGCTTTTAAAACATTATTTTCCACACGAATCACCGAAATTGTTAGCGACTGAACTTACGTGACCTATCGCTATTTATTATTCTGTGTCTTCCAGACACTATGGCAACGACAAACGGTAAGATTATTAGTAAGAACTCGGTAACACATACAACAATAAAAAAAATTAAGTTGCAATTTTATCTATCATTACAATAATACTCATTTCTGAAAACGATGAAGAAATCATGCATGAATTAGTTTAGACTGCAAACCGAAAGTATGTAATAAGCGAAATTAGAGTGCAGCATCTCTTTGCGAAATAAATTTGAAAGTTAGCCTACACAGAATAGAGAAATAAATACATGCAAATCGAAGGTTTATGCTTTAAAATATTTTATAAAAAGAATATCTACCTTTTTGAGTAGATAAAAGGCAATATTTCACAAGTGAAGTGGAAACATATCTTTGTCACGAGTAGCTCCAAAACATTTATATGTTGGTTTCACAAATTCATGAGAAAAATAAGACAGAAAGAGAGTATATTTGAACTCCAAATCTTTTTGCTTCAAAACGATTTTGTGAAGCCAGCATGTCAACAACAGTTTTAATGCGGGAGAGATGTTTGCGTTTAAATAACTAGTGATTGGCGTCCGATAAATTGACGCATATTTATTTTAATTTTGCCGTTAAATATGATTTTTCAGGTCATCTGAACCTATTTGGAGTTAGTTATAGGTTCAGTGGACATTTATCGAGTCCATGTGCAGGTTGCAATTTCTTTGTTAAAGTTAGACGAAACGAGACTGCTATTTTGTTTTCTCATTTGTTTAGCCGGATTTGACAATGGTCTGACCTACCTCGGTTACTGAATTTAAGACCAATTCAAAATATTTCAGAGCGAAATCCTTCACCTGAGAAGGGATAGGGATCTGATAACCGAGCTTGAGATAATACTTATGACCCTGACCCCAAAGTCTTGTAATTAAAATTTTAATGAATTCTATTCCAGGTGTCATGTGAGATGTCAGTGTGTGTGTGTGTGTGTGTGTGTGTGTGTGTGTGTGAAAGAGAGAGAGAGATTAGATTTTAACGTAGCTTTTAACATTTTCCAGTTATATCGTTACGATATCTGCAATGTGGCAGCCTATAGTAATGTCTAGCATTAGGGCATCATGCCGCAAATATGTTGCATCATGTTACACCCAGTAACATTGTCCTGACACCAGGCCGGGGGCCCCGAGTGGCCGAGTGGTCTAAAGCGCTCACCGTTACGGATTACTGCTATCTCACCTCTGTCTGCGTCGGTTCGATTCTCGGATTCGGCTAATGTGGTTATGTGAGAAAGCTTGCCAGTAGCTTCTCGTGGGTCGGTTGTTCTTTCCGGGGTTTTTCCGGGTTCTTCCTCCACCATTAATACTGGCCGCCATGTATGGCCTATCTTGTGCTGAACAATGGCGTTAAACCCTACAACAACAACAACAACAACGACACCAGGAACAAAAAAGTCTAAACACTAACCTCTTAATGACGAGCGCCAGGCGAGGCAGGCATTATTGTAAATGACTGCTTTCAAGTGCTACATTCATAATTCTAGTCATGAATTTTTTATTTTTCATTGATCAAAGCTGTAAATGGTTGCTTGCAAGTTTTTCGATCAATTTCCTTCTGCGTCCTTCTGCGTCATTGTATCTTGCGATTTGCCAACTACTGAATTGATTCTGTAGTTTGTCGTATGACAAACGCTATGTCAGTTATTACAAGTTTTGTATAATCTGTTTATAAACTTTACGATTACATCATTCCAACTACTGTTTTCATACAGATTTGGCCTTGCAACAATGTAAATACTAAGTTTTATCAGTATCGTCTTTGTTGTCCAACTCGTGTCGCCATCTGTTTTCATAATGGCATACTATAGATTAGCATGGCATTATGACAACAGACGGCGCTCTAAATTTCTTAAGTTTTTCTTTACTAGAAACAATTAATGCTCCCCACGGAGCTTTACGACATTCATTTTGTGTCGATAACTCTTTCAGTCCCTTTTTTAAGGTGTACGTTAGCAACAAAGTTTTAATCGTCTCTAAAACCACATGCTTTCTCGTAGATCTAAGTGATCTGTAGCACCTTACGAAAACAAAAACACATACAGTACAGCAAGGTGGTCCATCTTTTTCAACCCCAGTTTTGACGCACTTAAGTATTTACCGTCACCGTTTAATAAATCTACTTCTTAGTGATATCTCTCATTACTTTGGAAACATTAGTTATTTTAGTAAGGATCAGAAATGATAATGATATATTCCCTCGTACTCTTCTTAACGAGCTTTCATCAGACGAACCCTGGTTGTAATGATTGTATTGTACGTCACCCATTTTGTCGCACCTCACAGGCGTCTATCTTTTCCTGTGATACTCTTGTACATAAGCTCCCGCGAAAATAAAATATTTCAGAGCAACATCAATAGCACATTAAAAAAATGTTTATAGGTAAAATGACATTAAAAAAATTAAGCATTCCTTAAAGGTGTTCTTATTCTTATCCCAATCTTCATTTTGGAACATATTTTGCCGCAAAAACCGAAATAATCAAACTGAGGAAAATCATAATCGTATCATGATAAAAATGTTTACTTGCGATTAGAAAGATTAGATTTAGTGTACAATTGTTTTCCAATATTTAATTTTTGTTAATGTACAGAACCTCAACATTTGAATGTATTTATAAAAAAACACCAAAAAACAGCTTTAAAACTGGTTGCATCCTTTAAAACTTTTGTCTCTAAAGGTGGAAATAATCAGAGACAAAAGATGTTACAGATTTTACTTGTATCTATTGTAATTCTTACTATTATCAAGCCAATTAAAATTAATAATTTGGTTCAAGAATTTTAAAAATATAAATATAGCACCCTTGGGTTCTAATTATTCAGCTGCTCTTTGTCACATTAAAGATTTTTTAATAACAAGCTTTAAAGAATTTTTGAAACATGGATGTAGTGACGCATGATTCTGACTTGTTAATTGTGCTGCTCTTTGCAATATGAAAGTAGCTTAGTGAACTATCTATGATCAAAGAGAGAGAGAGAGAGAGAGAGAGAGAGAGAGAGAATGCACCAAAACTGCATATTTCATTAAGTCATTGTAATTGTATACATGTATTCTGGGTTGATGAGTGTGTTTTAGGACAGTCTTCAGCAAGTATCAACAAAAGAATAAACTCTACTGATGGTACTCGATAATTATACATGGTAGAATTTTACAGATCGCTGTCTCTTTACTTGGTTTTATTCTACTTAACTGCCTACATGTATTCTGGGTAGCTGAAGGTGTTTTGGGACAGTCTTTTGTTGTTTTAGGGTAGTCAAGGGGTCTTTCATTTGGTTTTAAATACCAATATGGAGAAGAAAAAAAAACTCTCCTGATTTTACTCGATAATTATACATTGCATGATTTTACTGATCACTGTCCTTTTTAAGGTTTGATTCAAAATAATGGTATACATGTATCCTGGGAGGTAAGAGTGTTTTCAGACAGTCTTGAGCTAACCCCATTACTTTCAGGGTGACAGAAAAATTAAACTGTTGGATGTCTAATTCATGCATAAGTTGTTGGAAATAATCAAACATAAAATTTGCTGGACAGATTTGGGGAGGCAAACAAGTGTTGAAAACATTGCCTAAACTTTTAGAACAATTTTTGCTTTAATATTCTTCAAAGGAATAGACTATGGATATCTTGAGGACGCACACATTATGGTCAACAAGTATTGGTTGCTTGACTTAATATTAGGTAAAGAACCGACAGCCTACCATTTTTCTGTTAAATGGCTTGTCAAATGGTCAAATGCAGGAAAAGGTTACAGATGTGCCTTAGATATCTTCTGATTGGGATTTCCTACCATTTGACAAGTGTGACAAGAACTATGGTACTTATAAACGTCACTTTTAATTTTCGGCAAATAAAAATGATTCAGGATTTTGTGATACGTCGTACTGACACCAAAACGACCAGCTTAAGGAGTTATATGGGCTAGACTATGCGTTTCCTGTCCAAATGACTTAGGAACGACAATTTGATTGCTCACTGACCACTCATCACCAGCAGGTACATCAGATGTCTCCATTTTCTCATAATGACCCAATTTTCACAGAGTAACAAACTGGTACTTGTGTGGCTTTAATTTATAAAACCCAGTCGTGTGTCTTCTCTGAGGAATAATAGTACTTGGGGACCTATAACTCACATTAAAATGACTTGCGTGCTTATAAAGTAGCTGTTACTTCCTGCTCAGATATCTTACAACTGCAGTCAGAAATTTGCTTGTGGTTTCTATTATTCTGTGAAGAAACTAACTTACTTATGAATCTCTCTCTCTCTCTCTCTCTCTCTCTTTCTCTCTCTCTCTGAGTGATTAAGACATTTAAATTAAGTAATTTACCTTATCCATTGTTCCAAGGCACATACATCAGGGATAAGAGGCAAAATTTACAATTTCATCTTAGGTTCATAAATATAATAGTTTTGTGAAGGTCAAAGTATCAGAAATACGAATTTAGCAAATAAAATATAATCATTTTCATGGTTTTTGCTCATAGCAAGTGCAAACAACTTGTTTTTATTGGTCATCAAAGGTGAGCATTTTTCTACAGTGTATATATTGAATACAGATCCAGTGATGGAATGATTTTGGGGATTAATTCTTGACACAGACACTAGGGAATATAACCTGACTGTTCTTGAGTCATAATTTCTAAATGTATGTGGTACACAAAAGGTAATGTGTCTTGGCCAATCCAGAATTTACAGTTTTAATTCCTCAGAATTTGCAATGATGAGTGTGTGTCCAATCCAAACGCCAGATTGTGTGAAAAACTTGTCTTCATTCATGTTTTATTCATGTGAAAGTGAAAAACAAATGGGATTGGCAAATAAATCTATAAGAACAATGTAACAAGATAATCCAGGTATGTGTTCCTTATAATTGCCTACCTGAATGATAAGGTTTGTTTCAGACTAATTCATCTAACAACATTGTTTTTATGAATGCCGGTTTAAATTAAACTTTTTTTCTCTTATATTTTCTATGAAAAGTTAAACATAGGACTGTATATTGTTTTTATTTATTTATTTTGCTTTATTGCATAGTTGTATTGTGCTGATATTTTTGTGGCATGCCAATATTAGCTTATATTTTAAACAGGATAAAATAATGATAAAATCACAGACAAATGAAGATGTTTATGTCGGGTGGTGGGGGTGATGGATGCTACAACAGCCTGAGCTGTGACTAGCCTTAAAAACTTTACAAGTTGTTTAGAAAATTATGTGTTGTGGGGGGGGGGGTCTTATTCTTCTAACAGAAAACAATCACGTCTGTAGAAGATACATGTAAAAATTTGTATTAATCTTTTTAACTACTACATTAATTTCATATCCAAATGTATCAAGCACGTTTAGTACTGTACTGCAGCAGTAATAATACAAACAAATTGAGCTGGTTACTGGTAGCGGTAGCAATGTTATTTATATTCAATATATTATATTTGTATAATTGCTACCAAAGGAGTCTGTTGTTTTATCTGTGATGTACCGTACAATCAGTCATCTGTACTATAAATATCGCATCATATATGGATGAATACCGTTTTAAATAATAAAAAAAAATGTAGCTTCCAGTTTGATATATGTCGACATAAAGTATCTCATAATTGCATGGAAGTGTTCTTTATGTTTATATATAGAAAATATATTCATACTCTTAGAATTTCTTTTCTTATATAATGAAATAAGTTCATATTTTTTAAGTATATATGCTTTGTATGTGACGTGTTTGTTTCAAATCATTTGCCTCTTGCTGTTGTATTGGAATTAGTGATTAAAAATGAAAATGGAGATATGACATACTTGTTACAGACAACTAGTGACAATACTTGCTGGCTATTGCATAATCATCCATGCCATACATATATAAGAATTCTGTATAATTTGACTATTTACCTTACTTCTTGTTATATATATATATATATATATATATATATATATATATATATATATATATATATATATATATATATATATATATACATATATATATATATATATATATATATATATATATAATTAAACTGCCACTGTAAACTGCATATTAACATTAAAATTTAGTTACATATTGTCACGCTATAAGTAAGGAACAATAGCCAGATTGCAACATGTATATGCTAGACCCTGAGGCTAATTATTCGCTTCCTAAATGTTGCGAGTGTAAGCCTTGCGACCAATGAGTGTCAAAGCGATGCGTAAACAGCTGGCCGGCTGGCTATGTTACGATAATGACGGGTGGGAAGCCAATTGTATATAACATGGCCATCAAAACTTGTTACTGGCGCCTTATTTGGCTGCGTGCGATTCATAGGTAAGTGGCATGAATTGCCGGTGTTGGGCTCAAAGGAACATCATGTGGAGGTCGTGAATCCACCCTTGACAGACTGCTGAGGAGGGGGCAATGTCTGCTAAGTATGTAGATCATGGGTGAACTGACTTCCACTCGGAATTGAGCAAGGCGTGGCCACCATTGGAGTCGCAAGTTTAAATCTAGTGTCTTGAAACTAAACGTCCGTAGTCGTTAAACCATCTTGCGGGAATTACATAAGGAAGTTATAAGCTAATCAGACGTCATTCGAAATTGGTGGGAAACATTGTTATTCTGTGAATTACAAAGGAACTTCGGACAGGTCAGTGACTCATTTGCTCGATTGTCGCAATCTATTACGGCAAGGTAATTGTACTTTAATTATGTGTAGTATGTATACTTCATTACTGTAATCGTTAGTACGTAGAATTACCATCTGTAGGGTTTGATTCATTTGTAGTGTTTGATCTACATGCATATTTTGAGATATGAGCAATGTTTATGTAAAGAATTAATATTGTAATTCGCTATTTGGTTAATTAGTAGTAACCTCGTGCATTTATTCGTGTGATATTCTAGATTTGCAAATGTTGAATTGAATTATAATTTTGTATAATGGTTGCAGTGTGCAACATTAGTTATTAGGGGTATTTGATTATTTGTGTAAACTTTGTAGGAGCATAATGTGTAAGGATATATCAGCGCATGGATATGTGGATATCTGTGTACACTTTGTAGAAGTGTAATGTACAGAAATGTGTCTGATCATGTGATATTGTTCTGTATAATAAGATTGAGAATCTATATATACCGATGTGATGAAATCTATTGATATATGCATGATAAACAGTTGATACCGTGTATACCATACCAGAAAGTATGGGTATTTCGATGTGCACGAATGCGTGATCAAAGAAGGTAATGGCTTATCTGATGATAGATTGTTATTTAGTGTGAGACTACATAGCTAGAGAAATATACTAATGTCCTTGTGTGTGTTCGGACAGGAAGCCTTTAGGGACTGGAGGTACTGTAGGAGACAGAGAAGGGAAATACCCTGGTACAGTTGGTCCCGAGTCTCTGGGAGACAAGAAATGGAGAGAACGGAAGTGGAGGAAGTGGAAGGGTGAAGGACGTGGTTGTTGGACGGAAGGGGTACTGGGTACCAGTCAAGAAATACTACAGATGAGTAGAAACACAGGACAGGAGGAAAATCTATCACACTAAGTGAGATGATGAATTAGGCCATTACTTGGTCGAGTGAAAGACGAGTGATAGGGTTTTGAATATTGAATTTCATTTGAGGAAGGACTATCTGTTATTGAATGGCATTAAATTTGTTGTTTATTTGAATTTTACCTTTTGTGTATTCAGTAATTTAACTGTCGGCATCGCTGACTGTGGGCTCCGAGCTTTGCATCTCTATCACTACTTCAATTTGTAACAAAAACATGCCACGGTTGGTCTTCTGTAAAGATAATACTGGGAGCACCCCACCCCAACCTAAGGTAGTCTACGAGACCTTCACACATATGGTTGAGAGAATAAACAGAATCCTCAACAATATTTTTTGTCAGTTTGCATCCCGTTTGATTTAAAACACTATTCCAAAAAATCAGCACGTGAGCTTGTATTCTCTCTCTCTCTCTCTCTCTCTCTCTCTCGTGAATAAAGAAATTAAAGTATGGCCTTTGGCAGTCCTACATGTAAGACATAGCACATGTTGATTTTGTTTAGGTGCTATGTCTTAACATCCAAATAACAGCCTTGTATAGCGTGTTCCGATGTCGTTGACATGGGAATGAGTAATACAAATTTCAGGAACATCTCACACACTTGGCAGCCTATATCGACACTCTTCCACTAATTTATGTGTAATTAATATACTTACTGTGCTGTCTTTATCCTGGCGGAATGAAAATATGACACTATCAAATGGACGCATTTTCACGTTCCGTTGACATGCATTTGAATTTATTGCAATGCGACGTTAGTCGAGGTATGCCGAAGTAAGTTCAAGTAGGTTCATGTTGGGGACCTGTTTCTTGAACGAAACGAACCGTTGCTTACAGTTCCAATAGGCATAATATATTTTTTCTTCGTTTCGTTAAAGAATAATATTTCAACTAAACCCGATTTCGGCATTCTCGACTTTCATCGCGTTCCAGCCAGCTGAAAAATAGGCCAACGAAACTTGAAAACAGGTCCATTTCTTTTGTAAGAATTTGAATTTATTAGAGAAAAGGCATCAGAGTAAGTAAAGTCTGACTAAAACATTATAACTTTACTTTGTAGAAAAGCGTCGTTATTTTAGTTTTCAGCTGTGTTAAATATGCCTGAAAATTTTACTTTCGTAACGTTGTTAGTCGAAAAAACACAAATATCAGTGTCAGGTTTTAACATGTAGGACTACGCCTCGAGTAGTACTAATATTAGTACCCTTACTCCTACCTCGTGGACAGGGTACTAACATGAGCATATACGTGTCAATAGAGCAAGCCAGGTGTGATTCACACCCGGCAATATTTTAGCCTAATATCAACAATTTGAACATATTCCTTGCATATAATCCAATAAATTGGGTAGTCCTGTTATTTAATACCGGAAGTATCGAAAATCATTGTAGAAATAATTGTAAAATTCGTTTACCTTTTTTATCCTATATTTTCGTTTAGCTCGTCCGCCAAATTAGTTCAAATAATGATTACTTCCGTTCTCAGCCTTGTTTGTTTGTGTGCCATATAAGGACATTGAGACCTTAATTGGAAACGTAAACAAATCGTAGTAAGAATATGGCGTGGCTTGAGTCAGAAATTCTGCGCATTAAAAGTAAATATGTTTTTTTGGCAACCTTGAAATTCCACCAAGAAGCCATTATTCACCACTTGATTGATAATAACATAGCGTATAATATCCAAATATGGTCTGGCAAGCCTTACGTAGAAAATGGGTCACGACGAGAGTCTCGTGTTATCTGTCATGGCGGACACTGTGAGGTTAGTGTAACCATGCCAATTTATGTTATCGTGTTAGGGCTTAATAAATTCAAAATAAGCCAAACTTCTTTCACAACAAGATTATACTTATGAAGATTTCTACACTGTTTGTTTTTCTGACTTCAGTGATGACTTTTTTGTGCTCCATTACATGATATGGGATCAGTTCGTATTCTCAACCACAACAAATCAAGTTAAGGCTACGACATTGTAGCTAGGCCTCGAGGTGCAATTATCTACACTTTGCTCAAACCTTATAAGGTTTTTACTGCTACAAAAAGCAGAATTTGCACTGCACTCTAAAATAATAGATATGCTATAAACTGATAACATTGTGAATGATAATATATAAACAAATTAGGGCCTTAAATCCTGCTTGTAAGCGGCTACCCTATTCTGCCACCGTGCGGCACCGGTAAATTAAACAGACAAAATGTTCAAATAAAATGGGGTGGGAAGGGTTAGCGGGAATATAATGTTGCGTAAATACATCTAATTGTATACAGTTTGATACAATTAATTTATTTTGTGTTACTTGCAGGCCACTTCTCGAATGTTAATACTCTGAGACATCAGCTGCTATAATTTAATTCGAATGATATTTGAAATAAGACGCCCAAACATGCCGTAAAGTGGTATAACCTCTTGTTGCTATAGTCAGGGGAGTAGTCGTATTGTAAGAAATTGACGTGTCACAGCGCCATCTGTTGTCATAATGAAGCATCATTTTATGCTAACTTCCTTGATTCTAACTTGCAACGTACTTGATGCTACATTACAGTCATGATTTTGAAAGGTGAAATTTGTGAAACTTTTGATATAGCAAGTTTATAAATGGAATGTTAAAACTTGTAATAACTGACATAGCATTTGCCATACGACAAACTACAGAATCAATTCAGTAGTTGGCAAATTCCAAGATACAAGGACGCAGAAGGAAAGTAGATCAATTCATGAATAGAATTATGAATGTAACACTTGCAAGCAGCCATTTACAATAATGCAGAAGGAAAGTAGCACTTGCAAACTGCCACGTACAATATGCATCAATGAAGAATACAATATACATTGATAGAATATGAAAGTAGCACTTGCAAGCAGCCATTTACAATGGATCATCAAGGAAGATTAGAAAATACATGCATAGAATTATGGCGGTAATCCCCCTCCATAAAAAAACAGGTAGCGTATTCTTGGATGCGAATAGGTCCTCACTTCAACTATCAGCAAATATTCATGTATGTAAATAATTCAACATTCAAATCCCTTACCGCTGTTGTACTCTTGTTAGCGTGCTTGATGTAGAATACTGAGTAATCTTCCATGTTAGTTTGTTTCTCGGCCAAGGTTTTGCTGTGGAATAAAAAAGTAAACTTAGTTTTGAAATTTTCTTAAATAAAATGAAAACAAAAGAAAACTTGTAACAAGCAAAAGAGAAACAAGAAGAGCAAATTGACTGACTAACTGACGAACTTATTAAACATCTAAGTGATAAACTCTGTGTCACTCACTACCTACGGACTGACTACATTACAAAAACAACTGCATTTTATTTCGTACATGTAACATGTATTAGTCATGTTTCGTATATCTTTAGCACCAGAATGAAAGGTATTCAATTTTTCTAGAAAATAAATCACTTAAAAGTAATGCATTATAAACGTCAGTGTAAAGCCCCTATTAGAAATTGTCCTTGAAGTCTATGAACTTGTCAGATACTCTCGATGCTGAAGTTTAAATATGAACTGATTATTTAACTTTTGGCCTCCTTTTTCAAGTGATACTTCTAGAAATCATACAATCGACATTTTACTTTAATCCGAGTCGACAAACTTAGGTCCTCTTTGACAAAAATAAAAGTCTTAGAAGCAAACATAACATGATGTTTAATGTGGTGACATTTTTTATATTATGAAAATAATTAACTTAAACAACGTTCTTTTTTAAACCGACATTTCAAATGTCAGTAGTATACCGATTTCGTTTAACAAAATATGATACGGTGTTTTGAATGCTATATATATTTATTTATTTTTGCTGAAAACTCCTACTTTAAATTTAGACCGTCAAATTTTATACGTTCCTTTCGAAAGATTTGGCTTGGTGATTGATTAGATCTCTAAGTTTTATATATGAAAACAATACACTGTCCTAATTTCACGTGCATTCCAAACGAAGCTATAGAATATTTATAAGTAAATGGCGACCAATGTAATTGTTTAATGTGGTCTATTAAACAACATCAGCTTCAACAGCAGGCAGGCTTAATAATGTAATTCCTTCCATTGTAAGTGATTATCTTAGAGGTTTTATACAAGTCCGTTTGTATCAGAACTTTTGTATTGATTTGCCAATAACCATGATCTCTTCGAAGTGTAAATTATGATAATGTTAGAGTTTGCAGAATGGAATTTTGTTACCCATGAACAATGGAAGAATCTATGAAACATGAAAGCGTATTCAGAAATCTTCAAATAATCTAATCTACTGAATTTCAAAGGACTGGGCTTTCTTCAGGTAAATAATAAATCATCTATATTGACTTTTCTCAATGAATCTAGTAAACCTTGTCCGTTCGAGATATCATGGACTGCACTTCAGGTCATGTGATTTCTGATATGAATAATATCGTATGTGTCAGGTTTCATGTAATAAACATTCAAGTAGCCACAAACGATAATAGATGAATTATCAGAACTAATAATATCCTGAATCAGATTTTTTTTAAAGTTAGGGTTATCATCATTATGTACATATAGATTTACCAAAACTATTATATTTCCATCAATCAGATTAACTAATACAACGTATGTATCAGCATTATCTCTTTGTATTCACCAGATAATACATTACTTTATAAAATGAATGACAACACCAGATAATAAATTACTTTATAAAATGAATGGCAACACCAGATAATAAATTACTTTATAAAATGAATGGCAAAGCCAGATAATAAATTACATTATAAAATGAATGGCAACACCAGATAATAAATTACTTTATAAAATTAATGGCAACACCAGATAATAAATTACTTTATAAAATTAATGGCAGCACCAGCACTACTCCTGATTTATGACTAAAATCGCACCGAATGCCCCTTCTGTTCCCCAATATTTCTCAACCTCGATAATAATGTGTTTCTTGCAAACAACAAATGTATGCATATTTTTTTAACCCAGTGGAAGATATCTCTCACTTTTTAAACCTATATATTTATTATTATCATCTCTATCACTAACAATGTCATCGCTTTCTATTGGAGACAATATAAAACAATTGATGTTAATATTAACTATTACTACATTATATGTTAAACATTGCTCCTCTCAAATCAACCAGTAGCATGAATATCCTACCCACAGTCATCATTGGCGGTCCAGTCTCGGGAGACCATGCAAGTAGCGCCCTTTAGGTTTCGTCCGTCTCTTGGATTTTGGCATCGTCTGCTGTGGCTGTGCGGGCCTATGCGCGAGTGACAGTCCCTATTGCAGTTGGTGCAAACGTATTGGGAAGTCTGAGTTGCTGGGATTGCTTCTACACTCTTCTTTCTGTCACGTTTTTCTGCTGCCATCTGGTCTCTCCTCATATCAGTGACTGATGTGCCCTTGCGGACCGTCAGTCTCCAGGTGCCTCGGTCCTCGGCCTGCACTTCGCAGCCGTCTGGTGAAATATCGCATGCCTTCATGTCCCATTTGCACACATCCTTGAAACGGAGTGAGGGGCGGCCGACTCTTCTGGTGCCAGTGTCCAGCTGTCCATATAGGATGTCCTTTTGCAGCCTCCCATCGGCCATGCGTCTGACGTGTCCCAGCCATCGAAGGTGGCGTTTGCTCAGCAGGGAATACATGCTGGGGATACTTGCACGCTGCATGATCTCTCTGTCTAGGGCGCGGGCTTGTCAGCTGATATCTAGGATGCATTTTAGGCACTGTATATGAAAGGAGTTGAGCCGGCGATCTTGCCTCATGTAGGTGCTCTAGGTTTCACTTCCATACAGTAGGGTGCTGAGAATGCAAGCCTGGTAGACTTGGATCTAGGTGTGCTCTGTCAGCGCGTTGTTTTCCCACACACTTTTCGTTAGTCGAACCGTGATGCTGTTTGCCTTTCCAAACCTTCTGTCCGTCTCCACATGAGCCCGAACTGATTGCAGGCATCAGCAAAACGGTCCCCCAGTCTCTGCAGGGCATCTGTGGTGTGGGTCACATAAATATCCAACCCACTGTAATTATTAGCTACTCCCTAGAGCTGCAATGTGCTCATGACCCTAAGGACTCCTTCCACTGTAACTCTCAAACTAATAGCAGATGAGTAATATTAAGGCAGTAATGTACTCAGTACTACAGCTCATATTATTCAGATACAGGTAATCTGTTACTCAACCAACATTCTTAGATGTGGTGTTCATAGTACTGCAGTGAAAACAAGGTGTCATGGGACGCAAATCACTGCGGGGAACACAAGGTGTCCTGGGACTGCAAAGTACTGCAGTGAACACAAAGTGTCATGGGACGCAAAGCACAGCGGTGAACACACAGTGTCCTGGGACGCAAAGTACTGCAATGAAAACAGTGTCCTGGCACGCAACGAACCATTCCGGAATCCTCTGATGCACGCATATCATTCATATAGTGTATCTCTGAAATACAGCGGTGCCGAACACACAATATCTAGTTTCAAAAGTCAAAACAATATTTCCGGAAGAATGAAGTTTTTTTCTCCAAAACTTCACTTACAAATTACCATATTTAAAAAGTTTTATCTGTCAAATAACAGAAATAACATTATCTTAGACTTTTTAGTTGCTGTTTAAAAAACATGTGATGGTATACCTGTGTTGTATATCACTTACCTACAGCATACTTCATAAGTCTATGCATTCCAACGTCAGGAAAACCACAACGGGGCTGCGCCATCTTAGTTAGGGTTTCGTCGTTCAACTCGCCTGTGACGGGCAGATTAGCCATCTCTTGAAATTCACTTAAAAAGAAAACAATTAGTATAACAATGACGTGGAAGACAATGATGATGACACAATAATAATAATAATAATAATAATAATAATAACGATGATGAAAGAACGTGTGTGTGTGTGTGTGTGTGTGTGACGATAGGATGACTTGAGTTTGACATTCGTCTATAGAAATTCCAGAAACGTTCTGTTTAAAATCATTTAATATCGATAACTTTAGAAAATATCTGTTTATCATAGTGGTATCCCTTACATACATTTAAGAATTTTATAATTTGTGCCAAAAATATATATTTTATCTTGGATAATCGTGTATGTGTGTGAATACAACTAACCTGATTGCCGCTACCACTGTACCAACAGACATAACCGCGTCTGGAACATTGTCATTTATATAATTCGTTTCTTTTAAGTATTCCTGCCAGGAGGAAGAAAATTCATATCAAAAGATGCTCATTGACACAAAGTGTTTCTCAATCACATAGACGCACACACAAATAAAACAAAGTGTTTCTCAATCACATAGACGCACACACAAATAATGTGATATGGTAAAATGCCGCATGTCGATGACCAAGCAAATAACTGTTCTCAAATGCAAAACAAAAATAAATATGGGTTTTTCGAAGAGATGCAAAAGAATCATATTTGGAAAGTAGGCATGTCGGTTACTGATCACTGCTACTGGTCACCGTTGCTGGTCACTGTTACTAGTCAAAAATGGTCGTTTTACTATTTAAATCATATATGAAATTGAAACACTGAATGCCTGCAATAACAGTGACAATATTGAAGGTGATTTACATCATGATGATCGTCGTTATTATTCTTGTTACGAGCATCATCAAAATCATTGTAATCGTTACCTGTTAACCAGAGGAAGTCTCTAATTGGAATTTACTTATACGATAAGGCGGCCATCTTCAACTCATATATTCTTGTATTCTTTTACTATTATTGTACACATTCCGATAATAATATAAACAAACTTCGATACACATCATAATTGAAAATTCATTTTCAATCATTCTAAATCTTCCTCTTTCCTTTGTCTCGCACTTTAAAGGAAATGCACAAAATAATAATAATAATAACGAGGACTTTGTATAGCGCCTAATCTTTAGAAGCTCTAAGCGCTTTACAACATTAGACAACACCTATAAGATAAAAAACATATAAAGATATGATTACAAAAACAAACACCATGAAATTAGAAAACATTAAAAAAAACATGCTGAGAATATTTAAGGCAGGAAACATTATTAGGTCTTTAAGTTTGTTCTTGCAGTCGAAATAAGTGAGTTTTGAGAGCACTCTTGAATGTGATCACTGTGTCTTTATGTCTAAGTTCAGTGGGCAATTCATTCCACATTGCTTGGCCCTGGTATGCAAAAGAACGATGTCCATATGACTTTGTTTTCATAGTGGGAATAATGAGTATACGATTGTCAGAAGAGGAGCGTAAGTATCTTGCGGGTGTGTACACATGGGTGAGGTCGGATAGGTATGTTGGACTAGAGTCCGAAAGTGAAACGTAGCACAGAGAACATATTTTGTGTTTGATTCTGGATCGAATGGATATCCAGTGTAGGGTACAGAGCAGCGGTGAGGTGTGCTGTGATCGTGGTACTCTAAGTATGATCCGAACAGCTGTGTTTCGAACTTTTTGAAGTTTCTGGAGCAGATATTGAGATGAACCGGACATAATTGAGTTACAATAGTCCAGTCTTGAAAGTACTAATGAACACACAAAAGACTAACAATGACAGGAGTCTGAAATACTTACAGAGGTACAGTAAGGACACACGTTTAAGTATATCATTTTAAAATGGAGTACATTTTCCTCTATTTCCTTTTAAGTAGAACCGGGATGAAATGCGCTTTTTGTTTTGAATGACCTATGCTAATCACGTCCCTGCGATAATCCGTGAAAGACTTTTATGTATCCGTCCTTATGTACATCACAAACTCCTTCCAGGTTAATCACTTTTAAAAATTCCATAAGTTGAAAAAAGTTAAGTATTAAAAAAAGTATGCCATTTCATTTAAACTTTCTCGTAAAAGTTAGAATATGTTAAGGTCTTTGCTCAAAGATTGAAACAATTCACGTTACTCATGAATTTTGCTTTGCACACTGAGTAAGTAAATATATCTAGAAAAACAAGGTTTAAAAGATGGATGGGGAATATATATAGACCTACGGGTCTGAGACAGACTTATAATCTTTATTTGACTTGAAATTGTGTCATTGAGTCTTTAATTGCTGCTTTGCCGTGTGTGTGTGTGTGTGTTCTCGTTCTCTAATTTCATTTTTGTTTTACTTTCCAACTCAAATGCAGTACTAAAAGTAACAGAAACACCACCAAATGTGATACGGCCCGTATATAGATTTTAAACTGTCTTGCGATGAATCGATCCAAATTACAAAAATAATAATTTTCATAACATAAATCTGCTATTTAGAAAGTAATCTTCAAAATATAGTTAAATCGATGGAAGAAATCATGGATGGAGGGATGAACTCTGTGTCTTCCTCTGTGTGTGTGTATGTGTGTGTATCTATTTATTTACCTATCCATCCATCTCTCTCTCTCTCTCTCTCTCTCTCTCTCTCTCTCTCTCTCTCTCTCTCTCTCTCTCTCTATATATATATATATATATATATATGCAAGACTTGCAGACTTGTTTTCTTTTTATGTCAAAATTGTCTGTTGAAGAAGTCTTACAATAAATACAAAATAACTACCTTTCTCTGCAGCTATTGATATGAAATGAAACATCTTGCACCAAAAAGGTTCAAAGAACTTACTATGGCTTCAGCTTCAGTTAGTTTTCGAGAGGTAGTGACAGAACTGATTCCAATCCTCAAGACGACACACAATTCCAAAAGGATAAAAAGCACTCCAGTATGTTTGTCCATCTGTGCCTACACTGTATTGACTGCAGAGTATAATAATAATAATAATAATAATAATAATAATAATAATAATAATAATAATGATAATAATAATGATAATAATGATGATAATAATAATAGTAATAATAATAATAATAATAATAATAATAATAATAATAATAATAATAATAATGATAATAATAATAATAATAATAATAATGGTTGTCATCCTTTAGTGTCGAGAGACGATGGAAGTGCGCCCATGAGAGATGTACCGGTTGGTGGTTGTGCAGCGTTTGCTGTGGCTGTGTAGCAAAACACGGGAGTGGCAGTCCTTGCTGCACTTGAAGGTTGTGTCTGGTATTGGTTGGAGCTGCTTCTTCTTCCTCTGCGATCGTTTTACATCAGCTAGCAAGCGTAGCTTGTCCTCGTCGGCTTTTAGACCAGTGATCAGAGCATGTCGCCAGGTGGACCTGTCTAGAGCAAGCTCTTCCCAGGTGTTGACATCAAGATATCAAGCACACCAGCGAGTGGTCGGTGTCGCAGTCAGCGTTCTGAAAGGTACTGGTAAGAAGCACACCTTTCATGGCAGACCGTCTCGTAATAATCAAGTCAAGCTGGTGCCAGTGTTTAGACCGGAGATGCCTCCAAGACACTTTATACTGTGGATTTGTCTAAAAGAATGAATTGGTCATGCTGAATTCGTGGTACTAGCACATCTCTAGGAAGCGCTGTCCGCTCTCATTCATCTTCCTAAAGCCAAACTTGCCAAGACAGGAAGGCCAAGAGTCATGGTCGGCATTAAAAAAACACGCTGAGAATATTTAAGGCAGGAAACATTATTAGGTTTTTAAGTTTGTTCTTGCGTTGAAGTCGCC
This sequence comes from Sinohyriopsis cumingii, assembly GCA_028554795.2. Lineage (NCBI taxonomy): Eukaryota > Metazoa > Mollusca > Bivalvia > Unionida > Unionidae > Sinohyriopsis > Sinohyriopsis cumingii. The sequence continues at coordinate 79,479,392 of CM068841.1, forward strand.
CAGAAATATCAAGTTCTCTTCCTTGGGAATTTTGTCGATGAGCGAGTCTAACTCGTCGTAGAACTCATCCTTGGTATATGCGGTGGCGCTTAGTGTGGGAGCGTAAACGCTGATCAGGTTGACAGATCCCGGTTGTGGTATGGAAGCGGAGGGGTAGCAGTCTTCCGTTTCCTTGTTGGCAGGGTTCTTTCATGCCCAGCAGAGTTATTATTATTATTATTATTATTAACCACTGGGGGGAATTTTATTATATATGGCTCTGCGACCAAGGAAACGAGCGTATCGAGCGTAACGTAACGTAAAGGACTTCTTGTGATCTTACAGGAGAATCATTTAACTTTTGTAAATTAAATAATCTTTTTTAAATCTCGTTCACGCATTCATACACACTCACATTCTCCCTCAAAGTTTCCTCTCTCTCTCTCTCTCTCTCTCGATTTCGATCGATCGATCGATCGAATTGATTTGGTTCTAAATAATTTTAAATAATTTAGCTGAGTCTACTGGAGACGCATAAAAATGACAAATTAATCAAAAGTACGCTGACGTCGGAATAAACATGCTCCTACTTCCCTGCTCTAACTTGTGCATCGTTTCGTATATGTCGATTTTGTAACAGGTTATATTGACTGATGTTTGGAGCAACGGTACATATGGTAACTTAATGTGAAAGAGGAAACCTGTGAATCTAACGAATAACGATCAAGAATGGATGGGCGATCACATACCCTTGCACAGTCAGAATAATCGAATCTCGAAATAGAGTGTGTATTTAGTTATGCCATATATACTCTCTCTTTTTGGGAGGGAGAGGGGGCAGAACTTATTGAAATCCTATTTATTTCATTTCATGTTTTCTCGTCAGATCATACACGTGTTTTAAGTTGTGGTAACCCACGGTTAGGTTGTACGGTACCGGTAAATGGCGCTTCACGTCATGTGGAATATCAATTAATGACACCAGACGTTAAAGCATATCACAATGGAGGTGGGGGTCAAAATCGAAGAATTTAGCAAGTAACACATAAGTTAGACATTATAAAATGCTCCTATTTATTGTGTCGTGGTATATGTGTACAATGAAGTAAACCATTATATCGCAAAACGAAAAGCCAAGTCAACGCAATGAAGAATCTACACAACAATGATAGAGAGATTGGTTGTTTTCTTGGTTGCTCTGGGGTTTAACGCCATTGCGAAGCGCAAGATAGGCTATATATGGTGGCCAGTATAACTGGTGGAGGAAGTACCTGGCAAAACCCTGGTAATAACCACCGATCCACGGGAAGCTACTGGCAGCTTTCTCTGATACTCACATTTGGCGAGCCCGAGACTTAAATCTTCGCAGAATAGAGGTGTGGTGGCAGTGATCGATAAAGGCTAGCTCTTTAATCACTCGCACCATGTTACGTGTTTAGGCTCGAAGAAACAGTAACACAGAAAGAGAGAATACAATAAACTTTTTAAAATTTAACAAATAATTTATTTTCCTGGGAAAATTCTGGAAAAAATGAAAAAAGGAGAACCTACGGTTTCAAGAATTCCAATACAAAAGTAATATAAGAATAATTCATGAATTATATTGCAAAAGTCCTATTGACAAATGCTCTAATAATTTCAAGTTCGAATCCTGATGGAAAAAATCCTAGATGAATGACGATGTCGTATGCTGTGTGCTGTAGTCAGTACTGTGCTTATCTACGGTTCATTGTAGAAATACAAATAATGGCACTCCGGTGTTGGAAATCCAAATTAAACTTGTAAGCAATGTCTTTCCAAAATTTCTGTTTGAGCACACCTCAAAATATTTCAGACAGGTAAAGGAATTAATTCCTTTGAAATCCAAATGATCTGAAGATAATTAACTCAAAATCTGGCACCAACAAAGAAAACAACTTGATACCAAGTGTAAAAGCCCAAAATTTATATATATATATATATATATATATATATATATATATATATATATATATATATATATATATATATATATATATATATATATATATATATATATATCTCTAAAACAAAGGTTATATTGTATTATAAGACGCAGTTTCAAAATACCTCCCAACTGCAAAATCAGAAGGGAGTCACGTGATCATTTTTATATTATGTACACAGAATATGGCTTTGATTAGACCAATAATTTTCTCTAAAATAAAACAATAAAAAAGTTGTTTACATCTTCAACCATGTAGGACCATCATGACCTTGGAAACAACCAATCATTTTAAAATAAAACTTTGTTTACTAATTTTGAATCAAGGTCAGCATTCAGGCCAACACCTGGTGTTTATGAAAAGAATGATTCAGGTCAACCAATTTTCTGGAAAAATATTATCTCCAGTGAATAAATTTATATTATAATAGCATATAATAGAATAAAAAATTTAAAGCTGGCAAACAATTAAATTAAAATAAATATCAATTAAATCAGATATACTCGTGCCATCCGAGGCCCCCTGAGAGAGACAGAGAGAGAGAGAGTAATTTTGAAATCAACTCAGATAATAAATCGCAATGAAAGACCCTGACAACTGACTGTATTTATTGTTCCATCAAGAAAATAACGACTGAAAGAGAGTATCTCACTTTCAGCTCTACCTTTGATATGATCTTAATGGTGTGGCAAAAATGATGCAGACTAGATTTGTTCAACATCACAACATTATCCAACATCGATATACAAATGATGATTTGGGGCAAGGCTCGAGCATGATCATGTGAGCAGTCGAAAATGATAGAGGATGCAGTATTTAAAATAAAACGGACAGAGGTGCTGAATGTTACCCGTTGGAATACAAATGAGAGTTGATTATAGAAAGAAAACAAAAGCCGAAAGTAAACCTCGATCGTGCAATAAATCAGTAAGGCAATAATCACACATGTGACAGCAATATAGCACTGCAGTTTAACCATTCCAGTGATCCGTGCAGACATGAAACTTTCAAAGTTGAGACACTTCTGAAAGCTTATTTATCTTATTTTTTCTCTATGAAACGTTACTGTTTGAGAAAATAGAGGTGACATTATAACGCAGAAGGGTTTAAATAGTGCATGAAACTGGAGATCAGTTGGAAAGTCAACAATATAGCCAAGATACAATATAGAGGACACCTTTGACATCGATTATGATGCAAGTTGCATTGACGGTATCGAGGTCACAGTTTGAAGAAACAGTGCCTCCTTGCTGTGCCTACTCGTACACTTCAGACTTTTAGGAGCTGTTTTGTCCACTATCTGCTAGCTTAAAATGTTAGCAATATTTTCTGATATTTGTTTTATGATTTAAAAGAATATTTGAGAGAGAGAGAGAGAGAGGGGAGAGAGAGAGAGAGAGAGAGAGAGAGAGAGAGAGAAAGAGAGCGCGCGCAATCATATATGTTGAACCGAGGGAATTACTTTGACATGTAGATTCATCCGTGTCCTTGGTTTATATAAATTGAAGTAGCGTGTAATAATAATGAATTCTCTTCGGAGGCTTATTACTCGTTTTGAAGGGTAAATTAATTGTTCTGAAGTTTTGAAGGATAAATTAATTGATTTAAGGATAAATTTGCCATCAAATGAATTAGTTAACAGGATATATCAAGGGGTCATCTCAAAATTGTATCGCTGATGGGAGGTAGTAATCGCAGGACATGGTCCATTATTGCTCTTTAATACTAGCTGTACAGTGGATTCCGCCTGCAGTAGAATACGTGCATAGGATTAAGCTTGCAGTAGGATATGTGCATAGGATTAAGCCTGCAGTAGAATACGTGCATAGGATTAAGCTTGCAGTAGAATATGTGCATTGGATTAAGCTTGCAGTAGAATACGTGCATAGGATTAAGCTTGCAGTAGGAAATGTGTATAGGATTAAGCCCGCAGTAGAATACGTGCATTGGATTAAGCTTGCAATAGGATATGTACATAGGATTAAGCTTGCAGTAGAATACGTGCATTGGATTAAGCTTGCAGTATGATATGTGCATTGGCGAGCGGAACAAAACTTGTATCGCAATGATATGGGTGGACTAAAAAGCAGCACGTGGCTACAATACAGTGGAATCGCATGATTCTGTGAATATAAAAGAAATGAATTGACACTAAAAAAAAATGATGAAAAAAAAACCTTAGAAGTATTGAGTGCTTTTTAGAGCAATAAAAAGGGATTTTTTATCTATACGATTTATTGTAATCTTTCTCGAAGTAATCCACATGCATCTTTTCCTGACCTTTGGTGAGGTATTTTCCGTCTTCGAAATTAGTCACCTGTTTCCGTAAATTATATACACAACCCCATTTTGGTAACATTTATATATATATATATATATATATATATATATATATATATATATATATATATATATATATATATATATATATATATATGTGTGTGTGTGTGAATAATGTCACTTTTAAATTTTTACTGCCAAAACATTATAAAGAACTCGTGAAAAGGGGCTAGATTAAAATTCAGCCAATCATCATTGTAATTATTCTTTATTCTCTTGCATCATACTATTGACTCAATATATCTCCAATTAATGTTACTTGTTGACATGTGTCTTATTTTTATAATGACCTAATCTGATAATTGTCTATCGTTGTCTGAATTTTGTCCAATTTGGCCAAGTGGATTTTGAGAGAAACCTCGAATCCACTGCTTAGAGTTGTTTAACTTAATCCATTCCGCTGTTTACTTCTCTAGATTAACAATTTATAAGTTGCTTTTCTAACTTTTAACAGCCATTTCAGTTACAAAAAATAAATAATATTCATCTTTTCCAAACTCTTTTCCACTCTCTCGAATCTTCACTATACCGAGTATTCATGTTTTGCATAGCGACGTGCTCACTTATTTAGTTTACATCGGGTATTTCAATCTGAATGAAACCAGGTCTCCACCGTCCAGCGTGAAGATCTGAAAGGGACCGCTAAGGACTGATATTGAACTCACATGAGCAACAATCGCATGCGATCATTGCGTAGTGTGTATACGCAAGTAGTATATGGGGATACGCTGGGGTCTATGGGACCGCTATGTTAAATTTGGGACGTTGTACCCTGGGGTCTATGGGAGTTTAACATGGGTGGGATAGTCTAGGATCAACGGGAATTTAACATAGAGAATGTATAGCGACAATGTATTGGGACTGTATAGGGACATAGGGAATTTAACCTAGCGACAAGGGATTGGGACTGTTTAGGGTCTATGGAAATCTCAGTCAAAAAGGTCGTGAAGCTGTTTAGGGTCTATGGGAAATTTAACATGGGGTAAAACCTTGGATTTGCATAGGGTCAATGAAAGTCCCGATGAAAAAGGTGTTCCGGCACTATGGGGTCCATGGGAATTTAACATGGTTGGGCATGTATAGGGACAATGGGAATTTAACATGAAAATGACACCTGGTAAATTGAACATGCGTGACGTCATGGTGTTATAGGGTCAAAACTATTTATAGGGCGAAATGCATTTATAGCGACAAAGGTTGATAGGGACAAACATAGACATACAGAAACAAACAAATACACATTCAAACAAAAAAGATGGAAACACACAGAAAAGAGGACAGGAATGTTCTAAAGAAAGACTCACAGATAGGATAGAGACTCGAAAAAGAAAAGCTTGTAGTATGGGTACAAAGCATTTATTCAAATATATGCATGGGCTCTCTGGCCTGTGCTTTGAACTAAGCACTGTCCATTTAATACATAAACATGCGGACATGAAACAAACCTATTTACGAGTTATTTAATTCTTGGTTCTAGTAAACTACTTTTTAAAATTAAAGTTCACGCCTTTCTAAAAAACGACTCATATACAACCTATTTATAGTAAATGTTTATTTATAAGGAAAAGCTAAAACAAAACAAGTAACAAACAATTAAATAAGACAAAGTGTTCATGTTTCTCTCTATATCCGTCACACACGTTGTTTAAAGTTTGGTCAGCTACCACTTGTGTGCCGGCGTAGATGTTTCCAAGTACTCCCTTTCATTCCTAAATCTGCTGTTATGTCCTTAGTGCTATGTACACTTATCGGCAAGCAGATCAAGTGCAGTCATCGTCTTCTTCCCATGACGGTACAACGTATGCCATATGAATGGTCACTTTTCCATCAGTGGTGTCAAATTATTTTCTGATCGTCTGCACGTCTTCAAAAGGCCTCAAAAGTTTGGAAGAAGTTAATTCTGCATGATGCAAAAATACTTTGGGTCTACTGGCCCTTCTTGTATGCACATTTTGCTGTGACGGTATGGTGGTGAAAGAGGTCAATGATGTTTGTTCCTTCTCTTTTTAAATCTACTTAGAGTGATTCGTCTTTCTCGTCGCTTGTCCTCGCAATGAAGTGTCGTTCTTGGAAGTGGTCCCTTTTTATACTAGGCGATATCATTATGTCCATAAGGTAAAGTCTTGTGATCTGGACGTTGCACTGGTTGCACGTAGATTGTCATGGCGTTAGTACATAAACAACTAAGATGTGGTACTGCATTGGTGATGTGATCGTGAGGCATACCATCACACCTGAGTTTCTCGTTGGAATTAAGTCTTACGCTCGATGCTTGCTGTTTGAAAGGATTCATCTTTCTCGATTGACGATGGTAGTTACAATGAACTATAGGTCATGGACGTTGTCCCTCTTTATATGCTGATCAATATCTCTGTGACCGTACGGCAAAGTGAAGTGGTTGGGAAGCCGAACTCTCTTCCGGTACACGATTTGATAGACTTTCTCCAACGGTCGGCATACGATTTGGTGTGTGCGTAAACGTACAATCTTGTTCTGTTCACGGGTAGTCACTTTAAAGTTTTCATCCTGTCCAGACTGCAAGGCTTCTTTCAATACGCCAAAGTTCACCCGTCGACTGTTGCGATAATTGAGAGTCAATCCTTTCACTTTACACTCCGTGTGTACTTTTTCTTGTTGGTCTCTGTATTTGTAGCCGTAATGTTTAGGACCGCCACTTGCAAAACTTGGAATCTTGTCGTCGGGGTGCTTGTCCGTCCAGGCTCATAAACGGCCTCCTTCGATGTCAGTGTGACGTTGACACAGGCGATCGATGAATTTACAACTGTCCGTGTCAAAGTACAGGACGCGATCTCCTAACAGTTCTAAAGCTTCGTACAATTTTAAGCGAGCATGGGCTGTCACGTAAGCCGCAACAATGACATTTCCGAATTCGTCGGCTTCAACAAAGTCCAGTTCTTCTTCGTAATTGACTAAGATCAAGTCCTCACGAATGACGTCCACGTGTTTCATGTATTTGGTTTTGTCATGAATCATCTGGAAGTAGCGGAAAGGTTCTGTCAAATACTCCGTCTTGGGTAAACACGTTCATTGTGCCGTTTAACTCCACAAGCAATTCAAGATCACTTTGGCAAACGATCGCATTCCTTTTCTCCACGTTGTCTAAAGTGATGCCATCCTGCTCCAAGTATTTCTCTCTGGGTTTCTTTTGGTCTTCGGGAGTGTGGCACTAGGAAGGATAGCCACTGGTTTCTTGTTTCAGTTTCAAAAAGGCATCCACGTAGTCTGCGAAAATGCCTTTCTGAGTCTCGTTGCCCTTGTGGTATTTTTCTCTTTTGGGGAAAGTGGTAAATTCCGTACACTTCTAACAGTTGGTATCCCAGGTCCAGAGCTTTGAACAATTCCACGCTGACCCACGTTCCTGTCAAGGCGCGTTCTTCCTGAGTGTGCTGATAAGGCTGGTCTTGGTTACACGTTTCAGCACAAGTACGGCACAAGGGAAACTTCAAGGTTCCTTGGCAATGGTGAGGTAAAACGGGATGGTACAGGTCCGTGGGAGGCAAGACTTTGCACTTGATCAATCCTTCTTATTGTCGAATGTTGTCCAGGTCGATGTGTTCCGTCAGCAATTGTGGGTGCCTAGCGGGAAAGTGACAATAATTGCACGCGTAAGGATGCAGCGAACACACGTCCAGGTATTTTATTTCTTCTCCTTTCTCTTCGTCGGCTTGGTACAGCAAACAGGTGGCATTCGTCCATCCTCCGTACAAACTGTCCCTCGGATTCAGTGGGTCTTCCAGGGTAGCAGATGGGACATCCATGAAATAAGCATCCGTTAAACTCGTTCATGATCTTGGGGTTTTCTAAGTAAATGTATTTCACCCTATAAATAGTTTTGACCCTATAAACACCATGACGTCACCCATGTTCAATTTACCAGGTGCCATTTACATGTTAAATTCCCATTGTCCCAATACATGCCCAACCATGTTCAATTTCCATGGACCCCATAGTGCCGGGACACCTTTTTCATTGGAACTTCCATTGACTCTATACAACTCCAAGGTTTATCATCATGTTAAATTTCCCATAGACCCTAAACAGCTTCACGACCTTTTTGACTGAGATTTCCATAGACCCTAAACAGTCCCAATCCCTTGTCGCTATGTTAAATTCCCCTTGTCCCTATACAGTCCTAATACAATGTCGCTATACATCCTCTATGTTAAATTCCCGTTAATCCTAGAGTATCCCACCCATGTTAAACTCCCATAGACCCCAGGGTACAACCTCCCATATTTAACATAGAAGTCCCATAGACCTCAGGGTATCCCCCATATACTGCTTACGCAAGAGAGCTGTCTCATAATTTCCCGAATTGCTTGGATATTCAATAACAAATCATTTCAAATGTGCTGGATACAGCACATTCTCTCAATCTGGAATGTATGTATGTATGTATGTATGTATGTATGTATGTATGTATGTATGTATGTGTGTGTGTGTGTATGTGTGTATGTATGTATGTATGTATGTATGTATGTATGTATGTATGTATGAATGTACGTACGTACGTGTGTGTGTATGTATGTATGTGTGTGTATGTGTGTGTGTGTATGTATGTATGTATGTATGTATGTATGTATGTATGTGTGTGTGTATGTATGTATGTGTGTGTGTATGTATGTATGTATGTATGCATGAATGTACGTACGTACGTGTGTGTGTATGTATGTATGTGTGTGTGTATGTACGTATGTATGCATGTATGAATGAATGTATGTGTGCGTGCGTGCGTGCGTGTGTGTGTGTCTGTGTATGTATGTATGTAAATATATATATATATATATATATATATATATATATATATATATATATATATATATATATATATATATATATAATGACCAAGTGATAAAAGATGCTTTAAGATTATTCTTATTTGTAAAAAGTCATCAGAAAAATTTGAAAATAAAGAGACGTGTATCATTTGTTCTTTTAAAAATAATGTATCTGGAACTGCTTCTATCATATTTGGAATGAAATAACAACTATGTTAGACTTTAAAAGTGCAAATGATAGGAAATTTAAAATTATGTAACTCCAAAAGCATCACACTAATCTATACCGAACTTGAGGTTTTGTAGGTTTCCTTATTCAAGTCAACAATTGGTCTTAGGAACTCCGAAGATATCCGATATTCTCCTAATCTTACTACCTAATGCAACTACCCGATTTTAATATTGGCAGTGATCATACCCTATTATGATATTGGCAATGATCATACCCTATTATGATACTGGCAATCCTCATACCCTATTATGATATTGGCAATGACTATACCCTATTATGATATTGGCAATGATCATACCCGATTATGATATTGGCAATCATCATGTCAATCATCATGCCCTAGTATCATATTGTCAATTATCATACCCTATTATGATATTGTCAATTATCATACCCTATTATGATATTGGCAATCATCATACCCTATTATGATATTGGCAATCATAATCTCCTATTATGATATTGGCAATCATCACCTTAATATAATACATACTAAATTTAGACAAGCATATTATCCCTCAGAATGACTTGATTTAGCTCTCCTATGGGTGACTGGTTATGATAATGAAGAGGATAAGCACTATTGTATTATATTGCCCTCTCCCCCAATTAACACCCACAAACTCCTTGTGTAACTCTAGATTGATTATTGATAGGTCAAGTCAAACTAAGTAAAGAAACAAACTCTGCAATGTTTATAAATCTTCAGAAATATATTCACGAAACTATACGCTTTTACATTTATATTCCAATTTTTTTTTTATAAAATAGACGACAGTGGCTGTAAGCAGTGCAATATATATTCTCTGTCCTTCTCTCCGTCTCTTCCTCTCTCGGTTTGTCTTATTTATTGCTTATTTGTTTTACTACAAACCTGTATGTTTATTATCTTTTCCTTTTAAATGTTGCATGCCTTTTGATATCAACAATTTTCGACATTGTTTTTCGGATATAATCGATTTTTTGGGGATAAATTTTATGCCACGTTTGAATCATGTTTGTATGTATTGCGGTAGGACCTAGACGGGTTAGACAACTCATGCCTATATTGTTTGACGAAGTGACAATAAAATAAGTTTAAACGAAAACCAAAGCAATTTAAAACCTGAATACATAGATGAAAACCAAACAGCATAGCAAAGCACAATCTGGAAATGTCTGATAATACCTAGAGAACACTGACTCTCATTTGAAATATTTTAAATAAAATCTACAAAAATATAATAAAATAGAGGATACAAATTTAAGGTGAAAGTAAAAAAAAAAAATTACAAAGTGACATTTTCGAAATTATAGTTAAAGCTAATGTACTTACTTATAAAAAGCCGTTAGTAAACTGAAGGTTTATTGTGTTCTTTCCACTTCCGTAACCAGGCAGGGAATGTATTTTCTAGCTAAAGCAGGATACTCATATAAGACGCCATGTTGAGAATAAACCAATCAGATTCATTGTTGAATGAGTGATTTAATGCTAAAGATTCTTGTTTACAGATTCAGCCTTTGTTATACCAAAGAAGTATGCAACCCTAATGTTATTTGCCTTCAAATGCGAACTATACCAAAACAATGCAACTCTCGTTCTTAATAGAACTCAATCGCTTTCAAATTTCCAGTTAAACATGCAACAAAGACCGAAGTAAATGCAAGTTAAATATTATTTGGACAGATATCTAAACCCTATTCTTCTAATGAGTGCATTGTGTAATGTTTTATATAGACAGACTTTACCTCCACAGTTGATTACCTAATTTGACAAAATCAAGTTTCATTGATGTTTGGCAACATAGACTGAGTGCAAATCCTCCATTGTGCATTACGTCTATTAAGCCAAAACCCTTCTTCAATATTTTCCTAAACGTCTCTACCAGAACTTTTCAATATAAATCCAGATTTCCATCAAACAGTTTAAGTTCTAAGGTGTAAAAAAGAAAAAGAAACATACCTTGTTTCACATTGTGTAATATACAATCAACCCTGGACAAAAATGCTATGGTTAAATTGTCCATAGGTTTAATATGTGGATGGTATGTTGGGGTCAAAAGTGTTTATGGTGTCAAAAGTTGTAGGTGGTCAAATTTTTACAGGATTAAATGTTATATGGGGTGAAAGACACAAGGGTATGTTAATATTAAAATATTTATCTATAATACAACACACACATTTACAATCCAATACACCATATAAAATATCCAGAAACATGCTTCTTGAATACCATACAACACACATACCACTATCCATCAAATCTTTTCATTACTAGCCATCACACACTCATAATATCCAGCAACTGATTGTTTATCGCAATCCAAACACACATTTCTACACTGTAACGAAAAGACTATGAGTGTTTATGCATTCACGTTATTCTTCCATGCACAAAAACACACTATTACACAAGGTTAGGAAGAGCTCGGAGAAAACACTACTTTACCTTCACGCATACAATTACACCTAAGAGAGAAGTGGTAATGAGGTTTTACGTTTTATTTTTATTGTGAAAGACAAACCATGCACAAAACATACACAAAACATTTTTTTGTGCAAATGATTAGTATCCCTCTTTTCTAGAGACCTGGGTAGATGCAGGTGGATCTGAAAGGGGCCGTTGCTTTCATTTTTTTTCTCTTCAAGACCAAGGCCGATTAATGCACGTGGTATCGATTGACAACCTATTTTTAAAACATCGTTTCCGTAGACAAATGTCCGCTTTAAACATATATGTCTCTTTACATTCTCTCTCTTCCTCCATATTAACGTGTGTGTGCTCCTGATAATGGCCCACAATAATTTTACATACAGGGGTCAGTCCGGATCGCACAGCGTGCCGGATATGATGGTTGAAGACTCTGCGCATGTCCACATTTTGGCTGAGTTCTCTTGAGGAATCATATTCACCTAGAATTTGGACATCCTGCTTATATTCCTGTCAGCAAATCGTATTTCGACAGTGTCGATATTAGTATAGAAGGAGATTTTGGACAAAATATTTTTTTCAAAAGGAAATGTCATTGTGAAATTCAGTTATCGAAACGATTCTAGATGTGAATTGTAAAAAAAAAGGAATAAAAACAAAAAACAAGAACAAAAACCAACAGATGTAATATGTAACCCGATGAGTGGCTCGACAACGAGGACGTTGTTTAGGAGATTTGTTAAAATAAGCTTTTCGTAAGGTAGCACCCATGTTAACACCGATGATGGCTCGATGATTGAATGCTTTAAAGACTACACTTTGATGGAAGGAGAAGAATTTCGTCAAAATATCCTCATCGACAAGTTAAGTTCAAAAGAAGTTTTGTTTCGTGAGAGGTGGAATAAATATGCTGCTTCAGACTGTAGAGATCTGTTGGACCTCCGAGACATCGCAATAAGTTCGCTTCACACTTCTAGTTAGGCCATTACTTCATCATCAACGCCACCGAAAGGACAAGGCAATAAAAGGCGGTAAAGCAAGTTATGATGTTGTAAACACCTAACAGATGAAATGAGTAGAACAGCAAACCTGGGCGAAGACCCAGTGCAAAGCAAAGGGTCAGACACTGTACCATCGAGAAGAGGAACAAGAAGGATCCCATTTGTCTCAGGATGGCTCAAGACGTCTGAAAAGTCGTCTTTAGAGATGGAAACATCAGGGAAAGTGATGAATAGGTGTTGAAGAAAGACATGGAAAAACATCTAAGATATCAGGAATATCTTACATTGAAAGAGAAACAACAGCAGCAACATCATGTGGCAGAAGATGTGGAGTGTAAGATGGAAGACAGGACCACTCACCAACAAAGTGATTCTTTTCAAGGCCATTAACATGTCTAGAAAGAGAGATGCTAATCATTTTTAAGAAAGAAAAAAAACTTGTATTTGTATGTTTATATATATTTATGTTTATGTCTCTATTTTTCACCAACAATTTAAAACCTTAAACCTTTTCCCTTCTAAAAATGTATGTTTGCTGGGTAGAGTGTGTGTTTGTGTGGGTATAGAGTGTATCATTAAACACTCCCTTTCCCTTGTGTAAACCTAAGAAAATAATTCAGAAATATGTTGTGGTTTTTTTCGGGGGCGGGGGGTCCGCCTGATTTCTGTTCCATCTGTGTTCTGTGAGAAGGATATAATCTGTGTGAGGCATGTTTTCCTTCACGTCTTGGATTCGAGAATACAAAGAGGTGCGTTCACCATTCATCGTTGATCAGACAAAAAAGAATGACAGCCCAACATTGCAAGGCAGGCAAGCTGATACAAGCCATCAGTTTGATGGATAGAGAACAGCACTTCCTAATTCGGATGGAGGAGATGGTTTTCTACCACGTTATGGGGCACTTAAAGTGTGAAATCTCCATTCTGATAATTGCTAAAGAGTTCGCCAAAGATGTGAAAGTTAAAAAAGTTTTAACGATCAAGACCGGCAGCAGCAGAGGGGCTGTACAGACCGAAACTTTTTGCACAATAAACCCCTCCAGGAAACTATTCCTCGATAGAGGGCTTATTTCGACGAAATAAACCCTTCTATTCAGAATACAGGACAAAAAAAAATGTCCCCCGAAAACTCGAAGAGTTTCCAGGGACAAACTCGTTGAGTTTGCACTGACAACTTGGGTTACTTCAATAAATCTGAAACAGTTTCCGTGGCGGGGTCGTTATTGAAAAATCCATGGGTCGGGTCCATCCCCTCTGCTGCTCTGGGAAATGAGTTTCCAAGGAAAAACATTTTTATGTTGCAAATAGTGTATCAAGTCCAATACGGTATCTTGTTCTGGGATCGTGTAAATTTATTGTCACAAATCCGTGAGGTTTTCTTTGAGCATGACTGAAGAAATTTTTAAATTTATTTAAATCCATATCGCCACCACACCAGGTTTGATGAATATTTCTCAGTGTATGTGTATCAACTCCATTGAATATCGCAAGAAGATTACAATTATCCCTGATTACTTTAGGAATTTGTGTATAACGCTGAGTAACATAAATCACATCAGTGTTTTTGTGACGTCCCCGGGAAAATATTCTTGCGGGATTTTTTTGCTTGTCCAACATAACATCATCATACACTACTAGGTTGTTAATTGATTCATCAAGATCCTCGACGCTGGGGGCTTCTTCGATATCAGTGATAAATTCAACAACATCCTCACCGTCTTTACTCAGCGCGCTTGCACTCTCATTAAAATCTTTTATAACGTTATAGCATCGTTGATCATCTACAGATGGAGCTATCAAATACAGTTTATCCCATTTCATCCACTTCATTATCAAGTTCAGCAACAGCTGTGTTTTACCTGAACCGGATGGCCCAATTATAATCGCGCGGATAGAGTTTGGTAGCACTGAATTATGCTTAACTGGCTCTTTCTTTTTTGTCGCAGAAAAATCTGTAATTTCGATTTGTATATAAAGAATAATAATTATGGATCTATATTGTGTGAAGTGTAAGGCACGAACCCCTACGAATGATCTAACAACCATTACAACAAAAAATAACAGACAAGCACTTTCTGGTAAGTGTACGCGATGTGGCACAAAAAAATTTAGATTTCAAAAAAAAAGCGAGAATTTAGCGGAGGTGACATTGCAGCCAAACTTGGAAAGCTCCCCGGAACTCCCTGGGCAAAGTATCCCGGAGAAAAACATCTCCCAGGATACAATTACTGCGGTCCAGGGACCCGACTAGATATCAGACTTGATGAACAATCTAAACCAAAACCGGGAGAGTATCCGATAAACGCTATCGACGCAGCGTGTCACATACATGATGTTGCTTATCGAAGTAAAGATCTACAAGACAGGCATATCGCGGATGTGAAATTAATTCATGCACTAAGCGCCATAAAAAATAAATCATTTAAGGAGTCACTCGCTAATTGGTTAGTAAGATCAGCGATGAAATCTAAATTAGTATTAGGCGCTGGATAATTAAATAAAAATGCAAGCGATTTATTATTCCCCAATCGGATACTGGAGAGGTAACTCAGCAATTAATAAACTCGCCAACGCGGCATCAGTAACACGCGAGGTTGCCAAAAATTGGCTATCAAAACAAGCAATATGGCAAATCTACTTACCACCACCTCGACAAATCAACTTTGCACATTTTGATGTTAGTGTGCCCAATGAAGTTCATCAGGCTGACATACTATTCCTGCCTCATGATACTGTCCGTAGAAAAATATACAAATACGCGCTAACAGTAGTTGATGTTGCCAGTAGATACAAAGAAGCAGAACCGTTAGCGACTAAAACAGCGTCCGAAGTCGCCTCTGCGTTTAAACGAATTTATCAACGAGGACCTCTAAACTGGCCACGATTATTACAAGTTGATCCTGGCAAGGAATTTCAGGGCGCGGTGTCATCACTGACAAAGCAGCATAACGTTACCATACGACGAGGACATACTGAAATTCATCGGGATCAGGCAATTGTTGAGCGATTTAATAGAACACTCGCTGAGAGATTATTCGGATACCAGTACGCGAGGGAATTCATTTACGATACGAGATCTCGTGAATGGGTTGCAAGACTGCCAAACGTGATAGCCGCACTGAATAATGAAATTACCAGAACAACAAACATGAGACCTGTAAATGCAATCACAAAAAAATATATACCCCGCGTCAGTGAACGCGGACAACAGCAACAAAATGTTTCAACGCAGCCAGGGACGCTAGCGTCCCCACTGCTGGGTAATGTCACCGTTAGGTATTTATACGAACCAGGCGAACTAGAAGGAGGAAAAAAAAGAGCAACCGATCCCACATGGAGTGTTACTACACATAAGATATCCAGCATAACCAGATCAACTGGGAGAAACGCAATCTACAGATTAGATTCGACTGCTCCTCAACGCGGATTTAAACGCGAGCAACTTCAGGTGATTCCCGAGGATACACAATTACCACCCCGATCACTAAAGTGATCCGCACTGAAGTGATTCAATCATTTAAATAACTGCAGCAACACCTCTGCGTCGGTTACACTCAAGACAGGTCAACATCACATTTTCACGTGTATGACCGCGACTGCTATCTATTCTATCTACGGTGAATTGCCTTGGGTCGTTTTTCGAATACTGCCACAGCAATAAACAATTACAACTCGCACAGTGATTATTCTGCTGTTGTTGTAATTGTATTACAAATTCAACATCCAAACTTTGTTTGGGATCAAACTCTCTACCATTTTTTTTGTCGCTCTGTTTGTAACCGGCTAATTTCTTTCTTATTGTGTCATCAGCGATTGAGCTGTCGTTGACAACATCATCTAATACAATTCTTCGTAACTGACCTATCCTTCTTACTCTTGACACGGCTAAATAAACTAAATTTGACCACTCGATGCGATCATCAACAATCCAAACTGTTGTATCTGAAATAGTTAGTCCCTGCGAACTGTGGATGGTCATAGCGTATCCTAGCGTCCACGGGGATTTGCTCATTTTCAGTGCCTGTTCAACAGCATCAACATCAACTGTGACAATATCATTTAATACTAAATTCTGTTTCTCCGGACCCGACGCAGTCAGGCGCCCTGGAATATCAACATCAATATTCTGCAATCGCGTATCAGCTGGTCTATAATACAACGGCACTGGCAACATGGGAAATTTCTTCTGATGTAACTGAAATAACCGCTGCTGAAGTGTGTCCCTGACTATCTTTCTACTTGCCACAATTAAATCACCTGGTTTCCACGTTTCCCAAAAGTCGCTCAGCGAAGTCTCTGGAATTATTTCACGCATTATCTCACACTGGACTTTATTGGTTTGTAGCCTGATCAGTGCCTTAAACTCTTTCAGCGTTTCATCGAGTGCTCTAACATCGTTAGTTATTTCCTCATAATAATCTACAAAAGTTTTCAGCCACTCGTGTGGAGATTCACCTGTAAATGGGGGTGGTTGACCATGATCGCCGCACATCACCACTGCGGTATTTTTCTTTAGCAGCCAATCCAGAAACTGTTTTAATGTATCCAACGGCACAGTGTCTATCTCATCCCAGATGATTTTCTCGGGAATATATTTCGTTCCCATTCGTTCAGGTGTCCACGTGCCGCCGCTGTATTTGAAAAAACTGTGATACGTGCACGCGTTAACATCCCGTTGTCTCATCTCCCTGGCAAGTCTGTGTGTGGGTGTTAGCACAATCATGTCAGAGTTTCTAAATAATTCAATCGCTCGAGTTGTTTTACCAGAACCACCAGGACCGTTCAGATAAACTGTTTTGTGTCTTGTAACAGGATCGTGCACCGGCGGCAACAACGAAGTTGCCCCCGACGAAACCATCGAAGATATTTCTGCGCTGCGATACTCATCCTCGATTTCAACATCAGCCGATTTACAATATCCGTGTAACATTTCATTCTTTATTCTCCACGAGCCCCACGATGGATCATCCGATATAACATTATCCAACAGCGCTGAGTGTTTTTTATCAATATAAAATGAATCCGTTGCAACTCTCACTGCGGCAACAGGGAATCTATTGATCATCGACAACAAATTTATGGATACATAAGCCAGCATCGAAGATCTCAAATGTATGTACTGAGATGATTCTCCGTCAATATAACTAAAAACAGTCCCTGGTTTTTCCCCGTTTGACAGAAACACATCTTTGCGGTTACAGAACATGTTGTTCGTGGCTGCATCAGCGACAATAAGATCCAATTCAGTCTTGTCCATGATTAATCGACTGTGATGTTGTTTATGATCATACGCTCCACCTTGAGTGAATTTCCCTATTATTCTTCGTCCTAGATCTTTTGCTGTGCTTTCATCATTTCTGAGTTTGCTTTTAAGTACTTCAGGAGCTTTCTTGATGATAGCGTCGATAGAAGTTTCTGGATATTCTCGTGACCAATCTTCGATGACTTCTTCTAACGTAACCGGCGTTGGAGTTGGCAACCAAACTTCGGTTTGACGACAATAACATATAATCGCTTCGCTGACCGTCAGCGACAACAGTATTCGACTGTCAAGCATGTATCGCAATAACACTATCGGTGCCCATCGCTTCTCAACGAAATGTCTGCCAAACCAAACATAACACACAGGATGTAAATCCTTAGCGAATTTAAACGACGACACACAAGCAAATCCGGTCAAGTCAAAATCGGGTAAAACACCGTTGACAGCTACTCTTGTCATGGTATTGCCAGCGTGGCCAAACCGTTTAAAATATTCGCTGCATTCTCCACGCCCAAGGAAACTTCCTGGATAACACGCCGTCATGTCCACGGATATCATACCGCGGTGATCATACTGAGTATTCCACAAACCGCCGTGTCCGTATTCGACACAGCTCTGCTGGATATCAGCAAGAAAACTTTTCGGAGTTGGTCTCCATGAATTTCGTTCCCGGGCTACATGCGCGACAACACCCGGGACAGTAAAACAGTGTGTCAGTAACGTATCAGTGTTGCCAGCATGATATTTTTCTGCGAGTTTTTTCATTTCCTGCTGTAACGCCATTGTTCTGTATATTTCCCCGTTGGGTCTCACAAACTGATCATATTCTCCATCTTCGCTACTTCTGAATAACCACACAGACACTGGATCGGTTTTACTTATCTGATAAATAAAATCAAACATGCTCCCAGAATTGCTTTGCAATTCCGGATAATACTTCACAACACGGTCTTGCGGAAATATCCTAACCGAGTCAGTCCAGGCGTGACTGTTATGATCGATAATAGTTATTGGTGTTCCACGGGAATTGTATTTACACTCATACAATACCTCACCGGTTAACGATGAAACCGTTATAGGAAATTTTAGTAATCGCTCTAGCTCAGCAACATCATTTATTGACGCTCCTTTATCCGCTACTCGTGTCGCCCACGCTGTTATTTTAGTTTGTCTTAGCGGTGTTAGGCCGTTTCCTCGCATTGCATTTTTAAAATGTTCCATTACTCGCTCAGCTACACAATTCAACACCGACACCTTCATCGGTTTGAGTTTATCAACGCGTGGTTTCTTCATTGGATAAATTCCATAAACAACTGCGGTCACAGGATACGCTCTGGCATAATATGGTATATCAATCCCAACAAGTACTCCCGGTTTTGAGTCTTTACTTAACAGAACGGTTTTTCCACGAACGCCTCTGGCATCAAGAACAGGGTCTAGTTTGTCTCTGATAATCCACGTTCCCTCGCCGACTCCAACAATAAATTTTATCTGTACGAAATATCTTCTATCGTCGAGATACCCAATTATGTTACGCGCGATTGTATCGTTCATGGTAGCATCAATGATACGGTCACGAGAAATGCTCGCGTTTCCGAGGATAATTTTATACGAAGACCACGTGTGTGCGGCACCATCACGACGAAACTCTTCTTTGGCATTCTTGATAACACCAATTACCTCTGCTAACTCTCTTCGTCGTGGATCAGCGGTTAACCGGTCAAGATCGAATCTAGAACCTGATATGGGTTTTATTCTGGATAGTCTTTCAAAACCCATTATTATAATTAAGACAAATATTTAAATAGACAAATATATTATATGATGAACCAATGCAAGTGGATCAAACTAAATTCATCAGCGCCGTGTAGCAAACCCTGCAGAGGCGAATACTGTGGACAACATGCTCAACAGGTCCGCGGTGGGAGTCTAGGACCGATACCGTGTATCAGATGCGGCATTGGAGTACGAGGAAAAACGCAATTATGTTCAGCGTGTGGTGGAAAACGCTATCGAGAACTAAAACGGTATTATGATAAAAAAAATCCAGACTGTGATAACGCTCTCAAATGCGAGCGTGATTACATAAATAAGTTTTCAGACAAATTATGAATTAGACAATGATTTGCTTATAGTATAATGAATCAAGAATTCGTCCGACATCCAACTATTCCAAATTATGAGGCAAACCGAGATGGCATAGTGAGAAACTACAGGCTGAGGAAACAAGTTGGTACAGTTGATAATGCTGGTTATTTAAGATTTACTGTTAGGAAAGGGAGGTATTTATGTCATCGTTTCGTCTATGAGGTTTTTAACGGAGAGATCCCTAAAGGCCTTGTCATTGATCATATTAACGGGAACAGACTTGATAACAGTATTGAAAACCTTCAAGCGATCACTCAGAGCAAGAATACCATACGAGGAAGAGTTAAATGTAAAACAGCTATAAGAAGAGCAGTGAAATCTGTGAATGTTGAGACTCGTGAAGAAATAATATTTCAATCAATGAGCGCAGCCGGTAGGTATTTCGGTATTTGTCCACCTTCTGTACAGCATGTCGCAGATGGGATCTACAAAACAGCATTTTCAAAGAAGCTCAAACAGAAGATTTCATTCTGTTATATAACTCTTATCGTTGACACAAACGACGATAACTCCTCCGAGAGTGTGTAACGCTTTGCAGAGTTGTCGTTGCTGGTCAGAGGATTTGCTCCCCCTAAGAAAGCCACCTTGATAAAATATTTTATCGAGTTCATAACATGTAATCATTTATTTACCGTAGAATATATATTTTTTTACAAACAATATCCTCGTTTTACTGAATATATCCGACTGTTTTGCTCTTCTGTGCTTGTTATATGACCGCGCTTAAGAAAACATACAATTAAAATATTTTAAACAAGTCCCGCCCACTGCTAGAGCGAATTTCCAACTCGCAAGTAACAGTTGGGTTATATACGAAATCGCTCCCTAAGACCTTTGGGTCGATCGAAAGTCAGCACGCGCAAGCAAAACCATAAATTTAATCCGCCAATGGCGGGTGTCTTTTGTGCACCATCCAATGGTCGATTCAATGGATGGTTTTGCTCTGCTGCTGACCGTAGAAAATGACCCACCTGTGTATGTTTGTGTCGTCATAGGATAAGGTCTTAGGATAAGTTAGGATAAGATTACATGTTCATTGTGCCTTTACTTGCTGTCATACTCGAATCAGAGGTTAAAGGTTGTCTGTTCTGTACCGTCTCTTAGGATAAGATTACATGTTCATTGTACCTTTGCTTGCTGTGATACTCGAATCAGAGGTAAAGGTTGTCTGTTCTGTACCGTCTCTTAGGATAAGATTACATGTTCATTGTACCTTTGCTTGCTGTGATACTCGAATCAGAGGTAAAGGTTGTCTGTTCTGTACCGTCTCTTAGGATAAGATTACATGTTCATTGTACCTTTGCTTGCTGTGATACTCGAATCAGAGGTAAAGGTTGTTTGTGTTGTCAAATAAATGTTTGCCGGGCCTGCTAGAGAACTCGATCCTAGAAGCCAGGGCTGTCTCGTCTTGTAAATAAATGTGCCTCTGAGTCACTTGGCAGTCAGAGGGGTCCGTCCTTAGGATAAGTTACGTGTTATATGTTTGTCCTTGTCAATTCACTAAACACGTCCTCTTGAGCCTATAGAACGTTATTTGACGATCTAGAGGCTCTTGCAGGGGATAAAGTGTTTCGTGTTACATGTTGTATTGTCATGTCGGAAGCAGTCCTCGTGGGGTTCTAGAACGTTATTTGACGATCTAGGCCCTTGCAGGGGATAAATGTTTCCGACTGTCTCGTTTTGTTTTGGAAAGCTAGCGTTTCTCATGCAAAGTGTTTCTATTAAAAATATAAAAATATATAATAATATGAATCACGAAAATATAAATACCATACTTGTTGAAATTAAAGAATTACAACAGCGAGGTTTTAATATTTTACTAGACACTGAAACAATTATGTCAGATTTTGAATCCTTGAATGAGCTATCACGCTTGGGGAAGAACAATCTCCCTGCTCGTTATAGGTTCATTAAGGGTTTGCAAGATCGTGTTTACAGATCACTTGCCGGGATAACTGAAAATCAGGTATCTGAATTTATTCCACTGTGCCGTGCAGTTGAGAAGATTCGTCTTGGATTGTCACAAGAGTATGAGACTCGAAAATTAATTAGCACCAGGGTGAGACGGTTAAAAGGTTATATAAAGAATCTAGACACGGAAATGCCTTGCATTTCTGACAAAAATACTAGTGTTTCTGACTACGAGGCCGACAAGGAAGTATAAACCGCATAGCGTGTGACTCACAGCACAAAGTGAAAGTAGAACCTGAGAACGCTAGCGCCCCCCCCCCCCCCCCGCTTGGAGTGTAAAGCACATTTCCACGGGTAAAAAAAAAAGTGTATTATTTTTTTTGCCCTTGGAAACTCAAAGAGTTTCTCAAGTGAAGGGCGCTTTCAGATTTTCAGGATTTGCTTAAGCGTTTCAACATCAATACAGGAATGAGAATAGTTCATAATCTGTTCTCGTTGACACCAAACTATGATCATATGATTTTGCTGTAGCTCTGTTAATTGTGACGGAGTTAACAAGAAGTCTTCGTCACCATACACGTCTATAACTATTTTAACGGGGAAATACTGTTCTGGGAATGTCTGTATTTGAAATGCGGTTTTTATTGCCTCGTAAAGAATTTGTTTATCATGAATATGAACTCGTGCATGAATGTACTCGGGTTGATACATTATACACAACCGTTTTTTTTTAAATGCGTGCTAGCACTTTCAACGATAACTTATGCTGGTTTTGATAGGGTATTTGCACGATAAAATGACGAAAATGGATCAGTGCAGAAAAAAAAACTATTATAAATATTATGGATCCCTTGACTTAGGACTTCACCAGTAAGTTTATACTAACAGTCTCGTCACGCAGGTCCAACAAATTCCCCCTCTGGTCGGTGAGTTTGAAATTTATCGTTGACAACCACGGGTTATGACACCGTAGATAGACCGGATTGATTGGTTCTTGCACAATCAGAAAACCAGGGGGGTCTCTTGGTGTGAACGTATACAGGATAAACCCCTGTTGTGCCGTCGTAGTATCTGATGCGCTGTAACTGCCATCGATGACGTCACATACAAGATTGACCGCAATAACATCTGTGATATTTACGATCCCGGGTGAGATGTGTCTGCCATCGGATGCTGTACTGTTGTCGTGCTTGAGAATAACAGGTTGTGGTTTTATTCGTTCGTACGCGGCAAGAATATCTTCGAAAGATTGATCGATGAGATCAGAGACTGATTTTCTCAGCTCGGGCACGTTATATCCAGGAAATTTAAAATCTGAAATATCATTCACTTGAATACCATATTTAATTGCAAAATCTGCTCTGGCTATCTGTCTATAATTATCATCGATATAGTCTTTAAGATCCAGTAAAGCCTGAATTATTCTTAGATTTATAGTTTCCATGGCCGATGCGAGTTTGTTTAGTTTTTCTATGGTTGTGATAATATTATCACGCGGACTTGTTAAATCAGAAATATAATCTTGGAAATATACTCGCAGGAGTTGTAGCTGTTGTTTATGTACTAGATTGATCGGAATAAATAATTCAGATTCTATATCATCTAGACGGTAAACACGGAGCTCCTGCCCCCCCCTTAACACGTGGAGCTTCTATACTCCAAGTATCGGGCATTAAAGTACTTTTTCTTGCTAGTAATTGATCTGCAAGGAGTAAATAATAATTGTACTCGAGGTCGTGTAGTGCTTCTTTATAGGTCATAAAATCCGATTTTTCAGGTTTTGGTGGACGAGGTTTAACCTCGGGGGCCTTTGGCCATCCTAATAATGTTCGGATTGAGCTGTTATAAATATCCACGGCGTATCCTGGCGTTGAGATTTCAATGACCGCAGACAGCGTTGGTTCATGAGCTGTTATAGATATTTTGGCTTCCTTGCCGGTGATTCGTTTTATTTGGCGTTGTATCTCATTATTGATTTCTTCGATCTGATAACTCCCAGTGGGAAGTGTAATTGTATTCCAGTCAAGTTCACCCTGTTCGCCGGAGTCGGCTTTGCTTTTCCCGAACACGAATGAATTATTTGGCTGCAGACCACCAAATGATGCCGACCTAACATTGGGCCAGCTGTGATACACACTGAGCTTTGCTAACGCGATTTCACTCACTGGAATTGGAGTTCGAAAATTAATACCGAATTCTGGTGTCGTCGAGGACACTGAGATCATTGTGGTCCTTACCGGTGTTGTGTTTGTGACTATTTGTTGAAGCAGTTCTATTGACATTATTTATTTGTTTAGTTTTCAAATAGTCATTGTACGCATCTGACATTAGTTTGAATTCAGAATCTGATATCGTAGCGTCGCTACTTTGCACGTCTAACGATGATGATATCAGCGATGATAATTTCTGATATGCGGTCGTGGCTGTATTTAATTTTGTCGTGTAATCGTGTAATTTTGTGTTAGCACATGATGATATTTTTTTTGCTATGATGCCGAAAACTCCAGCTGTTGTTGTGGCCGCGGAAACACAGATCGTGGCGGCGACTGCTGCAGTTACCGGAGTGACCGCTGATAGTATTGCTCCGGCAGATGCAACAACGGCAGATACTGAATAAACCATAATATCCAGCACTGTTATGCGGCGCTTGTATTTTTTTACTTTTTGACTAGTTACTTCGATGACAGTTTTTAACTCAGATTGCCACTCACGGACTTGATTGTATCGATATTGTTGAGCATCTGGCGTCGTTGACATTATTCAATTACGCGGTAACCAATTGAGGCGTTGCAGCGACGAATTCCAAACAAAACCAGTAAGATGTTGCTGTTAAACTATCGTCCTCGGCTTCAAGCATAAATGTTTCCTCGGTTCCGCTGTTTAGTATTACAGTGCAAACCCCGGAATACTTATCGGTGGAATGTCTCCAAGGATATGTTGTGAAGATTTCAAATTTAGCGGCTGAAAACACAGACAACCTGTAAACACCGGTGGCTGTTGCTGTATATTTGATAGTGTTATTTTGTCGTGACCATGTTGCGAATCCCGATGATACCGTGAATACGATGTTGGTGATATGCCCCGGAGTAACTCCAGTGGGAACTTTAATCAAACTGGTTTTGTTAACGATATCAGGAATACCCGATACGATATCCTGCTGTGTTTGTTTGATCGTGTTAATGTCGGTCTTTACATCAGCGAGTTTTACATCGACGACTGGAGGAGTCCCAAAGAACTTATCCACGACCTCATCAGTTTTTACGAAGTTTCTTCGAAATCTTGTAAACGCGCCCACGTGAACATCATGCTCTGCACGCAGCGTATTTAGTTTACCGTTGACGATGTCCACGTATTGTTTGTTTGACGCATCCTGGTCGGATTCGGGATTCGCTAACGCGGTTATTTTGTTGCCGCTCATGCTGAGTTCGCCTGTCATCGTGTCACCGGCTTTTTTCACACATTTATCAACACCTTTATCAATACTGTCTTTGATGCTTGCGATTGATATATTCGAGTCCTTGATCCGGCCGCCATCACTAAATGCAACGAAGTTATCCTTGGTAGCTCCAAGAACTCTGCGAATTATATCATTCCACTTAATGTTGCTCGTTCTTAGTTTTCCTTGCCTGTCTTGGAAAATAGCAACTTCATCTGGGTCAACTCCAGCTATATTCAAAAGATTATCGACTTCATCTTTGGTCGCATATTTTGAGAGATCAGCATCTGTGCTTGGTTTACCTCCTCGTGTGAAAGGTCTTCCGTAAATATCCACCATTATTCTTATTGCTGTTTTTCAAATGCTAGCATTTCTCGATGCGGTATATTCATACACTACTTTATGAGGAGGAGTTGCTGGATTTCTTGAGATTGCATCAAGAACATTTAAAACCTCCCTCCCACAAATGGGCGGATCAATTAATGTTTGTGTTGGTAACGTCGACTGCCACACTGGAACATTAGAAAATCTGCTGACATACTTGAGAAACTCAACTGGCGGTGCTAAACCGTACGAATCAAAATAGATAATTCCACGTGGATCGATCGCGTAAGCAACCCAGTGAGTTCCCGGACCATCTTTGTTGTCGAGATTGATAATGCCAGTTTCTGGATTATTCGGTCGTTGCGGTAATTGATCTCGCATAAATACGCCTCTGAAATGTTTTACACGCAATTTTTTAACAGCATCGAGTAAATCAAAATTGCTCAACGGCGTTAGAATTTTTTTGGATACCATGATGGTGGAGTTCCTGGTAGTCTTAGACCGCGTCCCTTTTTTTTCTTGTATCCTTTTCCCGTTGCCTTTTTTAGTGCCATTCCAGCTGCAGTTCCAACTGCACCGAGTGCTGCGGCTTTTGCTACGGCTGGTGCTGCCGCGGCAATCAACGCCGGTATTGCTGCGAGAAGAGGAAATATTCCACCGGTTTTAGTCATGTCCTTGATAGCTGCAGCAGAGAAATCAAGTCGGACACCGGTTTTTGCTGTTAGTGCCTTATTAAAATGTTTAAGCTGAGTATTAGTCAACGACAATTTGTTTGGACCACCAGTAATCTGATCTCGTTTTAGTGTTATTGATGTCCCGCACGTGCTTGCGTTCTTTGATTGCAATTTCTTCGTTTGACCGGAAGTCAAGGTGACATTAACATGACTGTATGACATTATATCCTAAGTTTGATTTTAATTGCGTTACATATTCTCGATTGGAGCGTCGATGACCCTCATTCGTCCGCCAACACCTTCAAGCAGCATTGCTTTATCGGAGAGTATGACAGCAATCGCTCTGTAACCACCAGCAGGAACACCTACACGAGCTCGGAAATGTAGGTCGACAACAGATTGTTTAACCAGATCAAGATGTTCCAGCGAAAATTAATAAATCGGATATAAACTCATAAAGTCTCGCTGTGATATTTGCAGGCCAGTGTCTACATTAAGGTCGCGCCCCATAAATGACATCAGACGATGATACGCGCGTGCGACACGATGATGTTCGAAATCTATTAATATATCCTCAGATGGCTCCTGATGCCCATTTATTCTCAACGAAACTTCAGAAACTCCAAGTGTATCAAATACCATTGGATTTCTTTCCAGGCTATCTGTTCTAGCACGGTATTGAAATGCAATGAAAATATGTCGTGGTGCTGATACTCCTTGTTGCGATGATATATGCCATGTAAACAACCCACCATTATCACCCTGAATAACGTCTGTGGTTGTTGTTTTCCAGGATAGCAGTGATTTACCGCCCGTGTCCATGAAAGACAACAGTCGTTGTTCTTCGGTGATTGACGGAGACAACACTGGCATCCACAACCACAGTTTAGTTAGTATTACCTGACCAGGGGCAACAGCAGCATCTCGCCAGATAGCGTCATTATCATCAGGTTTTCGCACAAGTACAACTGTGTGTTTGGCACCGAATATGACCTTGTGGACATCTCTGCAGAATCCAAAGATGTGAGACAATGGAATCACACCTGAGAACTCTTCATCTCCACTTAACATCGATCTACGTGTTGCAAAACCCAAATTAAAATTTTCGTTCATCGATGCAACTGCGTCACCGGCATTATTCATTGTTACATTCCTGTTCTCGGGGCTGTCGGTTATATCCTTTGCAAACATCATTGATGGTCCGGCTGATCTGGTGTAATCATCCGAGTATCTCGCCAACCCGAGAATTGTTGTGGCAACGTCGACGTTATCATGAATTGTTTCAATTTCTTTTCCATCTATCATGTAAATAGCGGATTTAAATAACGCCATGATGCCGTTGTTAACAAATCCAACTCGGTCGCCGATTCCGTAGTTAGTGTTATCATTCTTTAAAAGCCTACCTTCAACTTCGATGAAGGCCTCAGCGGGCAAGAAGTATCTACTTGTATCCTGGACCTGTAGTTCAATTCTTCCGCGTTGGTTAGGATCACGTGCTTCATAAGAATAATATTGAAAATCACGTACAGAATCATCTTTAAGTACTGGTTTGGACATATCAAACGCGTCATTGGATTTTCGTGCAAACATTATTATTATTTGTGATGATCTAATTAAAATGTTATCGTCACCGGAAACCACTACCAGCTATCAAATTAGCAGTTACACTATCTTGCAACGCTTTGGAGGTAATTCCTGCTGTTGCGATCTCAGCTAATTTCTGATTTACGGCCTTATTTACTACGCTACTAACATTTGCCGGCATAGCTTCAGTGGATGGTAGTTTTACTGGCACCAACCTCTCGACTGGGTTTTTTTTTCGTATCAGCTGTGCTAGTCGATCCTTGATTGATTGAAATGCTTTCCCGGCAAGACTACCAACAGTGCCAATGGCTTTATCCTTGACAACATCAGCGGCTTTCATCGCGAATTGTTTTGCTAACGGTCCAGCTTTCGGAGCGATTCTTGTGACTAAATCCCTAACAACATCACCGACTCCATCTCCGTAAACAACCTCGTATACTGGTAATCGTGAGTTTACTACTCTGACACTTCTTGGTCTGCGAAAAGAATCGTGTAGTATCATTTTATTTAATTATTGTTTATCTAACTGAATTTGCTAGCAAATTTAATTATTAGTCGCTGTGGTAACCGTCTGCGAGTTCATCAATGAGCCCCCGGTAGATGCTGATATCCATGATGCCACGCTGAAATAGTCTCTGACAGATATCTGCGGCTTCATTTATAATTTCCGGAGAATTGTTTCCGGCACGTCTTCCTCCGATGAGAACTTCCAACCGTGATACATCATCGATGATATTATTAGGGCAGGCAATAAAACCGGATCCTAAACCCTCCCCTGTTGATGGTACAATTCTTGGGGATAAAATGTCTTGAGGCAAACTTTCAGAAGATGTTGTTGAGCTAATTATCGGCGACCTAGTTTGTTTGAATTTTTGGCCCCGCGGACTTCCTTCAGATGCAGCCTCGTATTCACTTAACGGAGTTAGGTCAGGATCTATTGCTCTTCGCCGTGAAGGATATTGTTGTCGTTCTGTGTGTTGCAACGGTGATTTTTCTTCTTGAGGTTGCGATGGTGGAATTTCAAGTTTACGTATAGCATCTACAAGTCTATCGTATTTTGTATCGTCCCTGCTGATTTGTTTTTTATTTTCACGTATACGATACGAATATTTGATAAAATTATCATCTGTCATAGAACCGTGTTCTGGGTTTAAAGACACATCTCTTCTAATCAATCCTAACAGTATTGTCTCAGGTAATTTCTCTTCTGGTACATTTTTAAGAAGTTCAATATAATCCGGCGTAAATCTTTTGGCGGGGTCAGTAATTCTCCCTGTTACTCGCTTACCAGCAGGTACTGACACAACAACTTCATCGGGTGGAGGCGGGGTTTAAGTCCAGCTGAAATATCCTGTAAAATTTTCCTTTGCTCTATTAAAGCCTCTTTGGTAACAGCTGCGGATTTTTCAGTAGCTTTGGTCACGGGTTTAAATAATTCCTCCGTAGTCTCTGCAAAGCCTTCCCGTGCTTGCTGTCTTAGTTGTAATTTTTGTCTGACACTATCACGGACAGGAAGAAATTTCTGAATTGCTTCGAGACGTTCTCGAGCTAATCTAGTCGTATGTGCTTCTCCAATATTTGCCATTATTTATTTGTCAATGATTTAATTCCGCTAACATAAAAATGTTTTTCCTTGGAAACTCATTTCCCAGAGCAGCAGAGGGGATGGACCCGACCCATGGATTTTTCAATAACGACCCCGCCACGGAAACTGTTTCAGATTTATTGAAGTAACCCAAGTTGTCAGTGCAAACTCAACGAGTTTGTCCCTGGAAACTCTTCGAGTTTTCGGGGGACATTTTTTTTTGTCCTGTATTCTGAATAGAAGGGTTTATTTCGTCGAAATAAGCCCTCTATCGAGGAATAGTTTCCTGGAGGGGTTTATTGTGCAAAAAGTTTCGGTCTGTACAGCCCCTCTGCTGCTCCGGCGTGTGCGGAATAAGAAGGGTTAAAGGGCAGAAAAGGGATCGTCAAAAGCGGGAGAGGCGATTTTAGCGACTTTTCTTCAAAAATGTAAGGATTCACGAAAAGACGCGCCAATTGGGCCATTCATATTGAATGTCGGAGGAAAATAAAGACTGAGGAAGGTGGCTAATGAGCTTAGTTTTTGGCTCGTGGTCTCCACCAAAACATTGTGGAACATGCGGGGCCAAAGATGTGAAGCCTGATGTGTCTGACCCGAGACGTAATACCACCGCCGAGCATGAGGAGTAGCAGATAACAATCTACCTCTTTTAGGGTCACCAAGCTCATTATAAAACAGGGATACGAATAATTTGCCAAAAAGTGTATATTTTGTGTATGCGTTTAGTGTATGTTTTGTGCAAATCGTTGCTCTTGCCCACAAAAATATAACTTAAAACTCCCTACCATTGGATGTATATGGGTATAGTAGTGTTGCTTTAAAGAGTTCCTACCCTTTTGTAATATTATGTTCGTGTTTATATAAGTATAACGCAGTAATGTTCAAGCTACGGCCCGTGACCTCATTTCATCCGATTATTACCATCACAGGGCGTGGCTTTTAAAATCGCTTATCTGGGCCTCGACTTAGAAGTTGATATATAAACGTTTCTAATATATTTGTTGGGGTGTAAATGTGGTGTCTTGGATAGAAAAGGTGTGTATTGAACTATAGATTTTTTTTTTAAATTAACAGTACCACCCTCGTGTGTCCCATAAAACGTGTGATTATCACAACTTTTGACCCTACATACATTTTGACCCACATGCAGTTTTAGATCCCATAAAAACGTTTTACCCTATACACATGTTGAGCGTATAATACCATCCCCATAATAAACCGATAGACAATTTTAACGTAGGATTACCCGTTTAATCCCTATATTGTCTCATGCATCTTAACGTATGACGTAATGTTAATTTCTATATGACCCAAACTAACGTCTTACAACTACTTTTATATTCTGTTTTAATTTCCCGCTGGGTCATATATCCTCTAGTCCGAAATCAGTATATGTGTTGTATCTTCATAAAAATATTCAGCTTCCGGATACTCCTTTGCACACACGTGAAAATTATCAAGGTAAGAAAGGTAAGGCCAGATGAAAATAGGACTATCTAGTGTAAAACTGGAGAACGGCCACCCTAGCGATGTACCGTATGTGTTTATATGATTGCCCTTGCAATATAAATGGAGGACAGTAATATATCTTATTTGTAGATATGACGTTTAAAAATTATGAATAAACTTAATTCAGTTGTAATTATGATAGTAAAGTATAAAATATAAATTCACTGTTTTAAGTTTAGATTGACATAATCATGTTAAATGGGATATGTTGTTCTTGGCCTAAACAACTATACACTGATAAGATAGATAGATAGATAGATAGAGAGACATATATACATACATACATACATACATACATACAGAGACATGCATAGCTATAGATATTATGATATAGACATGCATACAGACATACACAGATATAGATATACAGATAAATATATACATATATTGAGACATACATAGATATGCAGATACAGAGAAATACATAGATAGTGATATACAGATATAGACATACATAAAAAGATACATACATATAAATGTACATATATAGACATACATATAAAGATACAAACATATATAGATATACAGAGACATACATAGATATAGACATACAGATATAGACATACAGATTGAGACATACATAAATACAGATATACATATATAGACATGCAGATATAGAAACATACATATAGACACACATATATATGCTGCTGGTCAAGTAATAGTATTTAAACATTCATTGCGGATGCCAGTAATGACTCCATCGATCGACGATTTGTTTTGTCTGGTTTGGAAAATACTTTTCAGAGAAAATGTGGCCACCAACAGTATTATTACGATATATACTTCTTGTAAAAAAAATTATGTTATTGTTAACAGCAAGTAAAGCAATAATATAATTTCTCCCGCAGAAACAAGTTTGGTTGCCACAGTAAAAGAAATATTCTGATGATGAAATCCGAATATAACCAATTTTGAGAATAAAATCGCAAAAGATCTTGGCAGAAAAATAAAATGTAAATTTACCCAAGAAGGATCATTTGATCATAAACGACATTTATAATTACTGATAGAATGAAGAGGAACACTTTTATAAGTCATTGTAATGCTAATTTATCTGACGGAACTAAATTAGGTACAATTGTGAGTTACACTGATGGCGAGTCAACGCAGTTTACTCATTTAAGATCTTCAATACTCGCGCACGTTTGGATAAATGTATTATCG
Source organism: Sinohyriopsis cumingii (assembly GCA_028554795.2). Lineage (NCBI taxonomy): Eukaryota > Metazoa > Mollusca > Bivalvia > Unionida > Unionidae > Sinohyriopsis > Sinohyriopsis cumingii. The sequence goes on from CM068841.1 coordinate 79,511,718, forward strand.
ATGATAAACAGATTGCCTTATGCCGCTGTTAGAGTCGCCACAGATTCATTTTATATCAATAAGAAATATAGGATTGCTAGAACAACTACATATCGGCTCCGATGCATCATGGGGCGAATGGAGAATAAAACAAGAAAATATACTTAGTTATTCTGAATCTGCCATCGTTTAAATCAAAGATATTTATTTAAAAAAATAATCAAATATCAAAATTATCATCTGCACCATCGGTATATGATCCTGTCGCCAGACATAAAACAGTTTACTTAAACGGTCCAGGAATTTCTGGTAAAACAACACAGACGATCGAATTATTTCATTGCAGTACTTCGCCCTGTGCGCTGATGCATCATGGAGCGAATGGAGAATAAAACAAGAAAAATACTTAGTTATTCTAAATCTGCCGACGTTGAATCTAAGAAAACATATTATAAAAATAAACAGACATCAGATTTGTCATCTGTAACATCGGTATATGATCCTGTGACCAGACATGAGACTGTTTATCTCAATGGACCAGACAGTTCTGGTAAAACAAGACGTTTGATCTAATTATTTCATGCACTTGATATAATTGTGTTAACCCCTACACATAGACTGTGTATCCTCAGGAATTACTTGTAATTGTTCACGTACAAATCCACGTTCAGGAGCAGTTGAATCTAATCTGTAGATTGCATGTCTACCCGTGGATCTTACCACGCTGAAAATTGTATGTGTAGCTACACTCCAAATTAGATCAGTTGCTCTTTTTTTATAACCCCCTTCAAGTTAACCCCCCTTCAAATATTTTACAGTCACATTACCTAGTAATTGTTGTTTTGAGAAGGAGTCATGTCGTTGTATTGGTACATATTTTTTGTGATTGCATTGATGAGTTTCATAGAAATTACACGAGTAATCTCATTTTTAGCGCAGCTATTACACTTGGTAGTTTTGCAACCTATTCACGAGATCTCATATCTTTTTGAATTATTTCCTTTGCATATTGATATCCACACACAAAAAAAACGCTCAGCAAGTGTTCCATTAAACTGTTCAACAATTGCCTGATCATGATGAATTGCGGTATGTCCTCGTCTGATTTTGGCGTTATGTGTTTTCATCAGAGATAATACTGCACCAAGAAATTCCTTGCCAGGATCAGCCTGTAGCAACTGTGGCCATCACAAGAGTCCTTGTTAACAAATTCGTTCAAACGCAGATGCAACTTCAGTTGCTGATTTTGTTGATAATGGTTCTGCTACATTATATCTACTTGCAACGTCAACGACAGTTAACGCGTATTTGTATGTGAGTGTTTGACGTCTACCAGCTTTAACGGTATCGTGTGTAAAAACAGAATATCTGCTTGATGAACTTCATTTGGGGTGCTGACATCAACATGTGCGTACTGAATTTGTTTAGGTGGTGGTAGGTAAATTTGCCATATTGTCTGTCGTGCTAACCAATTTGCAGCTACAGAACGTGCGTCAGAAAGTTTGCTAATCGCTGCTCTACCCCTCCAATATCCTCTTGGGTTATAATAAATCGATTCAATAATAATAATAATAATAATAATAATAATAATTGGTTGATTAATTACCGGCCCCAATACTAGTTTACCTTTCATAGCGGATTTTACTAGGAAGCTAGCAAGATTTCTCCGAGAGATTTATTTTTTATGGAATTTAACGAGTGAATCAACTTGACATCTGCAATATGTCGTTGTTGTAAATCTTTATTTTTATACGCTACGTCATGAACGTGACATGCTTGATCAGTCGCATTTATTGGATACTCTCCAAGTCTTGGTTGATCACGCTCGTCAAGTAGGATATCAAGTCGGGTTCTAGGACCACAATAATTATATCCAGGAATATGTTTTTCTCCTGGATACTTAGTCCATGGAGCTCCTGGTAATTTTCCTTATGAAGCAGCGATATCACCACCTGTCTTTGTACAAGACGAAATAAATTTATATTTTTTTTGTACCACATTTCACACACTTGCCAGTAAATGCAGGATTTTTATTTTTGCTATTATTGTTGTTAATCCACTGGTGGGAGTGGATGCTCTGCATCGAACATAATATAAATCCATAGTATTTATTATATTTGTACAACATGGATGTCATTCATTTTTCAGCGACACGAAAGCAAGAGCCAGTCAAACATCCAGGGCTACCAAATTATATCAGAGTAATTATCATAGGTCCATCTGAGTCTGGTAAGACGCAATTATTACTTAATCTGATAATGAGATGACTCGAGTGGGATACATTATATTTAGTGGCACCATCCGTAGATGATCAGCGATGCTACAATGTGCTTAAAGATTTGAACGAAAATGCAAAATTATTGGACGAGGACGGCAATGATATTATTAATTTTATCACCGATATTGATGAAGTCGCATCTGTAGTATACGATGATGTAATGCTGGACAAACAATCAAATCCAGCTAGATATTTTCTCGAGGCAGACACAAAATCAGACGTGATTTGTTACTTAGCGATATACACAAATACCTAAAGTGATCAGAGATAATTGCAATATTTTAGTTGTGTTTAATGAAGTTGATACACAAACTCTGAGAAACATTCATCAAACTTGGTGTTATGGGGATATGGACATGATTAAGTTCAAAAACTTCTTTTCAAAAACGCAATCTATCCCACACGGATTTATCACGATAATTTTGCATGATCCTTGGTCACGATATCGTATAGGTCTTGATAAAATTTTTGGTTAAAAAAACAGCAGCAGGGAGGGTGCGACCAAAATGAGTGTCGACGGGTAAACAAAACACACAAACAAATTTGAAAACACAAGCGATAAAGATAAAGTAACAAACTGAGCTAACCCAATTAGAGAAAATCTCGGTCGGTTAGAGGCTTCGGTTTGACGTTTTTGACCCTGTATTTTCATTTTATTTTTCGTATTAAGCTTTATTTTCAAAGAAGACTTGCTCCAAAATTGGTCTGTTCACCATCCCTGCTGCTCACCCATATATCTGCAAGTTTCCGGCGTGCTGCACGTGCACCGAAAGATAATTTTATAGAACACTATTCTTTCTATCAATTGGCATTAAATTTAATGACAGGTTCAAAGAAACAAAAAAATTAATACTTCTTTTGGACATGATATTTTAGTACAACAAAACAATCACAATAAGTTATGTGACAAAACAACTGTTTCTTCGGAGAGGGAACTTTTAATTTCGAAGGTCAAATTACTTATCACGAATTAGGAAAGGTAATTAAAAATACGTATAGTGATAAAACTCCAGGTTAGGATGGGTTTACTGTATAATTTTTTTTATTTTTGGGAATGATGTGGAGGTATTTGTTTTGCTAAAAATTAAATTTAGGTCAATTACCAATTACTAAAGACAATGTATCAGACCAAAACAAATAAAAACACATTTTTTGAGGAATTCACGACTAGTATAATTATTAGATACAATTTAAAAAATGGCTTCCTGTATACCAATATATATATATATATATATATATATATATATATATATATATATATATATATATATATATATATATATATATATATATATATATATATATATATATATATAACATTTTATTTGAAACAATGAAGCATTGTATACGTGATCTAATATTGTCCAGATTTAAAAGCAACAAAAAAAATCCGGTCATCGATTTAAAATATTAAATTATAAACATATGCATTTTTTTAATAATACCTTCACATAAAGCCGTCAGAAAAAATGCATTGTAAATCGGTTTTTATATTTGTTTTTGCATTTTTTGTGGAGATGTTGGGTTTATAATTTTCGAAAATTAACATTCCGATTTTTAGTGTTGGGTTGACAGATGTGTACAACGTGCTTTTTATGTAAGCTTTTTAAATTTTATATTCAGAATATTCAAGTAGACTGATATGCATCCATATTTGTCATGAAAATGTAGTTTAATATCTAGTTACAAGGGTTTTTGTCATGAAAAGGTATTGCAATATCTAGTTACACGGTTTTGTCATAAAAAAGGTATTGCAATATCTAGTTACAAGGGTTTTGTCATGAAAAGGTATTGCAATATCTAGTTACAAGGGTTTTTGTCACGAAAAGGTATTGCAATATCTAGTTACAAGGGTTTTTGTCACGAAAAGGTATTGCAATATCTAGTTACAGGGTTTTTTGTCACGAAAAGATATTGCAATAGCTAGTTACAGGATTTTTTGTCACGGAAAGGTATTGCAATATCTAGTTACAAGGGTTTTGGTCATGAAATTTATTGCAATGTCTAGTTACAAGGGTTTTATATGGACACAAAAGAATCAAAACATTGCCGAAGGGTTCTGGCTTAGCAAAGGTGCTGCATAATGGAGGATTTGCACTCAATCTTGATTAGTAAACTAGAATGAAACTCGATTTCATCAAATCGGCTAATGATCCATAGAGATAAAGTTTATGTACAAAAAGGATTACAAACCATGCTAGGTAGGAAAATACCTGTGAACACATTACTTAATTTCCCTTTTTCAGGTCCTAGCTGCATTTAGAACTAGAAATTTCGTGACATTTTTTGGGATAAAAGAACAAAAGTTGCTTTTTTGTTGCTCAATACGTACGTAGAGGTAAATAATAGAGGAAGTATGTACCTAGTTTGGAGAAAACAATGGATGGACCTGTGAACAAGAATTTCGATTGGTAAATCATATGAAAGTGCTCGACTCAGATTGGTTTTGGTTTTTGGTTTTCTCGTCGAGTCGTTATTGACTATGATGATTCGACCAGGAAATCCATTCTTTGCCTACTTGCCGATGAGAGAAGTCAATAAATATTCAGATTAATTTGCAAATTTATATATGATGATTACACCAGCAGTTACCATAAACCCTTACTATACTAATAAAAAAAATGCCAACACTGATAAGTGCGTAGGCTTGATCAATGGTTCTGTAGACTTTAGATTTCTTAATCAGTCATCCACCACCACCGCCAACACTCCCCCCCCCCCCATGTCTGGGCAACTTGCGTTTTGAACACAATCAATAAAATTGTAAATATTCAAGTAGTTTAGATGCCACAAACATTCAAACCTCAACATATGGCAATAAATGTTTCCGATTTTCATCTCTCATTCTGTGGAAGTTGATTAAGATTCAGATTAAAAATCATTTGGATCTGTAATTTGATCTGGGAATAGCAAAGACTGAATATAATATCTGCAAAAATACCTCATGCCAAATTTGGTTGAAATCGATCATTTTGGAAACGATCGTTCATGACAGTCTATCTGTTGAATTAGGAGTCGTTTGCCTAAGGCCCGTTACCTACTTTCGAAATATTTTGTGTTTTCGTTGACAAAAAGAATTCTGTATTTTGAAATCGAGTTTTGGGGTCCTTTGGTGCATTCAGCCATAAGAAGGGTTTCTTCGGATAGCATATGCACATCTCTTATATAAGAATACCATTTATTTAAATCCAAATGATTCCAGACAAAAATCTATATGTCATAGAAGTCTCCGATTCCACGAGTTTAACTATGATTTAGTATGATTATGAATACATGCATCTAAATTACAGTAAAACCCCAAAATTCGTTACTCAACCCAATTCCCAGCGTAATTAATGGACCGTATTCCCAGAATAAGCAATATAACGGTTGACGTCATGTTTACAAATTCGAAAGCTATTCATACCAAGATTCTTGTCAATCTTAATAAAAATCTGTTTAGCAGTTTTTGAAAAGTCGTCCGAATCATCTACTTTTTGTAACATAAACGGTGGTCATAGAAAACCCGTTATGCTTTGTAAAATTTGGTCGAATTTTGTTGAGCAGTCCCTGAAAATGAAAAAGTTAAATGTTTTTCTTTGGTCAGAAACGGCCTCCATATTTGATGGCAGGTCAGCACCATTTGCACACAACTGTCAATTCTTCTTGGAACGATGACATCTGACAAATTTGGTTGAAATCCATCCAATGCCGTACCATAAGTTTACTTGCCCCAACGGTCCGGTGAGCTAATAATAGAACAGAGAACTTCAACATTGTTGCCTCCGCCGTTGTGATAACCCCGTCTCGCCTCTGACAGGCAAAACAAATAATGATATACATTTGAGAAGGCGTAGTTATTTCTATTCTAGCGATTCGTCCAATGGTAATGGCCTGGTACAACTTGGTTCCTGGGGATTTGGGCCTCATTCTTGTCTTATCTGGTGCATCAAGACATGAAGGTTATACTGTACCAAGTTAAGCAGAAGAACATGCTTGCCAAGTGATACACTACGACACTTGACCCAGGCTGTCCCCCATGACAGGATTTCAACGTGCATCCCTGTTAGTCGCAGTTATCAAAGAGTCTATGGATACAGGCACTCATTTAGTCACAGAGTACACCCCTGTGATGTCATAATAGAAGTATGGTGAAAGACAATAAAGAAAAACAAAAATCTGATATACGTTAATGATGTGTATTTATATTTCATGTACAAGTCACAGTTGAACAATGAAATAGTTATATATACACTCCATATGATCTTGGACATAAAACACTGTTTTGTTCACATTTCTTGTAAATATTTATAATTTAAAGAAAAGTTAACTAAATACAATGTTTTTAACGTGGTTATTCACTGTCGTTATGTAGAATGAAAGCATTTATAACTATGTTCAGAACTACCAGTTCTCTCCAACCTTACATTGATATAGTCAGGGTTGTTTATACACTTGGTATGAATAACTAAGTTACATTTCTGATCTAGCATCATTTCTGATCTAGTATCATGTCCCCAACCAACACATTTACAGCTCAATTCTGCATAAAAGGGAGATAAAACCAGCAAATTAAGACATACAAGGGCTAATATCATCTGCTGAAATGCTGACCTTTTCTTAGTTCAATGTCTTATGGTAGATACTATCAGTATTATTCACAAGTTTAACCTTATCAGCCAATCGCTGCTGTGGTGGGCTTAATGCCATTTTTCAGCACATGATAAGCAATACAAGGTGGCCAGTATAACTGGTGGAGGAAGAATCCCAGAAAACTCTAGGAAGAACCACTGACCCATGGGTAGCTATTGGCAAGCTTTCTCGCATACTCACATAAGCCGATCCCAAGACTTGAACCCACACAGCACAGTGGTGAGATATGGCAGTGATCAGTAAAGGTGAGTGCTTTAGAATACTCAGCCACCCGGGGCCCTTTCCATCAATTTGATGTGTATGTGAAGGGTGGCCAGGGTGGACAAGTGGTCTAAGGTGCTCGCTTCTACAGATCACTCACACATCTCACCTGTCTGTGTGCATTTGAGTCTTGGCCCAAACAACATGGGCATTAAGAAAGCTTGCCTGAAGCTTCCTGTGAGTTTGTGGATCTACATGGGTTATCATGCACCAAATATATTGGCCACCATATATCCTATGGTGTGCTGAAAAATGTTATTCAACCACACAAAACAAATCAAAACTCTATGTAAAAACGGCCCTCGCCATTACCTCTGGTTTACTCGGTATTTATTCTGATTGATCTAGGTACTTGCATGATGAATCAGAAAAAACCCCAAAAAGTGGAGTATAACAATTCACGCACTGAAACTGATTTTTATGGTTTTTAAAGAGTAAACTATGATTTTTTTAAAAAAACTACCGAAGGACACAAGCCAATGAAATGTTATGTTATTCCCCATCAGCTAATTTTTTGTAAAGGTCCAGTACAGCATTCCCTCATTATAATGCTATCCATATAAACCATAGAGTATACTGCCTTATAATGAGACTGCCTTATGATGAAATACATTAACAAAGAACATGTAATTCTACTATTTCATAATAAAATGGGATCCACAGTCATAACCACCTGATAGCATGAACCATGTTATAATTGAAGGCCTTATAGTGAAAACCTGCTGTATCGTACATACTAGGTTATATATAAGAAGCAATCACCAATGAACTGCGAAGGCTTTCATCTCAGGGCGTATTATGGCAAATTATGCACTGTTTTTGGTACAGAGTGACTGTAATGCAGCTGCTACTATAAAAAAAACATGCACTATATGACTAGAAATACATAAAAATACCAACAATTATCTATAGTACAACTGGTAATCACATATAGCTATAAATAACAAAGGATTAAAACTGTACATAAAGCATTTACTCATACAAAAAAGTGCACAAAACAGTGCAAATGACATCAATCCAGACTTACCATCGCCAAATGTAACAGACCAGGGCCTATGTTGTTTGCAGTAACGTGCATCAAGCGCAGGTAGATATAGGAGAAGATGTGAATTTCATTATAAACAGTTCACAGAATTTTACTTACATGTCTGAAAGTTCACAAGTTTCCTAATCAGTCAGAAAATAGACTAACATTTTCTCAGGCTTCTGAGAGGAAACAAGAAACTTTTAAAAAGATTTTATTTCCTTGCAATTTCACTTCTTGTTAAGTCTGCCTTGGTATATGCTTGACACTGCAATCGCTCTGGTGACATGGTGAGTATCAATAAATCCATCCATACGTCCATACCCTAGATTAACCACAATGTTCAAGTTTACATTAACCAAAATGTTTAAGTCTTGTACATATCTAAATAAATGCCAGGCTTGACAAAATGGTGTCTATTGTAGAGGATCAATTCTTTCTTGAATGGTATATTTTTGGTAGAGGATCACCCTTACATTATTGATCAGTATGTTTTCATGTTATTACATGCACAGAACTAGGGCAGACATATACACTATAATGTAACTGCAATGTTGAAGGCTGGACCAGTATACAGAAATGAAGCAGAATATCTATCCTTTATTATGACACAGGAAAACAATCTTTTCGCATGGTCTAAAAATCTTTGTCCTCAAAATTACACTCTCTCTTGCACTAATCATATCAAACCGGTCATTATTTCAATCCATATGGAGCCTAAAATGGATCACAGTGACCTGTATCTGGAGTGTAAAGCCTTCTAATGGTTCACAGGACCTGTATGTAGAGTGTAAAACCTTCAAATGGTCACAGTAAACTGTATGTGGAGTGTAAAGCCTTCTAATGGTCACAGTGACCTGTATGTGGAGTGTAAAGCCTTCTAATGATCACAGTGACCTGTATTTGTCATGACAGAAGTAAACAACCTTTAGGTGAAAGATACAAAAGGTCTGGAGAAACTTGAAAGATGACTTGGGTAGCTGACTAAGAAAAGGAAATTTGGAAAAATATTAACACTGGGTCAGAACAACAGAGGTCTCAAAATGAACAAGGGTGTTAAGGCTAATAATGTATTCACATTTTGCTTCCTACATAGCAAGTAAGCTATAGAAAATTCATGCTGTACTTTTCTGCACATACTCTAATACTTGCTTATAAATCGATTTCAACTGTAAACTGCACAGATGAGATGGTGGTGCATTATGTGCTGGCAGATCTGGGTCTGTGCAGTTTGTTAGGTGTAATCAGTAGAACAAACAACAAAAACCCTGAGCTGCAGGTGCATTATGCTACAGCAGACCAGGATATTTGTTGTTTGCAATCTGACTCGACTTATAAGGAAGTACAGATGGTAAATGGACATAAACAGCCAACTAATAAAGAGCCATTTCTAAGATGGATGAAACTCGGTCAAGCAAACACCATTGACCCTGCCCTGCCCATTATTATATCATAGTGTATCTCTGTTTATGGTGTTTGTAGTTGTGGGGCATATTTTGAACTGATGATTATGGTATTATGATACATAAAAATAATAAGCTGTCTCTAAAAGCTATGAATGGTAGGATATACTTCGTATTCAATAGCACATTATGTATAGTTTGGTGGTGAATTTCTTGTTTAATCTATCCAGTGTTGTAATTCTGTTAATCAATGACTGGGTTTTACTTCAAGTTTAGATGTTGTTTCCATGATAGGTCTTATCAAGTGTGATACTAGTCAATGATGTTAGATTTTGCTGCCAGTCTCTGGTCAAATAAATATTGATCACAGTGTGGGTGTGTCTGTCTGTGTGTATACTCAGACCAATTCACACACAGTATTCCCTCACTATAATACTTGGACAAACCTCTAGCATGTGTGTGTGTGTGTGTGTGTGTGCATGTGTGTGATATACCATGAGATGTATACAGTTTTCATTAAAAGGAAACAAAGTTTGGAATATTTTGATTCATCCATTACCTACAAAACATATATCAGGTGTCCATCCTGTTTCCAATATGCTATTTTTACACCACACTGTATTTTTCCTCTGATAAACTGGACTGAAGATGGGTAGAGGTCTGCAAATTTTATATTTTTATTCTGAAAGCAGGGGGATGGTTTATTAATTGGAAAAAAATAAACATTAAAAACTGTCACTAAAAGCATGGGATGGGCAAATAAATAGGCATGGGCTGGCGCATCATGTGACAATCATTGTAGCTATAGAAAAGAGTTGTAATATAAAAAATGTTAGAAAATTGAGATTTACTTCCATTACTTTGCTGCAAGTCAAAGATATGTAACAGCACACAATGAATGAAATAACAATAAAGATAACTCTGGTAGTTAACATACAACGAGGTTATAAATCATATTACTAATCATGCCTACGGTACGTAGTTTACATGTAACTTATTGCATCATATATTTGAAACTGTCACTGCACAAATTTTGTGCTCTATTTTCAGTTTTAAAAAATACAAGTGAATGCCATAAATGTGCATCCTTGAAGAAAACCTGCAACATGTTTCATTTTAGCAGTATGAATAAAGATGCTACAGAAAATGCATTATGGTTCAAGGCAATATAATCTTAAAGTCATCAAGGTTGTTGGGATTCTGCAATAGACTTGTAATAACATCCCATTTGGAAAGTGGTCCTCAAAATCACTCTCACTGCAAGCTCAAAATGTGTTCATAGAACACAAATGACCAGCCACCACCTCTCTTTCCAAAACATATACCCAAGTCTTTAAAGTATGAAATATAGATCACAGTGGGATACATTCTGGTAGAAGGATGCTGCACTCGCCAAGGGGTTTCCATACAATGTTGTATGACCCTGAAGCCAGCAGTGCATGAAAATTTGAAATGCATAACTTTATTAAGGTAAGAAGGATGGACATAAGGACATACGGAACATGTAAAAAAAAGGATAACACTATATACAAGTTGAGCACAAACAAGGTTTTAACTCTAGAGAAAAAACTCTAGTACTACCAAAACGTAAAGACATGTTGCACAAAGGTGTGAAAATAGATGAAATTGCATTTTATGTCTGAGATGAGTTTAAAAGGGTGAACTATTTACTGTTTTGTTTCTGCTTTGGAATCAAAATACAGTACATAAATTTTGGATCTCACTAGACCATTCATTAGATGACATTTATTCAGTAAACAAACAAATTGCCCAAAACTGAACATAATGTCTGAAACTGCTTTCAGCAAGTGGCATATGTTATAATCCAACAATGTGTTCACTCATTAATACAAATCCCCTCCCCAAAAGTGCCACATTTGGAAGAATCAACACTATACAGACCAGTGTACTGGAAAATGCAAGAGTCACTCAAGTCTGAAAATTAGGTTATAGTGGTAGGTATGGATGAATTATTCCCCTAAAGACACATTCACATTCTAATTTTCATCAGCATAGGTGAAATAGGGTACAAGATATTAGATTGGCTTTAACATGCTTTATTTCATAAATATGAAGTCGGAGAGTACAAAAAGTACAGATGGTGTAATGAATGAAAAAGTCACTCAAGCTTGAAAATCAAGTTTTGGCATAGTTGCATTACATTCCTTGCAATGCCCAAATGTGTCATATTTCAGGATTGTAGGAAAAATAGGATACAAGATATAGAGGGTGTAACACTGGATAGCTGGAAAAAAACAAGAGTAATTTAAGTGTACAAATTAGGTCACAATGGCCAAATTTTTATTAAGGATTACCCATGGCTGATAGTTTACCCACACTGCAAATTTTATATGTACAGGCAAAATTGTTTTTAAGATACTGAGGATGTAATAAGCAGATAACTAAAAATGAAATGGTCACTCAAGTACAAATATGTAGTCAAACTGACCTAGTGCTGATAATGTCAAGTTCTCTTGTTAAAATGCATCCACAAGTCAATTTTTATGATTGTATGTGAAATAGGGTCCAAGATATTGTATAAAAAAGATTTTTAAAAAAATTGCTGAAAATTTAAAAGTCACTCAGTCATGAATGTTAGGTCACATCAACCTGATTTTGGTATGGTTAACTACTTTTAAGATACAATCGCATACCAAAATTAGCATGACAGTGGATTAAACAGGGTTTAAGATTTGAAGGTGTCAAAGGCAGAGAGCTGAAACTACAAATGTCACTTATTTGTGAAAATTGGTTCACACTGACCTAGTTTTGATATCTTTGAGTTACTATATTTGAGAGGCACACACATAAAAATATTCATGTGCAGGCAAAAAGGGTCCAAAATATTGAGTGTAATGAAAATAAAACTCACTCAAACTTAAAAATTAGGTCAAACTGACCAAGTTTTGGAATAGTTAAGTAATTTTCATCAACATGTAATCAAATATAGAATTTCATGAGAACAGGTGAAATAGTATCTAAGATACTGAGGTTATAATGAATTAATAGGTCAAAAATAGTAGTCACTTAACTTTCATAACAGTAGGTAATCAAGTCCAAGGTACATGTACTGATGAAAAAACAAAAGCTACTTGAGTATGAAAATTGGGTCAATAAATAAACAGCTGAAAATACAATAATCATTATAGCATGAAAATCAGGTCAAACAGATCTAGTTTTGGTAGGGTTGAACTATTTTTGTCTAGATGTATCTACATACTGATTTTCATAGGTGTCAGTGAAATATACCAATGGGGATAACAAGCAGCTGAAAATACAAAAGTCACTAAAGTCACTTCTTGCTAAATTACATCCTGATGTATCCAATTACCAATTTTGATTAGTGTAAGTGAAATATAGACCAAGATTTTGGAGGTGTAACAAACATCTGAAAATATAAAAGTGACTCAAGCATGGTCACAGTGTCCTATTTTTGATACTCTTCATAAGATGTATCCACATATTACCTTTCAAAACTGTAGTTGAAATAGGGTCTGATATACTGATATACTCAAAATACTGAGATTGTATAGAAGGTATTAGTTGCCATCTATAGCCTAACATGTGCTGAAAATGGCATTAAGCCCACAACAACAACAACAACAACAATAACAACATAATGAAATGGCAAAATGCTGTATCTCCTCCCAATTTCATTGGTGAGGGGATAAAAGGTTTAATAAGTGTCACATCTAACAAATGTGGGCTGGAAATTCTACTTATCACAAACTGTACAGGGTGTGTTTTTTGAGGTTCCTATATGAAATTGCTAAGTGTAACATGTCTCAGTTTGTCCTATGATACAAGTACTGCAATGTGATGATTATAAATACAGATACAAAATAAAAACGCTATGACAAAATCCTAATGTGAATATTTGGCCTTCACTGGAATTCTTCTTTGTTACAGTCTGCTCAGCACTTCAAGGGTCGAGAATAAAGCAGCCATTTGTGCTATGTTAAATACTTGAACAGCAAGAAAGTTTACTAAATTCTCAACCAGCAGCTTCATCCACAAGTCGCTGTCAGTAGCTGAAGAAAAATCCCTGATATATCTGTATATTGCAACTTTGGTTTTTGATTGTTCCTTGAACACTCCAAATCAAATTGTTATCACTGAAATAGTGTTACGAGCTGTTTGGCGGACTTGGCAATGTCATAGGCACACTGTATCACTTGCTGGGTTTTCAATGCAGGGTCAAATGATGGTTCTTCGTTGTCCAAGGAAGAAGAACAAGGTTGACACTCAGCACATTCATCTTTGAGTCGATCTGCACTGGTTATGAGAAGATGGAGTGCACACTTCACACTTTCTGAGTGTATCTTCTGAATAAATATAAAAATAAAACAGATTCAATCAGTACTGCCTTTGATTGAAACAATTCTATATTCTGTCTTTTCTACAAATAAGCAAAGTAATTATAGGAATGGAAAAAAAAAGCAAATGAAACATGTGAGCAGGAAATTTTATACTTTATGTAATAGATGAACACTTTTCTCAAGATTTCTAATTCACTTCAAATTTAGCAAAAGGATTTTTTTCCAGTGCCCGATTACACAAAACAACCTACGTCCAAGATTGTCTTAAGGTTTTACCTATGATTATGGGTACTAGAATTAAGTGTGTGTGATTTGGATTTCTAACGTAGCTTTAAAAAAAAATCAGTCACATCACTACAATGTCTGCAGTGTGGCAGTTTCTTGTGGTGTCTAGCACTGGGGCATCATGCTGCAGACATGTAGCATGATGTCCCACCCAGTCACATTACCCTGATACCAGGCCGAACAGTCCTAACACAAACCTCTTAATGCAGAGTGCCAAGCAAGGCAACTGTTAGTAACATTTTTACAAGTCTTTGGTATGTTTTGACTGGGGTTCAAACCTGCAACCTCCCACATCCGAGGCAGATGCTCTAACCACTAAGCCACTGGAGCTGTCACCCAGACTTAAGTACATTTTTTCATAAGTTTTCCTTGCATTTTAAAGTAACTTTACAGTAACTCTCAATCAAACATAAGTGCAATGTTTGTTTCCCCAAGATTATTTTAGATGCTCCCTGACATTTCAATACATTCCATATAGTGGGTCTTTAAAAGCTATTTCAAAAGATATTTTTACATATTCTCTGTAAAGAAGAACCATGTTAACATTCATATGTGCAATCAAAAATTTTCTTTATTGATTAATCTGAATAATATTAACAAGTAAGACATCAAATCCCCAACTTTACTTGCACGCATGGGCATGACCAAATCAAGATGCTCCCACTGACTGACATGGGCACATGAAAACCCGTTCACTTGTTTATATGAATATGCACCTAGTCTGATCAGATTACATACATATATGTGATTTACAATCACAAAATGAGTTTCTAAAATTTATGTAGATTTTGTAGAGCATAGTGGACAGATAAGATATCTCATTGTTTGTTCAAATGGATCTGAACCTAATAACTGGATACATGAACTTAACAGAGGACCCCAGGTGGCAGTGTTCTAACTGGATACATGAACTTAACAGAGGACCCCATGTGGCAGTATTCTAACTGGATACATGCAGAGTGTTCTAACTGGATACATGAACTTAACTGAGGACCCCAGGTGGCAGAGTGCTCTAAATGGATACAAGAACTTAACAGAGGACCCCAGGTGGCAGAGTGTTCTAAATGGATACATGAACTTAACAGAGGACCCCAAGTGGCAGAGTGTTCTAACTGGATACATGAACTTAACAGAGGACCCCACGTGGCAGTGTTCTAACTGGATACATGCAGAGTGTTCTAACTGGATACATGAACTTAACAGAAGACCCCAGGTGGCATTGTTCTAACTGGATACATGAACCTAATAGAGGACTCCAGGTGGTGGAAAGTTCGGAAGTGCTCGTTATCACTGATCACTTCCATTTCACCTCTGTCTGTGTGGCTTTGAGTCTCAGACTTGTCCAATGTGGGTATGTGAGAAAGCTTACCAGTAGCTTCCTGTGGGTTGATGATTTAAACGGGTTTCTGCAGGTTCTTCCTCCACAAGTTATACTGGCTGCCAAATATGGTCTTTCATGAGCTGTAACATGGTGTTAAGCCCACAACAACAACATGAACATAATAGTTTATGGAATGTATTACTTTGCAATTATGTACTGTTATTTAAAAAGCAAAATATTTTTGTTTTATATAGTACAAAATAATAATAAGATACAGTGATTATCTTAGCTTAATCCTAGAGTTGAGAAAAAAAATAAAGTGTGTGTGAGAGAGAGAGAGAGAGAGAGAGAGAGAGAGAGAGAGAGAGAGAGAAATAATTTTGAGATTATCCTGATCTGAAGAAATTCAGCTATAAAGCTCCCACTTTAAACAATGTAACTTTATTGCAAAGTTTGATAATCAAACAAAATATGTAGTCAGACACAAATCATTTTTTTCATATTGACATATTTCTTCAAACAAGGGGGTCAAGTGGGTCTGTGATCACTGACCTAGTTAAAATTTATCTAACAGCTAAATGCAAAGGCAGTTTGCCAAGAACTCAAGGTTTATAAGATGTTTTCTTACATTAAACAGTTTTTTAATTGTATAGTAATGGCATCTATACTGGACAGCAGATTAGCCCCAATGAAGCAAAGTTGAAAGGCCAGGCTGCTTTGTGTGATATTCAGTCAATTTATGTAGTGTGGTAGTTATAAGTCAATTACTGGTTTTTCTTTTTCGAGCAACAATGACCATATTAAATAACAAATCAGTACTTTTTACATAAAAGTGACAGGTTTTAATGCCAGGGTGATTTATGTCAAGTTCTGTTGAGAAAATTTTGGGAAGTTAATTTATTTATTTGTGTTTTATTTACAGTAATATGGCTAAATTTGATGAGAGATCAGTATCATCAACTTTAGAAATCTTCTTGCCAGGTAGCATTTTGTCAAATTTGGTTGAATTCTGTTTAGCAGTTTTTCAAAAATTGATTAAAGTTGTATGTTCTACTTTTTTAAATCTGATACTGGATCAGCATCATTTACACATAGTTAAAGGCATTCCATGACAGGGTGAAAACTGGTCTCCAGAATCGTAACAAGCTGAGTCAATCTCATAGATTTCACTTCATAAATATGCTTAGATCAAACTCATCCGACATCCTGATGATACAAGAAAATAAACTAAGCTCAGTCGATCGGATTGAATTTCACTTTGTAAATATGCTTGTATCAAACTCATCCAACATCATGATAATACAAGACAATAAACTAAGTTTATTCTTCTCAGTAATACAGTTGCTACATGGAAGAATAACTAGGAAAGCTTCTATTTGAGGCCAGGCTGATAGGGTTTATACTGTTCCTGGTGGGACATTGTGAGAGGCTCCAATAGGGACTTGGCATGAAATGACATCATTATTTTCTCCAGATATTTA
Organism: Sinohyriopsis cumingii; assembly: GCA_028554795.2. Taxonomy (NCBI): domain Eukaryota; kingdom Metazoa; phylum Mollusca; class Bivalvia; order Unionida; family Unionidae; genus Sinohyriopsis; species Sinohyriopsis cumingii. The sequence goes on from CM068841.1 coordinate 79,528,701, forward strand.
CAGCATGACTAGACAGATTTTTGCGATTTCATGATACAGATTTGCTATGGAGAATGTTACTTTTTACATTTGTATGTCAAGTGAGGAGATGGCATATCTGTTCATACTTGTTCAGTTGCTACCAGGAAACTTTGAGGAAAAAGTAGTTCCAGCCTTGGGAGTGTACTGTAACATGGAATCAGAAAATGACAGTGTTCTGGCTCATTGGGTCAAAAACTGATAATTATATAATAGCAACCTATTTACCAAGTTTGAGGAAACTCCTATAAGAAATACAGTCTCTAGAACACTAAAAACTATGCAAATCAGCTGCAGGTTTAATTTTAAAAAAACAACACACACATACAAAAATTCTTTTTAATCTTTTCTCAACTTAATTTATAATTTCATTCACGACAAGCTTGAATAGATCAAGCAACTTGGATATCATATAAGATTTGAACTTTGTATTTACAGGATTCATGAAGTTTCAAAGTCTGAAATTTGACAACACACTTTATCAATATCAAAAATGAAGCGAAGTTCAATTCTTATTACAAATTGTTATAATAACAATAATGAATTTCAAGTAAAAAATAATTGAACTATATTTTAACCTCAAGTTTACAAATATTTCTGCATTAAATGATAGGATTTAATCAATCAAAATGTTTGTCACAATTATAATGTAAAAGTTGGATGAAATCCTATCCTGAGATCATGCATCCTTATTGATGACATATTACCTCCATGGTAAAGTCTATTAAACAAGGTCAGAGTGTATAATAAAGCACGTATCATTTCTTGTAGTATAATAAAATGCAGATAAAAGGGTAAGTTGCTCTAAATTTGCTGCTATACTGACCTGTGGGAATAGTGTTGCCATCTCTAATACTGCTGCATGAATCTTCTCTGAACAAGGGCCATAACTGTCAAAGCAAAATGACAATAAATGGACATGTACTTATGAACTCAGCAACAAAGAACAAAGAAAAATCACCTTGGAATCTGATGCTGAATGAATAAAACTTCTGGTCTTTAAACAACTCTGAAAAGGATTATACACTTGTACTTTGTGAACTTGTATTTTCTGTACTGTCTGTAATTTTTGGTACACCCATTTGTAATTTGCATACTGTAAAAATATATCAAATCTTGTGATATATTCATCAATATCCAAATGTTCCTAGCATATAGTCTGAAAATTTGTTGTCACATGGTCATGTGAATAAAGAAGAAATGGGGACAGAGCTGACTGTAGCAAAAAGGGCTCAAAACAGATTCCAATAATTGGGAGAAGTGACTTCTATCTTCCAGAAGAAAAAGGATGAGAATCTGTGGGAGAAATAATACAGGATCCATTCTAGAACAGAATATTTTGTGCAAAGTCTCTCCTCCATTTGCAAAAAAGGGGACAATTTCTAAACAAAGGAGAGATAACAAAAATGAAGGTAGGGCTTGAAAAACAATTTGTGCAATTTTCATGCATCTGTCTGTTTTTTGGCATTATTGTTTTTAATAAGCATGAATCCTGCAATTTCTTTTCCTTGAATATACCCTGATAAGCAACTATAATTTTCAGATGTAAATAGAAATGAATTTTATTAATTTAAAATATAAAATAATAATATCAACTGTGGTCCACAGAAATGTTTTTGTATGATAGACACAAAATACTCTGATAATGGTTTGTGAATTTGTCACAAGGTTAGTTGCTGTTGTTGTTGTTGTTGTTCTAGGGATTAACGCCATTTTTCAGCACAAGATAGGCTATACATGGTGGCCAGTATAACTGGTGGAGGAAGAACCCTGGAAAACCCAGGGAAGAACCACCGACCCACGAGAACCTACTGGCAGGCTTTCCCACATACCCACGCTAGCCAAACCTTGGACTCGAACTCACGCAGACAGAGGTGAGATGGCAGTGGTCTGGAATGGTGAGCGCTTTAGACCACTCAGCCACTCGGGGCCCCCACAAGGTTAGTTAGTTAGTTAAAACCTTGCTTGCTTGACCCTCAATAGTTTCTTATTTACATCATTTGGAAACAAGCACTTGTTGGAATATATTGGATGTTAACCTAGAGATAGCAGTATTATGGCAGTGATCATCTTTCCATGTCAATACTATCTCAACAGGTCACCCAGATACATAAAACAACCCAAGCAAGGCAGTAGAAGATTATAATGGACAAATGCTTTAATCTCAATCATACACATGCTTTTAAATGGACTTATAAGAGGGTGTTTGTGTGCTACATGAGTCCAAAATATATATGTGAGGCCTCATAAGACCCTAGAGTACATTTACACTGAAAAGATGTATCAGGGACATAGAATCCCTTATCAATGAGAAATCCACCGTCATGAATCAAAGCTAGGGTTTACTATGGGTTGTCTCAACATCAGCACGTGAAATGAAAAAAGACATGCTTTATGAAAAAGCGATTTGCCTGCCTAAAAAGTGATTCTTTTTTTGCTTTTTTGGCCACTTGTTGAGCAAGAGTAACAAAAGCTAATAATCTTTAAATCAAATAAACGTGACTGATTTGGAGCTCAACTCTTCATTCAAGTAAAAATGTATAGAACTCTATTGACACCACTACAATAATAAATGGATAATTATAAATATTCCATGCAATGCAGTTTTGTCTTCTTTGCACAGGCTAACGTGCATGTGTTACAGTAACAAATCTCATGTCACATGATGTCAGCATACACGTATCACAAAAAAGCTGGTTGTGCTTGTATCCTAGGTTTTGCCATTTGACCTTAACTTTTAGTTATTTTCCAAGTACAACACTCACACAATTCCTGGCTCTTCATTAAATCACAGTTCCTGTTATAAGGCCAGTAATGTCATGGATTGTGTTTCATTATGTGAAAGCAAAATTATATGTATCATGCTGCATTATGATGCAGTCTCACTATAAAGTTGTATACTCCATAGCTTCATTGGACAGCATCATGAGGGAATACTGTATCATGTACTTCATTATAAGGTAGGGTCATTGGGTGGTCAAGTGGTCTAAGGCACTTGCCTTCAAAGATCACATTCTGACCGCTCCAGTGGCATAGTGGTTAGAGCATCTGCCTCGGATGCAGGAGGTTGTGGGTTTAAACCCCCATCAAGTCATAGCAAGGACTTATAAAAATGGTATTAACAGCTGCCTCGCTAGGTGCTCAGCATTAAGATGTTAGTGTTAGGACTGGTGGGCCTGGTGTCAGGATAATGTGACTGGGTGGGACATCATCTTACATGTCTGTGGGATGATGCCCCAGTGCTAGACATCACTATGAACTGCCACACTGCAGACATCATAGTGACACGACTAAAAATTGTTAAAGAAGCGTTAAAAATCCAAATCACACACACACACACACACACACACACATCACATTCTAATCTCTATCCTCATGGGTTCAAGGCTTGGCTCAGCCATTGTTAGCATTTGAGAAATTTTGCCAGTAGGAACAAAATCAATTATTACAAGGTAGTCAAATCATAAGGCAGCATAATCCATGGTTCCCAAGAAGAGCATTATAATGAGGGAGTACTGTATCATGTACTTTATTTTAAGGTAGTCTCACTATAAGGCAGTATACTCTATGATTCCCATGGAAAGAATTATAAAGAGGGTGTACTGTATAAATACTTCAGAGGACTATGTGAAAAAGTAAAGATAAAAAGCTAAGTAAAAATCTTTGAGGATCATATAGGGTGTGGATGTCTGTCTGTCTGTTCAAGTGGATGGATGAGCACGCACAAGGATGCCAAAGTGATTGATACATTTTGCTTCTGTCAAGCCAGGCTCAACAATACATTACAGGCAATGCAGTATAGTGTATGACAATATTTAACATAAAAATAAAAATAAGTATTATTCAGTAGCTGTACACAATGATGATTCTGTAACAAATTTTCATAGATACAACTGTGTACATGTTTTTTTTTGTTTTATTTTTTTGGAGCTGAGTGCACATAAAGAGGTTTATTAGTTGTGGTGTTTTAGTCACTCATACATTTATGTATTGTAATGGAGAAAAGCATAAATTATAAATCATTAAAAGTGATCAATCATCTGACTTGTACATAACAATAATAACAAAATCAGAATTTACCAAACATGTTTTCCTTCTTGGGCTGATACAAGCAGCTCCTGAATTTTCTTGGTGATCTTTTCTGTTTTTCCAATTAGAGCTTCTAGGGTAGGTAACTGTTCCTTTCCTTCCATTTCTATTGTGGATCTATGACTAGGACTGGAGGACAGTTCTCTGTGTCCACTTATCTCATCAACTGAGCTGTAAGTGAAAAAAATGTTGTATCCCCAAGCTTATTTCATCTAGCTTGTTGGTGTTTCTTTTTGGGTTTAATGCCATTTCTCAGCACAAGATACGCTATACATTGTGGCCAGTATAACTGGTTGAGGAACAACCCAGGAAAACCTCGGTAAGAACCACCAACCTATGGGAAACTACTGGGAAGTTTTTTTCACATTCACACATTGACCAAACCTGCAGACAGAAGTGAGGCAGTGATTTGTAAAGGACAGCACTTTAGATCACTTGGTGACCGCTCTGGTGGCCTAGTGGTTAGAGCATCTGCCTCAGATGCAGGTTCGATATCCCACTGAGTCATACCAAAGACTTATAAAAAAAATGGTACTAACAGCTGCCTCACTTGGTGCTCAGCATTAAGAGGTTAGTGTTAGGACTGGTTGGCCTAGTGTCAGGATAATGTGACTGGGTGGGACATCATGCTACATGTCTATGGCATGATGCCCCAGTGCTAGACATCAATATAAACTGTCACACTGCAGACATTGTTGTGATATGACTGAAAAATTGTTAAAGCTATGTTAAAAATTCAAACCACATGCACACAGACCACTTGGTCACCTAGGGACCCTCCACCTAGCTAAGAACCTTACCAAGTGATTAAAAACTATGAACTCTGGACTATAAAGAACTGAATATGGAAAACATCAATAAAATCAACCATGTACATACCACATCTGTTCATGTATAAATCGGGTCCAACTGCAAATAACACACACCCTGATCTACTGGCACATCATGCAACAGCAGATCAGTGTCTACTGAATAGGAATAACTGCAAGGACCCAGATCTGAGGGCTCATTATGTCAGGGCAGATCTGGATCTATGAAGTTTGCAGACGAAAATAATCTATAAGCATGCATATATGGTATGCCATATGTGAAGCTCCAAACCAAACCACATCCATTCAATCCCTCAATGACCTTTGTAAAGGAGAATTGGTAGTGAACAATCAAGTTTCATGCAGAATCCTTTTTTACTTCTATATTATAAACAAAGATAATGTATGCCAATTGAAACAAAAAATATAAAATATTAAACTTTCAAAATACTGAAAAGATTTCTCTGTTCTCATGTTAAGAATATTTTGCATTCGTGGTACAGTTGTGCTTCATTAAGAAGCCCCTGTAGTTCTTCCTAAAATGGGGAGTGATTATGGGTCCCATTAAATTGGCCTAGTTTTTAATTGCAACACACTTAATTAACTCGAGTTTAACTGATGACAACCAATTAAATGTTATACAATTTCCTTTAAAATTAAATATACTCACTTATAAGTCAGGTCCTACACAGATTCGGATCTGACATTATAAAATGTGCCAGCAGATCAGAGGTCTATAGTGTTTGTTCTGATGATTAATCCCAACAAACTGCACAGACCCAGATCTGCTGGTGCATTATTTGATGGCAGATCTAGGTCTGTGCTGGTTTCAGTTGAATCTGCCTTATAAGTGAGTATTTATGGCAGTGAGTATTTATGGAAACAAATATTTATGGAAGCATATTTATGGAAATGTATGCAGTTTCTTACTATGCAGAATTCCTGTTATCAAGTGGCACAGATCTGGGAACATCGTAAGTTGTCATGGAGTTAAACTCGCCACTTCCTTGTGACAAGGATGAACCAGATTCAGTACTGGAAGACTGCAATGAGATGAAATTATATAAACACTGAACAAAGGTTTCAAAACACTCAATTGTAAAACACATCTAGCTGAAAATTACCATACATACTTTCATATAAGTTGTATCTAATGGCAAAATGTATAGACTGAGATCTGCAATCACATGACGTGCCAGCAGATCTCAGGCTATGCAGTTTGTTACGAGTAATCTGTAACTCAACACAGATCCTGATCTGGTTATTATGTATGGCAGATAATGGTCTATGTTGGTTGCATCTGACTTCCAAGCAAATACATACAGTAGTGTTTTGCATACAAAAAGAATACTAAAAATTATATTTTTGGCTAATTATATATTTGTGACTGAATTCAGCATTTAAGTGACAGAATATGTATGCAAGTAACCAAACACTTGATACTCTGATCATGTCTGCAATGAAGTTTCCTCGCCAAATTTGATGAAATATATTTATAAACTAAAGTTATCTTATGTCCATCTATATAATTATTTGTTTGTTTTGCTGCTGGTAGTGAAAAATATACAAATTACGGTTTTTGTTTTATTGCTCTTATGCCAGACCTTTCACTAGATAGACAAATGAGACAAAGGTAGACAGGCAGAGACATAGAGACAGACTGACAGACAGACAGACAGAGAGATAGACAGACACAGACAGACAGACAAACAGACAGACAGATAGATAGATCCATGTATATAACTTTATCATGAAACAGTAGATATATTGGCCTCTGTTAAGTCTTATTTGTTTTCAAATGGTAATTAGTGCTGCATTGAAAGAAGACTGTCTCAATGGGACTAAAGCTCTATTTAAAGAAGACTGCCTCAATGGGACTAAAGCTCTACTGATCGAAAAAATGTCCAGGAATTCAAAATAAACAATTTCTCTCTTTTGACTGCCAAGTGTTGAAATCATCTAAGATATTCAGCAATAACAAGATTTTCAAATTTGCTGCTGTGGTGGACATACTGGTTGTCAGATTCACACCATTTTCATTTAGGAACAACAAGAAATCATAAGAAGTCTTCTAGTGAAAACCCAATGTTTATATGACTTTACATTTTGGAGAAGTAATAATAACAAGATTTTTAAGATGGCTGTCATGGTGGCCATATTGGATATCAGACTGGCATCATTTCCATTTAGGAAACAGCTAGACATCATATGAAGTCTGCTGAGGGAAGTACAATATTGATATGTCTGATAAATTGTGATCTTTACCTAAAAATTAGTAATAAACACAACCTTAATTAAATATAAGATGGCAATAACATGGAAATTCTTATTAGCAGAAAAACTTTTAACAGCCAAGCCAAAATAAATATACACCAGTATGAATTCAAAAAATGATGTATTGTGCAACTCTAAGGTGACAAATACAAAAGTATTCAGTGAAGAAATCAAAAAATTCTTTTAGATGCATGATAACTATATTATATAATTATTTAGACTTCAAGAATTAATTTATTATTACTGGACAATTGTTGAATCCTAATAAAATGGGTTCCACTTGTGTTTGAAATTACCAAATATACTCATTTATAAGTTTGGTCCAACTACACTCAACACAGACCCTGATAAGATGTTGCTTAATGCAATAACCGATCAGGGTCTGTGTTGTTAATCCTAAAAAATTTCATGGACCCCAATCTGCTAGTGCATGATACAATGGCAAAGCCGGGTCCATGCATAATACTTAAGAATGCTAGTAAATAGTCACTTTAGATCTGAAGACGAAATTAATATAGTGTTATGATCCCCGAAGAGAATATCAACGTGTGATGAACATTTGAAGCAGCATAAATTTAGAAATGTATAAAACAGTTACCGTAGTGGTGACTCTTGGGTCTTCTGACTGTGTTTGGGACTGGATTGGGTATAAGTCATCCTTTGAGCGACCCTGAAATAAGAAATTAAATTAAGCGTTTATACTTTAAGATATTTTGGGCAAGACCAAAGACGAATGGGGTGAGTTGTCAACATCGATGCTAGTATTGCCTACATAAGGTTTTCACCATGTCAGTATACTGCATCATGGTCTTATGAGAAATGGTATATTAAATTTAGTTACATTTTTTGCCACCTCCACTCCATCCAACAATGCAAGCTGCACAAAATATACTGGATACAGTATCTAAACTAGAGCTATTAGTGAGAAGTAGATATCAAAGGACCCTGCCCTCCATAATTTACAAAGCAGGGCCTTTAAACAGAAGAACTTCTGTTGAGAAACCAGTGTTTGGAGATATTATGCATTAATGGGCCATAACCCTTCAAAATAATGATGATGTGGAATGCGGAAATCCAATCATCAATATAACGATTTGTCTGGAATTCAGTGCATTAAAGGTCTCAATATAATGGTACATAATAACATTGGCTGAAATGTTATTTTTCTAAGTAAAGTTAAGCTGTGCATAGAAAATTTATGATAATGGGCAAATCAGGGGCCATAACTCTTCTAAATGATAATGTAGCATGCTTGAAATTAAACTCATTCAAGGTCTCATCAAAGCTATATGCCAACTCTTGCTGAAAAGCAGCAAAGCTGAGTAAACTTATGTTCAGACATGTCAAGTCCTTCAATTTGGTCACAGCAGCTCCAACAATTAGGCCATCCTTTGAAGAAAAATCTGAGCTCAAATAATAAAAACAAACCTCCCAATATTTCTGCTTTCTTTGACATTTTTGTATCATGAAGATGTCTCTTTGTCATAGTGCATTTGTTGATTAGGAAAACATTAGATTGATGGAGCAAATGGAAATCTCTTGATTCTATTAGTTGAAAATTAATTAACCATTACATTTTTGTTGGTCAAATTTAAAATTGGTTTTTTGCCTGTATTGTTTATGTTAAGTCATTCGCTTCTTTGTTTGAGTCATAAAGTCAACTGCTGGCTATTAATTCTTAGATATTTCACAAAATACCATATCCCGAGTATGATCTGTAACCAGAACCAAAAAAAGAGCACAAACAGAAATTATGTGACAAGTACACAGAAGAATTTCCTGGCATCATAATATCTAGACTTGGTGATAAGTTTGCATTTTGCACTTGGTGTAAGACTGATGTTAGGATAGCTTGTGGTAAATAAAAGTTTAGGACACACAATAAAACTTCAAAACACAAGAGCTATACACTTTTTCATGAGAATTATAGCTGTATTCTAAAGCTCAAAAGCTTTTTTCTTCAGCTGGAAATAATCTGTCAGTTATAAATGCAGAAACAGTTTTCACAAACTTTCTTGTCAAATTTAGTCTACTGCTTGCCACTGCTGACAAAGCCAGGCCTATGTTTCACACGATGTTTCCAGATTTGGCTATTGCCAAGAAAACACTGCTGACAAAGCCAGGCCGATGTTTCACACGATGTTTCCAGATTCAGCTATTGTCAAGAAAACACTGCTGACAAAGCCAGGCTGATGTTTCACACCATGTTTCCAGATTTGGCTATTGTCAAGAAAACACTGCTGACAAAGCCAGGCCTATGTTTCACACCATGTTTCCAGATTTGGCTATTGTCAAGAAAACACGTCTGACAAAGCCAGGCCTATGTTTCACACGTTTCCAAATCTGGCTATTGCCAAGAGAATACAGCTCTGCCAGAACAAAACCCACTACAATTATTGGTAAAGGAAGCTGTGTCTTCATGATGCTCCATCCAATATTGCAACAGATAGTAAGATTTAAGTGATAGAAAGCCGTAACCCACTGTGCTTTGTGCTTGTAAACCAGTGTTTGGAAGTGGAATCAGATTTTTACTTTCATTGCCAGAAATGAGAGTGGATAAAACTGGTGAAAACATCTTCAGGTAAACATACCAAAATGTTTGTGTTTTTCCTAATGTAATCTCTTGCTTAGTTTAGCATCTGTAATTCACTAATTGAATTATTAAAGGTTTCTTATTACCCAGCCACCCATCATTCTCACATGTGCTTTGTTCCTGGAGTATTAAAAACTTTTAATCTGACAGATAAATGCAAATACATTTATTTTTGTAAACTGAAAATTTCAAACAGGAACTTCCTGTGGGCTTTCATATTATTATATTTTTATGGCATGCATGCATTGATTGTTAATATTGTTATGACAATGTGGTAAAAGCATAGAAGACCAATGCTAAACACATTTTAAACACATTGTAAAACAAGAAATATAATAAGAATATTTGTATAAAAATTTTTTTTTTACAGGATCATGACCATGAACTTGAGTGTCTAAACATATCCTGGGAAAACTCTGTCAGGTTTACCTCAGATATTGCCAGTGTAATGAGTGGTTGCCACAAAGGTGTTGTCAAGTTTATTTGAGATAAACAGCCAGGTGTATACTTCCATGATCGTGCTTGTCATCTGCTGTACCTTGCTGCTCAAAACAAGCTTTCAAATAATTTAGAAAACTTCCTAGTAGATGTTAACCTCTACCTGATAAGAATTCTATACCAGTTGGTGAAAATACAGCAGATGTCCAGTGTTCCTACTCAAAATGTCACCAAACATGTATCAACAAGATATTCCTCTCTAGATCAGTGGGTCCCAACCACTGAGCTGTGAGGACATTCTGGAGGGTTGCAGAGGGTTGGGAGGATTGTTTTGAGGGTGATAAAACTTGTCAAAATGTGGAAACAAAGTCGTGAGGCTCAGAAAAAGTATTTTTTTTTTTTGTGGCCAGAAAAGTTGGGAACCAATGCTCTAGATGAATCTTGGGAGACTACTACATTAATAAGAGCCATTATACAAATTTTTCTCGAATGAAATGAAGGAAAAGATGTTGCTTGCTACAATGAAATCATGGAACAGGATCTTACAGTTATCATCTTGCATGTTTGCTACTCCCAGCAAGTCTTCTACTGTCAGAGGAAACATGTCTTCTACTGCCACAACATGCAAATACAGTAATGCTACAACAAGCAAGTCTTCTACTGCCACAACATGCAAATACAGTACTGCTACAACAAACAAGTCTTCTACTGCTATAACATGCAAATACAGTACTGCTACAACAAACAAGTCTTCTACTGCTATAACATGCAAATACAGTACTGCTACAATGAACAAGTCTTCTACTGTCACAACATGCAAATACAGTACTGCTACAACAAGCAAGTCTTCTACTGCTATAACATGCAAATACAGTACAGCTATAACAAACAAGTCTTCTACTGCTATAACATGCAAATACAGTACTGCTACAACAAGCAAGTCTTCTACTGCTATAACATGCAAATACAGTACTGCTACAACAAGCAAGTCTTCTACTGCCACAACATGCAAATACAGTACTGCTACAACAAACAAGTCTTCTACTGCTATAACATGCAAATACAGTACTGCTACAACAAACAAGTCTTCTACTGCTATAATATGCAAATACAGTACTGCTACAGCAAACAAGTCTTCTACTGCTATAACATGCAAATACAGTAATGCTACAACAAACAAGTCTTCTACTGCTATAACATGCAAATACAGTACTGCTACAACAAGCAAGTCCTCTACTGCCACAACATGCAAATACAGTACTGCTATAACAAACAAGTCCTCTACTGCCACAACATGCAAATACAGTATTGCTACAACAAGCAAGTCTTCTACTGCCACAACATGCAAATACAGTACTGCTACAACAAACAAATCTTCGACTGCCACAACATGCAAATACAGTACTGCTACATCAAACAAGTCTTCTACTGCCACAACATGCAAATACAGTACTGCTACAACAAGCAAGTCTTCTACTGCTATAACATGCAAATACAGTACTGCTACAACAAACAAGTCTTCTACTGCCACAACATGCAAATACAGTACTGCTACAACAAACAAATCTTCGACTGCCACAACATGCAAATACAGTACTGCTACATCAAACAAGTCTTCTACTGCCACAACATGCAAATACAGTACTGCTACAACAAGCAAGTCTTCTACTGCCACAACATGCAAATACAGTACTGCTACAACAAACAAGTCTTCTACTGCTATAACATGCAAATACAGTACTGCTACAACAAACAAGTCTTCTACTGCTATAATATGCAAATACAGTACTGCTACAGCAAACAAGTCTTCTACTGCTATAACATGCAAATACAGTAATGCTACAACAAACAAGTCTTCTACTGCTATAACATGCAAATACAGTACTGCTACAACAAGCAAGTCCTCTACTGCCACAACATGCAAATACAGTACTGCTATAACAAACAAGTCCTCTACTGCCACAACATGCAAATACAGTATTGCTACAACAAGCAAGTCTTCTACTGCCACAACATGCAAATACAGTACTGCTACAACAAACAAATCTTCGACTGCCACAACATGCAAATACAGTACTGCTACATCAAACAAGTCTTCTACTGCCACAACATGCAAATACAGTACTGCTACAACAAGCAAGTCTTCTACTGCTATAACATGCAAATACAGTACTGCTACAACAAACAAGTCTTCTACTGCTATAACATGCAAATACAGTACTGCTACAACAAGCAAGTCCTCTACTGCCACAACATGCAAATACAGTACTGCTACAACAAGCAAGTCCTCTACTGCTATAACATGCAAATACAGTACTGCTACAACAAGCAAGTCTTCTACTGCCACAGCATGCAAATACAGTACTGCTACAAGTCCTCTACTGCCACTACATGCAAATACAGTACTGCTACAACAAACAAGTCTTCTACTGCTATAACATGCAAATACAGTACTGCTACAACAAACACGTCTTCTACTGCTATAACATGCAAATACAGTACTGCTACAACAAACAAGTCTTCTACTGCCACAACATGCAAATACAGTACTGCTACATCAAACAAGTCTTCTACAGCTATAACATGCAATTACAGTACTGCTACAACAACCAAGTCTTCTACTGCTATAACATGCAAATACACTACTGCTACAGGAAACAAGTCTTCTACTGCCACAACATGCAAATACAGTACTGCTACAGGAAACAAGTCTTCTACTGCCACAACATGCAAATACAGTACTGCTACAACAAGCAAGTCCTCTACTGCCACAACATGCAAATACAGTACTGCTACAACAAGCAAGTATTCTACTGCTATAATATGCAAATACAGTACTGCTACAAAAAGCATGTCTTCTACTGCTACAACATGCAAGTCTTTTACTGCCACAAATGATTTTTCTTTAATTTTTATAAAGTTCATTTGCTAAACAAAGGTGTACGAGGGTAAATGAAAATAAAATGTCTGAAACATCTATTTACATCAAGGACTTTTGTATCTCCAAACATAAACAAATACACTAGGTTGCACCATTTTCTAACACAACCCACCTCCACTTTATGTGCTGTTGCACCTCTGCCACTCATCCATGCTCAGATTATATTTTCTCAGATGCTGACATCTCTGTATATTGCAGAAACCAAAGTCAGGAGGAGTGACAATCAGGAACCATAACTCCCATAAATGAGGCTGTGGAATGGTGGAAATCAATTTCACTCAAGAAGTCATAAATCTGAACCAATCTACCAAATTTGGTTGAAATGTTTTTAAAAAAATTGGTGATGTTAACTTGTAAAAACCAAAGTCAAGAGAACAAGCAATCAGGGACCATAATACTTAGAAATGAGATTAAATGCACAAAAGGAACATGTGAATAGTTACAGTGCCAGTTAGGGGCAATGAGTGGCCAAGTGGTCTAAAGCGCTCTCCATTGTAGATCACTGCCATCTCACCTCTGTCTGCGTGAGTTCGAGTCGCAGACTCGGCTAATGTTGGTATGTGAGAAAGCCTGCCAGTAACTTCTCGTGGGTCATTGATTCTTCCCGGGGTTTCCCAGGGTTCTTCCTCCACCAATTATACTGGCCGCCATGTATAGCCTATCTTGTGCTGAAAAATGGCGTTAAACCATACAAGAACAACAACAACAACAACAACAACAGTGCCAATTACAAGCATCCCTCCATTTAAAGATATGAAGTTAATTGTGAAGGGCCAGAACTATATTTTCAAAACTGAGCTGACAACACAAAAGTCATAAAAGAAACGTCTAGGTCTTGATACAGTGTACACAATAAATTGAATTAGAATATGCTTGTTACAGCATTGTAGATTTATTACAGATTGAAAAAGGTCAATAACTCCATCAAAACTGGACCTGAAAGATGAAATCTTAAAAGGTACAACTACATGTAAAATAGCAATTCACCTACCAACTAATATTCTTGTTACAAGCAACATCCCATGCGAAAATATCAAGTACACTGTTAAGGTCCATAACTCTAGTCAAAAACAGTTTATGACGCAAAACTCATTATGAGCCAATTTAAATACCAAACTGTTTCAGAATATGTTGTGTGGTTGTTGAGCTATGCTGGTTACAATGATCGGCAGTAGTGGAGATCAAATACTGATAGGGAAATGGCAATAACTCTATCAAAACTGGACCCAAAAAGATGAAGCCTTTAAAAGGCAAACTGACAAGTAATAAGTAATTCAAGTACAAATTATGTGTATGAGAAGCTGGGCTATGCTGGTTACAAGTATGGATGGATGGATGGATGAATAGGGTTCCTGCATCTCAGTGTGGGGGTCTATTAAGCTCCAGAGGCCTACTGACCTTTTGTGCTCTACTGGACACACGCTGATGATCTCTTGGTTCAAACATCGACTGGGGGCGACTCTGCCGAGGTGTACGTGTTTGGACTACGGTCCCATTCTGTGGACTCTCTGGACCATTTGGAAGCCCTCTGCCCATAAGGTGTTGCTGCTCTTTAAGCATGGAGTTCTCTGATATTAAGGCATGGACCTGAAAAAGAATAGATTATTACAGTCTATATTAAAGTCTTAGATAGGTGGTAACAAACAACACTGATACACACATGACATGCAAGCAGGTGTCTGTTCCCTAATGATATTATGCTTCAACTGGTAAATAATGACCCCCTGCATATCAGTTGCCATGACAACAGGTAATGTCAATAAATATTATGCATGAACCATGTCAATGTGATGTTACCATGTATCATAGATGAAGTCTTTCTCTAATGAATTAAATCACCTGAGATATACTGTATTTACAGTAAAACCTGAATGGTAAACCTATTTGCATATTTATGATATTAGCAAAGTTCCTATGTAAATGTTCTTAACATGCACATATTGAGAACAAAGCTTTTCATTGTACAAGTATGAGTGAAATTGCAATATGTTTTACATGTCACCTAGATTTAACAGTTTATTTTTACAAAAATAAAGTATATATACTCATATATAGGTAGAGTCTAACTATGAACAGCACAGACCGAAATTTGCTGTTGCATAATGTTCTGGAAGATCTGGGTCTATGCAGTTTGTTAGGATTAATCTAATGAACACATAAACAGACCCTGATTTGCCATTTAAATATGAAATTGCAAAGCAGGGTATATAATATCTGCAGTCCGGATAAAATTTTTACATGAGTATATTCTAGTCAATAAAAGAAAGGTAAGACAGCAAGAAGGAAAATGTAGAATTTGAACCAGAATAGAGAGATGGGCATTCAACCTAACCATTTAATTAGAAATTGAAAAAAAAATCATCAGAAATATATATTGTATGTCTTGTACGTAGTATTTCTTTATACGACACATATCTGTGTGTTTAAGTCAAATCCAACTGCAAACTGATCTAGCTCTTCACAGTTTGTTAGGATTAATTACTAGAACAAAAACATAGACTCTAATCTGCTGACACATTATTTATGAGAAGCAGATCAGGGTTTATGCTGTTTGCCACAGCTTATATGCAAGTATTATCCAGATCATACAGGATGGGATTATTGTATGTAAACATAAATTTCAAATTAAATTTTAAATGCTTACTACAGCTTGGTACACTGATCCATTGTTTGCAAAAGACACATACCAAAACTATGTCCTATGTCCTACCTCTGTTAGCATTTAATGGCATTAAAAGTCCTAAAAATGAAAAACAAAAAATGAACCACTGCAGAAAAACTATGGGAATATAGACCCTACCAAATACCTCTGCAATAAAAACTATGGGAATATAGACCCTACCAAATACCTCTGCAATAAAAACTATGGGAATATAGACCCTACCAAATACCTCTGCAATAAAAACTATGGGAATATAGACCCTACCAAATACCTCTGCAATAAAAACTATGGGAATATAGACCCTACCAAATACTTCTGCAATAAAAACTATGGGAATAAAGACCCTACCAAATACCTCTGCAATAAAAACTATGGGAATATAGACCCTACCAAATACCTCTGCAATAAAAACTATGGGAATAAAGACCCTACCAATTACCTCTGCAATAAAAACTATGGGAATATAGACCCTACCAAATACCTCTGCAATAAAAACTATGGGAATAAAGACCCTACCAAATACCTCTGCAATAAAAACTATGGGAATAAAGACCCTACCAAATACCTCTGCAATAAAAACTATGGGAATATAGACCCTACCAAATACCTCTGCAATAAAAACTATGGGAATAAAAACCCTACCAAATACCTCTGCAATAAAAACTATGGGAATATAGACCCTACCAAATACCTCTGCAATAAAAACTATGGGAATAAAGACCCTACCAAATACCTCTGCAATAAAAACTATGGGAATAAAGACCCTACCAAATACCTCTGCAATAAAAACTATGGGAATAAAGACCCTACCAAATACCTCTGCAATAAAAACTATGGGAATATAGACCCTACCAAATACCTCTGCAATAAAAACTATGGGAATATAGACCCTACCAAATACCTCTGCAATAAAAACTATGGGAATATAGACCCTACCAAATACCTCTGCAATAAAAACTATGGGAATATAGACCCTACCAAATACCTCTGCAATAAAAACTCCAGAAACAAGCTTCATGACTGTTCATTGGAAACATAAATACAACAAGATGAAAGAGAATATATATTACAACTCAGAAAAATGTATCTAAATGGAAAATAAGGGCCAAAAAAACCCACAAAAAGTTGTTATGGTACAGGGTAACATTTTTGTATAAACTGCATTCCATAAAAAAAAGTCAAAGATCTTCCCAGGTGGAACATCCTCATGAAGCTTCCAAAAACCTCTGTCTCATACAGGGGAAGTCAAAACACATGACCCAAGTGTCTTCTACTATCAGTGGACATGCAACGTATTCACACTCTGATCATGGTCCATCCTTCTGGAAGTAGGCATGAGTCGGGTATCAGTGTCTCATACACAAACAGAACAATACTACCTCATCTCTGTGATCTTTTTAACATGGGATATCACTCTCCAATGATAAGTTTGATTTTATGACAACTGTCTGTGCAGTTTTCATTCCTCATATTTTGCTAAGTATGTAGAAAATGCTGATTTACATAATGGTTTCAGTGCATCTCAAAGATCTGTGTGTGGCTCAAATTTCTGTGAAAAAATTAATTGGGTTTTGGCTTGGTGTCTTATGGCACAAAAACACAACTGGTTACTTAGTATCAAGGCAATTAGAGTAGAGTGCCTTGCACAAGGTCACATGCTGGATGCTGACAGCTAAGCCAATGGCAGGATTCAAACCTGCACCTTTTTTGGTCATTGAGTCCAACACACTAACCACTCATGAGTCATCCTCCAAAAAAATCGAGGTTTCATCTTGTAACCAGATCAAGATGGTCTCATGATGTATTACAGCAAAAGTTACAACCTTCTCTACATTTTCTCAAGCATCTGTGTACAGCGAAGGTATGGACACAATTGATTTCATTGAATTCACTCTGAGAAACTATAGGACCTGCCTGGAATTGGCAAAGATCAAATGTTAGTTTGCAAGGTTTTAACTGGGAAGGTGTTCAACTGGGAACAGAATTTTGCTGTAATGGCAAGAATGATATTTGTTTCATCCACATCTGTAAGCCAAATGTGGACTGAATTTTTGCTTTCGAGCACAGGGTTTGGTGTCTGGACCTAAAGATGATGTCATATGTGGGATTTAATTGATTAGAGGATAGTATACATGTTCTGCTTAATAAATGCACCTCTCTTAATAAACCCCCACCCCCAACTCCACCCATATAACCAAGTGCCAATATCTGACTTGTAGCTTAGTGCTAAAAGTGAAGGTAAAGTATTCTACACCTGACCACAAAATACTGCAGTTTGCGAGTAAACATTAAATAAAAAACAACAAAGCTACTACCTTAGTATTTTGTGATGTTTCCCTTTAGCCTTAGAACACACCTTGTCTTTGAAGTATGGAATGATAAAAGGATCCAAAGATAATTAAGATGAAGAGATACCAATTCCATCACAGAGCTGCTTTTGGGAACAACATCATGCAACCCTTTCTTTCACTAATACCAAACATTTTCTTATATATTTAAGTCTGGGCATTATCTAGCCAGTGGGCATTGGGATGGCCAGTACACACATTTCAGATAATTTGGTGCTTATATTGTTGACTAAATTAACCCTCGGCATGGGTGTATGATCAACCTGAAAGATGTACTCATTATCAGCAAATCGTGTGCTTCAACAGGCTAAACAATGTCCTTGATTGAACCTACATTTTTATTTTCAGATTTACAAATGATACTGTTCAAACATATCATCAAACTCCCGGCTATACTCACTAGTAAGTCAAGTCCAACTGGAAACAACATAGACCCTGATCTTCACTCACGTAATGTCCCAGCATATCAAAGTCTTAGTTATTCTACTGATAACTCTTAACAAACTGTACAGACCTAGATCTCCAATCGCATAATGCGCCTGCAGATCTGGGTCTGTGCAGTTTACATCTAGACTCAACTTGTATGCAAATATATACAGTTCAGTAAGTCTGAGTGGGGGTGCCCATTCCCCTTCAACTTTTTTCCATATAACATTCTGTTTCCTATTATAACCTGACATTCATCACTGAAGATGAGTTTTCCAGTGTGACAGAGCATACCCCTGAACAATACATACACATATTATTTTGTCACCCATGCAGCAGTGTAATCTACCTGATTTGCTAACTTTACTTTTGTTATCTCGGTCTGGTTGTCTCAGTCATTGTGTCCACATGCTAGGAACTACTTTTTAAAAGAAAATCTTGTAATGTCTTTTGATATGCCTGATGGAGTTGTTATAAAACTGAACAATCACAACAACAACATATAAATATATAACAATAATAACTTCACTCATAAAGCAACTTATAGTCTCTCCAACTTTAATAACAAACCATAAAAAACATTTTGACGTACGCATGTATATGAAGCCAACCTATCTGGAAGAGCTCTTTATAAACAGGCAATACACATCACTGACACAAAAATCCAGACTTTCTAAAGAACTACCGCAAAGATAGCAACAACCAGAAATAATTTACGTCAAAATGGTTTCTGCAAACTATGCCAAACACATGCTCCAGTTGATTGTTGTTGTTGTTGTTGTTGTGGGGTTTAACGCCATTTTTCAGCACACGGTAGGCCATATATGGCGGCCAGTATTAATGGTGGAGGAAGAAACCGGGAAAACCCCGGAAAGAACCACTGACCCACGAGAAGCTACTGGCATGCTTTCTCACATATCTACATTGGCTGAATCTGAGACTCGAACCGGCGCAGACAGAGGTGAGATGGCAGTGATCCGTAACGGCGAACGCTTTAGACCACTCGGCCACTCGGGGCCCCTGCTCCAGTTGAATCAAACATAATAACGTGATTGTAAATAAAAACTCCTGCACTTACCAATCAGAGTGGTTCATTCATCAGTCCACGCTATTCCACAAGATTTCCATATAACACGTCATTGTTCTAATGACAGCAAAATCTGCCTCATTTCCAGGACAGAAAATTTAAATTCCAAGAAAGTCATGAATGAGAAATGTCCTCACAGTCATCAAACACTTTGTTAAAATTGTACTAAGTATCGTACTACACAGTAATGTACTGTTTCCTACCATGGAATGTTTGCCAAATAAGAACTGATTAAATTCAAACGTTAACATGTAAAAGATATTAATTATTTAATGTTATTTTCATATGACATCTATCGATTGTGATAACAGAGTAATAATATCAAATGCTTTAATGTTTCTATTTTTGCATGTGTAGAACTAGCGTATTTAGGGTTGACAGGTCACCCCAATGCCTTCATTAAGATATTTGTAACAATGTGCAGTATAAACTAAACAATCGCAAGTTTCTCCGGATGCTCATAACAATCACCAGGTTTTTTTCTTCTTCTTGATTTTGTTCCTTTCTAAGAGTGGCATATACAGCTACATTCTACTTTGATAATTATTCAGATTTCCTAAACAGAATACAAGACCGGATGACCTTTACAGGCAATAATAGTATCTGATTAAATCTGCTAGCAAAAATGCAGGGTTACTTTAATTTAATTGGAAAACATTGGATAAGAAAAATAATCTGTCAGTGTTTGTACCACTCGTGGGTTGTCTCCCCACGAGGCTCTGCCTTATAGGGAGACAAATAATGTAACTCAGTGACTGGGATTTCCTTGTCTTGGTGCAAACCCCAATGTAGATTCTATCTTGATTGCACAATCAAGCCATGTTGGCAGAAAATCCTGATCATGATCAGACCTAAAGCATTAAGTTGATGTCGAGATGTGATCTAGAATCATTACTGTGACAATGATATTTGTTATATACCTATCATTTTGAGACAGTTCTAATAGTTATAATTTTAAATCTATTATGTAGGAAAGTAACCAATATTACCAGTTATGAACTTCCATCAGTGGGTTGTACTGTAATGTTTTGGTATGCAAATTCCCAATGTGATCTTGTGTTAGATGAACTGTTTGGCTGTATTATCTACTTTTATAAAAAATCAATAAATGTTTTTTATTGTTGTATTGACAACACTATGGTTTGGACCCTTCAAATATTTAATACAAAATGCAAGGTTTCTTAATTAAAGTCACTGTGAGAGTTTTGTTTACTGCTAGTGTCCACATTCCATTGCTAGGAGCACTGCTTTTGTAACCAGGAAACATCAATGATAAAGTAGCTCCAGCCTCATATAAGAGAAATGATAATATCTTTTTTTACTTGAAGGAAATTAAGGTAAAATTCTGTCTCTTTCTGGAGCAGAAAATTGATATGTATAAAATAAAATCCTGTTTCTTCCATTTCTCATTCTTTATCTGTATTTTCTTCCTAATTACCTGCTAATGACAGCCTTCCAAATACAATTTTATTCTGACACAGATTTTGCTATATTTGATCAAAAATGCCCGTAATTCAGAAAAATGTCTGTAATATGATACATAAAAATACCTATAATATACAAAATTGCCTGTAATACATACAAATGCCTGTAATATAATACAAAAAATTGCCTGTAATACATACAAATGCCTGTAATATAATACATAAAAATGCCTATAATATGTTACATAAAAATGCCTATAATATAGTAAATAAAAATGCCTATAATGACAAGACAGTATTGTTTCTAGAATCTGTCAAAAAGGGTGAGTTCCCCCACTGAAACTGTAAGAGGACCACATCTGCAAATATGTGGGAAAAACAGTGTCATGAGTTTGGGTGAGAAAAAAAAAAAGAGAACAAAATTCATCAATACTCAGTGTCTTATCTCAGTGTTATTATACAACGTCACTTGCTTGTTATAAACATGACATCATCAAGGATGGTACTTAATCATCTTTCAACAGTTCTAGTTCAGTGACTTGTACATGCTGTCATCAATACATTCTTTTTGTTACATCTGACACATCATTCCAATATTTTTAATAGGAATGGCCATTTCTTGG
This sequence comes from Sinohyriopsis cumingii, assembly GCA_028554795.2. Lineage (NCBI taxonomy): Eukaryota > Metazoa > Mollusca > Bivalvia > Unionida > Unionidae > Sinohyriopsis > Sinohyriopsis cumingii. The sequence continues at coordinate 79,550,433 of CM068841.1, forward strand.
TCCACTTTGCTTGGAAAATGTAATCATATCCATTTCACTTTCTTAATGGCAATGCAGTCTCTGCTGCTAAAGAATGACAACCTTCTTTCCCATTCTCATGCCAACTTTTGCAAAGAATAACCACCATCCTCTGAAGGAGTTGGAACTTTCTAGAAATTGTTCTGTGCTGTTTTTGAAAGAAAAAACAACTGACCTTTGATTCTGTAACATCTTCTACTAACAGAATACAAGTTTAACTGTAAGTGTATGAAGCAACTAGACTTTGCTCATTCAATCAAACTGCTGCATTATCAAACCCCCCTTGGACAGCTACCTATGAACCCTGCATATCTATAAATCACATTGTTGATGAGCATTGGTTGTCCTTGACAACCATGAACACAATACAATGAAGTTTCATAGTGACATATATGCAAAAGCCCAATACATGAATTACACCATGCATTGGATCCAAGGAAATGCACCAAAATCTGAACTATAAGGCATGACTTGAGGTTAATTTGCACCAAGATTATGAAAAATGCTGAAATCCAACATGCCCAGTGCCCAGGAAGCAACACTGACAAGGAATACTATAGTAGGGAAAAACCAAGCAATCAAGAAATTTCAGAGGTCAAATTGTTTAAATGTCAGCTTATCACTGATGTTTCCTGTCTGCTCTGTGTTTGCAGACCATATTGCTTAAACTTGTGTCTAATGCAAATGCAGGTGACATAATTCCAGAAATAAAACTATCATGTACACTGGAGCGTGATGGTGTGCTATTTGTAGCACATTTTACCATAGGAGATAAAAAATACTTTTGGGGTCATGAACAAAAACAATGTGTGACATACATTGTCAACATTTTTACCCTAACTTCTGGCACTATGCTGTAGTTACTGACATAAAGGAATTCAATTAAGAAAGTGAAATTCACATCATTTGACTGTAAATTTTATCACAAATTGTACTTACTGATAGGTAAATTCCAACAAAACATGATTTTGTAGATGCCATGTTAGCTGACCTGTTGAAATCCTACTCAATACAAATGTATATTTGGAGAGGAAAATGACAACAGCACTTAGTGTGTTTAGTTCCCATAGCATATGTGACATTTCTAATTTTGTCTTGAGTTGTTGTTGTTGTTGTTGTTGTTGTTGTTGTAGGGTTTAATGCCATTTTTCAGCACAAGATAGGCTATACATGGTGGCCAGTATAATTGGTGGAGGAAGAACCCTGGAAAACCCCGGGAAGAACCACCGACCCACGAGAAGCTACTGGCAGGCTTTCTCACGTACCCACACTAGCCGAGCCTGAGACTCGAACTTGTCTTGAGTGGACCACATCAAAAACTGAGAATAGCTGAATGTGTGTTCTGAGTGAACAAGATACTCAAACTGTGATGGTCTTAAACATACCATCCTCAGCCATTCTGATGTGCTGGGGATGCATATTCTGTGGAATGCAGTATAGCAAAACTTCCCAGTACTAGATGCTGATGGACTCCAAGAATGGATGCTGATGGGATTCAATGGTTGAATAGTGATGGGACTAAAAGACAAATTGCTGATGTACCTCGACACTGGTTGCTGATGGGACCCAAAGACTGGATAATGATAGGACCCTAAGACTGGATACTGATGGGATCCAAAGGTTGAATGCTGATGGGACTACAAAACAAGTTGCTGATGGGACCCAAAGACTGGATGTTGATGGGACTCTGTGACTGGATGCTATTGGAACCCCAAGACTGAATACTGTTTGGATCCCTAGGCTGGATGCTGATAGGATCCAAAGACTGGATGCTGATGGGCCTCTATGACTGGATGCTATTGGAACCCCAAGACTGAATACTGTTTGGATCCCTAGGCTGGATGCTGATAGGATCCAATGACTGGATGATGATGGGACCCTAAGACTGGATGCTGTTGGAACCACAAGACTGAATGCTACTGGGATCCCAAGACTGGAAGCTGATGGGACTGCAAGCTGCTATTGGAATCCAAAGACTGGATGCTGATGCAACCCTCAAAGTGGATGCTGATGGGCCCCATAATTTTGCCTTTTTATAGAGCTGTCCAGTATAAAGAGGTTTGATTAATATTAGTTGTTCTTCTTGTGGGGTTTAATGCCATTTTTCAGCACACAATAGGCTTTGATTAGTATTAGAACAGTCTCATTGCAACAAACAAATATGTTGTCAGTTTTTCTGAACTGGTTTTGGGAAATTTAACTGAATCAGAAAGTTCTAAGACATGTTTTTTGTTGAGCTGAACCCAAAATGTGGATAATGTAGGCTTTACTGTAGGACACATGATCAATAAAATGCTAACGCATAGGATACATTCTTCACAACAATTTTCTGTCAGTTTGAACAACAGTTAATTCTAAGACATTGTACAACAAATTCTCTGGTACCATTTTATATCAAACTTGAACTACAGCTACTTCAATGGTGCTGCTTGACAAATTTCCATGCTTTTAATCGCATATTACATTCCACCATTCATTCATCGAACCCATTTAGACAGCAACCATGACAAAACCATCATTATTCAAATCTGTTAAATTTGAATGTGTTTATAATCCCAGGTGCAGTTTAGTCAAGAAACACTGAAAAATGTCCATTTAGTTTATATCTTTGTATCTATATATACATATGACCTCTTCCCAAAGGGAGATAACCCAAATTACAAAAGAACAAGTTTTATGAATTGACACCAGTGGTTTAGGTGATGTGGTAGCATGCAGATGGAAAAAATATAACCATACTTGACGTTAAAGCGTTGGGACAAATAACTAACTGACCATAACATACCATGTGGTTGAGCCTCTCCACCTCAGTCTGTAGATTTCTGTTGGCTTGGATTAGTTGTCTGACCTCAGACTGTGAATGAATAAAAGCCCGCCTCATCTCTAAATAATGCTCTGTTGTTGGGGGTTCCATTACTACTGAATCGGTATGATTGTTCTAAGTGAAAAAGGAAAATAAAACCAATTTTTACTGGAAGGAAACAATTTTGCTGTCAACGAATGCTGCGTCTAAGTGACCCAAATTAAAATATAACACTGAGGACGAGTTGAATTAGAATTTAAAAAGCAAGTTTGAAACACAATTAATACAACAGGGAGCAGGAAATGATTATATAGGATTATGTTCAACCTATTTGATACAGTATACAAAGATACATGCATTCATACCTACCTACATAACATACATAAACACACACACACATACACACACACACACACACACTCTCTCAATGCAAAAAAGACCATAGATTAATCACTAAAATACAAATATTACCTCTGGAACTGTGGGCATCGGTGTTGGAGTTGATTCCTTTTCCTGTTTGCATAGAAGAAAATATATTTGTAAGTATCATCCAAACACAGAAGTTTAAAACATTTTCATGAAATCTGACCTAATATTGTAAAAGTCTTTTTCTTCATTTCAGAAGCTGCAAGTACGTCATTTTACTCACATTAGTTCATAGCTCTGTGACGCTCTTAGATAACAAGTGACCTCATGTCAATGATCTCGTAATGTAAAGATCACGTTATTTTGAGATGTTCAGTAGCGCTGATTGAAAAAACTGGACTATCTTAATTCATATGAAGACTAAATGGTGTAGTCACTGATTTGCTGAAAAAAATTACTAGTATATAATGGCAGATCTGGGTCTGTGTCATTTACAATTGGATCTGATCTATACATAGGCTAAAATTGTATGTCTCACTATCTGGTAAACTGCAAATAAGCCAATAACTTCGATTTGTGGGGGGGGGGGATTTAAAGTATTTTGTACCTCGTGTTGCCCCTCAAGCTGAGGCATTTTCTTATCCTCTGACTTCATACTCTTGACACTGAGGTTGTCCACACTGCTGTAATCCTCATCAGAAGCCACACTGTCATAAAGGGGTTCATCATCACTGGTGAAACTGCTTACATTCAAAGCTCTGCGGACTGTTGGAGTTGCTGGTAAACTTTCTCTCTTTGCTGAAAAAAAAAAATACTGTGCATTTTTTTCTCCTTTACTGACATATGGTAACATTTAATTTATTAACTTATTCCTTATGAAACCATTCTACTGGCCTAAGTGGTTAGAGTGTTTGCCTCTGATGCGGGAGGTCATGGGATTAACCCCTGACCCAGTCACACCAAACATTTATAAAAATGGTAATAGCAGCTGCCTCGATAGGCACTCAGCATTAAAAGGTTAGTGTTAGGACTGGTTGGCTTGGTGTCAGGAAAATGTCACCAGGTGGGACATCATGCTACATGTCTGCAGCATGATGCCCCAGTGCTAAAAATCGCTGAAAACTGCCACACTGCAGGCAATGTAGCAAAATGACTAAAGTTGTTAAAGCTATATTAAAAATCCAAAATCACACACACATACCACTTGTGATGGTAGCTCAAATTCCACATGTAGGAGCAAAGAGTTTCCACACTGGCTGAAAATAATAACCTGGATTTCAAATCTTATTTTTAAGGGGAAAGGAGTAAACATTATAGGATACCTGCATGAAATGGGAGACTGGAATTAGTAACCTTTTTTTACTGCCAGAGCCCTAAATACTTCACTTACAAATGGTTAATTTATTTAAACAGTGGACACCTTTACGAATTTTTCATTTTTCAGAACAGGATGATTGGTATTGATTTGGTTTAGTTTTGAAATTTTACAGCACAGCATTACAAATAGATTTAGTGCCAAGGCAACTGAAAGTGCCTTACCCATGGATGGACCATGATAGCTGACAAGGCAACTAAAAGTGCCTTACCCACGGATGGACCATGATAGCTGACAAGGCAACTAAAAGTGCCTTACCCATGGATGGATCATGATAGTGACAAGGCAACTAAAAGTGCCTTACCCATGGATGGACCATGATAGCTGACAAGGCAACTAAAAGTGCCTTACCCATGGATGGATCATGATAGCTGACAAGGCAACTAAAAGTGCCTTACCCATGGATGGATCATGATAGCTGACAAGGCAACTAAAAGTGCCTTACCCATGGATGGACCATGATAGCTGATCTGATGGCTGGATTTGAAACTGTGGCCTTTTTGTAATGATTCTGGTGTGCAAAATGACTGAGCCACTGTGGCTTCTGAGTGAACCATATATCATCTGCAGATGAAGTAATCCTAATTTGTGACACTCTTAATTTAATTATCTTTATATTGAAAAACATTATCATGATAAAATAACTGTATGGAATTAGTTGTCTGTGTACATGCAAGACATAGAGTTCTTGGGAAAATTCCTTTCCTGCCATTGGAACATAATTTCTGTCATGCAATAATTATCTTTCATGGATCAGAATCATTTGTAAAAATTTGAAAGGTACTGATGCTCAATTGCTTTGTGTTAAATTTGTCCTAAATTCTCTTCAATTTTTTGGTTTATAAGTAATAAAAAATTTCTGTTTCTAGAAACAACGGCCATGTCTGATGGCAGGATGACATTATCTTTATCAGTTTGATACAGCCAGATGAAATATTACATCCAGGATGTGGAATTTTGTAAAAGCCACAAACAATTAATTGCTGACCTAGCTAGCACTAAAAAGTAACAACAACAATCAACATTGTTTAGCATTTATTATGAATTAACTGTACCTAATCACAACAAACACAATGTAGACTTTGTATAGTACATACATTTTTGTAAGGTTTATATTTGGGTTTTTTTTGGAGTGTTTTGTTGTCATTTGTATAATTGTTCTTTTGTGGCTCTGTGCCCTTGCAAAAGAGGAATTGGTAAAGTGTTGTTTGTCAGTTTTTCTTTCTCACATGTATATCTATATATATATGTGTGTGTGTGTGTGTGTGTATATATATATATATATATATATATAGATACACACATACACACACACATACACACACACACACACACACACACACACAAATCCAACTGCAGACAACATAGTAATTGATCAGGTTTGATCAGGTTCTGTTGTTTTTTCTAGTGATTACTCCAAACAACTGCATAGACCCAGATCTGCTTGCGCATTATTTGACATCAGAGCTGGGTCTATGAAGTCTGAATCTGGATCCAACTTATATATGAGTACATATGGTACACCTTACTTTCAGTAAAAGCCCCTACTAATCAGATTAAGATCAGATCTCTATTGTCCTACATGAAGATCTTACACCAACCGCTTAAGAGTCATGTTCTGGTGACCTCTGAATTACCCAATGGAAATGCAGCTTTCAAAAACCTGTAAGTAAATCAAATCGTTCGGTATACATTCATGTTCTTCATCCACACTGTTTAGTCTTCAAATGTGAAGATATAAGACTTCATCTGATTGGCTGATAAAATTAGTGATTATGGTAATAACATAAGTTACCAGAACATGACCCCTAAGCAGTCACTGTCAGATTTTCATGTAAGACACTGGAGAACTGATTTTAATCAGATTGAGCCACTACACACCTCATCAAAGAATTACCTGGTACAATTGTTCTAGTGTTTCAAATGTAAAATATATCTCAAGTTTAACAGGCATTTTCCTAACATAACTTTCCCCAGAAAATGAATACATGTACACTTGTGTCTTTATATTAGATTCAAGCCCTCCACATTGTGCAAATAACTTTCAATTTAACAGGCAGTCAAAATTAGTAAATTATGAATGATCACTGCCCTGGCTCCATATATCAATTATCTGCATTAATATACAGGGTAATATGGACAGACTGACTGCTGCCCTCCTTCCATGGATCAATTATATGTGTACAGGGTAATATCGACAAAATGATTGCTGCCCTCATTCTGTGGATCAATTATATACTTTAATAAATAGGATAATATGGAGAGATTAGCATGTTTACTAAATTCTTGTAATTTTGGGATCTGAGAACATTTTTTTATTTTTACACACAGTAACAAAGAAATAACTTATTTAAACAACAGGATATGTTTGAGTTCTCTTTTCCTATTGCTCTGCCTGCCTTGATTGACAATGGCTAAATACGTAGAGAACTAAAAATGATCATTTTTCTGGATTAGATTCAATAGGTCTTTCCATTCCTTAAATCTTCTCTACATGCATATGTGAATGTATATACATTTTCTCATCACCATGGTTTGATTTAATTTATAAACATAGGTAGAATTACATATTTTGGAAATGATACAATACCTGAAGGACATATGGTACTAATTATATGGAAAAATGGAACCAGCCTGGAAATGACTGAATATAAAATTGAGTACATATGGAATGGTTGATAACAAGAGTTTTTTGTACAAAAAGAATCTTTTGTGTGTGTGTGATTTGGATTTATAACGTTGCTTTAAAAAAATTTTCAGTCATATCGCTACGATGTCTGCAGTGTGACAATTTATAGTGATGTCTAGCACTGGGGCATAATGCTTGAGACATGTAGCATGATGTCCCAGCCAGTCACATTATCCTGACACCAGGCCAACCAGTCCTTACACTAACCTCTTAATGCTGAGTGCCAAGCGAGGCAGCTGTTAGTACCATTTTTGTGTCTTTTGTATGACTCAGCCAGGGATTGAACCATGACCTCCTGCATCCGAGGCGGACACTCTAACCACTAGTGGTAAAAGTCTTTTGAGAGCTTATCTTAGTTGTAACTGACAAAAAATAGAGACATTCATTACTGAAATTAGCACCTGCTCTTTGATGCAGAATTGAAAGCGCATGTTTCAAACACATGTAGGTCCAGAAACTGCAGCGGCTTATATCCTTTTCTCTACACAGAAGCTGTCATCCAGGTTTCATCTACACTGATAAACATAGGTTTAATCATGACCACTCAGAAATTAAAAGTTATTGAATTTTTAATAGTTTGGTGCTTGCATATGTTTATGCTGGGAACTGAATTAATACCATGAGCCCTGAAGGTATCTGAATTGAAATCTTCATAATCGACCACATCCTTCATAATCAATTGTGATAAGGGGAATGAAGATAAGTTTATTTCAACTTTCACAGAGCTGGCAGGAATTAATTGAACAGCTACTGTTTATATTAAGAATGGTCCACTTCAAGAACTGTGTGTACACAGCCATCAGCATATTTTATTATTGGAAACTGATGACTAATCATGATGGATAACTGTATATACTAGTATAGTTGAGTTCAACTGCAAATCAGGGTCCATGCTACTTGTTCTACTGATTTCTCTGCCATAGCATTATGCAATCACAGATGTAGGTCTGTGCATTTTGCAGTTGGATTTGACTTATAAGCAAGTATGTATTTTTTCATAATTCATGTTACTGTTTAAGCAGCTAGGCTAGTATTCATCTGTTATTGATAATACAAGGCTCATGCATCCTATAAATTATAATTTACTGCTTTATGAGAAAGCTGACACCTGCTTTTGAAATCATTTGTATATATTCCAGATGAAATACAAGATGTGAAATGGGTATACACTGTATGTATATATATATATATATATATATATATATATATATATATATATATATATATATATGTATGTTCATTTTTTAATTAAAAATTCAACTGCATGTTCATAATCCAAATGCAGATTATCTTAATTTTTCATTAAAATTTACTGTTTCATATCGTTTTTCAGTCTGATTAAAATTGAGATCTACAATGAATATATATGACTGCACTACTGATACAGGTTCATGTTTGTTGCATCTTGGGATTCCTAGTCCACTTATTTTTCAAATCCAAAAAACAGCATTTGTCTTCGGGAGAGATATCATTAGAAATGGTGCATTGCTAATGACGTTTTTCGATTTCATAAATGTGAAAGCTGTAATTTGGTGAATTGAATGGTTAACAGAAGATTGCCTTGAAATGGCATCTGTTTGATCTCCGTTATGTAAGAAATCTCAACTTTAATCAAACTGTATTATTCTTCTTCTTTCAGGCTGCCAATCATTTTGAAAAATGTGCCTCCAAATGATTCTGGACAGTGTCATACACCCCCACCCCCACCCCCACCCCGATAATGAATTACCACATATTATTGCATGTGTTGTAACAAGAGCTTGAACTCAGAATCACAAGAATGTTAAGCAAGCTAGTTAATGCCATGCTATCTTGGCAAAATTTCTTCAGTGCAGTGCATGCAGTCAATTCTGTGAAATTCATGGTATCAAATTTGGTCAGATTAATCATAATGTCAGATAAACAAATATGACCCAAACAATTAAATCATATGGATATGTAAGTGTGCCAGTGCTCTTGATGGTTGTATGAGTGCATGAGATTTTGTGTGTGTTTAAGTTCCCCTCCCCCTCACCAGTGTTTTTGATAGCACTGTTTTTAAAATTAGAGTAGGTAGGTAAGATTTTTTTATATAACACACACATTCACACACATGAATATATATATATATATATATATATATATATATATATATATATATATATATATATATATATATATATATATATTCATACACAAAGCTCTCCAATTGCTGGGCAATTAAATGCACTAATCAATTTCCGTAATTTCTTGTTTTAATTTTCTTATGGGGGTGTGTGCTAGGGTCGGCAGCAAAAAACAGGGATGGTTGGCTGACTGGAAACATGCATATTTTTTTGGCTAGCTTTAGAGTAACTGTAATGCTTCCTACTAACAGCAATTGACAATTTTATTGTAATGACAAGGTTGTATTATCAACATTTATCAAAACAACTCAGACTAGCCTTCAGTAATCTGATTCACAGTTTTAACAGAAGCAGACCATAAATTGTTGTGATACATAGACCAACAATAAAGTTGTTATGACAACACTGAGCTAATAGCAATTGGGACTGGGGCCCCAAGTGGCTGAGTGGTCTAAAGCACCCACTGTTACAGATCACCGCGTCTCACCTCTGTCTGCATGGGTTCAGGTCTCAGGCTTGGCCAATGTGGTTACATGAGAAAACTTGCCAGTAGCTTCTCGTGGGTCAGTGGTTCTTTCCAGGGTTTTACTGGATTCTTCCGTCATCATTGATACTGGCCGCCATGTGTAGCCTATCTTGTGCTGAAAAATGGCATTAAACCCTACAACAACAATATCAACAGCAATTGGGACTGTCCATGTAAAACCTTTACTCCTGATCTTATGAAGAGAAAACAAGTCTGACCAAACGGTTGCATCTGTTGATTCTGAGTAAGATTTTGAAGTTCAGAGTAACATTTATTATGTGAAATGTCAAGCAAAGCATAATTATGAAGGAGCCAGGTATTTGTGACAGTCTCTTTTGTTGATATCCAGCATCACAGTAATCCTACAGAGTATTTCTTCATCACAACACTGACATTCAACCTGTGCTGAAATGAAATCAAGCTGGTCCGAATACAAATCATAAGCTTGATACTGATATTTATTTTTCTCATTAAATGTTTTAAATGCCAGGATCAATATTTTCCTATACCAAATTTACTTCAAAAAAAGTTACAGCCAATGAATTAAAGATTTCTGAATGCTATATGATATAAAAAGTGTAATTTAGAATATCTGGTAAAATCCATTAAAAATTAGGTAGTGTTGTAAGTACTGGCTTCATGAGTTAGAAGGTCAATAGCTGCCAATCTCATCAAACTGCAAGGTGTACAGACCCAGATCTGCCATTGCTTAATGTGCAGGCAGATCAGAGTTGATGCAATTTGTTAGAGTTATGAGCAGAACAAACAGGACAGATCCTGATCAGCTAGCATGTTATGTGATGGCAGGTCAGGGTCGATGTTGTTTGCAGCTGCAATTGACTGATAAGTGAGAAATTACAGCATTATACCAGTATATGGTGTGCAAAAAAAATGGTTAGAAGAACTGGAGAAAAGAAATGTTCTCCCACTTAATTTTCTGTCTGTATAAACTATTCCTTCTCTCATATCTAAATGCAATTTTTGAAGAAAATGAACATTTCAAATTCTAATTTTAATGTTTTGCATTTGAAACTTTGCCCTTCATTTTTTCATACACCCATCTGTTGATATGTATATATACAGCAGTAATTTGGTAACCACAGTATTATTAGTGAATGGAATATCAGATTATTGGGTTAATTAGTGTCTGATACTCTTGATGCCCTCAGTGATGGAAATTTGATAAAGTTTAATGACTCATCATCAATTCTCCTGATTGTGTGTGTGTTTTGGATTTTTAACCTAGCTTTAACTATTTTCCAGTCATATCACTACTATGTCTGCAATGTGGCAGTTTATAGTAATGTCTAGCACTGGGGCATCATGCTGCAGACATGTAGCATCATGTCCCACCCAGTCACATTATCCTGACACCAGTCCTAACACTAACATCTTAACGCTGAGCACCAAGCAAGGCAGCTGCAAGTACCATTTTTATAAGTCTTTGGTATGACTCAGCTGGGGTTTGGAGCGGTCTCCTAACTGATTGAAGATCGATTAATAATCAATCAATTTGTCCCCAGGATGTGGTGCAATCGTTAAAATAGACTGAAATCTGAAACAGTGGGAATGGCTCAAAACTATTTTGTTAGCAAAATTGACCACAGAAATGGTAACTGATTAAATGGTTATGTCAATGAAAGTGATCAGTCCTTGAATAAATCAATTTCTCAGAAGAGCAATAGATACACTACTGCTTATAATAATAGTCTGCTTTGAATTACATCCTAAAATATCATATTGCTTGTAATAACAAGATTGATTTCAATTATACCCTAATATATCCCATTCATATGCTTCAAAATTAACTGCAAGTATATTACATTAAATTGGCTTAATCAATATTTTGAAATTTGTGCACAAGTTTCAAATACAATTTATAAAAACAATAACATGAGCTAGTTATTAATGAAAAATGTATGCACCCCATATGCACAAAGACTGCATTCAAGAAAGATAAAAAAATAGAAATAATTTCATATTAAAAATACACTTCCTAACCACACGTTTCTTTTCATGTGCATTCCTACAACAAAAAATGTGTTATATTCAATTCAATGGTAAAATTATTTTTCAATAAAAATGGAGTTAAGTTCGTGGAATTGAATTTTGTTAAAGACAGCAAAACAACATAATGTCTTTTTACCTAAAATAATAAAGTGCTGTCTCGAATTTGCATTAATAAGGTCACTCTTAGGGTATCCAAGGTTACAAATCCCTAGTTACCCTGACTGTGGGGATTTTACTATAACATGGGACTTTGAGAGCCAAGGTAACCCAAACTACTGCTGGCCAAGAAATTTTAAAAAACACACATCTTTCTTCCATTAAAAAGTTTTTATGCTGTATTTAAAATATCATCAATTAATTTTTTCTCTAACAATAAATGAAAAATCTTGTTTTCTGCAAATCTGCCATTTAAGAAAAGTAAAGATATTTAAAAAAAACTCACATTGATGTGCTATGCAAAAAGTATAAAACACAAAAAGACTTACAGATTACCAACACAAAACACTGCAAATAAGTATGGCCTTCAAGCACCAAAATCCCCAGATGATCTTCACCAACAAGAACTTCTGACATGTGTTAATTCATGGGTGTTCTTCACTGTTTTCCAAATCTCAAATTACTGCATACAATTTTCAAAGTCAATGCAATGCCCTGTAATCAGAGTTGTGGATTTCATGGTCTGAGGTGCACAATTTGATTGACAGATAATTGCACCCCTTTTAACCAGACCATGCCACTTCTGACTGACGGGGCTATAGTATTGTGCACTCAGTTATGGTCAGAAAATTGTCTTGTGCTATTTGATCTAGTCTCCATTGACAGCGCTAAACTGACTCAATAGAGTGAGAGATAAAAGAAAGTAAAGGGTGTGTTTAGTTAGTTTTGTGAGAAACAAAAGAGAAATATTAGCTGTTGAGCAACCCATGGTAGGACTCCAGACTAAATGTCAAGGGTCTGCCATGTCATCCGCACTGGGCATTCATATTCACCCACTAATAACGAGGTCAAAAAATGGTAAAGTACACTGGATCATAGACCAGGTCACTGACTAGTGTCTTATAATGATATATTTTTCAACCAAAACATCTTCAAAGGACAAAATTACATTTAAAATTCTTTAATGTGGAGTAAAAGATAAAAGTATCCTATAGCAAAGTTTGAAGCAGCAAAAGTTTAACCTTTAGGTAACATGTACCATATATAACTTGCTTATAAGTTGAGTCCAATTGCACACAACATAGACCCTGATTTACCATTGAAAAATGCACTAGCAAATCAGGGTCTATGTTGTTTCTGTTGTACTACTCAGTTTTAACCAAACTGCTGAGACCCAGTATGCAATGACTGATCAGGGTCTATTCAGTTTGCAGCTGGATTTTACTTTATCATACTTGTAAGCTAGGATATGCAATATTTACTTTATTATACTTGTAAGTGAGGAATCTATGCAATATTTACTTTACTTGTAAGCTAGGATATGCAATATTTACTTTATTATACTTGTAAGCTAGGATATGCAATATTTACTTTATTGTACTTGTAAGCTAGGATATGCAATATTTACTTTACTATACTTGTAAGCTAGGATATGCAATATTTACTTTATCATACTTGTAAGCTAGGATATGCAATATTTACTTTATTATACTTGTAAGCTAGGATATGCAATATTTGCTTTATCATACTTGTAAGCTAGGATATGCAATATTTACTTTATTATACTTGTAAGCTTGGATATACAATATTTACTTTATCATGCTTGCAAGCTAGGATATGAAATATTTACTTTATTATACTTGTAAGCTAGGATATGCAATATTTACTTTATTATACTTGTAAGCTAGGAATCTATGCAGTATTTACTTTACTTGTAAGCTAGGATATGCAATATTTACTTTATTATACTTGTAAGCTAGGATATGCAATATTTGCTTAATCATACTTGTAAGCTAGGATATGAAATATTTACTTTATTATACTTGTAAGCTAGGATATGCAATATTTACTTTATCATACTTGTAAGCTAGGATATGAAATATTTACTTTATTACTCCATTGCTATGCAAAAAAACCATGAATAAGCAGATACAAATTATGCAATGAAGACCTTTTGTGGACCCTTAAACAAGTTCTTACGTGTATAGTACACAGATGTACATTAGCAAAAACAGTCTGTCGTAGATGCTAATGCTCAATTAGCAGTCATTGATATTCTCGATAGCTTGAACATAACTCAGTTTGGTGACAAAAACATTTTCTTAAACAGCCATACATTAAAGAGAATTAGTGATAACAAGATTGTTAATATGTCCACCATGGTAGCCATACTTGATTTCTGATGGGCTATATTTTCATTTAGGACCAACCAGACATCATAGGAAGTCTTTTAGTGAAAACTCTGGAATGATACAACCCGCCATTTAAGATAAATAGCCAAAGCACACATTTTAAGCCAGATCCCATAGAGACTATAATGAATGTCAGATCAGCACTATTTTCATTTAGGACCAACTAGACAGCATAAGACATTTTTCAGTAGAAACTCCATACAGATATTAACGTCTGTTTATGAGGAATAGCAATTAGAAGATTTTCAAGATGTCTACAGTGGTGACCATATTGGATGTCTGAGATTGTTCATGGGCACCATTTTTGCTTAGAACCAATCAGATATCATCAGTCTTTAAGTGAAAACCCCACATCAGTATGACCATCCATTCAAGAGGAGTGTGCACAATAAGATTTTGCTATCCCCACTTTTATGTCTTCATGAAATCCCCACTTAATTTAGAATGAGTGGAATTCCCCAGCCCCAGAAGATCATTTTCATTTCTACCTGGCTAGAAAAAGATACAAAATTTCATTGCATTACAAAAACTTGTGTCAAGGCAGCATTTCTTTTTCCTGACGAAAGCCAAACCTAAGTAAGAAAGAGGAATGTTCCATATTAATATACCCATCATATGACACCACTGACAGAAAGTTTGATAAATTCATTGCATACTTCTGATAAAACACATGTACATCATTTGATGATCTTTAACACACTTGACTACAAAAAGTGGTAATGCTGTTGATGATAAGACAACGATATGCCATTATGGGTCTATCAAATGAATGACAGAATAAAATGACTGGATGTCTTTACTTTGCACAATTTGCATGCTACCTCGACCACTAGGCTAGCCTAAAGAAAAAGTGTGCAAAAAAAGCATTTTTTGTGGGGTTGCAGGAGATGCTGTTAATCATTTTAAATTTTTGCTTTTAAATTTTAAAAATTTATTGAGGTTTCTACAGTATTTTAAGGCTTTTTTTTAGATTAATAAGTTAAAAGTATTGAAATGAATGAGTACTGTATAAAGGACTTATTATAATGTGGTCTCAGTGCAAAGGAGTATAGTCTATGTTTTCCACTGACACCATTATAATGAGTGTTGTATCATGTACTTCAATATAAGGTGGTCTCACTATCAGGCAGTAACCATGTTGTTTTGAGGTGCTTTATTGTGAAATACATGACAGTACTTGTGTTATATTAGAACAGTCTTATACTAAGGTGGTTTATACAGAAATTCATAACCAGTCCTGTGTTATATTAGGAACAGTGTTATACTGAAGTGCTTTATACATATAGCATGATCCATCATCATACCTGTGTTATATCAGGAACAGTATTATACTGAGGTGCTTTATACTGAGATCCATGAGCATACACATGTTACCTCTTGGACTGCATTATACTGATGTGCTTTATAGTGAGATCCATGAGCATACACGTGTTACCTCTTGGACTGCATTATACTGATGTGCTTTATAGTGAGATCCATGAGCATACATGTGTTACCTCTTGGACTGCATTATACTGAGGTGCTTTATACTGAGATCCATGAGCATACATGTGTTACCACTTGGACTGCATTATACTGATGTGCTTTATAGTGAGATCCATGACCAATGGTGTGCTACCGCTTGGACTGCATTATACTGAGGTGTTTTATAGTGAGATCCATGACCATACTTGTATCACCGCTTGGACTGCATTATATTGCGGTGTTTTCTAGTGAGATCCATGACCATGTTGTATCAGGGCCATATTATATTGATGTGCTTAATAGTGAGGAGTCCCTGCTTATCAGAAATTCTTGATATCAGCACAAAGCTACAACTGCAGCACATTTGTTTGTACTGCAAACCAAGACGCCAGCAGCTTGAGCAAGATCTGCCATGATGCAATGCAGTAGCAAATCACAGTCTACACTGTTCCTTCTGTTCACGATGTTAAGCAAACAGCATACTCCTTGACCTGTGAATGTATTATGCGATGACAGACTGGATCTGTACATTAGACATTGATAAATTTTGCAGCTTTAATAAGATCAACAATTAATCAAAGAGAAACTAGTTTGGTTTGGCAAGCAATGGATGAGCATGAAAATATTTCACAAAATGCTAAACACAATGATGCACCAACCATATACCCTATATTAAGATAGGGTAATAAATAAACTACACAAAAACTTCTCTGTTACACTGTAAATATAAACAGAGATACAATCTCATGTTTCAACAAAGCAAACATTATCTGCCCACCTGAGATGGGTAATTTAGCTTTAATGTACAAGTTTATGATGTTTTTATCTCCATCTTCACATGCATTTTGTAGTGTCCATTTTTTTAAATTATGTGCAAGTATGAGAGAGAGAGACAGAGACAGAGTCAGACAGACAAAAACAGAAAGACAGGCAGACAGACAGAGAGGGCATCAAATGTTTTTGGTTCAACTAGTTTAAACCTTAAAGCTACAGCAAAGAAGTGAATTTTTCCTCCACTTACACTAGAACTTCGAACATTTCATGTGCTTGGTCTCAGAAGTGTCCTTTGAAAATAGGGTATTGGATACTGATACTGAAAGTTTAAAGAGCTGCAGCACTTGAGTGGTTAGCAAGCGGGACTTGCAGCCAAAAGTTGCTGGACTCATAGCCAAAAAGTTCTGTGACTCACAGCAAAAAAGCTGCTGGTTAGATTCCTACCATTTGATTAGCTCATGTTGGCTCCCAAAATAGGTTGATCTGATTGTAGGACTCTTGGACAAGGCACTTTATTCAAAATGCCTCAGCAGTAAAGAATCTACCTGTGTTGCCATCCCATAAAACTGATATAATGGTGGTTAATATTCTCAAAGAACATGCCAAATTGTGTTTTGTAAATCCAGCTGATCAATAACGAAAAAGTGAATCCCTTTGTGACAACTTTTACTTCACTGCCAAATCTCACTTCCAAGAAGTATTGTTTTGGATGGATACAGGTTACTGATGATGATGATGATGATGATGACGACGATTAAAGCAATAAAGCTCTCCATGATAAGAATAAAAAGGAATGCAAAATATCATGAAAATGTAATCTAAGTCATTGTATGAATCAAATACATTTTATACACCAGCTTATAAAAGCACATTTGATGCATTAGTAACAAACATTCATCTGGTAATTGTGGCCATGCATAACCAAATATAAAATATCAAGGAAAGAGCAGTGCATTCATTTCATCATATAAAATTCTTGGTAGAAACCTTTCTTACAGCTGTAAGCCAAATAAAACCTATAATTTACACAAGTAACACAAAAGAGTAAATGAACATCTACTTTACCTGTAATTCAATGAGTAAATTCACACACAAATCCTGGAAGACAGAGTATTAGATTCCTACAGGCAGCGGAGAACTGTCTTTACCTCACAACACTGTTACATGAAATTAAGTAAGATAGAATGCACTAATACAATACAGTACATCACTGCACAGAAGACTAAACCTGCAGCATAACAGCACAGCAACCATATATCACAGCATGGACTTAAACCTGCAGCATAATAACACAACAACCATATATCACAGCATGGACTTAAACCTGCAGCATAATAACACAGCAACCATATATCACAGCATGGACTTAAACCTGCAGCATAACAGCACAGTAACCATATATCACAGCATGGACTTAAACCTGCAGCATAACAGCACAGCAACCATATATCACAGCATGGACATAAACCTGCAGCATAATAACACAGTAACCATATACCACGGTATGGACTAACAGCCTAAATAATAAAATAACTGAACTCTGTAATAATGTACATTCAGTCATTCCTGAGGGTATCCATTTTTGAGCTTTGAGGAAAAACAAGCCATTTTTCTGTATTTATATTCGTAAATAGGAAAGAGGTCCAACTGTTTCCACAGAATGCAACTTTTATATTGGGTTTTTAAATCTGAGGTTTCCAGCCACCAGTAAATCCACCAACATCAGTACCTTATTACACTAGTGAAGGTGTGTATTGGGGGGAGGCTTTGTAAAAATGTTGCGAAGTAAGATATTTCTTCCAATTGGAAAAAGCTTGTAAAATTTATCAAGACTATAAAACCGGGACTGTTTACCATGAAGCACGGAGAATAACATAGAAGGCCAAATGAGTTGTGCTAATAATAACACATTAGATATTATACGGTTGTCAGGAGGTATCAAACAGTTGATTTTGTAAAACCAGTCTGCCATGGAAAGCTAAAATGGAGGAGGCCCATGAAAGGAAACTGGCCAATGTATCAGCCACTCATCCATGAGTGCCAACAGAATGGATGGAAGGCCTGGAATCTACAGATAGAAATAGGATGCTGTGGCTTTGCATCACAGACCTTTTGGCATGCCATGGGAGCCATCAGGACTATAGGAGCTAGTCGCAGAATGTTAGTCACCAAGGTTATCAAACAAACCAAGGAAGCCTCATATTGGACTTGGTGGAAGAGAGAATAGCAACAGAAAGGCTAACTGGTTTCGGGCTGAGTCTGATCAACTCAGTCAGAAGAGTGTTGTGGGTCAGTGATGAAATGCTCTAGGAAAGAGGATCCTCACCTGATGATGTAACTGATATATATATATATATATATATATATATATATAGAGAGAGAGAGAGAGAGAGAGAGAGAGAGAGAGAGAGAGAGACAGACAGACAGACAGAGAGAGAGACAGAGAGAGAGGCAGAGAGAGTATGAGAGATACAGACAAAAAAAAAGTTGTAGAAACATACTGGTGAAAAATCAAACCAACAGAAATATATATCGAGTCAAAAAATATTTAAGAGTAAAGAGGACTGATTAAAAAGGTCCGATTGTTACGGAGTTTTACTATTTTGTACATCAAACAATGAAGAAATTTCCTGAAAATTAAAACTGTTAAATTTGATATCTCATTAAAGCATAGCAGATAATGACAAAAGTTAAGGTAAAAACTTTAAAAAATTTGGATCACTGATTTGCTTGTGTTGAACATAGCTTATATCAGTTACTACATGACCAATGTGAGTTTAGCAGGAAAAATCTACCCACCTGGTATACATAAATGATATTAAAATATATCTTTAATGATTACATGTCAGCCTAAAGATCTGTAATTAGAAGTATTCGGCATGCCTGATGTCAACAAATACAATAAATTCAGAAATGAAATACAACTGTCTGAACTATCACATATCCTTCCATAAATTTTTCTTTCAAATACAGGTGTGTCCTTTGTCACACATGCTGGATTCAAAATTTGTTAAGTCAAAAAGCTGTAAAAAGAAAATGTGCACTAAATTTGAACCCTGTTCTTAATTTCAGCTTGTCAACTTGATATTTAATTGCCTTTAAATTTTACACTGAGTGAAGTGTTTAGTCTTACAGGTTTTACCAGGGCATACGAGAACACTATCGTGCCATGTGGGATTTAAGTTGAAATGTGAAATGTAATTTTATTTAAAATGTGCTTAATTACTGCATTGTTAGCCTAATTACAGTATTTTATATAATTACAGCATTTTTGTTTCTTGCTCCATTGTATATCCAATTTACTAATTTTAACCTTTCATCACAGCATGATAATCCAAAGATACATACTGTTAAAATAATACTATTATGTATGAAATGCCATAATGTCAGTAATTTAATGTACCCTGTAAACTATTTTATACAACCAATCCATAACAATCATAATTATTTTTGTCCTTTAATTTTTTGGAGTGGAACCTTTATCTTACCAAAGATTTACAAATTTTTTGCATTTAATAATGAGGGGAAAATTTTGTTCTTATTTCAAAAATGTTTAAACCCACACAAATATCAAGAGTCCCTGGAAGCTCCTGATACTCTGCTGAGTGAAAAGAATTTCCAGAAATTCAAGATAAGACCATTTCTCCGTTTTGACCTTCAAGTATTTAAACCATCTGTGATATTCTTCAACCATAACAAGATTTTCAAATTACCTGCTGGATGTCTTCTTGGCACCATTTTCACTTAGAACAAAGTAGAAATCTTTTGGTAAAAAAACCCACAAAAGTAATAATGATCATCCATTCAATGGGTGTAGTAGCAACAGTTTTAAAGTCAGTCATCATGGCAGCCATACTGCATGTACAACTGGTACCATTTTCATCTAGGACTTGGTGAAATCCTTTGTGACAGTAATCATCCATTCTGGTGGATTAGTGACAACAAGATTTTTAAAACAGTCATGGCAGCCATACTGGATGCATAACTGGCATCATTTTCATCTAGGACCAACTATCATAAGCAGTCTATTGCTGAAAACCCCATGTTGATACAGCCATCCATTTGGACAGGAGCAAAGATAACATTATTTTCAAGATGTGACTTTCCATTCAGGAAGAGTAGCAATAACAAGATTTTCAAAATGGCTGCTGTGGTGGCCATATTGGCTATCAGGTTGGCACCATTTTCATTTAAGACCAACTGGACAGCATAAGAACTCTTCTGGTAAAAATCCAAGTTAAAATGTTTGTATTTTGAAGAAGAGTTGTGATTAAAAGATTTTAAAGATTGCCACTAAGTCAGCCATTTATTTGTCGTACCATTTTCATTTAGGACCAGCTAGACCAGGGGCAAAGTTTCAGGACAAGCCTCCAAGTAGTTTAGGAGGGGATGTGATAACAAACGTTTGCTAACAGATTTACTGATAATGATAACAGAATAGGAGAACTGATACAAATGTTGCGATAATGGATGGACAGATATTGGATGTTAGGGGATGTACAGATGATGTATCACAGATGGCAGACCGTTCCATAAGCTCTCCATAGATCTATAACCAAATGAGCTAAAATCTATAAAAACAAACATTATTAGTTGTTTTTTTCTTCAATTAACTGTAAGTCCAGGAATTAAAAATGATCAAGTAGAGCTACTAGCAGTCTTTTGAGAGTCTGCACTTTCAACAAAAGGCCGAGCTGAATTCTCTATGACCCAAACTACACTATCAATTATACACCCAAAAACGGGAATTAAAAGTTACTTCAACAATGCTAAGATAAAATCGGTGTTTTCTTAATAACCAGAAAAAAATGTTAAGAAAACCAAAGAGAAATTCTTTGACTTCAAAAATCAATGCCTGTGCAAAGTAAAAACTGTAGAGTGGATGTGCTTGTCATCACATTGCATGGTAATTTGTTTGAAATCAAATCATATATGCAATAGAAAAAAGTCTTTACTAGGTTCTGCATTAGTAATGCCAATGTTAAAAGAATCAATAGTCCTAACTCTAAAACAAATATGCATAGAATGTGCTCATCACAGAATCCATTAGCTCGGCTAATTGCAAGCTTCATATTTAACCATAAATGTGGACACTAGATTGTTCACCAGGCAGACAGATGGAAACACAGATTGAAAGAAATGTGATTGAAGAGGACATTTTTTGTATGTCCCCCTGCCTTAGCAGCTGGAGACAAAATAGAGCAGAAAGCAATGGAATGCATATAAAAGGGCTCACATCAGCACATACCAGGCTAGACTGGGCAGAGTAAGTTTACATATTCCCAGAAAGGCACACAAAACAAAAGGGTAAAATCAATAAAAAGAGTAAAACCCTTGAAGTACAATGAAAAGTTGTTAATATCAGCTGGACTATTTTCAGAAGTCTAAGATATTCCCAGCATGCACATCATCAGGGATTCATCCCAGGGCAAAATGGTTGCTTCCATTAGTCACCTCTTGTGACAAACAGGAAGGCCCCTCAGGCCTATCCTACATCCCCAAGCTTACATGGTGTTTATACAACTGTGCAATAAAGTCCAGTCTGACGTGATCACACCAGTTCCTATTTAATATTTTACATTGATGTTCCATTAATGCACTTGCAGTTAAATTCATTATTGATTTACTGACAGTTTTTACTGGGACAGGGTTCATACACCTTTGGTGTGATAAATTCAATGACTTTATGGAATTTTTTCAAGGACCCCGATGCCCAGTGCACTTTAGGTATAATTATCAATGGCCATTTAAAGGGTTAGTGAGAATGTTGTAATTCCTGACAAGGGGCTTCCTAATATTTGTGCAATGGGCTTGAAACTTTATAATAGAAAATCAAAAAATTCCCAAATCTTAGGAGAATAACAACACTTTATTTCTAAGAAAAACAAATGAATTCAGATCTTTATATGAAGAAAAAAATAAACCCCAATGGATTACATAGCAAATAAGGTACACTAGGTTCAACAGTTCTTTAAATTCTTAACTCCAACTTCTGTATTCTCAGTGCCACATACATCTGTTTTGTTTATCCTTTGGTGGATGTGAACCAGCCTCCTGAATATTCAGTTGAGATCAGAGTTTACGAAGATTGCCAAAGCCCACCTTCTGACACCTTTACGAAAATACATTAGCTGACCTTATATACAGTGATCTGCATAATTTACAAAGATGTACCACTGCAGCAACAACAAAAAAATCACGGAAGAGAATGATTGTTGGAAAAGATTTACATGCCTTTTAATGCTCTCGATAATCAGGTCCACACGCAATTATAAATATCTGATTGGTCACGTGTTGTAAAACACCCAATAGCAAACAGTTTTATTTTGATTACATGACATAATGGTATAAAAAGAAACTTTTGTACATTTGTGTGTCAATTAATTACATGTATATTTTTCAAGGTCTGAAGCATATTTTCAATGACTTTTCAATGACTTTTCAAGGTAAACAGGATTTTCAAGTACTTTTCAATGACTTTTCAAGGTAAACAAAATTTTCAAGTACTTTTCAATGACTTTTCAAGGTAAACAGGATTTTCAAGTATTTTTCAAGGATGAATTGAACTTCAATTACTTTTCAAGGTAATGTGCAAACCCTGTGGGATAATTTGTAATTAACAATAACTAAAACTGACTCTTTAATTGTATGTCATGAACAGGGTTAGAAGTAAAACTGAATTTTAAAAGTTTAGGTCATTTTTTTATTTTATTCAAGGTTTTAAAATATTTCTGAGGTTTAAGCCACACAACAATTACAAGATTATATCCATGGTGAGCATAATTTTGATTTATTACAAATCTGATGTTTCAAGTTTGTTCCTAAATATAATGAAAATAATGATAAGTGAAACTTAATAAAAAATTTAAATGACTGGATGTCTTTAATTTGCATGGTTCACGCACCTTCCAGGCTGCTAGTCATTCACTACTTTTTCAAAGATGTTAGGTTTTTATTATTTATTTAGGTTTCCTTCAGTATTTTTAAAGACCTTTTTTTTTAGGTCACAATGAAAATTTTAGGTTTCTGACGTCTACTTATAACCTTGCATGAATGTCTCTCACAGATACATATACTATATTTTAAAAGGTGTCAGGACTGAAATGAATGTTGTGTACATGAACATTCTTAAAATGCTTCTGGCAAAATTGTTGGGATGCCTGTGGCAGCAGCCATTCCTTACCATTTTCAAATTTATGTGCCTTGAAATTTGATGTTCTCTTAGAGGAGGTCTAATAGTGTATATTTATTTAACAGGACTGCCAAATCTGCTCAGATAGATGTATGTGTGATACATCATTGAAATTCCATCTCAGGAATAATGCCAAAACCATCAAATAACTAAACCAGATCTAGACAACTATGCATACAACATTTTTCTATAAAACAAGTATTTTCTTGACAATTTTACAAATTTTTTTAGAGGAAATTCACGTCATGGTGAAAATTTCATAAACATTGGATGGAATATAGTGAACTGAAAAGTTACAATGTGTTAGACTATCAGTGAACAAGACTGCATCACAGTCAGGCAAACCATGGTGTAATACTGTCATGATTTACACACAGCCCATAGGAATTTGGAATAATCATTGACAGACAGCTATCGGTAGATTGGTGGGAATTAGTCCATTACTTGCAGTCATTTAAGATTTTCTGCATTGCCATCTAAAACAATGTGCAACTTGATATTGCATATACAATTGCTGTTATTGTTGTTGGGTTTAACGCCATTTTTCAGCACATGACAGGCTATACATGGCGGCCAGTATTAATGGTAGAGGAAGAACCCGGCAAAACCCCGGAAAGAACCACCGACCCACGAGAAGCTACTGGCAAGCTTTCTCACATACCCACATTGGCAGAATCCGAGACTTGAACCCACGCAGACAGAGGTGAGATGTCAGTGATCCATAACAGAGAGCGCTTTAGACCACTCGGCCACTCGGGGCCCCTGCATACATACAATAATGGAAAGGATGCAATTCTTGGAGTACATGCTACATTTTTTAAAATCAATTTCTTCACAATTTAGTAACTGTCCTTAATCAAAATGTAGGCATGACAAAATTAATAAGGATTTTTTTAAACTGCTGAGCATCTTTAATAAAGGGTCCTGGCTATATTTCTGCACTTTAAAACAGCACGTCTTTACTATGAGAATCATTTCTTCCCTAGAAGGCATTTCATGTAGTCATTATGTTTCTATATTCAAGACATAACAATTTTAACCTGATGTATTTTATGTTACCTGTAAAATAAATGATTCTGATCATTAATATGGCCTTGATGGTTGTTATGGTTTTTGGCATGAATGGGAATCAGAGAACATAAAATCACCCTATTGGTCAGTGTGATGTGATTTCTATTTTTAACGTAGCTTTAACAATTTTTCAGTCATATCACTACGATGTCTGTAATGTGGAAGTTTATAGTGATGTCTAGCACTGGGGCATCATGTCGCAGACATGAAGCATGATGTCCCACCCAGTCACATTATCCTGACACTAGGTCAACCAGTCCTAACACTAACCTCTTAATGCTGAACGCCAAGCGAGGCAGCTGTTAGTACCATTCTTGAAGTCTCTGGTATGACCCGGCAGGGGATCAAACCCACGACCTCCTGCATCCGACCCTATTGGTCAGAAAAGTGCAGCAGATTTAAGGGTTTTGAAAAGCAACCTGACCTAGATTATAGAATATCTCAAATATCATTATATTACACTGCCTTTGGTTTGTTTATCAGCTTACTGTCAAATAACACCATGAATTAAAATTTAATATCACTAGGTCTATTTCTTTGTCATACAATCCATAAACATGAACTAAGTTTAATTCAAAGATGACTTTGTTTAATTTACACACAGTTTCTTTGAAGAAAAAAATGGATGTGTCATTGACCAAGCTTGTTTTGGTCATTATGTTTTCCCAATTGTTAAACTGCTCTATAGCCACAATGCTCAAGATAAATTGGTGTAAAAGCTCATTTTCAGGCCTGGTCAGAAATCCGATTATTGAGCAACTGCCCCAATATACCAGGGGCATTACATCAGTCCCTCACAACAGGAGTTTTTAAAACAATATTTTGTCACACTGTCAGCACATCATATCCTTCAGAACAAAATATGTGAACCTACACCTGAATGAAGTAAAAAACAAGATACATGCAACAACAGCTTATATTTTCATCCTTCAAGGCTTATTTGCGGGCTTCTACTTTACCATAAATGCCTGTCAATTTGGTGTTATGTATTTTCAAAAGCATAAAGTCAGCTTGTTGTCAATTAATAATTAATTTTCAAAACAGCAATGAGAAATAATATACTAATGTTTGGTGTAATCCTACAGTATAATCTTCTGAAAGAAGAAAAGAAGGGTTTTTATGAATAATTAGTTGGAGAGAAAACCAGTCTGGTTCCTGACTGATTTCTACTTCATTACACTCCTTACAGAAAGAGGGTGTTGAGATCTGTCAGTGAACCTGACTAGACTGGATGCAAAAATGACACATTTGCTGGTATATTTAATACTTCAATACATCACTATTTTCTCTTTTGTCCCATGTTGTTACGACCCCAATGAATGTTTCTATATTAAATTTCATAAATATATGGCTGCCAGGTTAATTATTTTTTTAATTGTCAGTCCAGAGCCTAGAATTTCAGGATTCCAAATGGGGAATGGTTTGGTTTGTTTGGCGTTTTATGGCACAGCAACACAATGTGATCTTTTAGTCCGGAGCAAAGCGCCTTCACTGCCCATGGACACAACAAGGTGGTCAACCCAGGCAGATCCAATGGTAGGATTTGAACCTGCACCTTTGTCATCACAAGTCCTGCATGCTAACCACTTAGGCATTGAAGTTCCTATCTCCCCATGTCTCTTATTACAGGAGGCAAGATGGCACATTGTGTCTATTCTACATCCCCAAACACACAAAAATGAGATGGACTTGTTTTGAAGGTAGTTTTATTATATATACATATACATAGAGTTTACCATGTAATAATACAATATACCTAAAATAAGGCACCATACAAAACAATTTAATGCTGGAATAATTATGTTGTACAGTGTCCAGAATCTAAAAAATTTAGCTCTCTCAAACAACCTTCATTAATGGACTTAACTAATTTGTAATAAAGAAAATATACACATTTTTTCCCAATTCTACAGTTCTGCACTTTTTGAAACTAATCCAGAGACAGAAATTCGGAAGAATGGATTTTAAACAAGAAAGCTGCCAAGCACGGGCATGTTTTTTAAAGCAGATCAACACAGTTAAGGTTACATTTGCTCCAGCAAGTAAAGTGCCTTGGCCAAGGACACGCAATGCCAACTTATCTGGGATGATTTGATAAGTGGGAAATTAACCGCTACCCTTCTAGTCACAATTAAGTCAAATATCCTAAGTCGATACAGCACCTGTAAACAGAAATGCATAGACTCTGATCTGCCATAGCAGTATGTCATTATCAGTCAAAGTTAACGCTGTTCATTCTTTTATTTAAAGTGAAAAGCATGGATCTGCCTGCACATTATGTGATGGCAGATTTGGGTCTAGACTGTCGTTGTATGTGTGGTATATATGGGTACATTTAAAATGGTAGATTTGAGTCTAAGCCATGTAGAGTTGTGTGTGTATGTATGTGTGTTATACATGGGTACATATATGATGGCAAATTGGACCAATGGTAAGTGCACTTGTGTGCATGTTATTCACAAATACATATGTGATGGTATATTTGGGTCCAACCTGTGTAAAGTGTTGTGTGTGTATGTGTGTGTGTTATAGTGTTATATACAGGTACATATGCATGGTAAATCTTAGTCTTAGCTGTGTACAGTTGTGTGTTATACATGAATATATATATATATATATATATATATATATATATATATATATATATATATATATATATATATATATATATATATATAAAATGGTAGATCTGGGTCTACTCTGTGTACCATTGTGGGTGTTATACACTGGCACATATGTAATTGTAGATCTGGGTCTTGGCTGTACACTGTGTGTGTGTGTGTCTGTATGTGCGTGTGTGTGTGTGTAAGCACACGTGACAATAGATTTGGGTCCACGCTATGTACAGTTGTGTATGCATTACACACATGTACACGTGTGATGGCAGACCTCTGTTTAGACTGTGTACAGGTATTTATACATTATACACAGGTATACATTTTTTATGCCAGATCTGTATACAGTTTTGAGAATATTATGCATCATTATATATCCTCCAATTATTTTCTCTGTTAGATTTATACTTGATATCCCATCTTACTAATGTATCAGTTGCTATCACTTTATTGTTCAATTATTAATGCAACCCAGAAAATATTAATCTCCGTGCGATCCTTTTCAGTGGATAAAACAATAAAAGCTGTTTGATCATGGTACATAAAGCTTAATAATCAGATTTTGGGGAAAGCTACAGGTTTCCCTATCCCTCAATAACTTGTTTGATGGTGATCTCGATCATTAGTTTCCATATTCATGAATTCACTGAACTTGCATGGCCGTGATTGTCAATATACTCAAAACACTGATAAATTCTCTAAGATGGTGAAGTTTTTACCTTTGGCTAATTTTTCCCCAAAAAGTATTTATTCAAATTTCTGAAAGCCGTGACATTCATGTAGCTATGATTTCCATGGTTTGAATTAGGACCAAAAGTAGGAACTGCTTATCTGAAATATTTTATGAATTCAAAACTGGGAAAAATATTAAAGTGATAATTTTATATTTGGTACCTATTGTTTTTAATGTTCTTTTCCCTGGATGACCTATTTCATCAACAAAAAAAATTCCTGGATAAAATGAAGGGACAAATGAGTAGAAAAGTTTGGCACAAATAGAAGAAAAAGACTGATTTGCTTGCATACCAGCTGACTTACCACTTCCCCTGAAAATATGTTCAGGTTTTAATACTTACACTGTATTGTTTAGGCATTGTTTTTTTTCTCTTTCTTTTGTGGGCAGAAAAAAACGAGTACATATTTTCCCATAGAATGTAGACATCTTTTTATTATATGCTCATTTTGTTTAACTACCTAAGGCTTAACAATTAGACATTACAAGAAACAATGTAATTGAATTTATGCTTTATTCCAAAATAAATTCACAACCATACATTCATCAATACATGATAACAGTATTCATGCACACACAGCGACCTTTAAGCTTAGTTGCATGCTCTACATCAGTTTAAAAAAGAATTGTCGTTTTGGTCTACTTGATATAAAAATTTAGAGTGACATTGTGACTGAATGCGCATGGATTTTGTTTCTATGTTGATCCAACTCAATTCTGCTTTTCTTATCATGAAGGGCTGGATTATTGGGTCAATTCAGTGAAATAAAGTGAATGGACTGCAGCTGGAAATATCGGTTACTCGAAATTCCAGTACAACTTCTGTTTGTATCAGGTTTGCAGGACATATGTCAGATTTGAAGAAATGAAAAATTACGATGTGACGAAATTCAAGATGCATAAATGTTAGTATGTTTATTACCTTTCTTATTACCAGCTAAAGAAAACATGCTTATGCCTTGTCACTTGCATCTCATTGTTGGAGGAACCCCAGCTATGACCTATATCATACAGTTTGACATCTATCGCTAGCCTAACATTGTATCAAAATAGTTACATGGGGAAAATTGAAAAGCAGTTGTGTGACATTCCATTTACCCAGCAGAAATAACACTTTTCGTTGTGTTGGATTACTGGCTCTGAGGTGCTTAGTTTCATACCGAAACCTGCACTTGCATTTTTGTCCCTCTAGTATTTTGACAGACTTGTTAAATGGTACATCTCTGATAGATATGCAATTGCCCTTGGCCTCAATGTTTTTCTATGCTGTATTTTTAGACCCTAGAGAACACTCATCATTCTATTTGCAAAAAGATATGAATATTTTCCTAAATAGCTGTTTCGATGATCAGAACAGTATTTTTTATTACTGCATCTCTCATCTTTTTTGTTCACATTGCAAATATAACATTCATTCATTTGCTTCTTTGAAAGTTTTGCTTCTGACTTGGTAAACT
This sequence comes from Sinohyriopsis cumingii, assembly GCA_028554795.2. NCBI lineage: Eukaryota > Metazoa > Mollusca > Bivalvia > Unionida > Unionidae > Sinohyriopsis > Sinohyriopsis cumingii. The sequence goes on from CM068841.1 coordinate 79,579,979, forward strand.
CATCCTCAACTTTGAAAGTTTTGCTTCTGACTCGGTAAACTCGTCCTCAACCTTAACTTTATCATCTATACTTTCAAACAACCGAAACAGCTGCTTTAGTTGATTCACAAATTTAATCAACCAAAACCTAAAGTGTCTACTATACGAGTCTACATGGTTTGTTTACAAAGTAGTTCCTAATACACTATACTATCTTTAGGCACATGTGTAGTGCATGTGCATGCAATATGGTGTTCAATATTGTAAAATACTGCAAGATTCTAACAGTGTAAAGTTAATGGAGAGGAAAATCAGCATATAATATTATTTATATTGCATGAATGAATTCCCTAAAAATAACAAGAGTCCCTCGAAGGGAATGATACTCTACTGGTTGAAAAACATTTCCAGGAATTCAATAGCTGAAAAGCATTTCCAGGAATTAAATGGCTGAAAATTATTTACAGGGATTAAAGGAATGAAACCATCTTTGAGAAATAACAAGATTTTCAAATTAGCTGCTGTTCTGGACAAACTGGATGCAAGATTGTCACCCTTTCTATCTGATCAGACCAGATATCATAAGTATTTTGGTGTGAGCACAATGTCGACACATCAGAAGTTGTAATCATAAGCTTTTCAAAATTTTCATTGTGGCAGTCATATTAGAAATCAGATTAACACTATTTTCATTTATGACCAACTAGATATCATAAGAAGTCTTTTAGTAAAATTCTCAATGCTGACATGACCATTCACTCAAGACTAATAGTGATAACAGGATTGTCAAGATGGCCACAATGGCAGGCAAACTGAATATCACCATTAGAACCAATCAGACATCAAAGTTTGTAAGTAAATACCCGATACTGATATGACCATCATTCAGAAGTAGTGATAACCAATGTGATGGCCATACCGAAGAAAAGGATCATTCTGGACCAACTATACATCATAAGAGCACAAGAATCGCTATGGCAATATTACTTTTATTCAGGAGGATTTGGAATAATAAGATCTTCAAGATGGCTACTGTGGTGGCCATATTGATCATTAACACACCATATTTTCATGTAATAACAACTAAACATCATAAGAAGTCTTCTCATGAAACCTCTATGCATATATTACTTTAGTTCAGAAGTAGTAATAACAAGATTTCTAAGATGGACACTGGCAGCCATATTGAATATCAGATTGGCATCATTTTTATTTTGGATCAACAAGACATCACAAGAACCTTGTGGTAAAAGCTTCATGCTGATAAGAAGGAGAAGCAGCGATAACAAGATTGTCAAGATCACCTCTGTGGTGGCCTTTTTGGTCACCAGATCAACATCCTTTTTATTAGGACTAGATATCAAAAGAGGTCTTCTGGTGGCAAAATGACATTCAGTTCAGGCTGATTAGTGATAACAAGATTTTCAAGATGACTGCTGTGTGGTGATATTGAACATCATTTCATTGGCATCATTTAATGCAGGACCAACTAGACAGCATAAAAAGTCTTTTAGTGTAAACCCCTTAACACAATCTGGGTCTGTGCAGTTTGTTAGGAGTAATCAGTAGAACAAGCAAAACAGACCCTGATCTGCAGGCGCACCATGCTATGGCAGATCAGGATCTTTAATATTTTCAGTTTGACTCAGCCTATAAGCGAGCATATAGGGTATAGAATGTATGTGTTGCTGGATTGTGCATATAATTTACAACTAAAATATCAGTCCAGAGTTGCAAAAATTGCCTTAATTTACAGAATATTTTCTTTGCTGTACAGATTTGAATAAACTGAATTGTACATTCTAGATAGTAACCCTGATAGTGTCATCCAGGGACCATCTGACTCTGCCAGAGCAGAACCAATGTGTCAACCACTTTTTCTGTGTCAGATTCAGTCCCCGGGATGTCACCTGTGCACATTTATTATCCTGGTTGACTTTGTAAATGAGTCTACCAAATTTATTATACTGCTGTGAACAGACACTAGGCAGAAGGCAGACTGTGATGAAAATTAATAAAACTGAATTTTTCAAGTTTAGCTGGGCTTGGCAATGGTGTCATTGTGTGTTAGAAGGATTTTTAATTGTATTATTATGGTGTATGTATTGGCGTGAGTGCAGAGATGTGGAGAAAATGAGAGAAAGAGATATACAAAGTGGAAAGCAAAGAAACACAATGTGAAACAAACATATTAATATGAGAGAGAGAGAGAGAGAGAGAGAGAGAGAGAGAGAGAGAGAGAGAGAAAAGAAACAAATACTGCATATGTAATGATCTTAAAATGAAGAAGAATATTATCTGGATACCAAGAGCTGAGAAGGATTCAAAAAGAACTTTTTGTGCATTACATTTATGAGTAAGAATTACTGATATCCCCAACCCAATACGCCTAGGCTTGTTAACAAATTGATACTTGTATTTGCAGGTATATTTACTTGGGGTTACTCAGAATTACACAGAAGAAAAACATTCTATAACCTAATTACTCCTAACAGCATTAATCCAAATTAACTACTGCATAGTTTATAAACAGATCAGGGTCTACAATGTTCATTTGAAATCACATGTATTCTCTCACTACAATTCTGCTCATGGGAGTCGTAATTAAAAGTGGACCACATTACAGTGAGGTACATTATACCATATTTACTCATATACGAGTCCAACTTCAAACTGCACAGACCCTGAGCTACCATCACATAATGTGCTGGCAGATCTGGGTCTGTGCAGTTTGTTAGAAGTAATCAGTTGAAGAAACAACCCTGATCTGCAAGCACATTATGCAGTGGCAGATAAGGATCTTTGTTGTTTGCAGTGTGACCTGACTTACAAGCGAGTATATATGGTACATAATATTTCTATTACATCATGTAATGGGATCCATGACCAAAGCTGTCTAATAAAAGGAACCATCTTTATCTGGGGTGACTTATAATGAGGTACTCTGTAAAACAAACTACATAGACACTTATCTGTTTCGTGTTACATGTATATAGTCTAAACTGTTCATATCTGGTTGCATGCATAAGAAAATATAATTTTATTTAAATTATGAATCTTGCTCAACAGTAGAGATTTCACTAATGCCTTATAACAGACTGACAGTCTCATGACTTGCACAGCTTGAGGACTCGGCAAAACTAGAATTATTTATAATTGTTATTAAACACTAATATAAAACTAAAAATTTATTTTGAATGCAATTCTTTAGAGAGCTGCCCCATTGTAGGGTCTATTCCAGGACATGTGATAGCTGATGTATCATGCTAACGTCTAAAACACAATGGCAAAAAAATAAAAACAATGCATGAAAATGGTGCTTAATTTTTGTCAGCCCTACCCTGTTTATTTCAATAAATCTCTACTATCCTGTGCAAATTTTCCCATTTCTTCAATTGTGCAAGAATTTCCCCCACTACATTTTAAGTACTACAACAGATCCTGCCTATATTACCAGTATATACTGTGAATTCACTATTATTAGTGGGGATCCAAGTTTTGTGGTTATTACAAACTAAAAATGTCAAGACCCAACTATCAATGATTCTTTAATCTAAACACTAAGCATCTTTTAACCCGGAATCCTGCAATTTAATTACCAACAATGGTGTCATTTGCTCCAAGACCAAAACAATGTTACATGTACCCACAAAAATAAAGTTAAAAGTATTTCCCTGATTTTGCAGCAAAACTTTGGGAGCATTACTTAAATTTAATGAAATAAATTATATCTGTATTTATTCAGTGGTCATATTTAGCATCTGCATTATTTACTTATTCATGTTTGTTTAGAACTTCAACATAACTGAATGAAAAGAATTATCATGCTCCATATGAAACCAAAATATAATTACAAAAAAATGTACCACATACCATTGCAGAATGAAACATCTTGAAGATTTTATCATGAACCTAGTTCAGTTAACAGGTGCTACTTCTTTCCTTGCCTAAAACGAGTGTTTTCCTATATTCACAGCTTAAAGGACAAGTTTTGTAAATGGTAGCTGTGTCAATGTCAGAAATAAGTATTTATATCAAAGAATAACAAAGTATACATAAATATCTCATAAAGAATTAGCCCTGTACTCCAATTTTATTGTACCTAATACCAGAGTTAATACACCGGAGTTCATTTACCTGGACAGGTAAATAAGTAAGAATGCCTGAATCCCATAAGAGGTTGCTTTTTTATATTTATAAATCTTTTTGCACTATTGTGAGAAACAGAACAAATAAGAACCTGTAGAGGACCATTAAAATGTGCTAAAAGCTGACCCAGTTCACCATTTTTATTAGTAATGTTTTAACAATATATTAAAGGTGAAAAAAAATCCAATTTCAGTCAAGTCTACCACCCTAATGGATAATGTTGCAAAAAAGAGTGCCTGTCTATAAAGAGCACTTAACAGAGTATTCTAATTAGTGTCAGCTTTAATATATACTGTAAATACATGATATCTGTATCCTCTCTATGTCTCATAAATTTCACTACTTGAACGGAAACTTTATTTCTATAAAACAAGCATGAAATGTGAGTGACTCTACAGATGAAGATATATCACAAACCTGAAATGGGTCACTGTTACCTATTTTCCAGAATTTATTAAATAATCCTTACAAACACAAGTGGGCTTTGATTCAAAAAACCTTTTCATCTTTTTTTCATCAGAGTGAGTGCATCTTGGGATAAAAGTGTTTTGTGCTTTATTTTGAAAATAGCTTGCTGTGAAATACTTCCTAGGATATTCAACATTTCTGAAAATGCTAACTCATTCCACAGGAGCATGGGAAGTTTCTGAGGTCCTGCTCTCTAACAGTTCTGGTTGTATTATGCAGATGCCTGATGCTAGAAAGTTTTTGGTACATGCTGAGTCAACCTTTTATTTAAAATTTTCATTTTCAGAGTCAAATTCACATGTTTTGCAGAAAAATTGAAAGTGTGATTTATAATTTTGTTGTTGGTTTTTATGAAACTTAACTCATGCCGAGATAAATGTCTTTCCCATGGATACACCGAGGCAGCCGCCCCCGGGGCTGGCCTGAGCAAGTGTTCAACCCATGACCCATGCTCTACCAGCTGAGCTAGCATGGCTGACATGGTGCCATAGTGGCAAAGAATGAGGCATGCAAATTGATCAGTTTCTGTATCTTGGTAGAATCACAGTGAGCAAGCATTGTTTTCTTTGGCAAGAATGCAACAATACATTGTGATGATGCTCATAGTATAATAAATGAATTAAATTAATTTTAGAGCAGGAGATAACAGAATCCCTTGAAGAGACTGATGCTTTAATGGGCAAAAAGAACTTCCTGAAATTCAAGATAGACCATTTCTTCCTTTTAACTGCTGAATGCTGAAACCATCTCTAATAGTCTTCAGCAATAACAAGCTTTTAAAATTAGCTGGTGTGATGCACATATTGGATGTCAGCTTGGCATTATTTTCATGATGGTTAAAGTGGACATCATAAGAAGCTTTCTGGTGAAAACCCTATGTCACAAATGCAGGGAGAATAATGACGTTAAGATTTTTAAGATGTCATCATGGCAGCCATAACCAATACACAACTGGCACGATTTTATTTGGACCAACTAGATATCATAAGAAGTATATTACTGAAAACCCCATGCTGATATAGACATGAATTCTGGAGTAGCAATAAAAAGATTTTCAAGATGGCTGCTGTGGTGCCACACTTAACATCATTTTCATTTAAGACCAACTGCACATCAATAGAAGACTTCTGGTGAAAACTCCATGTCAATGTGACTTTCTGTTCAAGCAGAGATGTGATTTAGATATTCAGGATCGATGCCATGGCAGCCATATTGGCTGTCGGATTGGCATCATTTTTATTTAGGACCAGTTATATACCAGTATTATAAGAACCCTTTAAGTGAAAACCCCATACTGATACAACCATCCATTCAGGATAACAAGATCTTCAATGTGGCTTTCTAGGTGGCCATCGGATAGGCACCATTTTCATTGCTCATAATTCCTTTAGTTTAAAAACTTATTCGGGAAGGTGACTGGTCACTGAATTCCTACTGTTCTGTTCAGCTATCGCATAATAATCCTTTGCATTTCAAGTTTTTTCTTTTTTTTGTAATATTGGCCTTATTTGACGGTGGATTGGCATAATTAGTGCAAAACTTAAAGGCCTTCATGCCAGAATGCTCTGTATTATGGCTGGTTGAAACTGGTCTGGTGGAGATAGCAACTGTTGATGGAGGCCAGACAGCTTTGTCTATTTTTACTAATAACAGTCACAGTTAGAGATGATTTGGAATTATTGTATAAATTTAAAAAGTCTGCATGCCAGGATGCTTTCTGTCAAGTTTAACCAAATTCTGCTCAGATGACTGAGAAGTAATAAAATTTTCTACTTTTAGTAACTGTAATCACATCTAATGGCAGATCAGTAGTGATGGTAGAATCTGAAAACCCTTCGGCCAGGATGATAGAATCTGAAAACCCTTCGGGCCAGGATGCTCAGCGAAACTTCATCAAAATGTGTCCATTGTGTTTTGAGAAGATTACTATAATAATTGTTGATGGACACATGGCACATGACTGATGCATGGCCATAACACAAGTTCACCTGGCCCATAAATTCCTTTTCGACTCTAGCACACAGGGATGCAACATATTATTATGGGTGATACTCCAGATGTGCCCTTCAATGGGTGATATTCCTGATGTGCCCTTCAATGGGTGATACTCCAGATGTGCCCTTCAGTGGGTGACACTCCAGATGTAGCATCAAGCAATACTCCTAAATCATCTTACAAATGTGATGCAAGTGCAGCAGATAAATTTCTACTGAAAACAGTAATGGTCAAACATTTTATACATGGCTACAAGATACTTAGATATGAAGTGTCTTAAAAGGTCCTAATTCCCTAAAAACAATATGCGATACGAAGAACAGGAACAACACTTGCTTCTCCTACAAAGATTTATGGTGGGATAGCTGAATGTAATTTTAGGTATCCAGTGGCCGATCACTTTTCATACTATTTCAAAAATTATTTTAAAAAAGTATTAAATGTGAACTTTTTCAACAATAACTTAGCAGTTTTGACAAAAAATACTGAATAGTCTGTTATTTATATTTCACATCTTCATTATTAAAATGTTGCTGATATTCCTTGTCAAATGAAGACATCGTCCATTTTACCTCAACTGAATACTAAATTTTATACAGAGTGCCTGTATTCATAAAGTTTAAAAACAGGCTGATATTTGTTCGAAATGGTTTCCACTCAACTAAAATTTAAAAGTGAAAAAAGTCTCACGAAATACTGATTTGGAGACCAAGACCTATAAATATATAAATAAAGTACAAAAAACTTGGAATATGATGAAATGGAAACCACACTTGACTCGACAAGGCAATAGATTCTCAAAATTGTTTTCATATGCAGATGTATTATATCAAAATCTATCTTTATAGACCATGCATCCTTTCTGCCATAAAAATGTTTTTTCAAGACATGTGGTCTATGTAATAACAGGTCTGTGCAAGAGGGCCAGTTATCAATGTAAAAATTCAACAGGTTTTACAGAGGAAAAATTCCCAATATGCCTGTACATTTATTTTATTATTTATTCATAAGTACTGTTAATGTAATGCATGCAATAATCTCAAAATAACTTTATATAGCAATAAAAATATACACCATCATAAAACAGACACATACATTTGTGAAGATGTTAACACATTAACCCCCCCAGAGGTTTTTGTCATTTTTGCCTGAAGTTCGAGTAGGAAACACATTTTGAAAGCTATTTCTGAATAGATCAGAAAACACCAAATCCCAGTTGATCTTTCAATAACACACTGCCTAATTGTATTAGAAACATCGTTTATCATTGGCTATTTGGCTCGCACATGAACAGAAAGGTAAAAGTTGGAGTTTTATTTTATTTATTTTTTTGGCTAAACATGGCCATTATTTTTGTATCGAGACCACTCTTTATTCCAAATGGCCATCTTATCCTACTTTTTGCAAAGGTTCATCTGTCTGTTTGCAGTTCATACTGGTTTGCTTTAGATCTGAGACCAAAAAGTCTAAAATCCCGACACAAAATCTGATTCCGAATACGGGCAAAATATGGGTAGAATAAAAAAAATCGGGTCCAAAAAATGAGGTTTTTCATCTGTATTTTGAAGTGTAACTAGAAATTCCAGATTATTTAATATCATTGTAGAGCTACATCTGTCTACCTTTCTATAATACCACCCACTTTAGTGTATCATGCATGACCATGACGCTACAGAGCTTGTGAGTAGGCTACTACCTCCTGCCACGTTAATTCGTTGCTAGGGGTTAATGTGTTAACACAATCAAAATAGCTGTAGTAAGGACAGCAGTGGCTCTGATTCAGCCTTCAGTAAATATAGAAAATATATGTATCAATTAAATCAAACAACTGAATTATCTTGTCCAAAAAAAGAATGAAGAGAAGATAAAGGCTTAATTCACCCATAACATACTGTATATACTCACTTATAAGATGATTCCAACTGCAAATACCCAGATCTGCCAGTACATAATTTGCCGGCAGGTCTGGGTCTGTGCAGTTTGTTAGGAGTAATCAATAGAACAAACAGCGCATTATGCTAGAGCAGATCAGGATCTTTGTTGTTTGAAGTTTGGCTTTGACGTATAAGCAAGTATATATGGTAAATGGATCAAGCCAATAAACTAAGGGTGTAACCAATATGCTGAGGTGGACAAATGACAAGGTTCTTGGACTTTAATAGCTACCATTTATAAAGAAACAAAGCATAGGAATCTTTACAACAACTACAGAATTAACTTGTCCAGAAGGTGCTAGTAATTTTTAAAGAGAAAAAGACCTCATTCACCTCAGGCATTTTGTATTAACTCCACAGACCAACCAAATGATGTCCTTGACAAACTACATTGAAAGAGGGGTTCAATCTCTCACTCTCTAATTATGACATAACTGGCACTGGGTTTTCAAAAAATGCAAGCCAATGAATTATATAAATCAATGACAACTACCTTTAAAGAATGAATAGTTAATCAGAATGGGGATTTACGTAACTCTGCCACCTTAGTCCGTTTACAGTGAGAAAAATCTGACATTACCTGTAGGTCTCAGGAAACCAGCAGAGTAAGTATTTTTGTATCTAGGCCCTGTACAACATGCATTCCACCTAAAGCAAACAATGTTATATGGGTTGAATAAGGGTCAGTAGTTATTACATCCACTTTTGTAACAAAGTCATTCAAAGCAGTGTTGAAACATATTCTCTCTCCAAGATGGGGGCTAGGGTGGACAATGGTCTAACACATTCACCTTTACTGATTGCTGCCATCTCATCTTAGTCCACATGGGTTCGAGTCTCAGGCTTGGTCAATGTGGATATGTGAGAAAGCTTGCCAGCAGCTTCCCATTGGTTGATGGTTCTTACCAGGGTTTTTCCAGCTTTTCCTCAACCAGTTATACTGGCATCCATGTATAGCCTTTTGTGTGCTGAAATAAATGGCATTAAACCACAATAACAACCTCTGAGCTGTGGCTACTGGGCAAAGTCAGCTGTAGGTGGTCACTCATGACTACAGTAATACAATAAACTTGATCAATGCATGATTTAGTCATAGATGACTGGTGGTTGCTCATGCAAGAGGTCACTCAAATCAGATTTTACTGTACATGATTCAGATAAACAAGGCGTTTGCTGTGTTGAGGAACATTATGTTTCTGTAGCATCAATGATGTACTCATGCAAAACTATCTACAATATATAAGCTGCACTGAGGAATGTTTTTTACTGCAAGATCTGTGTATAGTCAATTAGTGAAAACTGCACTAAAAATCCAATGGCATCTTCCCAAGTAGTACTTGCTTAGCAGTAACTGAACTGATACACAGTGAAACTCCTCAAAACCAAAACCTCATTATACAAGACTCCCAAAAAGACCAAAATTTCTTATTAGTCCCAAAATTTTCCTTCTTTAATATCATATTTTCCACAGTAAACTGGAAGTCCTCAGCTTTTAATACTGTTACAAATTTCAATGCCAAATTTAAATTTTACTTTTACACCCCACCCCATGACCTTTAAACTTAAACTCAATTGAAACTTGGAAATATATTTTAGCTTTTACATGCATGACATGCTGGAACAGATTAGAGTTAGCAATGTGAGATGAAGTCCCAGTTAGCAAGTACTGCAGTGGACTGATCTGTGAGATGAAGTCCCAGTTAGCAAGTATTTCAGTGGGCTGAACTGTGAGATGAAGTCCCAGTTAGCAAGTATTGCAGTCGGCTGATCTGTGAGATGAAGTCCCAGTTAGCAAGTATTGCAGTTGGCTGATCTGTGAGATGAAGTCCAGTTAACAAGTACTGCAGTGGGCTGATCCTTGATACAAAAACCCTTTAACTGTCCCAAAGGCATTATATATATATGTGTGTGTGTGTGTGTGTGTGTGTTCTTTAATTGCTTTAATTATAAATGTATAACACTTTGTGTAAAATGTTTTGTTAGGGTCCTATTCTCTCTGAAACATACCATACTTAACAGGTGCTCAAAGGTGGTTTCATAGATTTTTCAATTTCACATGTTGACGATCTGAACTGATGCAGTTAGGTGCCATCTTTACAAAGCTACAAAGCAATTATGTAATACTCTTCAGTCAAAAATACACAAAATAAACTAGAACAAGGCAACTATTGATCTCCAATTACATCTCAGTGGATTAAATACAAGTTTTGCTGAGTAAAGCTGAGAACAATCAGACATGGTAAAAATCTATCATAACTGTGTAATCTTTTTTTTTTTATCTTTTCTTATTTTTTTTATAAGTGTATCATACAACAACTCAGAGCATTTTTTATCTGTACTGCACAGCTGAGACTTACATGAGAAGGTTTTTCAAACAGTTGATTATTAATTCCTTAAAGTTATTTTGATGATATAAAACTTCACACATACCCAAGGTAAAACGTAAACCTCTCAACAAAACTGACACTAATGTCTGAAAATAATTTCCAGGAATTCAAGATAAGACCTTTTCTTCTTTTAACTGCTTAGTGTTTCAACCATCTCTGATTATTTTCAGCAACAAGATTGTCAAATTAGCCAGTGAGGTGATATATTATATGTAAGAATGATACCATTTTCATCGAAGACAATCTATAAACCATTAGAAGATTGTGGGGGATATTCCCATGTTCACATGACCATCCATTCAGGATAATTAGTGATTTTCATTATGCTCATTGCGGCAGCCATATTTTAAGTCTGATCATCACCATTTTCATTCTGGACTGACTCATAATTGATCTTGAGAAAACATTTTGTAAATATGAATTCCATTTTGGAGGAGATTTTCAAGATGGATATCATGGTGGCCTTACTGGATGTCTAATTGGTTCCATTTTCACTGACTACCAACTAGACTTCTTAAAAAATCTTCTGAAATGCTGATATGACTTTACATTCAGAAGGAATAGTAATAGCAAGATTTTCAAGATGGCTTGCATGGTGGCCATACCAGATGTCAAATTTTCAACATTTTCATCATAGACCTTGCTTCACTCCGCTACTGACTGGGATGGCTTCTGATGCTGCACCAATGAAGCTCACTGTGCAGTGCATGTTCTCATGCAACAACATGATGACAGCAAGCAGCTGTGGGGGGCAGCCGATCTTCTGCAGGATCCTGAAGAGTTCACTCTGGCTGACCAGGCCAAACGCCTTCATCAGGTTATGAAGGCAATGTAGAGGGGCATCTTCTGCTCACAACACTTCTCCTGTAGCAGGCCTAGTGAGAAGGTCATGTCTACAGTTGACTGTCCTGCTCGGAAGCCACACTGGGACTCTGGGTAGATGTGCGAGGCTAGGGTTTTCAAGCGCACCAGGGAAACATGGGCGAAAGCCTTTCCAACGATACTGAGGAGGGAGATGCCCCGGTAGTTGTTGCAGTCACTATGGCCTCCTTTTTTCTTGTACAAAAAGACAATGTTGATGTCTCGCATGCCCTTGGGGATGTGTTCCAGACCCCTGCAGAGGCAGAGGAGTTTGTGCAGGGGCTGGAGCAGTGCTGGTTTCCCAGTCTTGAGGACTTCAGGCAAGATGCCATCTCTCCCAGGGGCCTTCCCACAAGTGAGGCAGTCAATGGCTTTTCTGAGCGCTTCCAGGGTGGGCAGTGTGTTGAGTTCCTTCATGACTGGCAGGTCTGGGATGGCATCCTGGGAGGTGTCAGTGATGATGTTTTGGGTTGAATACAACTCGAGGTAGTGCTCAACCCAGCGCTGCAGCTGTTTCCCCTGGTCTGTGATTACTTTTGCCAGACCTGGGCTTGAGGTGGGTGGTCTTGGAGGTGGGGTGGGCCTGTCGCCTTCTTAATACCCTCATACTTGCCTCTTGCATCCCTGTGTCAGCAGCTATCTGTATACTGGTGCAGAGGTTCAGCCGGTAGTGTTGGCACAGTGGTGGGCAGTCTGCTGGGTGTTGTTCCTGGCAGTCCTGAGGGCTTGTAGAATACTAGGGCTAGGCACAGCCTTGTAAGCCAGGAGGGCTTTCCTCTTCCCCTCAGTCTGTGTCCTTGCGACAATGCTCTTTGCCATCTTCTTCTCTGTGCTCCTCCAGTATGCCTTCAAGGACTGCAGCAAGGGAGTGTACATCCACATCAGGGCTGCCGGCAAGCTGTTCAACATCACATCTCCGTGCTAAGACTAAAGTCACAGAGGTTCTCATCCATGAATTGCTCTCCACCAATGATGCAGCCATGACATCACACATGGAAGATGGACTGCAGCAGCTGTAGCTTCTCCCACGCCTGCAATGGGTTTGGACAAACCATTAATCTGAAGAAGATGAAAGTCATGGCCCAGACAGACAGATGCCGACCCATCATAGACCAAGTAGACACAAAAAATCTTTCAGTGAAACCCCCATGTTGATATGACCATTCATTCAAAAAAGTAGCAATAACAAGATTTTCAAGATGGCCACTGTGGCAGGCATATTGTCATGTTTGGGTAGTACCATTTTCATTTAGAAACAACTAGACAGCCTAAGTCTTCAGGTGAAAACCCCATTTCAAGATAGCTGCCATGATGGCAATATTAGATATTAGAACAGTACCATTTTCATTTAGGAGTAGTGAGAACTCATGATGAATCTGTGTGGAAAATTTTATGGCAATTCTCCAAGTCATTTAGGTAAAGTGATAACAAAAGGTAACAGGCCATTCTATAAGCTCTTCTGATCTATGACCAGTTAATTTAAAAAGCAATTTACAATCCATTGTCATTTTTAGGAGTTCCAGTGCTTTGAATCTTTTATCCATCAATGACTTTACTATCTGTAGGTATAGCATTATATTTTTTCATTTTCTTAAGTTACCAAATTTCAGAAAATGTATCAGGTTGGTCCCATGGCCTGATCGCTACACTTCAACTGAAACTGGTACGAGAGAAAATTTAATTACTTTTTATAATCCATCATATTAATAAAATTATGTCCTCATGATCCATTTTTGTGTGTGATTTATCCTAATCCATATTTTGTTCAGGGATGGGTGGATTTAATCATGATGGCTGAATGAGTTTTGATCAAGCACCTAATAAATCAATTATACAGGATGGGCAATACAGTCACCAGGGGTCAGTAAAAAAAGAGTTCCTTGATGGGACTAATGCTCTGCTGGAATCCTAGATAAGACTTTCTTCATTTTAATTGCTGAGTGTTGAAACCATGTCTGATATTCTAGAGCAATAAGAAAATTTTCAAACTGGCACTGAGGTAACCATACTGAATGTAATCAGTACAATTTCCAATTCGGAAAAACTAGAGATTATTAAAAACCTTTTGGTGAAAACCCCATGTCAATATGTCCATCCATTCATGAGGAATAGCTATACCATTTTCAAGATGGCAATCACTGCAGCCATACTGGATGTGAGATTCTGATTTAGTACCAACAAGATGTCATATTAAGTCTTTTGGTGAAACCCCATGTCAATATAACCATCAATTCAAAAAGAGCAACAATAATAAATTTTCAAAAAGGCCCAAAGGTGACCGTAGTATTAGATCAGCTTAATTTTCATTTAGGATGAACAACACATCAGAAGAATTCTTCTGGTGGAAACTTGTGTCGATATAACTTTCCATGAGAAGCCACAATGACAAGAATTTCAAAAGGACTGCCATGGTGTTTATGTTGTATGTTATATTGGCACTATTTCCATTTAGGACCAACTAGATATCTTAAAAAGTCTCTTGATGAAAATTCCATGTAGAAATGACTATCCATTTAGTAGGAGTATTGATTTAAAAAATTCAGATAGCACCATTTTCATAAAGTTCCAATATAATCTTGGACAAAAATGTCTGTAAAGTTTCATGGCAATTTTACAAGCAACTCAGAAGGGATTTCAATAATAAAGTTGTGCAGATGGACAACAGGCCATCCCTGAAACGTTTCTCATCTATGACCAGTAGAGCTGAAAAATGAACTCATCACAATTTCCTAACCAGAACAAATGTGTAATTATTGTTACACTGCATAATCTTGCATAAGAAGAAATGGACTGAAATCTGCATGACTATTAAATACAATTGTCTCATACCAAAAAATTAGAAAAATCAGCTTTTGGTTAGCGTTGGGTTGGTTATGCGGTTCTAATGCCATTTGTCAGCAGGCAAACTTACTCATACCCATGTTGAGCTGAGACTTGAACTTGCATCGACAGAGGTAAGATGTGGGAATGACCTGTAAAGGCAAGTGCCTTTGACCACTTTGCCACCCATGGCTCAACAAAAGTGTGCAGAATGGACAGACTGATTCTAAACAAATATACAAGTCTACCATTTTTGACCAGAGGATTGGGTTAACCCTGCTGATAGTTTAAACTGTCATAAATTTTCTGTATATAGCTGCTGGCATTGTATCTACATAAACAAACTCTAAAATATTATCATTTTTTTATTTGCAAGAATAGATATATTTCATCCAAGGTTACCTAGCCCATTTCAAACAGGCAGTGAACAAGCTGGGTGCATCAATACATAACAGAAATACTAATTTTCTGAACAAAACATTTGAAAAAAATGATATTGCAATTACCCTAATTATTGAGACAGAGGGTAAATAATTTTGTAATGTTCAAAAAACACCTGGATAAATGATGTCACTGTGATTCAAGTAGACAACAAAGACCGTGATATGCCAACTTATTATGCATTGACACCACTGGCTTTGTGATGTTCATAGGTAGTGACTGTTATGCATAGCTAATTACTGCATTTATTTCTAGAAAGTCTAAGGTGTGCTATATCTTTTTATCGTAGGCTGCATGGAACCCATTAAATAGGATTATATTTCTCAGTATTCTCAATTTTAAGCTAGTTTTCTATTGTTAAATTCACTTGGTCTTCCTGCACCCATTTCTGTATATACTTGCTTATACCTTTAAAACAGCTGACAAGTCAAGATCAACTGCAAACTGCACAGACACAGATCTCCAGTGCATTATGCAAATACAGATCTGGGTCTATGTAGTTTGTTAGGATTAATCAGTTGAATAAACAACAAATTCCCAGATCTGCCAGTATATATAATTTGACAGCAGATCAAAGTCTATGTTGTTTTCAGTTGGACTTGACTTACAAGTGAGTACATATGGTAAATCTATATTTATCTGAGTGTATAACCTATGATAACCAATGAAAAAATGCTCTGAATAAGAGCTGAAACTATTCAGAGTATCAGTTCTTCCTGACAATTTCTTTAACTCATTCCCTTCCTCTACCCACAATCCATTATCTCAATTACAAATTCAGGTCTCCTCCTTCTTTAGCCTAAATCCTAAATTCCAAAATGTCAGGTTCAAGGTGATCATAAATACTGAGACAGCGACCTCATTTGACATCACATCTGAAATGCCATGTCACTGTCACATACAGTGATAACTTCTTTTTTTGTGTGTGTATCAAAATGTTTTTTTTTTAAAATCTCATCCAAAAAGATGAGACTTTCAAACGCTTGAGGGATTCATTCTGCTAACATTTACACCAGAAATACACAGTTGCTATGTTTACATATGGATATCTGAGAATTGATATTAGAGAACTCAAGAAATCTTGGAATTAGGTTAAATGTGTCACTGACAATCAGTCATTGTCATTTCAGGTATTTTTGTAAATTGATATGTGCTAATCAATTGATGGACAGAAGCATTTAAAATGGGATACAACTTGGCAGATCATAGGATGAGAAATGATACTGCTGGGTTTTTGTGTCACACTGTTATGATAACCAATAGAACCATAAGATTTGCTGCTCTTTTGTTGGCTGGACTGTACTGTTTTATATTTTGCTGCAACTTTGGGTTTCTTGTTTGTCAAATTTGAGATGGAACAAGTGCCTTTTCTGTCTCACTCTTGCTTTGGGTTATTACTTGCACAAGTTTTGGACATGGTGTACCCTGTGGCCAGTTAACACCTGTTTGGGCACAGACATCACTTGTGGAAGGTTTCTTCTCCTTCTAAGCTGTGCCAGCATAGGTTTTGCTGGCTGTGTTTATTGGAGTTGTGGCTTCCACAGACTTCTGGTCTCAGGGAATCTAAGTCCTTTCCCTTTGTATTTCTTTCTGCTTCAACCTGGGCAGTCTCAAGAGCATGAGACAAGCTCCACTTGGCAATTCAAACAAGAGATTTTTTCTGTGCAGGATGATACAAAATGACCCTCATCTGGGCCAGTCAGTCTCTCATAAAGACATCTTTGTGGCCATAAGGATATGGGATGAAAGGGAAGGCCGGGATATTAAAAAACCCAGCTTTGATTGATCTAGGCAATATGATGCAGGCAAATGTGTGAATACATGTATTTGTGGAATGAACTTGCCATTAAGGCAAATGTTGATTTGTTTTACTTGGGAATTTTTTTGAGATTTTCAAGCATCTCTGTCTTCCAAGTAACTGGCTGATTATTCCTGGTTCTTTTGAGACCATGTCTCACATTAATGAGTTCTGATTGGGTTGGTTTTCCCACAACTGAACAGTATTACTTCATCACCCATGTTCTACACCTGTATTGGAGCCAAACAAAGGGACATGGATACATTCTAAATTTTTCTGTTTCTCAAGATAGGGTTACACAGTTGATACACTCAAGCAATGAAGAGACTTTACATGACTGACCAATGCCACTGCCCTCAAAAGTCATGTCCTTTCTAAGGTTCCAAGTGTAAAACCATTTAATAAAATGGTTACCAATGAGACTGAATCAGTCTTTAACATAGCACCCTTCTGACCACAAATCTAACTGAAGCTAATGCTAAATTAGTTTAATGTACTGTAGAGGCAACAATCAGCCTCTCCCTCATCCAATTACCAGGATTCTCTTCTCCAGCGACACAGGACACAACCCATGGCAAACAGGTGTCACTTACAAAATGCAGAAAGATGCCTCAGTCCTATTCAGCATACCCAGATTCTGAATCATAATGTAGGGGCCACATCCCCATGGGGGGAGGGTGGTGATCAAATTCTAAGACTGTTTTTCCTTAATTACAGACTACCCTCAATTATATACCAAGGTCTGAAGGTTCTATCTTAAATTCTGAAGGCAGCATTGCAGAACAATCATAATGTCTAAACTTACTGCATACTGTATACAAAAGTATTCTCGTTCCTCGAACTCTACTCACACCGCAGGCAGATGATGGATCTAAATTCTAAAACTGCTGTGCACATCTGCAGCCCATCCTCATCACTCACATCCCATGGTTTCAAATCTATTTGGAACTGTGTAGGAAAGGTTGTGGATATTGCCCTGCCACACACATTACCCACACATGCATTGACGTCCATATGGGGAGGGACAATAATCCTCATCATTTCTTTGAAAATGGCTGGGATAAAAATAGATATGTGACCATACAACACTGAAGTCATTGCCAATATATAGTACATTGTAAAAAAAGCTTGGTTCACTGTTCAAACCAAAGTTCCAAGTCCCATAAGGGTCAAAACTCCATCAAATTTTATTAGAAAATGGTCAAATCAAACTTGACCTAAGTCTTTTAAATAGATAGCCAAATAAAAATGTTTTGATTCAGTCCATTAAGCCTCTCAGCAGAAATTATATTCATGATGGGTGGATGAGATGAGACTGGACAGTTGGACATGTGTACCAATATATGCACCCTCCATAGATATGATGTGCATAAAATATTCATTTGTGCTAAGCACAGAAATTCAATTGTTAAAATATACACAACTGTTTTAATCTGCTCCATGAAACAACACTACACACACATTCTTATAAAATATTGAAAAGAAATGCATAAATCGTATGAGAATCGCTGATTATGAAATAAGCATTAACAATGAAAAGACATTTAAGTTTGCCTGTATGCAAGTGATCAGAAATATATATTTTTCCACTGGGACAAAACTAGCATGGTTGGTGTCAGAAAAATTGATCACATTGGACCAAAATATTTTTACCAATAGTTCATTATTCCTTACAATGCATAAATGCAATTCATGGTTTGCACAGCCTGAGAAGGCCATTTTTCAAGAATTTAACAGGAGTTTACAAGGACTTCTAAATTTTCAAGGATTTTACCTTATACACTCACTTATAAGATGAGTCCACCTGCAAACTGCACAAATCCAGATCTGCTGCTGCATGATACGCCAGCAGATCTGGGTCTGTACAGTTTGTTAGGATTAATTAGTCAAGTCTGTTTGTAGTAACTGTTAGGTGTGCATTATACAAAAGCAAATACAGCTAGTCAGACCTGATTTGATTTGAGGAATCTAGGGGAAGTTTAAGCAATGGAATCCACAGGAACAACAACAATATTGCATGACAGCATGAAAAGTTTTGCACAGTATCACAAGTGTTCTTCCTCTGTTGAAAGGAAGTATTTTAGTATTTTGTGGAATATCAATTTCTTTGATGAATATTGAACAGATATTTAAAGTCATGAATTGGTATAAAGAAATTTATTTCTCCATGCTTTGATTTCTTTTTTCTTCTGAATTTTACATACCTTGTTTTTAACTAACCTTAAATGTACTGTATCTGGCACCGAAAATGATGCATGGGTAATTTTAACCCTACCCATTCATCTTGCCCCAGAAATGAAGATACACTAGGTCAAACTTTAACTTTATTAGGCAGTTAACAAAGATTATTTCCCTTTCCCTATTGTTATATTCTTCTATGTTATCCTTCCCAAATGTCTTCATATCTCACCTTAATAACTGGGCAGTATCTTCTTCCACGCATGGATATTCTCACAAGCTATAATGAGTTGGAAAGGGGTGGAAAATCTTGATTTGTGGAAAGCAAATTTTTAGTAAATTATATTTCTCCGAGAATACTTCGAGTCTAAGATTCAGCCAATGTGAGCATGTGAGAAAGCTTGCCAGTAGCTTCTCGTGGGTCGGTGGTTCTTTCCGGGGTTTTCTCTGGTTCTTCCTCCACCATTAATACTGGCCGCCATGTATAGCCTATCATGTGCTGCAAGGTGGCGTTAAACCCCACAACAACAACAACAACAACCGAGAATACTTACCCGATCACATTAACGTTAGGGATATAAGCCTGCTACCTCTCGAATCCAGCCCTACTAAAAGACGAAAATGCGTCTTTTCTGTCTATCTCATATAGACCAAAGAGCAATAACTCTTGCCCCTTACCTCCCCTTTCCACCGCCAGGTGTCACTAGTTTTTTAAGCTGAGCGATATACATTATACGAGGATGCTTGCATAGCGGGGTGGTTGGGAGGGTTTTTAAGTAATCTGATTGGTAAGTATTCTCGAAGAAACATAATTTACTAAAAATTTGCTTTCTTCTTCAAATACGTTCCCCGATCACATTAACATTAGGAGAATAGGTAATAGGAGGAGGGAATGCTGAGCATCCTACCTCTACCCCGGGTACCTTCTAGGGAATGATGGCTGGATTCCCCATTTGAATGATAACCCGTTCTCCTAATTTCATCAGCAACACAGCCTAGGGTCCCGTGATAAGTGACCCCTATATATGGTTAAGAAGATAGTTATTGAAATCTTCTTACCTACAAAATTTCACTGGCGAATCCAGCGAAGCTGATAGGCTGTGCTGATTGTTTTAAATGGGTCTGGTGGTCATCTGGGCTGCTGACACCGGACCTACCAGATTCAAGGTTTGCCTCTGCGAAGCCAAATCTCTCAGATAAAAACTGGAGAAGGTTGACTCTGCATGCCAGCCAACAGCTTCTATTATATCTCGGATCAAAACATTGCATTCGAATGCAAGGCTCGCCGAGATTGCTCTAATCTCATGAGCTGTAATCTTCATGAGGCGACTCTGATCTTGTGAGACCTCAGAGTACGCTGAGCGTATAACCCACTTGAGCCATGAAGCAAGGGCTTGAGGGGTGATATCCCGTTTACCAGCTTTGACCAGAAGAAAGAGGTGCTTACGTGTGTCCTGACACGCCTCTGTGCGTTTTAAATAGTGCTTGAGTGCACGAACAGGATCTTGCATGGCTGTTGCTCTTGACTTATCTATGTAAGAGAGCGAGCGAATGACGATTCTTTGATTGCCAATGGCTGGTAACCTATTTTTGGCTACAAAGCCTGGTTGCGTCAGGAGGACCACTGAACCATCTGATCTGAACTGAAGAAAGTTTGGGTCACTGGAAAGGGCATGTAACTCTCTCACCCTGCATGCTGAAGCTAAGGCTATCAAGAAACATGTTTTGTATAATAGTAGCTTTAACGAAGTGTGGGCTAAAGGTTCAAATTTGTCTGAATTGAGCCATGTTAAAACCCAGGACAGATTCCATTTTGGAAACAGGGTGAGGGATTTTGGTCGATTGAAATAAAAATTGGCTAAAAGATCTGATAGATCTTTGTTATGCCCAATATCACATCTACCATGATGGCGGAATGTGACTAATATCATGGAGCGGTAGCCTTTGATAGTAATTAGGGCCAACTGTTTCTCCTTGAAAAGCCAGAGAAAAAAGTCGGCCAGTTGAGGGATTGAGACACTCAAAGGGACGATGTTATTGATATGGCACCAGTCCCTGAAAACACGCCACTTTCCCTCGTAAGCCTTCAGAGTGGAGGGCCTTCTTGTTCTTGAGATTCTCTCCACAATTGAAGGTTTAAATTGTTTGTCTCGCAAGGCTGTCTGGACAAGAGCCATGCGTGAAGAAGAAAACGGTCCGGGCAGGGGTGGAACACCTGTGACCGCAGTTCTTTGAGAAGATTTGGGCTGGTTGGAATTTTCCTGGGTAGATCTATCGCTAGATTGAGTAGATCAGTGACCCAGGACTTGTTCCATCTGAGAGGGGCAATCAGAATCATCTGACAGTTCTGACCCCTTAACCTCTGGATTATTTTTGGTACCAAAACCGTGGGAGGGTAGGCGAATGCCCACAACCCCTCCCAGCTGTTTGACAGAGTGTCCACGGCCCAAGCCTCTGGGTCTGGAACCGGAGAGACGAAGGTGGGCAACTTGCAATTCCACCTTGTCGCAAAAAGATCGATCATCGGACGCCCCCAAAGTGTGCAAATCCAAAGAAAGACTGATTGATGGAGTGACCATTCCGTGTGAATGACTTGACCTTTCCTGGATAGAGTGTCGGCCAAGACATTGAGTCTGCGGGGAATGTGTCTGATTTGTACGTTGATGTGGAGGTTGTCACACCAACGTAGAAACTGCCAGATCAGAATGCACAGGTCTGGTGATTTGGTGCCCCCTTGTTTGAGGAGGTAAGTCACCACCACAGAGTTGTCTGACATAATGAGGACAGTTTTTCCTGAGAGTTGATCCTTCCAGAAATGAAAGGCATTGATGACAGCTCTCATTTCTAAAAGGTTGATCTGGAAAGGCCTCTCCTCTGGCTCCCACATGCCGCTGACTGTAGCGAAGTCCGGCAACAGGTGGGCACCCCAACCGTAGGTACTGGCGTCGGTACATACCGTTATCTCCGCTTGGGGCATCTCCAGAGGAATCCCCTTGGACAGCCAACCGGGGTTGTGCCACTGATGCAGGAATGATCGTATCTCGGGCGTGATCATTATTGTTTGATTGAGGGGACTTGAAAAGGGGCGCCATTGTGCCAGTAATGTCATCTGTAAGGGACGCATAAAAAGACGGCCAAGCGGGATCAAGTCGCCGCCGCATTGAATAATCCGAGGAGTTGCAAGAATTCTCTCGCTGAAATCCACATCCTGTTGGAAACGGACTCAACGAGTTCGACGATCCTGATTATGCGAGCGCTAGGAAGTCATACCAGATTCAGATCGGTGAGAAACTCCATACCCAGATGGACAAAACGCTGGGATGGACGGAGATAGGACTTTTTCTAGTTCACGAGAAAGCCTAGATGATCTAAAAGTGCTAAAAGATCTTTTCTGCCTTTGAGCAGAATAGAACTTACCATATGTTTCTGGAGGATGTCGTCCAAGTACACTGCTGTCCCTGTAGATGAAGTCGAGCGGAACAGGGTTACGACACAATCCATAATCTTGGTAAAAGCCCAAGGGCTGATGTTGAGGCCAAAGGGTAGGACCTGGAACTGATAAACCGCGTCGCGGTAAGTGAATCGGAGAAATTTCCATGACGCGGGGTGGATAGGGACGTGAAAATATGCGTCGGTCATATCTAGACTGATGACGGCATACTCGTCCCGCTGAATGGAAAGACGGATTGATCTCGCCGTTTCCATCTTGAATTTCGGTGGTAAAATGTATTGGTTGAGGCGACTCAGGTCGATGATCGGCCTCAACTTGCCGTTTGCCTTCTGGATAAGAAACAGCCTGGAATAAAATCCCGGCGATTGCAGGTTTTTTTCTCTACAATCTCCACTGCCCGTTTTCCTATGAGCGACTGTATCTCCTGTTGTAGAAAGGTATCCTTCTCCCGATCGGACGGTACGTCCATGAAGAGGGGAAAGGAGGACAGGGGAGGGGGTTGGATAAATGAAGTCCGAAGCCCCTCCGAAATGACCTGGATCACCCAATCGTTCTGAGGAAAAAAGGTGGTCCAGTGGTCCTGAAATTGCAGGAGGCGGCCACCCACAGGTAGGCTGTTCGCGGGTGGTGGGGAGGGTATGTCAACTTTTAGAGTTAGGAGGATTGAAGACGGAGAAACTTTGTTTCTTACCACCTCTGTATGGTTGCCTCCTAGCTTGATTAGACTGTTGTCTCCTAGTATTGGGTTGGGATCTATACTGCACATTTGATTGTAAGGATCCCTTGTCCCTGGTCCGCCAATCATCCCTCGGCTGTGGCAGGGGCTGATTTTTTCTAAATGCCTGTGAGGGTTGAGCAGCGAGTTGGAGGGGCAGTTCCTGAGCTGCCTGCTTCCGAACTTCTTCAATTTTTCCTCCAAAGAGTAAAGGCGACCCAAACGGAATCATCTGTAAAGCCAGAGTATGATGGGGCTTGAGCGACATGGACCCCAGACATGCGTCACGTCGTATCAGGTCTAAGTTGGCAGAAGCAGTCAACGCATTAGCCATGAAATGGTGAGCTGCCCTGTTAATAAATCTAGCAATCCGGGCCGTTACTTCCCAAGCGTGGTCATTGTCAGATTTTTCTGCAAGTCGGAAAATGGCTAATGAAGCCAAGTCTAACACTGAAGACGTAGCAACTACATTCCGGACTAGCTTTAACGTGGCATGGAACACATTTTTGTCCACTTTGTAAAACCGTGGAGTGGACATGTGAACTGCTGCCATATTTTTTGTCCAGGGCCAGAAGATCCGTACTGAAGGCGTCTGAGTGAGTTTTGTACCAGCGACGCGAGAACGTCGCTGGTACTTGGCTTTCTGAAAAGAACGCCTTAGCATTCCCCGAATCACCTATTCGTCCTGATAGACGATCATTGATTTCCTTAATTTTTCCCGACTGGGGAAAGAGCCAGAAGGATGGCGTCTCTTCCTCCCCATCAAGATCTACAGATGCTTTAACTTTGTAGTCTTGAGTGGCGGTAGGAGGTGGAGGGCATTCTGAAGTTGCCAACACCCTATAAATTGCTCCCACTGCCGCCTTGAAGCCAAACTCAGTCAGTTCCATGGTTGGATCTGTGTACGGCTGATTTGCAGGAGTTTTGTCACCCTCACTGTGTGCCGAGTCATGTTCTGGAATAGCTTGCATCTCTGGATAGAGCATACCAGGTGCCATAGATGACACGATTCCATCATCCTTGACACTTGTCACTAACTCTCCCTTGTGGATAAGCCGTGAACATATGGACGGCCGGCCATGTCAGCTGGTTTGTCTGGCTTGTGGTTGGCCTGAATGTTGGCGACAGTCCTGCTAT
Source organism: Sinohyriopsis cumingii (assembly GCA_028554795.2). Taxonomy (NCBI): domain Eukaryota; kingdom Metazoa; phylum Mollusca; class Bivalvia; order Unionida; family Unionidae; genus Sinohyriopsis; species Sinohyriopsis cumingii. Next base: position 79,604,292 of record CM068841.1, read on the forward strand.
CACCGGTACCGGCTGCTCCAATGGCCTGGCTGGACGGACAGATTTCTCACTAAAATCTCCGCCATAGTATTAGTATGTTGCCGGCGGTACAGCTTGACAGACGGATTTATCACTAAGATCCCAGTAAATCATATTTGGTCAGACCGTTTTAGCAATAGGGTCCCCATGCTGGTACAGCTGGATGGCCGGTGGCGTAAATGGATCTGATGGATCCGGTAAAATCCCCATGCGTCCTGACTTACAGGCCCGAAGGCCATGCTCGGACATGCGAGGGGACTTACGCCCACTGGGCAGCCTAAAATTGGGGGAACATTCCCCCAAAGAGTCAGAAAAAGCTGTGGAAGCGAGCGAGGGAAATAAGGGTAATATCTGGCCTGATGTCAATAGCTGCGTCGTCGTTTCCTGGACCAAACAACACATCTGTTCAAAGGTGGACTATTGTACCCTGTCAACATTATTTTCCTCCATTGCCGCTGATGTTATTGTGGCTGACGGTTGCAAACGACGAACTTTAGGTGGAGGGGGGACCCCAACGTCCCCCACTCCCTTTTTCTGCCTTCTGGACTACATCAGCCCACATTTGCTCTGTCCAAGTATTACACACACTGCATGGTATAGATGATGTACACTTGGTACATACAATACAAGAGTCATAGTTGTCTTCTTTTGCTTTGAACTTTTTATATTTCATGCATTTGGGTGACATTTCTACTGAAACGACACAAGAAAAGAAAACAAAGCACAAATTAGCAATTCAGCATGTTATTAATAAGCTAATACCACAACCGTTACTAACGGAGTAAGCAAAATTAGTCAGTGTCGCGTTAACTCTTAATTGACAACACGAGTTCAGCGATAGCGTGTGTAACATGGTCTTCAGTAGACGAAATCCGTGAGGGTGACAAAGTCACTCAATTTTGAAAAAAAATTTAAAATAATGTATACAACCTGTAGAAGAATGAGCGTCCAACGCAATAAATCCAAATTTAACTTCGGATGGTCCAATTTAACGCTAAGATGGCTTGGATTGTTTGGAGGTATAATGTACGTGTTATCAGTACAAGCGAAGCTTAAAAACTAGTGACACCTGGCTGTGGCAAGGGGAGGTAAGGGGCAAGAGTTATTGCCCTTTGGTCTATATGAGATAAACAGAAAAGACGAATTTTCGTCTTTTAGTAGGGCTGGATTCGAGAGGTAGCAGGCTTATATCCCTAACGTTAATGTGATCGGGGAACGTATTTGAAGGAGAAATTATTTTGTGTGAAATTTTGTCTTTTGCCACCAGCAAAAGGCTCGTCTGTTATAACGAGGAGAATACATATTAAATTTCATTTCAACATGTCAAATATAATCACAATTACAGTTTCAAAAATTAAATACAAAACCAAAGTCTATCCTAAAATCATTGACCTTGACCATACAGTTAAAGATCCGTAAACAATAACCTGGCCCCTTGAACTATGGAAGAACTCCAGGGGCTAAGTGATTAGTGCACCAGACTAATGACCAGAAAGGTGCAGGTTTGAATCCTGCTATTTGATTAACCTGGACTGGATGCCTTGATGTATACATGGGCAAGGCTGTTTACTTTAATTGCCTTGTAATGATATATCCTTCATGTGTAGGTGTGCCACAGAACACCAATCAAACAAACAAAGAAATTTTATGGGGAAGACATACAAACAATTTAGCTGAATCCTGAAAATACTGTGGGAAAAATAACATGCACTGATAAAATCTATTTGCAGTCATAGTGGCATTAACCTTCAAACTAGTGCTACACACCATCCCAATTTTGGCTATGTGGAATACACATAAAAAAGTTTTTCGTAAGTTCCCTAGAATTAAGGAAACCAAAATAGATTTGTATAAACCATAATTTGTAACCCCAACCTATTGACCATCACAACAAAAGGCTTCGGCTGGAAGAACAAATATGCTGAATTTCATTCAGCTCTTTCAAATATATATTAACTCATTGATTGGAAATGAAATAGAAAGGAAAATCTTATCTTCAGCATTACTGACATTGATCATCCGCATATTCAACTCCCAAATTAAAACATATCCTCCATGGGCTTAGAGGAACACACATATCAAATATGGTTGTGATACATTCCATAAAACTGAATGCATCGCTTGGAAACAAAACATACCTCTCTGGGTAAGCAATGATTTCACACACTACCATATATTTGGTATATTGAGTTAAGTATATAAAGAAATCACAAGATTCTGACTTACGTATGTCTTTTGCCTGTAAAGGAGAAATAACCCCCGTCTGTCTTCGTTTAACATCACTCAAAATATCAATAATTAAGGTTGCAAATTCTCTTGCGTTAAATCGGGCAAGCTTCTGCCTTCCCTGAAGAAAAAAAAATGAAAATTTTACATGCAGCACTTTTACAAGAGTTGCTTTAGCAACTTATGCACTGTAACACCGTTGACACAAAGATGGAAACATACTCACCTAAGAAAAAAATCAAGACATGAAGAAAATCATAACAATTTACCACACATATATATTGCTGCGAATCAGATAGCTATTACCTGTTATTACTACATACAATCTAAGTATTTGAAATTATGATGATGAATCTATCCCATATTTCTCATGCTGCAAGCAGTATGATTCCTACCAAACTTCTCCTATTCTACTATAATTTTGTAAATAACTGAATCAACCAAGAATTGGGGATATATGAAAGATAACGAATGTTATCACCCCTTTTTTGTACAAAGGTGACCAATTTAAAAATCTGGTTACTGGCAAATCAGGTTTGTGTTTCTAAAACATGTATGTTCCACTGCTGACCAAAATAGTCATAGTTCAACAACTTCAAATAAATTTGAAAAGTTACCATGAAAGGAAAATCTAGAAAGGTCATCTATATAAACATACAAACATTCCCTCCAGTCTACTTCATGTGATTTTTCCCAAAAGTTCAACAATGTGAGGGAAAAAAACGTTTGGAAAACTACTGAATCCTTTTGTGTATGTGGAAAGACATAAGCCAGCTGTTTTACCACCAGGCTGAAGCATTTAAAATCTAACTGTAGTTTGATGGCGTCATCATTCAGCAGTATTTTGTGATAATGCCATCATTAGCCTTAGGGTGCTATGCTGAAGGTATTCACTGAAGTCATTTATGTTTTCTAGGAAGAAGAATAAAAACAGGAATGTTTTCTGATGGATGCCAGATGCAATGCTGGCGTAGTCAGATTGATGCTCATCTTGAACAAAAGTCTGTCTTCTGCCCTTCAGAAGTCCGAAACTCATGATGTTGCTTTGGAATTTATATCAACACATTTTAATTTATACAAGTCTTTTGTGAGGGACCTTGTCAAATGCTTTAATGAAATCCATAAATATATCTGTCTGGATATCTGAATTGTTGCTTCTGGGAAGTTTTTGAGTAAGGTCTAACAGTTGGGTTTATATTAACATTTACATCTAAAACCACATTGTTTTTCATGTTGTTCTTTTCTAACTGACTCATTATGGAGCTAGTCTGTATGTATTCCATTTCTTTGCATATTAGAAAGATGGGCCTATAGTTAACATGGTCATATGTTTCACCATATTTAACACAGCACTGGCATATCCTTCTTTCTAATCATCTGATATTTTACCTGTATTTGTAGACTTCGTGCAAGAAGGAGGCTAGTATGGGTGCACTGGTGGTTTTTACTTATCTGAAAACTGTTCCATGTATTTTATTAATTTATGGTTGGGGTGGGTGGGGTGCCATTTGGAAAATTTAAAAGTGAACAAAGTAAAAAGAAGCAGAAACTGAGTTTTCTGCTCATTGAGATTTTTATGTATGAAAATAGATTTTCTGGTCATAAGCTTGTGCATGGTATATCAGGTTCAGTTACTGTAGGTCAATGATTGTGTTTTCATTTGCTAAGTCTTAATTTATGAAGCAGATTTTTTTCGTTTTGTTAACTTTTCATAGTAAGAATTCAAACTAGGATGCAATGTTATCTGACCATGTTTTGGTACCAGTCATCACATCAGGTTAGACAGAGTTGGTTATTTCATTGAAATGATGATTTTGTTTCTAACATTGGAAGTTTATGTTGATTATTGCAAAGGGCCGTGTTATTTCCATGTTTTCTTCTTTGGGTGCTGTGGCTGAGTTGCTAAATAGTGAGGTGAAAGTGTTTGACAGGCTTTCTGGAGTCAGGGAATTGGAGAATGATATTGAGAAGTTTGGTAGAACAGTTTAAATAATGCCATGATATGCTGTGGTGCCAGGTTTGCCTGGACTATTTGAGTTGTTACTGAGTGTGACAAAAGAATATGAGAGATTAATTGGGGTGGAATTGAAGAATGATACTGAGGCTTGGTAGGCCACAGTTTAAGCAATGATCTGATACACTGGTTGCAACCAATTCTTCCTAGTAAAATATGTTTCATAAAGAATACTTACCCAATCAGAATACCTTAATAGTACTACTACTACCTCACAAATCCAGCCCTCCCATAACTAAGGGGAGCTAAAAGTTGTCTGCCATCCTATGTAGTGGTTGGGCAGAATGATCTCCTCTTAGGTATAAGAATTGGTGGCAAAGTCTAAGAAGCTCTCAGTTACTACTGGCGTGGAAGGCACACTCTGTGGATGCAACTGTGGGGAGGTTGTATGTGTATTATGATTGGGTAAGTATTCTTGCAAAAAAGTACTTAACTAAGAAAAATTGTTTCTTCTTTAATTATGTTATCCAATCAGAATACCTTAGGAGAATAAGTCTGAGGTGGAGTGAGGTACATTCCCTTACCTTGGAGATACCATCTCCAGTTCCCTAAGGTATGTGAGACAGCTTCTAGGTAACCCGACTGGAGGGGACTTCATCTATTGGGCACAGCATCAAATAGGAAAAATTTTTAACCCGCAAATCCAGCAGAAGTCGTGAAGCCGCATTTTAAGAAGCTGTCAATCGACCTGGAAGGGTGAACTGTTGAGTCGTGAATATAGGTCCTACCAGATCAAACTGGACCCTTTGGGATGACAGATCTTGGAGATAAAAGCTAGAGAATGCAGACTGAGATCTCCATCCCACAGCCTGAATGATGTTTGTTAGCAAGTTCCAGATGAATGCTAGGCTAGTCATTCCGTTTTAGCAATAGAGCATCAAATGATGAAGCTTTTGGGTCCAGACTGGAGAGACAAAGACTGGCAGTTTGGTATTCCACCTTGTCGTTAACAGGCCCACCAGGTAAATATGAGTGAAAACTGAGGGATGCAGTGACCATTTCATCTGAATTAGTTGATTTTCAGAGACAAAGAATCGGCCAGTACATTTAGGTGTTTCAGGATATAGTGAACATGCAGATTTGTTGTTGATAACACCAATGTAGAAAGCCCCACACCTTGACACAAAGGTCTGGGGACTGGGTTCCTCCTTGTCTTTTGAGATAAGACAGAAGTGGACAGAAAATGAGGATACCCTTGCCTTTTAAACATTTCTGCCACAAGTGAAAGGCTTTCACAATGGCGTTGATCTTCAGAAGACTGATATGCAGATGGCATTCCTGAGGAGGCTATGCACTGCTGGCTTCCTGAAAAGATGGTAGTAGGTGGACTTGCCAGTCTTATTCTTCTGTGCTTGCACTGGTACAGATTATAATCTTGGCAGGTGTACTTGCAGAGGTATGCTCACCATGAGCTGCATTAGGTTGCCCCAAGGCTGCAAATGATGCCTCAGTTTTGTGCGGATGGTGAGAGGCTGGTCCAGTGGGTAAACTTTGGGCCTCCATAGGGAATGAAGAAGCATTGGCCATGGGCGCATAAAAAGGCGACCTAGGACAATGAGGTCCGCTGCCGTGTTCACTAAGCTCAGTCGGCTAAGGAATTCAGAATTTTCTTCAAAAGTAATGAAGCCACCATGGTGCAGATTTTCAATACTCAATCCTGAGAGAGACAAACCATGTTTGCCTGTGTATGGAACTCCATACCTAGGAGAACAAATTGTTGGGAAGGTACTAGGTCTGATTTGTTCTTGTTGACAAGAAAGCCCAGATTGGTAAGCAATGTAATAAGGGTTATCATGTCATGATGTAAAATAGAACTCACTTGATGCTGCAGCCATAAAAATGGTCTGGACATGCACCATGACTCAGGTCATGAGACGAGTGAAAACCCATGGGCTGATGCTGAGCCAAATGGGAGTGCCTGAATTGGTAGATGATGTCATTGTAGATGAACTGCAGGAACTTTCTGGAAGCCTATTGAACAGGGACAAGCAGGTAAGCATCTTTTAAGTCCACAATAATAGCAAAATCTCCCACCTGGATGAAAATCAAATGCACTGTGGTGTTTCCATTGTAAACCAAGGGGCATGGATGATGTGATTGAGGGTGCTGAGGTCATGACCAAATGCAGAGTGCCATTTGCCCTTGAGACCAAGAAAATTCTGGAATAAAACCTACGAGATTTGTTTCATACGAATTCTATTGTCCTTTTCTGGAGAAAGTTGTTTATTTCCTGTGGCAAGGTAGTGGCTTTGAATGGGTCTGATGGGATGTTTGTAAATGGTGGACAGAGGAGGAGGATTATGAACAGTGATGCAGTCTCTAACAAAACCACTTGTTGAGTCCACGGATCATTGTGGCAAATCTTGTTCCATTCAGCAGTGAAGAACTGAAGCCTTCCTCCAACTAGGATGTGTGCAAAGGGTGGATTGAAGATGAAATAATTTTTTAGGGGAGGCTGTCAAGAGGAGATATGTTGGGACGAATGACAGGACCATCTCTGTGTTCTATTTTTGCTTTGGTTTGCTAGGATTGTGGCTTTTGCTGGGTGGAGCTTTGGTTTGGTAGTACGGTTTTCCAGGGGTTTGTGTCCTATGTGTAGCTCTTGGGTCCCTATCTTGATTCCCCGTAGTATCCCTGTAGTGACGCTGTAACTGCATTGGAGGTAAACTGGTTTCCTTGGTGGCTTGTTTGCAGACTTCTTCAATCTGGCTGTTAAACAAAAGGTTGGAGGATAAAGGTTGTGCCCACAGCTTGGCCTTATAGTGGTCCTTCAGAAAAGCAGAGAGCTGCATTCTGCTAATTGTAGATTGGTAGCTGCAGTGATAGTATTGGCCAAGGTGTGTTGATGGCCCTATTTAAAACTCTGGCCATTCTTGAGACCAACTCTCATGCATGTCCTGTAGCATTCAGGGTGGGAGAAGATAGGCTATGTTCGGCCTGTTGGAAGCTAGCCATAGAGATGAAGTCCAACTGAGAATCTACGGCAACGATATTGCACACTAACAGCTGAGTGTCATCAAAGGCCATCCGGTCCTTATGTATGGAGATTAGTTTGGTTATCCCTAAAGTGGCAATATCGCGTTCGACTGCTGGGGTTTTAAAATGAAAGGCTGGTGTATGGCAAAGGTAGAACCGCTGACAGAAGTTAGAGGGAAGGCACTTTTGTGAGAAGAAAAATCTGCTGATGCCAGGATCCTGTAATTAATAGTGAAGACAGTTCAGAATGTCTGTAACTCTCCCCGACTGTGGAAGTAACTTCAAGTTAGGTTCCTCCTTCTTTGTCATAAGATCAACAGATGCTGGAGCTCTGGTTCAGTTAGTTGCTGGTGTGGGAGGAGGATGGCAGTACTCCAGGTGTAAAGTATGGAAAAGTTCCTCATTGGAGGCCCAGAAAGTTGAACCTTCATGTGACATTGTATAGTCAAGAACCAATGACATCCCTTGAGAATAAGCATCATTGTCTTTGTTGGCATGAGATGAGGCTGGAGACTCCTGTAATACCTGGGACTTGGCAGGTGACAAGTGATGAGGTCTGCCATTCATGATGATCACAGAATGTCCTCAATTTGAAACCGTGACTTCAAGACGGTCACTGAATAAAGAGTCTCTTCTTATGGCAGAGTATAAAGAGATTTGTGAAGTGCTGTCTGTTGAAGTGTGAGGAACTAATCTTGGCATTGTGCCAAAAGTGTCCCAAGGTAGCATATGGGTTAGGCTCATTGCTAGACATGTCAGCATCGGGTTTGATATACTGGTGGTCGGGCTGTTTTGTGATTGAGTCTGTAATATTGGTTTTGGCCCCCATGATCCCTAGAATACAGCCTAGGCCTATCACAATGAAAACAGACCAACTGTGTTGGGGAGGGGGTTGTCCACAATGCAATGATGGGACAGATTACAGGATGTTTGATCCACATAACCTGTCTGTGTACCTGGTGAGTGAGAGGGAATGGACATCTGTTTTGTTCAGCTCTTTCCCGCATTGTTCCAAATTGAAATTAGTCTAAGCCTGAGGAGGCAAGGCCAGTAGGAGTCACGAATAAAGCTTAAGTCAGTGGCAGTGACTTGGGTGCTGGAACAGTCTCTGATTGAGTTGATTTCTGGCACTTCATGGCTGAAGGGTGAAGAGTCAACTTATCTCCCTTGACTACCAGAAAATCTTGCATTGAGGAAAGGTCAGTGTGCAAATATCATCATCTTTTGCTGTGCATTTTTGTGCTTCGCCCATAGTTTTAACCTGTAAGATAAAGGAGGAGAGCATATAAACATGTGGGTCCTTGCACATGTCATTTTGTACTCAATGTTGGTGCAGAGCTACAACTTAAAGTTGGCCAGGCAAATGATAAGCAGTCAAGTGTACAGTAAATATAATGATAATAAATTATAAAGCTATAAGCTTGCACCTGTCTTGTTTGAGAAGGTGCAGAGCTAACCAAATGACGGTTACCTGGAAAAACGTGATATCTGATGAATTTAATGCCAATACGTTCAGAAAGGTGAAGGATGGCATGGACAGGTAGAATCTTTGAAGCATGGTGTCTGGATGGTAAGACTCCCTAGGTAAATAAATCAGTGATAGCGGCCAAATTATACAGGTTATACATGTCTAGGTATAATATAAATTACAGGATAATGAAAATACTACCTGTTGGACAGCTCAAGGTGGCCCATACAAGTTAATCATGGAAGCACCAGAGTGCTAAGGAATGCCTTGGTAAAGAACACTCTTCTGTTTGGTACCAGAAACAAAGTAGTTATACAGATATAACAGGGTTCTGAAAGGCATAAAAACTTGCATGCATACAATTATTGCAGTTTGAACCTATCATGTGAAGATGTATTGACCATTCATGCAATTGACTAAGAGGTAGAAAATATGCACAGATGACAAAAGGTTAGCAATCAAAAGGTAGAACATTGTCAGTGTAAGAAAGAGAGAAAAGCTGGAAATAGAGATGGAATATACTTTCCTCTGAGGTGAAAGGACTCCTCCAACTGAAAACGGTATGCTTCCCAGCTGAAAATGGTTTGCAAGGTATCTCTTGAGAAACAGCCTGCTGTTTCCAATGAGCAGAAGTAGTAACTGAGAGGTTCTTAGACCTTGCTTCCAAGTCTTATAACTAAGGGGAAATCAGTCTGCCTGACAGCCACATAGGTCAGCAGACAACTTTTAGCTCCCTTTAGCTAAAAGTAGTATCTGGGAGTGCTAGATTTGCGAAGTAGAAGTAGTTCTCCTAAGGTAATATTACTGGGTAATGTACTTAAAAAAACCTGCTATCATTACTGAAAACAGCCCTGATTTTACTTGTATCAAAATATTGGTGACAAGTTGTTAATTATCACCATATATAACTCTGCGGTTTGAACTAAATCCTGAAAAAAACATTCATTTTGTTGAATAAACAACTCTCTGCATAACTGAAAATTACCAAATACATTAGTATGTGACAGGCACTGATATTTTCAATTTTTATTCTTATTCTATCAGATAAAAACACATGCTGTTAGCTTATTCTGTAGAAATTTAAAGATGCCACTTTAAGGCAAGTTTTTGAATACCGACATAATTTTATGATCCTTGCACTATGTTATGTTTGTTTAAATGTTAAGCAGGTTATTTATGTTATGGTTTATTTTTTTACTGTATTCACAGTCAATCAGAATTCTGCAAAAATAAAACATCCACAAAAGTTAGTTATGTAATAATAAAATAGTCCTATGGAAAGTGGCAAAAAATGATAGCACCATGAAAATGTGGTTAACAGAAGCATTAAAATTTAGTACGAAAAACCAAAATGAAATGGACACTATAGTCCTCAGTCAAAAGTAATATATTTCTGAAATGAATACCTGGTTTCTAGTTGCTGAGAACTCTGGATTGACAGGCAAGAAGGGCACAGCTTGTCTGTCACTGACTATTGACGTGTGATCATGTGTTGATAACCATACTGTAATATATAGAGGGCAATAAAAAATCCTAAATGACTTCAGTTATAATATATACTAGACAAGCAAGCATTTCTGAGACATTAGTTGTGTAATACAACATAGAACAAGTCAAGACAAGAGCTGCCTGAAAACATGACTACTCTAAATGACTTCACATACAAAAATGCAAAAAGCGGTAACATCAAACAATTTTATCATAAAATATGTTATTATAAAATATAATCTATTCTAAGCACTTATCACTAAATTAGCATCAGTTTTCCATGAAGTAACTATTATGGGAAAATCACTGATTGAGATTTTAAAAATTCAGAATTTGACAAGCTTAATGCTAAAACTTGTTACAATATATAGTGGTCCCCCTCATGAACGGTTCCCTGACCAGCAGCCCACACTGTTTACGGACAGAATCCCCTGGCACCAACGAGTTTGTGTTCAAATGTACCTCTCAAGAAAGGTCACCCCACTAATGCGACCAGCAGCCACCACCTTAGTGCACAAATGTATAATTTACTCCTCAAAAGTGGCCACATTTTATTATTAATTTGTCCAGAACCAATATTTAATTACGCTGAAGTAAGTAATCCAATTATTGTTCCCGATGTATGTTTGTGGATGTCAGGTCTTTGTTACTGAAAGAAGTGTTGGCTAAAGTATATGTACCACTAAGCTTATTATTATATCATGAACGCCGACGTTTGCAAGAAATGGGGTCAGCAGTGTTTTGATAGAGCTTTGGGCTTCACACAGCGGATTTTTTAAATTTTTAAAAAAAATTTAATTGACGATTATGGCTGAAGTAATTGTCAAGATCATTACATGGTCAGATAGGCTAACAACAGATCTTGTGGATTGATTAACACACACACACACAGACACACACACACACAAACACAGAGAAAACATTAACATTAAACAAAACATGGTACCAAAGGCCAAAAAATCATTTGACAGTTCAAGTATCACTTCAAGTATAATAAGGAATTTTGTTTACAAATGTATCATCTGCAAAATTAAACTGCAGTATTGTACGATTAGCCACATATGAGTAAATCATTACAAAACTTTAACATGTCATCACGTAAACGAAGAAATAATACTTTAGAAGAAAAATTAAAGTTATTTGACTTGAAGACAATGGGGAGAGTTCACATGCTGAAAAATGTATGTTGGGTAGACTGAAATAAACAAAAGCATAAAAATAAGGAGAAAATAATAATATGGTCCTAGTGTTTTAAACTGACACAGCCACTACACCCGAGGCAAAGTATCCGAATATTCGTGGTAAACATTAATACAGCTCATACAAAACCCACCTCCAAAGAATCAACATTATACAGTCGTACATTTAATACGATAGTGTAATACTCCTCCAAATATTTCCTTCATAAAGTTCCACGATCATACGATGAAAACTCTCAAATACATATAGCTAAACAAAAGTGCTAACTATGTGTCATTTTCTTTTAAATCAGCCTAAACCCATATTGCAACATATTCCACATTAGAACAAGTAACAGCCATCATTACTTGGTGACTTGATGAAAGTAGACACAATGGTATCAATAAGAACTTGCCCTAAAACTTGAACATCAAAGTCCAGGCATACATTTTAAACCCCAAAACCCTCTCCAAGTTGAAAAGTGATAATTTCTGGGACAAGATATTGAAATAATACTATATTAGCAATGTTTCTAACAAAAAGCACACCCTGAACAAGAAACAAAGGAAATACTGACATAAACAACAACTTGCCCAAAACTTTAACTAAGGCTGGATTTTGATGCTGATACCAGGTGACTAAACATGTCATTCTTATTCAGCATAAAGAATAATTCATCTAAATTTTTAAAAAATCTTCTGTAAAAGATCTTTTCTCTAACTACAAAATGTTAAATAATTCTACATATTCATGCTAAAAATTCACATAATTAAAACAAAAATGAACAAAAATAAAGATGAATAAAAAATTTCTTTTCCGAGTTCTTTCCTTTAACTGCAATTTTTTTTCGAAAATCTGTTTTGTTTTATTCTATGTTTATATTCTGGAAAAGTTGATATTATAAAAGAGTTTTATTCTGGAGTGTACATGTATTTGAAACCATTTTTTTTTTTTTACCTCTAACCCTGAACTTGGTACAGCTTTCTGTATTATCTGTAAGGGGACATAACCCACAGTAAGGCAGAGAGCAATATAAAGTCAATGGCCACTGTCAAATGCCTATGTTCTACCGTTATTTATCAAACAAATTATTTTAAAATATGATCAGATAATACGAATCTATGGGAAAATTGATCCATCAAATTTCGGGAATTTAACCTTCCCTCAAAAGTTGAAAAAATATTGCTTGATTGAACCAGCGAGGCCATTGCAGTAAACGTTGGTATTAAATAGGATCAGATTATGCATCCATGAATTTACATACAGCAATCAAGCAGGCAGCCTGTTGTTCTTTATGTTGTACCAGAAATGATCAAAGCACTATGGCACAGGCCAGTAGGGTGGTGTGAAGGAAATGGTGTCAAGCAAAATTAACTTGGCAATGAAGACACTGCAGATTCACAGTGCCTGGGGAAACCCTGTATATGTTTGAGTCAACATGTTCACATGACAAGTGAGGTAAAAGAAATTGCTGCCATGACCTTTGAACCTGATATCAAGAATGTATCACAGAACTCACCACAGATGCTGTCAAGACATGTTCACATAATAAGTTTTGTTTAGTCCATAATTCTGGGCAAAAACATGTAACTGAGTTTGCATTATTCATAGACTTCTTCAGAAATGTCTACAAACTGGGTTTCGTAAACGTCCATTCAATCTTGCACATTATAATGCTCACGAGTCATCACAGACACAAATCAAAGTCAAGACCTTTGACCTAGAAATCAGTATAAATGGGATGACTATCAAATTGTTCATTGATAAGCAATGCAATATGTCCAATCAAAATTTGTTCTTATTACCACAAGTCAAATTGTTGATAAGCTGAATGAAGTACAAATGCAAGCAGTGACCTTTCACTTGATCCCAAGGTCAAGTAGGTCTGATTTTCAAACTTGTTTGTGGTAAGATCTCCACAATTTCATTCAGGACCAACTGCATAAAGCAGGAGGTATTTTAGTGAAAACCCCATCTCAAATCAACTGTTCAAGAGAAATCATGTTAAAATTATTTTGAGAAAGCCACTCTCAATGGATATCAGATCATCACAATTTTTATTTAGGACCTGCAAAACATGGTTACAGTGTTTTAATGAAAAGTGGAAGTCAATGCAACCATCCATTCAGAAGAAGCAGCCTAAGATTTTCAGCTTGATGGCTGGATGAGCATCACTTAATAACAATACAATATTTGAAAAAAGTGTTCAAGTGAAAACCCCAGTGTTGATATGACCATCCATTCACCAGAAGTACTCAGCTCCAAGTGGCTTATGAGTAGTGACTACAAGCAATTGCTAACAGATGCTGAACCAACACATGAGCTCTTCTGGTCTTTGACCACTAGAAATAACACAAAGGTATGGTGTTCCAACCTGAATCATTTTCTCTTCTATCAACCTCATCATATACATCCATAGCCAGTTCTTCAAACAGGTGGTTTGATAACTGTAATGGAGAAAATAAAATGCAAACATATATAATTTAATCTTTCTAAAACATAGAAAACATAATATGATGAAGATTTAGATTTTAACCACATAAAACAGGACTGGTATATTGTATATATTTGCTGTAAACTGCACAGACCCAGATCTGCCGATGCATAATGCATCGGCAGATCTGTGTCTGTGCAGTTTGCTAGGAGTAATCAGTAGAAAAAACAACACAGACTCTGGTCTGCCAGTGCATTCTGCAACAGCAGATTGGAGTCTATGCTGTTTGCAGTTGGACTTGAGAATATAGATGGCATTCAGAACACTTTATTCTTGTACTGTACAGGTTACATAATCTTTATGGCTCGGTATGTTAGAAGTTTTCGTTATGAATTCTGAAACATTTCACAGAGTTATGCTGTGTATTAATAGAATCTATGCAGGGGTTTGGACCAAGGAAAGGAAATCCCAGTCAAGGGGTTAAATTATTTGTCTCCTCACAAGGTTATGCTGAGTAGGGAGACAAATAATGGAACCCCATGACTGGGATTTCCTTGTCTTAGTGCAAACACTGACATAGATTGTTTTTTTCACCCAATTATTTCCCACTAAACTAAAATAACCCTACACCCTTGCAATTTAGTTGGCAGATTCAAAACATAGGATTCATCAGGTACTATTATTCCCTCTCACTCTAGATAAGGTCATCAGGTTTTGTACTCTTATGAAAATCTATATAACTATTTAGGTAGAATCTAGCTATATATGCCACTCTTAAAAAAGGGAAAACAAAACATCCCTAGAAGTTAAATTCTACTACTTGGAAGTCACAGACCTAATTTAGCAACATCAACCTATTATCATTATCCATCCCTAGAAGTCAAATTCTTCTAGTTGGAAGTCACAGACATAATTTATCCACTCACCAAGTTTCATGACTCTGGGTAAAACAGTACATGTACAGGTGTAAAAAACCTATGTTGTTATGAACTGAATACACAAACTTAATAAAGAATGTACAAAATATGTACTAGTACAAAGTTAGCCCCATAAGCCGCCCTCTTTAGATACAGGCATTATGAAACCCACTGCAAATTGTTGCACAGAATCTAGCAAGAAAGAATGGTTGACATATATGAGGTTGTATTCATGTACATGCTTTTACATGTGTGGATGCCAATGCTGATATGCACAGTACAAAGAACACAGATGCAAGATAGAAAAGCAACACTTACTGCTTGTAGTTTTTTCCTGGCTTGTTTGGCCAATTCTGACATGTCTAAACTACTAGGAAAAGGAAAACAAAGCATCATCTTATTGGAGTGAAACTTAAAGCGAAAGGAAAATTATGAGCAAATATATCTATAACATCAATATTAACGGCTTAACAAAAAAATCTGCTTACATTTCAAATTATATATTAACAACTCTAAGCATGACTATTTCATAATAGCCATATCATAAACAGAATTAGCAATTAACTTAAAAAAATACATATCAGATATTTAAATGAAAATTATATTTTAAAGAAAAGGAATGAAATACAAATTCTGAAGACATACAAAAAGACAATTTTTTAAAATTATCTTGGCACTGTTAATTTAAAAGTGAAATATCATATACTATTTTGTGTACCGTGAGTAGGTCATGTGATAAACTTACCTATCAGCCATTTCGGGGATTAAAAAGTGCTGCCCTGTCCTATGATCTAGAACAGAAGGGAAAGAATTATGCAATAGTAACATATTGTAAATTAATTTAATTTTGTTTGGATATAAACTGTATGGGTTTAACAGAAAATGACATTCTTGTCAGCACTTAAATTCATGTATTTGGGGTCATGTTGCCAGCAAAGAAGATCAGTCACTGGGCCTTGAAATATTGTATACCTGGTAACTACAAAATTCACCTTAACTGGTACCTTGTATTCCTGCTTATATATAGAATTCAACCAAGAACAACATGGACCCTAACCTGCTGGTGCATAAAGTGCTGGTGGATCAGGGTCTAAGATGTTCATTCTACTGATTACTCAAATCAAACTGAATAGAGCCAGAGCTAATGGTACATTATGAAACTGCAAATCTGGATCTGTGCAGATTGCAGTCGGCTCAACTTATAAGTGAGCATTCATGGTGTCCACAAATAAAGATGAATGCACAGCATCGCAATGACATGCAGTGTCAGAACATGTATCATGTGGGAATAAATTGTTTTGACTCTCAACAATGCCCCCTCCCCTGTCCCCGCACCTGACATGGCAGTGTTTTTATTTGTGTTTTTATTTGTGTAAAAAGACAAAAGTAACGGAGCAAGGGATCCCTTTCTTCATACAATGATGTATGCCCATAACCTGTATAAACAGTATAAAAAAAACAAACTTGAGGCAGTTTTTACAGTTGATTGTCAAAGAAGAGATTAAACAACCACCTTTCCATGTATATCTTCCCTGATTTTGTTAAGACTCCTTTGTGCAAGAACCCATTAGGTTAATTTGCATAGATAAAGGATACAAAGTGGAATAAACTAGTTCATTTGAAGTTGGCCATCTCAATAAAACATTGCTTGATAGTTCAAGATCTGCAACAAAGTTTCTTTGAATCTGGATTTAACTTCATATATTACTGTGGTAGCTGGTATGAATCATTTTTTAAGTCAAATGGTCAACATTAAAACTAAATTTTAGAATGACTGGCATACTGGAGTCTGTAAAACACATCACCATGAGGAAACATTTTTCTTTTCAGATACTGCAAACACAATATTGACATTAGTCATTCTAGAGTGTTGACATAGTAAAAGACTGACCATTTAATTTTTGGAGCTGGGATTTTCTTTGGAATCAGGACATTTTCTTTTACTGTTACTTCAAGAACTAATATAATGGATATAATAATTGTTTTCCTACAAATCACTGCAAGAATTTTTTTGTCAAAGCTAAATGGTAACCAGAAGTTTTTCCAGAAAACTCTAAGTGATCTCCCCTTGATACAGGGATTGGTGCCAGATCCCATATATACTTCAATTACTACTGTTTTCACTCTCTACACAGATGTAACTGTGGGAAGGCTAGGATGATGTATGTGTATTATTATTGGGTAGGTATTATTTAAATAACAGCTTCTGTCAGAAACTAATTGGTTTCTTCTTCAAATACATTATCCAATCATAATATCTTAGAAGAATAGGAAAGAGGTGGAGGGAGTTTCATCCCCTTACCAAAGAGAGGCCATCTCTGGTCCCCTAAGGTATGTGAGATAATGTAGATAATTCAGATAATGCAAATGGAGAAAAGACTCCATATGTTGGGGAGCAGCTTTGAAAGGGAAAATTTTCCCATCCCCATATCTATCAAAGCTGTGAAGCCCCATTCTTATGAAGCTGTTGAATGACCTGGAACAGGATGTTCCTTGGCTTTGGTCCCACCAGGCTGAGCTGAGCCTTTTGAAATGAAAGATCTCGACAAATAAATCTGGAGAAAGTGACATGGATCTCTGTCCCATGCCAGGATAATGTATAAATGACAATCTCAATCCCAAAAATAAGTAACATGTTTAAACTAGTGTGGCTGTTGCGTGTTTTACACTATCTCACAACACTGCAGTTGCAGAAAGATCATTTCCTGTGCTGAGAAATATTCAACAAAATCCAATGGATTTTACAGACACAAACTTGGTGTATTTTTTTA
Organism: Sinohyriopsis cumingii; assembly: GCA_028554795.2. Taxonomy (NCBI): domain Eukaryota; kingdom Metazoa; phylum Mollusca; class Bivalvia; order Unionida; family Unionidae; genus Sinohyriopsis; species Sinohyriopsis cumingii. Next base: position 79,621,783 of record CM068841.1, read on the forward strand.
TTTAATGTCTGTGTATTTGTGTGTGTGTGTTAATGCTATTGATAATTTTTAGGTCTACCAACTATTTTCTGTTTTAAAGTGTATTAAATGATTGAAGAAAACAAGTATCTGAGTTTCTTAAGTTCCAGTTTGAATTTCCAGTCATTTTCTATAGCCTAAATAAAAAGATAACTTATTCTCAATTGTATGATGTAGCTTTTTAGGTCCCATGTACTGACCCCCACCCCTCTGGACACATTTTCAGTCTCACCCCCTACCCATAAACCAACACTGTTCAGAAGAATGGCAGGTATGTAATTAACTGAATTAGAGTAAAGAAATACATATACCTGATTTTACATATCTACACATGAACAGTGTATGCCATGGCTCATTATAGCAGATCCTTTCCAATATATTTTTCTTATATATTACCACCATCCAACCTCCCCACTTACACCCCACCACCAACACAATCAGACTGGGGCAGGACTCAAAATCTGTTACCCATGTCTTTCTACTAAACACACCATTTGGTCAAAAGTAAATTTAAAATGTCAATAATTTACAATGTTGTAAATCTGACCTTTGAACCCCTACAGGGACTCCAAAGGAGGAGACCGAGAATAATACCTCTCTTGTGCATCACCAGATAGACAAAATAACTATCATGCATCACCAGATAGACAAAATAACTATCATGCATCACCAGATAGACAAAATAACTATCATGCATCACCAGATAGACAAAATAACTATCAAGTTTTGTAAATTCCATTATTCAGTTTAATGGGCAGAGCAGACAGTTGGACTGAGACAAGTGGCATTCACAATATGGGGAAAATAAAGACCCACTTTTTTAGTCTAATTTGTTTCTCAAAAAAATTTGACATGATTCTTCTCTCAAAGGGACTGATGCACTACTGTCTGAAAACAATTTTCAGGAATTCAAGATAATACCATTTCTTTTTTAACTCCTGATTGCTGAAGTCATCTATGATAATCTTTAGCTGTAAGATTTTTATTTAGCTACTGTGGCTGCCATACTGCATGTATAATCTGCACCATTTTCATTTAGGACAAACTGACAAGATTTTCAATATGTTCATTGTGGCAGCTATACTCAAGGTCAGAACAGCACAATTCTCATTCAGGACCAACCAGATATCACAATTTGGCTAGTGGTGAAAACCCCATGTCAATTTGACGTTTTATTTATAAGGAAAAGCAACAACAAAAATTGCAAGATGGATGGATGCTTTGGTGGCCATACTGTATTTCTTACTGGTACCATTTTCATCTAGTGCCAACTTAACATCTTAAGAAGTCTTCAGGTCAAAACCCCATGCCAATATGAGTTTCCATTCAAGAGGAGTTGCAATAATTACAGGTTACTGCATCTGTATGGGAAAATATGAACGAGTTTTTCGGATGGAATACTGCACGATCTTGGGAGTGCAGTATATCCATCCGACAAAACGAGTTCATATTTTCCCATACAAATGCAGTAACCTTTTTATTATATGCTCATTTTCTTATTCTACCTAAGGCTTAATTACATAAACAAAATACACTACAAGAATTTGATTTGAACTTAGTCACTCGCAAGACAAAACTTTTTAAAGAAAATGGCACTTTGGTCTATTTAAAATTGAAATTTAGATTCACATTGTGCAACAACTTTTGGTATTTTTGTCGATTCTATGAAATTTCATGATTATGGACTAGATTCATCTGTGCAAATTCTACATGAAATTCATCAGATTGAAGTAGCGAGGGAGAAGTGTGTTGACATCTGCAAGCGTGTTTCTGTTATGGAATTTAATTTTTATTTCATTTTGAGTGCAGTAAGGAGGATGTAATTGCACTTGGAGTATAGTTGAAATTACAGTACAATTTCAAAAAGTGTAATCATGCTTGAGAACCCATGACATGGCTCATATAATTCGGATTTGCAGAACTAAGAAAGGAAATTCAGGATGGAAAACTGTAAGTATATTTTTTGCCATTCTTACTACCAACTAAAGAAGACAGTTTATACCTCGTCACTTACATGTTATTTGTAGGTACCCAGCAATTTTATGAAATCTGGCATCTCGAGCCTAAATCCAAAACAATGTATGAAAAAAGTTAACGCAGAATGTAGCAAAGCAGCTGGCATGTGGCAGTCCACGAAACATCTGCTTTAGTTCATTCAGTAACAAATGTAATCAACCAAAATGTAAACCACCTACTATGTGAGTGTACATGATTTGTTTACAAAAAGTGCTGGCCATCTGTCTCCATTGTTTGTTTACAACAGAAAGTAGACCCTTTATGAGTGCAGTTCAGTATCGTAAAATACTGAACATTTTGACAATGCAAAGTTAACGGAGAAAAAGAATGAGCATATAATAATTTTCATGATGACAGCTATATTAGACATCATATTGGCACCATTTTCATTTAGATGCAAAGAGGCATTATAAAAAGTATTTGTGAAAACCCCATGTTGATACGACAGCACGTTCATGAGTAGCTATAATAAGATTTTCATACTGGATGTCCAGAAGGCACCTGTTTCACTCAGGACTGTCCAGATATCATAATAAGACTTTTGGTGAAAACCAACATTGATATGGTTTTTCATTCAGCAGGACTAGCAATAACAAGATTCCATGATATCTGACATAATGAATGTCAGATAAGCACCATTTTCATTAAGGACCAACTAAACATCATACAGTGAAAAACCCCAACGTCAATATGATCATCTATTCTGCATGAGTAGCAATAATAAATTTTCAAGATGGCTACTGTGGTATCCATAATGGATGTCTAAACTACAGTTTACAGATCTCAGTAATTACACAACAATGGTATATTTTTACTGGGCTTGTCACAAACTTGCAGGTTGTACTATTAGCAATAGCTAGCAACAAACCATGGCACATTACCTGTGTAAGGAAAAAAATGTGCCAAACAGATCATAACCAATCTAGAATGATCTTTACTTAAAGTGGGGATGCAATGAACAGGTTTCCAGAACAAATCAATCTGGACTTAATTATCATCAATAACAAAGACTTCTTTCAGGCAACAATAATCAATAATCTAAAAGATGTTAAAATTTGGCATCTGGCTTGAATTAAATAGAGACTAGTTCCATGGCCTAACCGTAACTTAGACAATATGGGATATTGCTGTAGCAGACAAGGGACTAGTCAGGCATTAGATTTAATTAATATCCATAAATTCAAGCCTGTTTACTTTTCTTTTGAACTAACAGTGTGGTCAAAAAAGATTTCAGCTGATATGGAAAAAATATTTTATGTCAATTTTCTCTAAAAAGAATTGAGCTGTTTCAGCTGTTACTTACTGCATTTAGAGAAAATACAACATGGGTGTCAAATTGTCATCACACTGACCGATGTCTGACGTGGAAAATGAGCTTTTCTAAGTTCGTACACACTTTTACATTAAAAGGAGATAAATATTCAGTTCTGTATCCTTGAATGTTTACACATGAAAATGGTCACAATTTATGTTTATCATCCCCAAATCTACTGTTTATTTTACCTGTTGAGGTTCTTACTATCTTACCATGTGCTATGCTTGCAGTCAGTATGTACTGCTATGGAATATTGACACAAAATATTATTTTAAAAAAATCATTGTGATATCTGCTTTTAGTCAAATGTAAATAAATTTTTTCATCAAAAAGTCCTTTTATGTGACAATTTTGTTTACAATACAAATATTTAATACACGATAAATTTCATGCAGGGTCAATTTATAACAAGATGATATTAACCAAATATAAACTGTTGTGATTAAATGGAGAGTTGGTTATTTAGCGTTGAGGCACCTGGAGTAAAGATTCTTGATATAGGGACAAGGATCTGAACCTGTGCCCTTTTGGTCATAACTCCAGCAAGGTAACCACTGGAACACTGTGGCTCCTACCTCCATTAGTTGTGTCTTACAACATGCTTGACAACTATTCTACAACTGGAACCCAGAGAGTCAGGCCAAAGATATATGCTGGCTTAACTAATGTTGTATCAGCTTAACCAATATACTTTGTAATGTTATTTCATGGATGCAGACAATCATGTTATAACATGGTTTACCTGTACTATATACTGAACTACTGAATAATATATCTAATGAAATAAAGATAAAAACACAATGACAAAAAAAATAATTACATGACGTTTAACATGAACTGAAATGTTATTTCAAGTAAAGCTAAACAAATTTCATCTGAAAACTCAGCATCTCATTGAAAACTACAAATTCTCCATTGCTGGTAAAATGTGCACCAATATTTGCATATTGGTGTCAAGTTTTGACTTACCTGACTTTTTACCACAAAGGTAATAAGATAATCTGTCTGTTAATTCATATTGGCATTCTACTAGCCTATCAGCGATATCGTGGTGACCCTCAGCTCTGGAATAAAAAAAGAGTACTGTCAATGTAATATTATATGCCTGCCGTGTGGTAAATAGCATTATTACACTTCTTCCAAGTAAAATCTCTCTCGAAGTCAACCTTGTCCTAAATACCTGCCAGCTACGATCAACTACAAACCCCAAAATTAATAGATACCTTTCAAGTTTCAAATGCAAGCCATCCACAATGTCTGGTCATGCTTTTTTGCATAGAACTTTAGTTATTTTCTGAAAAACATTTTCTTTCTATGAGTCACTCACCCCGACCCTTAACCTTCTCACCCCATGAATCAACAGGCATCTTCCTGGTCTCAAATGCAAGCCATCTACAAAGTTTAATCAACATAAGTAGTATAGAACTTTTGTTGTTTTGTTGAAATGGTTTTTCCTTCTATCAATTCATGTGACCATGACCTTTGACCCCAAAATTAATATATGCCGTCATTGTCCCAAATGCAAGCTATGCACAAACATTGGTCAAAGTAGGTGATAAAAGAACTTGTGATATAATGTGGAAACCGTTTGTATTATACATTTCATTCCATTGTGGTGACCTCATCTCGGAACCAACTTTCTTTTCCCATGTAGGAAATATAGTTTCCCTCATGTTATTCAAACTTATATTTCCATATTGAAACCAACTAATGTTTTCTTCTTTTACTTCTCTTTCTCTAACTCATTTCTCTTTCTCCATCAAGATAAACAGATCTTAGAAATGATGTGCCATAAAAAATGCCTGAAAACAAACTTGACACAAGCCTGTTTCAAGTATTAATTTGTTTAAAAATGTTTTCCACAGGAATTATGCAAATTAAGTGAACTTATATGACCTGTTTTTATACAGTATTTAGTGTAACCCATAAAGTTCTTGTTACACTCTGTGATAAATGGTAAAAGTTTTATATCAAACCAAAAGATGAAATATATTAAAATTAAATACATTATTAAAATCTTTTTAATTCATTAATTATACCTATCAACACACCCACAATAACCAAGTCTGAAGATGATCAGGAAGTTGGGGATAGACAACTGCTGATTGCAAAAATTAATTAAGTAACTATAAAAATGTGTGGTTAGAGCATCCATCTCAGATGTGGGAGGTCATGGGTTCGAATTCCAGCCAAGTCATAACAAAGACTTATAAAAACGGTGCTAACAGCTGCCTCACAAGACGCTCAACATTAAGAGGTTAGTATTAGGACTGGTTAGCCTGGTGTCAGGATAATGTGACTCGGTGGGACATGATGCTACATGTCTTCGGCATGATGTCCCAAAGCCTGACATCACTATAAACTGCTACACTTCAGAAATCATAGCGATATGACTGAAAAACTGTTAAAGCTATGTTAAAAATCCAAATCACAGACATACACACATCAGAATTGTTTTTAACCATTAACAATAAAGTCAAGATGTCTTCTTCATGTTTGTCTTCAATTCATCCTGTGTACAACACAGTCGGCACTTAACCAGGTTCTCACAGAAACATCAGAGACATAGCTCCGATGGATGATTGACAGTTTTCACGTTTGACTACAAGAGGGCATATTGTATTTATGATGATTAAGCTTAAACTGAATAAAAGCAGAACTAAAACATGAATTTCGTTTGACAAAACTTATTTAATTGGTATTTATTTAGTACAGGTTGCAAACAGTCAGTGCTAGTGACATTTTCAAAATTTCACATAATATTGTTACTGACATTGTTTCAAGAATGTTATTTTGGAAATAAGTTTTACAAAATGTATGATTTCTTATTAAAAGTTGAGAATTTCATGATGGTGATTAAAATTTTTGGCTACTAATTTGCCAAATTCAAGTCATTTTTGTGTAATCCCATTAATATAATATCCACCTAAAATTTAAAAAAAGCCAAGTCCAAAAAGTGCAAAAGACTTAAAAATTCTAAAATCACTGAAATACTCATGATATCAAAGCAGATCATTTAAATATATGATTTCTTATTAAAAGTTGAGAATTTCATGATGGTGATTAAAATTTTTGGCTACTAATTTGCCAAATTCAAGTCATTTTTGTGTAATCCCATTAATATAATATCCACCTAAAATTTAAAAAAAGCCAAGTCCAAAAAGTGCAAAAGACTTACAAATTCTAAAATCACTGAAATACTCATGATATCAAAGCAGATCATTTAAATATACATAAAAGGTACATATAAAGTTTTGTCTGTTTACAAGAGATTTATGTAAGATTGCTGATGAACTAGCTAAAAGCAGAAAAAAAGTCATGTAGATGTACGTGAGATTGATGCAGAGGTATACAACAGACAGGAGAAAATTAAGTTGACTCCCCCAAGAGCTAAAACACCTACGTATACGCAGGACCATGCTAGCATGTAAAATTGAAGATTTATAACAGGAACCTGTAAGAGTTTAGCTGCAGCCTAGCCAAACAGATTACCATACATACAAGTCAGATCAAACGGCAAACACAGATCTTGGTGTGCCATCACATAATGTGCTGACAAATCAGGGTCTGTATTGATTGTTATAGACCATCCTAAACAAACTGTACAGACCCAGACCTGTCAGTGTATTATGCAATGACACACACAGTTTGTTGCTGATGTTGTTGTTGTTGGGTTTAATGCCATTTTTCAGCACAAGATAGGCTATACATGGTGGCCAGTATTAATGGTGGAGGAAGAACCAAGGAAAACCCACATACCCACATAGGCCGAACCTGAGACTAGAAAACAAGCAGACAGAGGTGAGATAGTTGTGATCCATAATGGTGAGTGCTTTAGACCACTTGGCACACACACACACAGTCTGCAGCTGATCAAACTTATATGTGTATGTATGACACGACTTGACAGATTGAAAGGTATATTGTTGTCAGGTTTTTACCCTATCAAAGCATATCACAAGAGTGTTTAAATTGTGAAATTTGTATAAATAGTAAAGATTAGTAACCTGGCATAATCTATTGGAGTTTTGCCATAGGCATCAACAGCACCGGGATCTGCTCCATAGATGACTAGAAGTTCTATCTGCAAAATCTGAGCTGAAGAGGCTGCCACATGCAGGGGGCATGTCCCTTTATCCTGGAAAACAAAGTACAATAAAGAATGATCTTGCTTTCCTACAAAAATTCATTGACTAAAATACTTAAACATAAGATAGAATGGATATTTTTTACTACAGGACTAGACCATGCTTGTGAAAAAGAATCATGAAATTCTCCATAGGCTATTTTGTTTATCATGGGGTACCAATTTTTGTGGAATTTGTAATTGCTACAAACTAAAAATTAAAAGACCCAAACAATGATCCCTTCAGAGAAAATAACAGGACCTGATCACCATTACACAAATTTAAAGAATGATGAAAATGTGATTTCTTAGCAAACCAATGAAAATTGATACCAACAAAAATAAAGGAAGTTACAGTATTTAAAGAATGTTTTGTTTTGTTGTCGGGGGAGGGGGGCTTAACACCACTATCTCAGTGCAAGATAGGCTATACATAGTGGCCAGTATAACTCATGGAGGAATAGACCGGAAAAACCTTGATAAGAACTGTCGACCCACAGGAAGCTACTTGCAGCTTCCACATATACCCACATTGGCTGAGCAAGATATTCTAATTGACGCAGACAGAGGTGAGATGACAGTAATTGCTATAGACTAGCACTTTAGACCACTTCGCCACCCGGGGCCCTTTATTAAGGACTGTGCAGTACCAGTGAATAGTATAGGATATAAATGAGGACATACTGTACGTACTCACATACAAGTCAGACCCAACTGCAAACTGCACAGACCCAGATCTACTTTTGCATAATGTGCAAGCAGATCTGGGTTTGTGCAGTTTGTTAGGACTATTCAGTAAAACAAAGAACATAGACCTGAACTTGCAGTAACATTTGTGTCATCAACTTGGGGTCAGTGATGTTTGTAGTAGGACCGGACATAAAAGATAGTTCATACGGTACTAATGGAGTGCAAAGTAGCTTTAAGTATTTATAAGATATAAATCAGTGAAATAGTAAATCAATCAAACTATTTTCAGTAACAGGAGCATTGCTGTTGTTGTTGTAGGTTTAACGCCATTTTTCAGCACACGATTGGCTATACATGGCGGCCAGTATTAATGGTGGAGGAAGAACCTGGGAAAACCCCGGAAAGAACCACCGACCCACGAGAAGCTACTGGCAAGCTTTCTCACATACCCACGTTGGCTGAATCTGAGACTTGAACCCATGCAGACAGAGGTGAGATGGTAGTGATCCGTAACGGACAGCACTTTAGACCACTTGGCCACTCGGGGTCCCTAGTAACAGGAGCAACAAAGACATCTGAACTTGTCATGTTAATATAACATAATAAATGTTGCAAATTCACTGTTTTTCATAGGTATTAATATTTGTTGTTTTTTTGTTTCTTTTAATTTTTTTTATTTGAGATGAATGCCTGGTTGTTTCCTTCAGATGGACCACTATTTGTTTGGTCTTCAAATTTTTGGTTGCAGCAACTGTAAAATCTGTAAAACTAGTAACCATCAAAAATATTGAATTGATAGTGTTTGGAAATACAACACTCCCTCACAATAATAACTTTCATTATAATGCATTTCCCATAATAAAGTGAGTTTGGTCATGAATCCTATTTCATTTAATGGTACAAAAATTATATGTATTACGTACTTCAATATAAGGCAGTATACTTTGTGGCTCATGTGGGACACATTGCAATGTTGGAGAACTGTATATGAAACATTTCAGGGCTGAATTTTCTCATTTTGATTAAGGACCAACTAGACAATGTGATGAATGTGTGCGTAAATTTCATGACAATCCTCCAAGTATTTTTAAAGGAGTAGTAACAACAAATTTGTGCAAATGGATGGATGGATGGACACTGAATGAAAAAAAACTATCCCACAAACTCTTCTGGTCTGTGACCAGTAGAACTAAAATAATGACACCAGGAAAGCTTCAGCAATAAATAATAATAATAAAATTAATAATAATAATAATAATAATAACAACAACAACAACAAGAACAACACTAATAATAACAAGTTCCTCAAGTGGACTGATACTCTACTGGTCAAAATGAATTTTCAGAAATTCAAGGTAAAACCATTTCTTCCTTTTAACTGCTGAGTGTTGACACCGTCTCTGATATTCTTCAGCAATAACAAGATTTTCAAATTTAATGTTATTGGGGATATAATGATTTCAGAAGTGGCACCATTTTCATTTAGGACCAAGAACACATCATCATATTAAGTCTTATGGTGAAAACTCCATGTTAATGTGATCATTCAATCAGGATGGAGTAGTGACAAAACATTTTTTCAAAACAGCCCTCATATTGGAAGTATGACCGGTACCATTTTCATTTGCAGCAACTAGGTATCATAAGAAATCTTCTGATTAAACCCAAAGCTGATATGGCCATCCATTTGGGAGGAGTAAAGAGAATAATATTTTCAAGATGGCCACTGTGATACTGAGGATTAGTTTGCATCATTTCATTTAGGACCAAACTGACACCATCAGAACTCTTCTAGTGATAACACCATGTAAAATGACATTTAATGTAAGAGTAATGATACAATTTTAAGGTGGCTTTCATGGTGGCCATATTGGTAAACATATCAGCAGCATTTTAATTTAAGACCAAGAGGAAATGAAATATCTTGATGAAAACATTATGTTGATATGACTTTCCTTCTTGGATGAGTAACAATGAGAATTTCAAGCTGGCTGCCATGACGGTCATACTGGATATCAGATGCAAACCATTTTCACTTAGGACCAAGCAGACATCATAATAAGTCTTTTGGTGAAAGCACAATGTTGATATGACTAGCCATCAAAGAAAACAAATGATAACAAGATTTTCAAGATTGTTGTGGCCATGTTGGAGGTCATATTGGCACTATTTTCATTTAGGACAAACTAGACATCATAAGAAGTTTTCATGTTAATAGCCATACTAATATGACCATTCATTCAAAAAGAGTAGTGATAACAAGATTTTCAACATGGTCACTGTGGAGGCCATACTGAATATCTGAGCGTGATTCATTTAGAACCAACTAGTTCTTTAGTAAAACACAGTTTTATTATAACCATTTATACAAAAGGTGTAATGATAACATGATTTTCAAGACTGGATGTGTGAGTGGAACCATTTTTATTTAGGACCAACTTTACATGATAAGAAGTCATCATGAGAAAACCTCATGTGAATATGATAGCCATCAAAGAAAACAAATGATAACAAGATTTTCAAGATTGTTGTGGCCATGTTGGAGGCCATATTGGCACTATTTTCATTTAGGACAAACTAGACATCATAAGAAGTTTTCATGTTAATAGCCATACTAATATGACCATTCATTCAAAAAGAGTAGTGATAACAAGATTTTCAACATGGTCACTGTGGAGGCCATACTGAATATCTGAGCGTGATTCATTTAGAACCAACTAGTTCTTTAGTAAAACACAGTTTTATTATAACCATTTATACAAAAGGTGTAATGATAACATGATTTTCAAGACTGGATGTGTGAGTGGAACCATTTTTATTTAGGACCAACTTTACATGATAAGAAGTCATCATGTGAAAACCTCATGTGAATATGACTTTCCATTTAGGAGGAGTAGATATAACAAGATCTTCAAGATGGCTGCCGTGATGGCCATATTGGACATCAGATTGGCACTTTTTTCATTTAGGATCAACTGGAAATCATAAGAAGTTGTTTCATAAAAATCTCATGTTGTCATGATTATCCATTCTGGAGGAGTAGTAATAACAAGATTTCCAAAATGTCATGTTGGATGTGAAAGCAGTACCATTTTCATTCTGGACCTTGCAATGAATGTGTGTGTAAAGTTTCATGGTAGATTAAGACTAGTGGCAATAACAAACTTGTACTAATGGATGGATGGATGACAGAAGATAGTCAACAGATCATCCCATACCATAAGCTCTTCTAGATTATGACCAGTTGAGCTAATAATTTATGGTAAGACAACATCAAAGTACTGAGAATACTGATAGACAGAAGATTAGATGGACGAACAAAACTCCAGCGATATTGCTATTCTTGGTCCCTTTTACCATTGCAAACAGACTGCACTAAATAATCTTTATAACATAATTTTAAATCTTCTTTTCTTTATATGTACTAGAGAATTTATATTAGTATTTAAGACATTATTATGGTGAAACATTATCATGAAAGTATTCTTCATAATGCAATCAGTTTACAGACCTACAATCCCTAACAAGATATTCTCAGTAAAGCAGTATATTTTTTTTCCCTAAGATGGGCCAGCTTTCAGTAAGGTATAACAAAATATAACAAACTGCTACTGTCAAGCTGGAAAACATGCATTTAAAAGTCCAGATGTATAATTCATGACTGATGTACCGACATTAAGTTCAACTCGAAAAGTTTGTAAAGTTTATTTTAACCTTAATTACCTCCAATAAAGTTTCACAAACTTCAGTACCAAACCTAATGGAGCTCAATGGCTTCTTGATATCTCCCAACTTGAGGTAATCCTTTTTAATAAAAAGCTGTGGCGACAGCTATCATCTTTCCTGCCATGTGACATACTCAAATCAAAATATGATGTCCACTAAACTTAATTGTTGCTCTTCTTCCATTTTCCCCCAAAAATCTGATTTTTCCATTTTATTCTTCAGTACAATTAAAACTTATTAAGATGCTTATTGTCCCTTTTATTCCTAGCTGCTTGCTTGTTTGATGCCATTCAAAAAATAAAAATAAATAGCTTGATCATGCAAACATTTTCCATCACAAAAATATATGCAGTTTAAAGCATCTGAGATACTCCAGTAAAGTTAGTCTGGTTCCCTGACCAATTCCACTGAATCTAATATGAAACCTGGATCCAAATCAAACATGGACAAGTCAATATCCCGATTTTACAGCAAGCAATTGTATTTCTGTAATTTGTGCTTTTATTCCCTAAATCCATATTTTAAGGGTAATTTCCATAACAATTACAGCGAAATCATAAGGGTTGGCAGGTCCGAGTTTACCAAGAACACTTCTGACCGGCATTAAAATTGTTAGGCCCATCTAAACACTGAAGAAGACAAAAATATAATTTTCCACAAAAAATATTTCACAAAAACTAATAGTTCTAAATAAATAGTACACAAATTATCTTAATATTTTTTTTTATTAAATGTCTGGATATATATGTCAATTATGGTAGGCATATACTGAATGGATAATCAAACTCAGATTTTAAAAAATAAGGCCTCCGAAGTTGTAACAAGCTGAAGCAATCAGATACAAGTCAGCATCATTAATATAATTGGATCTCACTCATTCATGACTTCTTTCAAGATCTTGATGATACAAACTCACATTCCAAGTTTGATCAAAATCAGATAAGAACTGTGACATTCAGAATGCTATCAAGCTCAGCAATCTGATGCAAGATGTGTCCATTAAACTGTGTATCTCAGTCATGACCAAACTCGCATTCCAAGTTTGATAAAAACTGGATCAGAAATGTGGACTCGAGAGTGGTAACAGCAATTGTTGATGGATGAGGGATAATAGATAACACAAGAGATACTGGGATATACCATAAGCTCATTTGGCCTTACAATAAAACTGAAGCTAACAACTTACTGGATGGTAGTAATTAGGATCTGCCCCCTTGGATATTAATCTCAAACAGGTTTCTAAGTTGTTTGTTCGAACACAAGAATGTAATTGCTGAAAAGAAGAAAAAAAATCATGAAGATATTCCTGCCTGAAAATAGAGACAATAAAGAAGTTAGAGTCTGAATGGTATTTTATATACAACTATAAGATTTAAGAAGTTAAAGAAATTTGTAGACTTAAGTTTGTCATGTATGAGTTATTTGTCTCTGACTTAGCTGACCTCAGCCAAACAGAGAAAGGATCAACATAATGATTTACAGGTCATCTCTGTTGAATCACTGTTTCCATCATGTATTACAATCCAAAATCTAAGAGTTCTAGTCCTCAGTTCTGTTTTATTGCAGAAGCACATTTGGCATAGCACTTCTTATAAAATTTGATGAAACTGAATCATCATGCATGAAAAAGTACTGTGGTGACCTAATGACTAAATACTTGTTAACAATTTTACCTAAAACATGCATGGATATTTAATGATGATCATGGTGTGTACATCGTGACTATCTGCTCATTTTTCTTGGAGCACAATGCCTTTTGATATATGGATTTAGGCAAACATTTTTTGTTTTTTAAACAAAAGTACAATCCCACTTATCTAAGAGAAAAAAGCAGATAATGAACTCTTTACCACAAACTTTTATTATGCAGTAAACGCTGACAATAACTGTTGAACAGATCAAATTTAATAAAGTAGAGCAAACACAGGAATGAAATTAGGTGACCAATAAGGCAGATTTGACCATGTTATGCATTAGTATCCCTACTTCTGCCAATGTCCATAACCAGCAAATGGATCCAATTCTGTAACCTTTGTGCACACATGCAGATGACTCCTGTTCATATCTCAAAGTTTTAAAATGTCATGTTTGGTGGACCTAAATACATTACTCATGTTTGGTGGACCTAAATACATTACTCATGTTTGGTGGACCTAAATACATTACTCATGTTTGGTGGACCTAAATACATTACTCATGTTTGGTGAACCTAAATACATTATTCATGTACAACTGGATATGCAGGACAACATAACCAGCACTGTCATTTTGAACATCATGGGAATAATTAAAGTATACATGATTAAGCATGCAACCATACGATTCCAAGATTCCAAGAATTTAATGATCATTTCTTCGAGAGGTATGTATTCTGTCTTTTAACATGATTAACCATTTCATAGCTAGACAGTACAACAAATGGCACATGAAACACCTGTCTTGTGACCTTGGCCCAATTAATGACCTAAACCTTTCAGTTGGGGAATAGATTATTATATTATAAGGTGTGGGTAAAGTTTAATCAAAATAAACTGTAGGGATTGAAAATGACAACCTTAATAAGGAAACAGGTGACTGCCTTACATTATCCCTTTCTGTGACTTGACCTCAAGTTGGTGGTACAGCAGTGGCTTTCAAGTCAAGATATACAAAAGGCTAAAATTTAATTGACATATTGTTGGTTCATAAATTAAAACTGTACATCGACAGAGGTTACTAATTTATATTTCTCCTTGCTGTAACCTTGACCTTTGGAAGGGTGGGGATTGTTATGATATGTGAGATGCTGTTTATACTGATATATACAAGTTTTATCAAATATGTAAACAGTTCTGCTGAAACTGAGTTTCACATTCTCAACTACTATGTCATCGACACAGTACTCAACAAAGAAATTCGCCTCCCACTGTAAGCTCGTCTTCATCCTAAGGAGTCCTCTGTTTAGTAAACAGACTCTGATACCATGTCAACTCTGTATAGGGCTATCTGATACCATGTCAACTCTGTATATGGCTATCTGATAACCATGTCAACTCTGTATAGGGCTATCTGATACCATGTCAACTCTGTATAGGGCTATCTGATACCAAGTCAACTCTGTATAGGACTCGCTACCCAGTAGTGTGATCAGAAAGAGCTAATTATTTTTTGTAGTTTCAAAGCACTGGGAGAGGCTGCTATCTCATTAGAAGAATTAATAAGTTGCATAAATATGATTCTAGCCACCAGATTTATCTTTAATGACTCATAGAGGATTTTCTTCACACATGACAAAGTGTCGGGAATTAGTACTATATAGTAAACATTTTTAGTAATAATTAAGCCCCTTTGTATTCCATTTACTTGATGGAATACTGAATCAGATCAAAAGAATAAAAAATGCACTGAAAATGTTTTTTATTCTGGAAATGACTTATGTTTGAATCAGACACAGTGACTACTTTCACATTAATATACTCTGGCACAGTGACGAGTAGTAGATAATAATTCCTGATCCATATATTATGTTGAATCTTCAATCGATAAATAGTGACTAATATTAATCCAAGGATACATGTGATTCAAAATTGCTCAAACCATGGAAGACATTTAAAAAATCTTCCTGAACTTTACTGTCATCAAGTTTCCCATATCTTCAAATTAATTATTAGAAATGAATATAATATATGCTTTGGAAAGTAAACAAGGATACAATCCATATGTAATTTAGCATGCATTAGAAGTTCATGACACTGCATGCAAATTAGATCATAATCAATTTCCATTTTTCCTCATCTTTCATAAACATATGATGATGATTTTCTGATAACTATAAATAGCAAGGTATTAAAACAAGCAAACGAGTCATTCTTTATCATCATATACAGTACGAGGAATCACAACAGTTTTGAAGATATTACCCCAGGGGTAAGTCTGGAGAAGTACCCCATGGGCCACTGTTGGCTATACACATAATTTATTGGGTCAATATTGTTTTCACAATATGAAATCACCTTTC
Organism: Sinohyriopsis cumingii; assembly: GCA_028554795.2. Classification (NCBI taxonomy): domain Eukaryota; kingdom Metazoa; phylum Mollusca; class Bivalvia; order Unionida; family Unionidae; genus Sinohyriopsis; species Sinohyriopsis cumingii. The sequence goes on from CM068841.1 coordinate 79,637,671, forward strand.
CATGTCCTAAAACTGCATTATGTGTTCACAGACTGGAAATGACAAAAGATTTCAAAGAATGCCTATGTTTGTAACTACACACCAAGGATTACATAAGCATTCCCAAAATATGTTCACAAAATGTTCATGCAAAGTACAATCATGTCATTTTTAAGTTTATAGGTTTAAATTTGTAGGAGGATTTGAAGGACATTACACATGCACAAACTTAGGAAAGTACGTACAATCATAACACAATCATAACACAAACACCTCTATCACAACATTCCTGTTTGTCTTTGAAATTGTGGGAACAAGAAATGATTAATGTACCTCACATACCTGCTTATACAGTGGAACCCCGCTATAATGCGCCCCGCCATAACGCGAATTCGGATATAACGTGGTCGTAGCATGGCTCCCGAAATTTCGTATATTCATTCACACATGGAGAAAAAAAATTTGGAGAAAAGTAAAAAAAAACAAAACAATAAATTAACTTCATTTTGGGCATGAGATTAGTTGTGACTTTTAAAATAATATGATCGTGGCATGGTTCCTGAAATTTGAAATTCATTTACGTGTATTTTTATCGGATCGTGAAAATATTTGTTTAACGTACGAGAAATAGTGTGTAAAACGTTTATTATAATTTGGTGGAAGAATTCGCGTATGACTTTTAATAATAAATGATCGGAACTTAACAATTTATCCAGGTTCTTTAAGTGATTTTGGAGAAGTGATCGTGTATGAATTCTAAAATAATACGATATATATAACGTACGAGAAATAGTGTGTACAACGCTTGGCTTCTGAAATTTATCAATTTGAACAGGTTGTGGTGAAGCTCCGTATTCTACTCTAGAAGAGAAAACTGGTTTCATTAGGTTTTTGAATTGTTAAGCCGAAGTAAACATTATCGGAAGTGTTACTTATTACGGATCCATGAGTAAAGCCAGTAAATCGTCTTTGTGATTGTCTTCCATGAATTCTGTATACAGTCGTTGCTCAAACAATAGCCGACATGGGCTTCTTATTTAACTGCAATCACAGCCAAGCAGCAGACAAAGCTGTGGTTGATACAAGAGTCGCACAATTTAATAAACATCAAAGGATGAAAGCTGCCAACATGTATCCTGTGCTTGGCGGTGTGATCAAACAACAAACAGTTGAAAGTAAATAATATCCACTTTATTATCTGTAAATTAAAAGGGTATGAAATTGTACATCCGTTCAGCTTAATTTTGTTTTATATAAAAAGTGATTCGTAACCATTGCAGGCCTTCATTACTTAGTTATCGAGCTTTATCTGTGTACGTTGTTTGCTTATATAAAAAAATATTTTACTGTTATGGAAAAGCAAGTTCAAAAACGCAAGTAGTTTTCTGCTAAAGAGAAACTGTATGCCCTAGATAAACTAAACAACAAACTCAGCTTGCCAGAGATCTAGGAATCAGCGAGTCCACTTTGCGAGGGTGGAAAAGAGATGAAGGAAAGCTCCATAGTCTACCCAACATTCTTGAAGAGGAAACTGGTTTACAGCGTAAAAGGGTTAAGTTAGCTAATGACAATGTCCTAGATTCAGCTTTGTACCAATGGTTTGTACAAGCTCGCTCAGAAGGTGTTCCAATTTCTGGCCCAATTCTGAAAGCCCAAGCAGAGAAATTTGATCGCCGTATCAATGGAGATGATTCCAAATTTAAGGCAAGTAATGGCTGGCTAGACAGATTCAAGAAAAGGCACGCTATCAGCCAAGTTCTTGTGTCTGGGGAAATCCGCTCCGCTGACAAAGAGGCTGCCAATTCCTACCCGATTGGGCTTAAAAAGTTGCTGGAGGACGGTTGCTACACAGCCGACCAAGTTTACAACTGCGATGAGACTGGTTTATGTTATAAAATGTTACCCGATCGCACCCTTGCAACCAAGACTGGAGGTAAAGCCTGGGATGCTATCACTGCACGCTGCATTGAACGATGCTGGATAAAGGGTCTTGGGCCAGCTTTTACGCCCTCGACACAAAATGATAGTGACGATGAGCTTGAATTTACAGGATTCACTGAAGACGACGTACGTTTAGCAGAAGAAGCACTCAAAAAATACAAGCACAGTCATCATGATATCCTTAACTGGTATTCAGTAGATGACATCTGCCCTATATACGAACACATATCAGATGACGAAATTGTTACAAATGTCAGCAGGAAGAATGAAGCTGCACAATCAGAACCTGAAACCAGTGACGATAATGATAACGATGACGATGGCACCCCAACTCCCCCACCAAAAGTGTCTGAAGCAGTAGTACATTTAGAAGCAAGTTTAAGGTGGCTGGAAACGCAAGATGTTGACAGCGTCAAAGTCCTTCAATTAAGAAACATTCTTGACTTTGCTAGAACCCAACAGTTCGCGGCAAAGAAGCAAACGTCATTGGATATATTTTTCAAGAAATGATGAAATTTAAATTTGGAACCACAATGACTTTGCACTTTGCGCAATGATTAATTTAGCAGTTTTCACATGTTTCTTTTGATGTTCACAAAATCTGAAATAAAAGTTATTTGCACGCTGAAATCATGCGTTGATTGTTAATTATTCTTGCAGTTGTCGCATATGATAAAATTTTAGCGGTATGAAATTTGTACAGACACCATATGTAGACCCAGGAATAGCTGCATGCAATGACCGTACGATATCAGACGGCAAGTAAATGGTTTCAATATTTTGTTCATCCTATATTTTACACGACGAATTCAGACTATTACAAAATTATTGAATATTTTAAATCTGTACGATTTTCAATGAAATTACATCCATTATGGATGAACTGCATGCCACGACGGCACGGTAGCATACGGTGTTGATACACTTTTCATGATATAGCGATAGTCTGGTATTATCGGTCAATCTGTATTATCGTTCAAACAAATAAAAATTAGTAAATGTTTTTAATGCACAGTAATAACCTATAAATATTATTAGCCATCGATTATTTTGAATATATCTTAATTAATGCGTTCCAGTTAATATTCATCTGATGATAAGCCGACTTTTGATCATTGTACATGTATACACGTATATGTTCTCGGAAAAAAAGTTAAATATTGTAAAACCCCGCATTAACGCGACCCCACTTTTAACGCAATCCGATGTTATGGACCCCGATCATCGCGTTATAGCAGGGTTCCACTGTACATTGATTCCAACTACAAATTACACAGGCCCTGCTGTGCCATTGCATTGTGCTGGCAGATCTGGGTCTATGCAGTTTGTTGCAAGTAATCAGTAGAACACACAGCAAATCACATGATGCACCAGCTGATAAGGCTCTATGTTGCTTGTTCTACTGATTACTCCCAACAAACTGCACTATCTCTGATCTGACATCACATTGTGCAATGCCAGATTTGGGTCTACAGTACATGCATTGTGGATTACAGAACATCGTAATCCTTTCACACTCATTCCATCACAGACGGGATGTAGTGGTCATCATGTCTTGTCCATGGCATGGCTCACAGACAATGGATTAAGTTTCAATTAGTCACAACAATTATCCAATATTCGATTTCCAGTACATCATGTGGAACTTCATTCACATGGTGATAATTTGCACAGTGATAATCCAGATATTTCAATATCTTAATGCAATCACCTCAGCTACAAAGCACTCTTTTTAAGTTGTACACACTGCTGTCAAATATTCAAATACTTTCCCACTAAAATGCATTCACGTGTTTTGCAAGAGATGAAAGATACACCTCCAAGCAAAGAATTCTGAGACTCTTGATGTGCTTCACAAAAAATAAAAATTTTAATGATAGCAATTTTAATAAGACAGATGATCTGCTTTTGAACTAGCAATTTAGAAAAAAGAAATCACATGAAAGCATTAATGGGTTTCATTCCAGTATTTAAAAAAATGCTAGAAATGTTGTGATTTATTTTTTTTATTTCCCCATTTTTAAATTGTTTAACATGTTCCCACACAATGAATTACATGCAGCACAATCCAAAATACAACATCTACTAGACCAGTCTCCATTTAGTTTTCGTGTCCTAAATATACATGTCCCTATAACACATTTTCTCAGCAACTAGACACATTTTCTTTTACCATAAGCCTACTATTTTTATGCAAATAATACGATGCATGTGATGTTGCATTCTGTAACCAACAGCGTTATAATATATACTTAGGACTGATAGTTTGGTCATCATATGAGTTTAATATTACCAAATGAATGGGTGAAAGTAATGCAAAATGGTTATCACTTGAATATTTTTGGTACAAGTGATGTAGGAGATAAAACTGCATTTATTATTTTCAGTGAATGCAGATTCAATTTGATTGGTACAGTACACTCCTACAATCCACATGACAAATACTGCATACTGTTGCCGAATGTCATGTGAATATTGTTTATTAGTTTGGTTACTAATCTGTTAAATATTGACCCAATTATTTTTTTCAAAAAAGTTGATGTGAATACAAATAAAACATTTTGTTGCCAAAGAACATTGAGCAAATGTTATTTATACATGGTTCAGCAATTAGGCCAACAATGTTAAATTACTGAAATCATGCCTGTGTTCACCCAAATGGCACTGAATGTATTGGAACAAAAACCAAGCTTAAAGTTATATGAATAAACTTTTTGAACTTTTTGAATTCAAAGCAGTAATAATTGAAGGTTAACTGTCAGAAAATATACATGTTCATACTCCACATATTGTTTAACTTGTACTGTATTACACGTATATCAATAATGCCTCATATTGCCCGAACTTGTCTAAGCTGAGAGTCTGCCAAGGCTATAAGATCTATCTCTAATTGCATTGATTGTTATTAATTTGATACCTGGCTTCAAATTAGTATGGCTTCAAACATGTATCCTTGGTACAACTTCTTAAATACAAATTAGAGGTGGAAGAGACTGGACTTCAGAGGATGTAAATCCTAATTGCTTCCTGCATATTCTGCCCAGTTCATATTTATTTCAAGGTCATTGCAAATACTGTCACAGTGTTCGCTTTAATTATTGTAGTAATATTTACTTGACTTTCAATCTATTCAAGTTTAAGCTCATTCATGGTAATTATGTTTAAATTCAACAACAAAAAATAAGAAGAAAAGCATGCTAATAGCAGGTTGATAAGTCAATTAATTATATGAATTCTTGTTAAATACAAAATTAATTACTAAGCAGCAATTTACATATTATTATTATTCTGAATAAAGTGCGGTCAACTTTTTCCGTCGATGAATGCCAAATTGATGATAATTGCAGCACATTTTGAAAATGCATAACCTTTAACTACCTATGCTTGTTTCTGAGTTAGTAGTAAAAGTTACAGGCAATGATGACTGAAAGTTATGGTGCATTAAGTTTTCTCTTTTTTTGTGCATATAATAAACACGTTTTATTACAAAAGTATATGACTGTGGTAATGGTTACTTTCACATTGCAAACTTTGGCAACCATGTGATGTATTTAGCATATAAATAGTATTTAAAAAGAATGCCCATAATCAGATTAACCAAAACATTTTCAATTTTCTACACATCATAGATGTATTTTAGTCCCTGAACCTCCATAAGATGGCTGCTATCTAGTAGACTGGTACAACAACAAATCTGTCCAAAAATGCTATGAACAGGAAGTTAACAGTCTCATGGAATCACCATGAGATCTACCATATATACCTGCTCATAAGTCGAGTCCAACTGCACAATGAACAGACCCAGATCTGATGTTGCTTAATGTGCTGGCATATCTGGGTTTATGCAATTTGTTAGGAGTATTTAGTAGAGTAAACAACACAGTCCAAGACCTGCCAGTGTGTTATGCAATTGCAGATAAGGTTCAATACTGTTTGCAGTTGAATTTGACTTGTAAGCTAATACAGACAGTATGAAATCAATAACTAGTAGACATTTGGTTAGTTTATAGAAACAGGTAACAGATGGACCAAAACTGATGACAACAATTTTCCAATATGCTGTGGTAAATAAGCCACAAATTTCAAACATCATGACAGCTATTCTTGATTTGCATAAATTAATAACTCTGATACTGGAGGATTACAAATGCAAGGTACAGCTACAAAATGTAAATTTCGCTCCTTTTCAGTGTTAGGATTACCTGACTAAGATCATCAATAGAATTTATGTCTCCATCTTTTTGTTTGTTCACAAATGACAAGAATTGGTATTTGGCACGAATAAAATCTGCTTTCACTGGACTGAAATATAAAGCAGAAGAGTACATTTTGAAAATGGACAATTAATAAAACTGATGATACACTCATTAAATGTCTTCAGCAGAATCTGATTTGTCATCTGTGTTAATGCAGTGATGTAACCTCCCTTACAAATGACTTGCAAACCTTACAGACTAAATTTTAACACTAATACTGCCACCACTGCTGCTGCAATCGCTGCCAACAATGAGCAGCATGACCCATGATTACTGACAGATTTATGATTTTGTTAACCCCCAACCACCCATTCCAACAAAGATTTAAATGGTATTATTGAAAGGGAGACAGATGTAGCTCTACAATGATACCAAATAATCTGAAAGTTCTAGTTGCACTACAAAATACAGTGGGAAAAACATAATTTTTTCAACCTGCATTTTTCCACCCAAAATTTGCCCATGGTCCATGGATTTGTCCAGAAGATGAACCTTTGCAAAAAGTAGGATAAGATGGGATTTGGAATAAAGAGTGGTCTTAATACGAAAATGATAATTCCATTAAGCAAAAAAAAAAAAAAAAAAGAAAAGAAAAGTAAAGAACTCCAACTTTTACCCTTCTGCTCATGTGTGAGTGAAATAGCCAATGAAAAACAATGTTTCTAACTCAACATGGCATTTGGTTAATGGAAAATCACTTGGAAGTCATTGTATTAGAATGTATTCAGAAATAGCGCACAACACGTGTTTCTTACTCATGCTTCAGGCGAAAATGATAAAAACCTCCTGGGGTTAATGAGTTAAAGATCTTTACGCCATTAAAGAATGGCAAAATGAAACTATAATTTTTTTTTTCTCTTTTTCTTTTCATTTTTTTTATAATATATAATTTTTTGTTAACAAAACCATCCCCTGAATTTTGCCACCCTAGGTAGTTGCCTTGTCTGTCTAATCTGCCACTGACCATGCTTATTTTGTGTGTGTGTGTGTGTGTGTGTGTGTGTGTGAGAGAGAGAGAGAGAGAGAGAGAGAGAGAGATTTGGATTGTCATATTGTTACAATTTCTGCAGTGTGGCAGTTTATAGTGATGTCTAGCACTGGGGCATCATGCCGCAGACATGTAGCACGATGTCCCACCCAGTCACATTATTCTGACACAAGGCCAACCAGTCCTAACACTAACCTCTTAATGCTTAGCGCCTAGTGGGGCAGCTCTTAGTACCATCTTTATAAGTCTTTGGTATGACTCGGCTGGGGTTTGAACTCAATGGTCTGCTTATTATGTTACAAATGGTTTAATATTTTAATACAGAAATTAGTGACAATTGGAATACAATCAAAATTAAAGCAAAATAGAAAACTACAATAAAGCAGCCTCCTCCCATGCTTTTCTCAGTTATTCATTCACCCCAACATATCAATACCCAATATTTTCACCTTCCAGTTCAGCAGAGAAGGGGTGGATGACAATTTTATGACCAAAGACTCTCAACAAACCAGCTTCAGATATCAGGTGGCTGGAAGGGTTGCACTACGTTACTTAGAGTCAAATATACCCATATTCCCCATTTCATCAATTAACCTCAGCAATGTACACAAAAATGGATTGACACGGATAGGGAGTAAATTTTGTCCCAATATATACATCAAAATTATGCAATGATAAGTCCATTCTTGACAATAAGCCCACTCCTCATTTTTACACAGTTTAAGCAAATATTTACTGAGGATATCTGAACCTGATAATAAGAAACTCTTTAAATTTTGGCTAAATAATTAGGTTTCCCCCACCCCCATCTTATAACAGGAGAAATATACCCTCCCCCCAATTTTTGTAAAAACATATAAGGGGTCAAAAAACCAAAATAAAATGGATTTGATGCGTAAATACTGTGAATTCAGTTATTTTTGTGGGTACACATTTCTGTAGCTTTTCCAAATACCATATATACTTGCTTATAAGCAGAGCTAGACTGCAAACAACTGAGACCCTGATATGCTGTTCTATAATGTACTGGCACGTCAGGGTCTTTGTTGTCTGCACATGGGTTACTACTTAAAATTGCACAGACCCAGATCAGCTGGCACAATATACGATCGCATATCTGGGTCTGTGTAGTTTGCAGCTGGACTCATAAGTGAGTATATATGGTATGGCATTATTGTTTCTGTTTAGATTCATGGACTGAGCAATAAACCATTTTAATCTGTATATTGTTGCAAGCATAAATTCCTATAAATCTGTTATCTTACATAGAGTTCCTGAATACTTGCTTAAAGGCTGTTATTTTTTTAAAACCAGAAATTTGATTAAGTAGTGGTTGTCTTATAAGAGTGACATACATACAGTTGATAAATCCAGGGATAATATTGAACATTCTTTATGTTTGCAGTATGTACAAATAGTGTCAATTCAA